>CM035776.1:27727652-28327652 GCA_020466155.1 Pachypeltis micranthus
TGGTCAGTTACCAGTTGATTTGGCTGTCGAGTGCATGATTGACAAGTGGAGAGTGAAACGGGAGCTTCCCCGCTTTGGGCTGAACTCGTGCGGATCTCACCACAGAACAGAAACTTGCCGCCATCGATGAATGGGCTCTAGAGAAATGGCAAGCGAGATGGGAATCCTCGTCAAAAGGACGTGATACGTATGAGTTCTTCCCCAACATCCGTGAACGTCTTTCTAGAAAATGGGTTGAGCCAGACCACTGGACGAGTCAGTTCCTCACGGGACATGGTGACTTCAATGCGCGGCTCCACTTCTTTTCCCTGAAAGACTCTCCATTATGCACGTCTTGTGCCTCCAGTGCGGAGGAAACAAGAAACCACGTGCTGCTCCACTGTAGTTTCTACAACAGTGAGCGACGGTTGTTGGGTGGGCAAACGAACTTAGCAGCATTAACTGCTACAAAGGAAGCCTACAACCATTTTGCAAAGTTCGCAAAGAAGGTGATGGCTAAGAAACGTGGTTATAGTTGATCTGTCCTTTTGAAACTTGCCACCCAAGTAAAAAGTAAGATCAGGTAGGAAACCAGATTATGAAATACTCCCAGATGGTACGGGATTCCTCAGGTGGTCAACCTCCGCGCGGTAACACACGGGCAACAGCTCTCACGGTGAGACTGGCTAAGACCAAATACCTGCCGTACCTCCACAGGTCTGAGTTCATGGTGGATGCTGCAGGGCCGGCCTCTTGCATATTAGCGAAACCACGCAACTTCTATGACTGATATAATCCTCGTCGAGGAGTTTAGGTACAGTCACCAAATAAAGAAACAGACCTGTGTGTGTATGTGTGTGACTGTAGTTCGATTTGCAGGAGAACGGCTGATCCGATTGAACTGGTTCTTACTTTGTTTTGTTCGTTATTTCTTGTAGACACCAAAATAAGGTTATGGGCGATTTCGGTCGATGGTAAAGGGGGTGGGGGACCAAACTGTACCAAAAACTAGGGTTATTCGCATTTTTCTCGAAAACTGCTCAAGCGATTTTGATTAAACTTTCTAATTATCTTCTCCTAATCAATACCCTAACTTTTCTTCTCTATACATATCTCCCATGAAAATACGGTGAACGGAGATAATGACCTATGAAGCAAAAATAGGTTTTTAAGCTTTTGGCAAAATGACTTCAACGATTATCATCAAACTCTCAGGATATTTTCGAATAGTTAATACCTACATATTGTTCTCAATAAATGTTCCTCTGAAAGTCCATTGAGCAGAGATAAAAATGAAAATGTGTTGAAAATAACGTTTTTCGAACATTTCGAAAGTTCCAGGGTAATTTTTTCACCAGATGTGACAAATCCTAATGAAGTGTCTTTTAGTCACCCATACCAACATTTTGTTCTCCATAACTATTTCTGTATATATATATGTTGCACGGAGATATAAGCCACGTTAACTCAGAAAAGGAGATTTGTCGAATATTAATTTATCGGCATTCGTATTTTCTCAAAAACGGCTCCAACGATTTCGATAAAACTTTCGGAATACTCTCAGCTAACTAGTCCTTACATTTTGTTCCGTATAAATGTTCCTGTAAAAATGCGTTGAACGAAGATATAGCGCCCGCATGTGTAGGTGGTGTTCGAACTTAAATGGGTGGCGGAAAGTAGTGTGTTGCTACGCACCAGATATTTTTGTTATATTTTCTGCATATTTAAAGTTAGTTTTCATTTTCTTCGTGTTCATCGGTACAACCAAACTGACAGCTTGCCAAGTAAAGCCCGGCAAACGTTACTTGAGAGACGCGCTACGTGTTGTCTCGATCTCACCGCTGCATCGACCACAGAGCGTCAAAAGCGTAAAAATCGAGGTAAAATTCCCTTCCCATAAAATTCTTCTGATCCTCACATCATCCGCATCCATCTCCGACAGCACCTACCTCGATAGATACGCTCCGATGGTGTAAGACTAGCTCTCAAGGTGAGTCCACTAGCTAGCCAATTGAAATTCTACAGGTCCATAGAATCGCTGGTCCTTCACATTTTACGTATATTAAACGCAAAACCAGTGGTATTGTAGAGTTATTTAGAACTGTCCATACAAATAATTTAATCACCCTCTTTACGGCGGTTTTGAAGAAACAATTTAATGTTTTGACCATTACGATGCCCATAGTTGGAGCGGATTTGGCTCATACTCTTATTTTGGCGCCCCGTGGTTCTGCAGGCTACATATCAAGTTTGAGCTGATTTGGTTCATCTTATGAGTGTTATTCAACGCTCGTCATACAGGCATTTTATTCAACTACCACCACCAATTTTTGTGGACATTGTAGTAACATTTGAGAGAAATTTATAGGAAAAACCCTGACAATTATTACACAACGGTTTATTATTCTCATGAACAGCTTGACCTAGTATTCCTGCTCCGAGACCCATTCCATTCGATTCGGCATCGAAAAATTCTAGTAATCCATACGAAACATGACCTGACTACAATGGAACTACGGAAACTAAATATTCCCCCAGCGCCAGGCGCCCTTAAATGTTTGTAGGCATTTATGATCCGATGTAGGGGTGTGCGGAGGAAGTGGCCCTAACCTTTCTCTGCCCCATCGGGCAAAAAGAGTCGGGGAAATTGGGACAGGGACTTTCAGTGAACCCTTGGCAATTGACACGACGTCGCGAGGTGGGCGGGTGGTTTTAGTGAGACGGGAGGGAGGGAGTACTTACTACAAAACGTTGACTTCCGCTGTAGTTCCCGCGAGTTCTTCCAATTAGTTGACTCTAATAATTACTGTAATTTCCCTATACGCAGTTGTACACGTCTGATACTCATTACATTCGACCCAGGACGTAAAAATACCTTGAAAATGATACGAAACACGGCTTATTTGCGATTATTCTGCGTTTCGTTAATTTTTTAAAACCATTTTTGTCCATAACAACCATGGGCTTTGTCCGATCGGATTGCCGAGATGGCGGGCACAACTAGATACCAAATGAGATTTTTGTGCGAAAGAACGAGTTTTTTAGACCACGTTAAAGGCCAGGACGGTGGACGGCGGACGGACATTGCCGATTTGGAATCCCCATGTCTTGAAACGTAAAGTATCAACTTTTGAGGGGGGGGTTATAAAACATTTTTCGTCACAAATAATAACAATACATATATAAATAATAACAATAACAAATAATAACAGAGTGAATAATAAACCAAAAACTGCTCCAAAATCGAATTTATTGGCTGCTCGTGGGGTAATTTAAACCAAAATGTGGTCATCGATTGAAAGGAAACGTAGAGCCCCGATAAACTCGACCAGAAATTCTGTGTTGAATAGGAGACACACAGAAGTCTGTCCAAAAATGACGAGAGAAGCACAATAATATCAGAACCTAGGAAACCGATATTGTGGAATTTGGGATAGTACCGTTTGTTTTTTTGTAAATCTGACTGATATGACCATAGCACAAAATCATGTTGGTCGTTCAGTAACATGCGTGCACGTTGAAAATGTAATAACGGGCATAAAATGATCAGGAATGACAAACAAAATCTCGGAATTCAAGCTACTGCCGCCTGTTGGGCTAACTTTCGAGCGGTACTATCCCTGCAATTCTAGAACAATAACACGAATCCCGAAGAAATCATGTAGAAATTGCCACAAATTATCTATAGATTGCTTACTGAATGAAGATCGTGACAGAAGGTGGAGTAATTCGATACCAGGAATTCGAGTAGTACCAGTTTCTTACAGGATCATCAAAACTATAGTTAATGGTACCTGTTAGGTGAGTCCGTCTCGTCTGGCTGGTGAAATACTGTGGGCGAGCGCCTTCGATGTAAAAACATCATCGTCTGGCCGTTAAGTCAGTACTAGCGTTAAAGAGTAGTTGTTTTGATAAGGAAACATATGTTGAAGTAATAAACTTAACGGTCAGACGATGATGTTTTTACATCGAAAGCGCTCGCCCACATCGAACCAGCCGGAGGAAACGGATTCACCGAACAGGTACGTTAACTTTAGTCATTTGCCTACTGGCGGACCTAAACCAATTGCGTTAATATCATCAAAACTGTTTGAAAAACGTACTGGATTATTTAGGAATCGTTGAATGTTCGTGCGGCTAAGAAAAGTGTGATGCATCGGACGATATATTTTTAGCTCATTACGTAACGCTATCTTTTACGTCGAAGGAAAGTCAAAATTGATAAGTTCGTTCGCTCAGGTATTTTATGGTATAAGTTGGTGAAGTAGCGGCGGTTTTCACGCGAGGCGACGAAGAGCTGTCAGGTTTGACGTTTGGTCGAGCTCTGGTGGGAGAGAGAGATACCCTTGTCTGGCCCGAGAGGCGTAGCTCCCAGGCCTGAGCCCAGGATCTGGAGGGGACTCCGAGCGATCCAAGTAGCTTCTTCCTGAAGGTTCCCTACGCGTACTCGTACGGATTACGACAGTCTTCCCGCGTCTCTTCTTTCGTGCGGTCGTTCCGCGCTTCTGTCGGATTTCCTCGTTTCGACCGGCTTCTCGTCGTCTTCACTCGGTCTCGTCTGAATTGACCAGGAAAACGCCGAAAATCTTAGGGTACCCCTGATTTTAATTTACTCATACCTACAAATTAGAGTAAAATAAATTGAGCGCGAAACAATAAATTCAACAGAGAAAGACGAACATGTCCCACAGCTCACCACACACAACTCGACTCTCTACTGAGGAGTAGCTGAGCCCTGGTATGCTGTAACCAAACGTCTATATAAAAATATCTGGTGCGTTGCAACACACAACTTTCCTTAGCTCTACGCAAATTCACTTTGTACATGGCTAATTCTATTTAATCAATTCATTTATCAGTCAGTTCATTTGAACTTGGTCAAACAACGCTTTACGGCAGCAGAAAGCGGTAGCGCTTACAGTTCCGGAATTTATTGTGCTGCTCGTACTCATTGCAGGACCATTATTTAGCAATTGGTACACAGATAATTAATGAGGCTGTAAACACGGTTTTTTTTAAAACAGGATAGTAATCACTTCTGCAGAGTTATTGGAAAATAACTGTTAGAACTGGTAGTAAGCGAAACGGCAGTAGTTGAAATTCAGGAATTTCTGGAGTGAGCCCCATGTATCTCATGAGCGTTTTTAAACACTCACCCTTCAGGTATTGGATTGGACTACAATACCAATTGTTTTTTTAACATTCTATAAGAATTCCAGCGGAGTTTATAAGGAAAAAATCGCGCGAAAAACGCTTTTGGTCGAAAATTTTGATAATTTATTGTGCTGCTCTCGTTATTTTCCTGCGAATGAGAATTTTATAGTATCATTGCCTTATTGAGAGCTATCTATATAAAAAATGTAATTAAAATCGTTTGAGCCGTTTTTGAGAAAAAAAATTTGGTGTTTTGATCACTATGAGGACTATAGTTAACTTTCGGTGGATTTTGCCCATACTCTCATTATTGCGTCCCATGGTAACCCGTAGGCTAGACATCAAGTTTCAGCTGATTTGGTACGGTGGTTTTCTCTAAAAACTGCGCTAAAATCGATTTCGTCGAAAGTTTTGGTAATTTATTGTGCTGCTCTCGTCATTTATGGATGACGAATGGGAATTTTATGGTATAATTATCTTATTAAGAGCTACCAATATAAAAAATTTAATCAAAATTTTTAGAGCCGTTTTTGAGAAAAAAAATATTTGGTGTTTTGATCACTATGATAACTATAGTAGCCTTTCGGTGGATTTTGTTCAAACCTTTATTTTGGCGTCCCATGATAATCTGCGGGCGAGATATCATGGTTGAGCTGATTTGGTGCGATGGTTTTCTCTAAAAATTGTTCACAGACCCACAGACCATTTTCCCAAATAGTGTTTTTCGGACTCAGGAGGGTCTGAAACGTAAAGATCTGAAGAAAACTCGAAATTTTTTTTTTCAGCCGATTACATAACTTTCCTTTCTACTTCGTAGAGCCAAGGAAAGTAAAAAGCAACCCTACATGCCCCAGTTATGCAACAACGAAATGCTACTATAATCAAAATTTCTGCAACATATGTATTTTCTTGATTAAAACTAGAAGGAGTGACTCGCAATAAAAACATGACGTTAAGTTTCGGCGTTGAATAATTGATCAGAAGTGAAGATTAAATAATGTTAATCAAAAACTTTTGAGCAATTTACGCTGCATAAAAATTACTTTTTACCAGCCCTTCAATTGATTCAGAACATAATAATTGAATGAAGACGTCAAAACCAAAAACGCTGGAAATTATCACACCGTGGTTTATTTATTCTCTTGCACATGATTGGAACATATCCTATTCAGCACCTTCCGTTTCAATAAATATTTCTGATAATTTTCAATTTGTCCAGCTTGACGCAGATTCGGACAACCAAAACTCATCCCATTCGATTCAGCTTCGAAAAATACAAGTCAAAACGATACGAAACATGACTTAACTATTACGGAACAACAAATATTGACATTTTTTAGTCGACGCTAGGCAATTGGCACGACGTAATGTGTGGAATTGACGGATATTTGGAGCGAGAAGGGTGGTAGAGGGCAGGCTGGACGTTATTTTGGTGTACATCGTCTTTCGAGTAGTAGAATTTTCATCACTATATTTATCATGATTTAACTATTTTCCATCTACGAGTAGACGCAGTAATACACCAACTGCCGACTCGGCATACGAAATACCTTGGAGACGTTACCAAACAAGCGTAACTGCAATAAAACTACCAAAATTCATCGAACTATTTTTGTCCACAACTAACATGTGATTCCAAATATGCAATGCCTGTCTACTGTCTTGAACATTTTGTGTGTAACGTGGTACTGCGGCTCAAAAATTTCGTTAGGGTTCTAGTTGTACCTGCATATCTGACAAAACCCATGGTTATTATGGGTAAAATATCTGGTGCGTTGCAACACACAACTTTCCTTAGCTCTACGTCAATTCACTCGGGTACATGGCTTTTTCCACTTACTCAATTCATTTACCACTCAGTTCATTTGAACTTGGTCAAACAACACTTTACGGCAGTAGGAAGCGGTAGCGCTTACAGTTCCGGAATTTATTGGGCTGCTCGTACTCATTCCAGAACCATGATTCAGCTATTGGTACACAGATAATTAGTGAGGCTGTAAACACGAATTTTGTAAAGGAGGATAGTAATCACTTTTGTGGAGTTATTGGGTAAACACTTTTAGAACTGGTAGTAAGCGACATGGCGGTAGTTGATATTCAGGAATTTTCGGAGTGAGCTCCACGTATCTCATGAGCGTTTTCAAACATTCACCCTTTAGGTATTGGATTGGACTACGATACCTATTTTTTTAAACATTCTACTAACATTCCAGCGGAGTTTAAGAGGGCAAAACTGCAGTAAAAACGCTTTTCGTCGAAAATTTTGATAATTTATTGTGCTGCTCTCGTCATTTTCCCAGAAATGGGAATTTTATGGTATATTGACCATGTTGAGAGCTGCCAATGTAAAAATTATAATCAAAATCGTTAGAGCCGTTTTTGAAAAAAAAAAAAATATTTTGTTTTGATCACTATGATAACTATAGTTAAATTTCGATGGATTTGGCCCATACCCTTTCTTTTGCGTCCTATGGTAACCTGTAGGCTAGACATCAAGTTTCAGCCGATTTGGTATGGTTGTTTTCTCTAAAAACCGCGCTAAATTCGATTTCGTCGAAAATTTTTATAATTTATTGTGCTGCTCTCGTCATTTTCCCACAAATGGGAATTTCATGGTTTAATAACCATGTTGAGAGCTGTCAATATAAAAAATGTAATCAAAATCGTTAGAGCCGTTTTTGAGAAAAAAAATATTTGGTGTTTTGATCACTATGATAACTATAGTTAACTTTCGGTGGATTTTGTTCATACCCTCATTTTGGAGTCCCATGGTAATCTGCAGGGGAGATAGGAAGTTTGAGCTGGTTTGGTACGTTGGTTTTCTCTAAAAATCGTTCACAGACACATACACACAGACCATTTTCCCAAATAGTGTTTTTCGGACTCAGGAGGGTCTGAAACGTAAAGATCTGAGGAGAATTCAAAATTTTTTTTTCAGCCGATTACATAACTTTCCTTTCTACTTTGTAGTGCTAAGGAAAGTAAAAATCGTTAATAAAATTAGCCATACAAGAAATTAGCAAGTCGTACTTGTTGGTTGGGGGGGGGGAAGGGGGCCTGTGGTGTTGGACAGCGTATAGTTGGAAAACAGTGAAATCCTGTTATGCATAATGGGGAAAATTCTACGACTGAAAAGAACTTGCGTGGCAATATAGGTAACGAAAGTTATCATTTCTCCCCAGGCAGTGCTCACTCACCTCCCATCCAACTTCAATCGCCCGTCAGGTCAATCTTCACACAGTTCAATTGCCTAGCGCGGAAGTGGTCAGTTTTTTCCGTTGAGAAGAACTTCGTATCGTTTAATGGTATTTTTCGACGTGAAATTGCGTCAAGCTGCGCAATCGTGAGAGACACACCTGTAATGATTCGCAGCGTTTTCGTTTTATTTGAATTATATTCAAAATGGAGTTGACAGTTGCCAAAAAATTCCGTCAGGTTCACCAAAGTCAGTCGGCGAGACATTTACTGGAAAAGTAAAAATCGTCGTACACAGTACGTTTTTGTCGCATTTTAGAGGTTATCCGCGTTCGACGGACTCATCGGAGGGATATTTATGGGGAAAGTTATGTAAGAATCGACAACTTGAAGAAACCCTGTCAGTCGCAGGGAACAAAGTGTGGGTGCGCGGTTCTAGAGGTCACTCCGCTGTTACTGGAAAAACTAGGAAAACGATTTTAAAAACCCTGCAAATTATTACACAACGGTTTATTATTCTCATGAACACTTGACCTAGTATTACTGCTCCGAGATCCATTCCATTCGATTCAGCTTCGAAAAATACTAGTAAACCATACGAAACATGACCTGACTACAATCGGACTACGATGACAACTAGTTACCAAATGGGATTTTTGTGCGAAAGAACGGATTTTTTAGACCGCGTTAAAGGCACAAAACGGCCCGGACGGGGGACCGTGGACAGCGGAGGTGAATCGGGGACGGCGGACGGACATTGCAAATTTGGAATCCCCATGTCTTGAAACGTAAAGTATCAAATTTTGAGGGGGGGGGGGGTTGTACAAAATGTTTCGAGACCGAAAACATAGTGTTCTCGTAGTGTCTAGTATTCTTTATTCATTCTGAATAATAAACCAAAAAATAGGTTGTCATCTCTGGTCAACGGAACATTTATGGCGTAGCAACTATAAAAATCGACTAGGACAAGGCCCCCAGGTGTCAAAGGTGACTAAAATTCTTATCGCTTCAAAAGTAAGTGCAAAAGTTAGGTAACGTTGAGTCAGAAAGTCTACTACGTTTTCCAACTCGCCATATCATTATAAAACTACTTATTGTTTTCACAATGATCAAAACACCAATTTGTTTTTCAGAAACGGGTCCAACTATTTTGATAAAATTTTGTATGGATGGTTTCAAATAACGTGACAGTGACGTAAAATGTTTGTTCTTGGGAAAATGACGAAAGCAGCACATTGTCGAGAAAATGTATTCATATAAACCTCGCTCATGACACTACTGTTCTCAAAAAATCTGAACGGCTCATCTGATACGCTACACGTACCTTTTTCTTATGGTAATAAAATAATTGAGAGTCCGGAATTCAAACTAACTTCGTTTTTTTACCAATTTGTTCGTAGTTTCCTCTATAATTCGAGAACATAAACACGATCCACTTCAAACTAATCATGTTGACACTCCCATCAATTACCGATACGTCGGTTTTAATAAGTAGCAGCCCTATACTTTCCGGAACTTCAACAGCTACCAGTTTCTATGTACCGACTGACTTTCATTGTGGGCACCTTAGTGATTGTAGTTTAGTGGGAAAGACGAAGGTTCATAATCTGGCCAAAGTTGGGCTATCGGATCGGAGCTTGCGATCGCTGCAATTTTCGCCTGAGTCAAAACCCCCCTCGTAACAAATGGTGTCAGAAGCGGGATGCAACAAGTTTCGTCGGATTATGAGCCTTCGTCTTATCACTAGACTACAACCGCTAGGGCGGCTACAATGGGAGTCAGTCGGTACATCTCCTCCCTCACCATTAGCCGCTGCTCTTGGAGCGGACGACTTTAATGAACGGATTTTGGTTTATTATTCATTCTGAATAATAACCCTATGTTTTCGGTCGCGAAAAAATTTTTTACATCCTTTCTCAAAATTTGATACTTTACGTTTCAGGATATGGGGATTCTAAATTTGCAATGTCCATCCGCTGTCCGGGCCGTTTTTGCCTTTAACGTGGTCTAAAAAATTCCGTCCTTTCGCACAAAAATCCCATTTGGTATCTAGTTGTGCCCGCCATCTCGGCAATCCAATCGGACGAAGCCCATGGTTGTTATGGACAAAAAATGGTTTAAAAAATAAACAAAACGCAGTATAATTTTCAAGGTATTTTTACATTCTGGGTCGAATGGAATGAGTATCGAACGTGTACAACTGTGTGTAGGGAAACTACAGTAATTATAGTGAGCCAAGGTCAAATAATTGAACGAACTCGCGGGAACTACAGCGGGAGTCAACGTTTCGTCGTTAGTACTCCCTCCCTCCCATCTCATCAAAAACCACCCGCCCGCTCGCCTCGCCAGCCTCGTGTCAATTGCCGAGGGTTTGCTGGAATCCGTCCCAATTTCTCCAATTCGACTCTTTTTGCCCGATGGGGCGGAAGAAGGTTAGGGCTGATGAGGCTCCTACATCTCCTCCTCCACTTCCTCCGCACATCCCTACATCGGATCATAAATGCCTACAGACGTTTACAGGTGCCTGGTGCCGGGGGAATATTTAGTTTCCGTAGTTCCATTGTAGTCAGGTCATGTTTCGTATGGTTTACTAGTATTTTTCGATGCTGAATTGAATGGAATTGGTCTCGGAGCAGTAATACTAGATCAAGCTGTTCATGAGAATAATAAACCATTGTGTAATAATTTGCAGGGTTTTTGAGAGTTGAGCTAATCCTCGGAAAATCCGATCAAAGATACGAAGAGCGAGGGGGGCTACAAGGAAAGGCTTTTCTTTCACATTGTAGTAGGTGCATCACCGTTTTTCTCTTTGCTAGCTCTCCAAACATTTCCAACCCCCCTCGTAACATCTACATGAAACGTTATGTTTTCCAAGTTCTCGTAACGTGCAAAAAGTTGCTTAGGGAGTAGATAGAGTGTACGTTTAGCTGAGAACGTTGTGTGGTGCGTTGAGACAGATCTGTTCAGCTGAATCAGCCCTATCTATGCGGAGTGCTCGATCAGTAGACTAAATGGCATGCCCAGAGCGATTGAATAATTACAACACTCCCATCTACGATTACACTACGAAATGTTACTTTAATTCAACGACATTAAATACATTCCAAGTCTGAATGTGACCTACCAGGGGTACATTCGATCGGTGACGGTTTATCTGAATACGCTTGACGATAAGGACGGGTTGAACGACTTAGACAAGTTAATTGACGTGTGTGTCCGGGAAATTGAAGAGCGAAACTGTAGATAGAGCGCACTCTGTTATTACTATACCGTGGAAGTGACTCGTTTACCTCGATAATGTTCGGCAGCTCTCATTTGAACTGCTCACCTGTACTTCGCCGAATGTTTGAATGCTTTAATGAGACTCAGAAACGTTTATTTATCGTCCTGAGCACTCCAACCCGCTTTTCGCTCATTTTATTATTTGGTGGAACTACGTCGGAATTTATAGCGTGGCCCATACTTACATCACGGCCTGTATTCGGTAGCAAGTTCGTCGGTTTTTATGGGACTGCCATCGTAGTATTTACCGTTTTGAAATTAAAGGGAAAGCATCGCGAGGAAAGTGCTGAAAATGATTCTGGGAAGAAAAAACGTGGGCCACAAAACCTGTTTAAAGTTGATAGCTCTGAAATAACTTGTAGCGCGTCTTATATTCTCAATATCGTTATTGAATTAACTCGTTTGGGTAACTCAAAGTACAGTCAATACACACATTCGTTGAAGAGCTTTTGTTTGCTGTTCTGGAGATATAGGAGAGACAGGGATCTCTTCTTGGACCTCTCCTCTTTATTCTCGTCATGAATGGGATTTGTCCAATCTTCAGCAGGGTTCCTGGGTTCCAGCTGTTACAGTGGTTGAGCCACCCTTCAGTTTCAGGTTGCTGCGTTTGTTGCAGGGTGTTCCACATGCTGCCCCTTCTCAAACCATCGCTCGTGATCTCCCCTCAAACATGCTCGATTATGACGCCCTCAGCCATCTTTCTACGGTTTGGGATTTCAGGGTTACCATGGATCCACAGTGGACGTTCAATGATCACATTGTTGGGGCTGCCTCATGTGCCATGCAGCCGTTCTCCAAACGCAGCTCTCATGAGTTTTCAGGAGCGTGTGCCCTCACCACTCTGCACCTCTCTCTGGTCCAGCTGCACCTGGCTGAGTAGTTTACCCCCTATTATTGCTACTGCGTTGACCTCCTCGAAAGTGTACAGGATGGGAACACCCAGGGATCATATCGATTAAGATGATTTGTTCACACGCTTCTGCCTCCCTCGACCTACCGCAAGACGAGTTTTGGCAGTTATGGGGTTCCTTCATGGTTTCCTGGATGGGCGGAGTGATGCCCCTTAACTCCTCCGATCCGGCGGCTTCCAGGTGCCTCGTCTTTGGTTGTGGTCTCAGAAACGACGTATTCGCTGCTCCATTCTCATCTTCCAAGTACTTGACTGACCGCTCCCTCAGTCCTCTCCTCACTTGCTCCTCCCTAGGTGATGTCAATGTGGTGCGTTCTATATCATTTGATCGGCTTCTCATTCTTATCTTGTCTGCTCATTTATCGCTCACTAACTTTTTTTCTCACTGTGTTCTTGAAATGGTTCCCCCTCTGTCGCATTATTGTGCGCGTTCACTTTTATTTTTCGGTAATTTCTCTACTTTGGCCCCCCCCCAGATACTATCAATAAATAAATAATTAAATTAGTTAAGGCAGTTCGAAATTGAATGGGTCAGCTCAAATATTGTATAGCTTCTATTGGGGCTTGTTTAGGTGTCCTGTGGCACTATCAACCTGAGTTCCGCGAGAGCGTTCATCTACTGAGATGGAATCACGGAGTAAAAACCCTGTAAATTATTACACAACGGTTTATTATTCGGATAATCAGCTTGACCTAGCATTAATGCTCCGAGACCCATCCTGTTCGATTCAGCATCGAAAAATATCATAATGAAACCCGTACGTGAACGTATAGAGGCGATCCCTCGTAGCATTCCTCCATTGATGGCTTCATTTTTATGAGACCTTGCTTCACCTTAGTACAATAACATCTTCCTTATTAATTTTCCCTTTTCCGCTATCCCGCTACGATGTACCTGCCATTGGGAAAACCCAGTTTCAGTTGCCTTTTTACTTTCCTTGGCTCTACAACGTAGAGAGGAAAGTTATGTAATCGGCTGAAAAAAAAAATTTTGAGTTCTCTTCAGATCTTTACGTTTCAGACCCTCCTGAGTCCGAAAAACACTATTTGGGAAAATGGTCTGTGTGTCTGTGAACGATTTTTAGAAAAAAACCACCGTACCAAATCAGCTCAAACTTGATATCTCGCCCGCAAGCCCCCATGGGACGCCAAAATAAGGGTTTGAACAAAATCCACCGAAATTTAACTATAGTTATCATAGTGATCAAAACACCAAATATTTTTTTTTTGACAAAAACGGCTCTAACGATTTTGAGTGAATTTTTTATATTGGTAGCTCCCAATAAGGCAACTATACCATAAAATTCCCATTTGTGGAAAAATGACGAGAGCAGCACAATAAATTACCAAAACTTTCAACGAAATCGAATTTAGCGCGGTTTTTAGGGGAAACAACCGCACCAAATCAGCTGAAAATTGATGTCTAGCCTACAGGTTGCCATGGGACGCAAAAACAAGGGTATTGGCAAAATCCACCGAAAGTTAACTATAGTTATCATAGTGATCAAAACACCAAATTTTTTTTCTCAAAAACGGCTCTAACGATTTTGATTAATTTTTTGTATTGATAGCTCTCCGTAAGCCAATCATACAATAAAATTGCGATTCGTGGGAAAATGACGAGAGCAGCACAATAAATTATCAAAATTTTCGACGAAAAGCGTTTTTGCCGCGGTTTTTTCTTTTTGAACCCCGCTGGAATGTTACTAGAATGTTAAAAAAAGTCGTGTTGTAGTCCAATCCAATACCTATAGGGTGAGTGTTCAGAAACGCTCATGAGATACATGGGACTCACTCCAGAAATTCCTGAATTTCAACTACCGCCGTTTCGCTTAATACCAGTTCTAACAGTTATTACCCAATAACTCTGCAAAAGTGATTACTATACTCCTTCAAATTTACCGCCTCATTAATTATCTGTATACCAATTGCTCAGTAATGGTCCTGCAATGAGTACGAGCAGCACAATAAATTCTGGAACTGTTAGCCCAACCGCCTCCTGCGGCTGTGAAGTGTTGTTTGACCGAGTTCAAAGGAACTGAGTGATAAATGAATTGATTAAATAGAACTACCTATTTACAAAGCGAATTGACGTAGAGCTAAGGAAAGTTGTGTGTGTGTTTTTTTTTTGTTACTTATGATGACTTGACCGTCGAAATCCATCTAACACTGTAACTCAAATTTAGTGGAATTATGAAATGGGTTTCCACAACTTCATCGCTAGTGATTTAGCTCGTACTGTATCAAAATGACGAATTCGAAAGAACTCGGTTGTTGGCGGCTAAAAGGGTTCGTACCTGTCCAAGACGTGGGTGGGCCTTGATGGCGCACTGTTGGGAGTACAGCGGGCAATCCGGAGGCTGGAACGACTAAAAAAACTGTTCGATGAACGTGATTTTGGACTCTGTAGGGTTCTGAGATAGCTAATACACGGCTTCAGAATGGTTTCTTGACTCGAACTCAGGCATATACGGCATTGATTCTAAATGAGATAGCTAAAGAAACTATTACCAAAATAATTTATTTCTGATGAATCAACTCAATAGTTTTAATAAATTTACTATCAACTGTATAATAAAAAGCGGGTGTTTTTATGCGCATGTTCAGTCATGTCTCTGTATCTACGGAGCAACGAAATTGGTGGAAAAAATTAGCAGATTTCTTGCTGGGAATTTACCTGGGCACAATATTTAGCTGTTTTGGGGCGTCCCTCACTGACGAACTCATAAGGGGAGAAAGGTCTGCTGTTGCGGTATCAACGAGTAAAATTACAAAACTTTTTAATTATTTATATTGGCATTAGTGTGCCCACCGGACATCAGTCTTGTACATTACATATATATTAACTTATTGTATACGCACGGTTGGTTCAGTCTCAAAAAAATCCGACTAGTGTGAATAATTTTTTCGAAAAAGATAAAAAGAGCTTTTGATAAACTTCTTCAGTGCCTTCATTAGTAAAACCATTCATTAGTGGTTGAATGGATGTTGGACCGTGGTCGACAGATTGTTGAACATGCTTCGTTGCTCAGTATTGTAGAACGGGCGTTGTAAAACGATGTTTCAAGTATTTTTTGTCAATGCTCGCATGCCACTGACCTATTCTTCGAAGATAAATTATGCGAATACATTGGGCGCTTTTCACTCTAGTTATCGTTGTGTGCGCAACTTTTCTCTGTTTTTGTCCATTTCCAAATACCACAGCGACCTCGAAAACTGACGAGAATATAAATTTGTCAATTTAATTGACGTGTATGGATCATAACAGTGTAGCCATCGTCTCTGCAGCTATCGCTATTCAGGTTGGGATCGTAGAACGCGGCCTGACGCCTTTCACCGTCAGGAGGACGGGGCAAGTCCAATCCCTGGGATCCGCATGGAGATATAAAGCCCAGGTGCCGGCAGAACGCCACTTGGCAATTTCGGCATTGGGGCCTGCGACCCGTTCAGACTGTAGGCTGCTCAAGCTACAGCCAACTAGAATGGGCACCGTGGGGGCTTCTGCTCGTGGCTGGTGGCGTGGTGCCCTTCAGGTTCAGGCGGGTTGGTTTCAAGGGGGCTGTGATTCGTTGGGTGTTTCCGAAGAATTTGTGGAGGGTGGTGGCGGAGAGGTTGAGGCCGAAGGGCTGGGTGTTCTCCCCAAACAACCTCAGGTCTTGAGCCACACAATTGTACATGTCTTAGAAACACGGTTTTGAAGTTGGTGTGCAGTAGACTGATTGGGCTTTGCTTGACGCCCTAAAAATTCTGGATAGAGGATCCCCGATTTCAACCTGTGATTCTAACGTAGGGCTTGAACAAATGCTTCTAACACGCACATCAATTACACGACGGTTTATTCTTTTCTTGCACCGCATGATTGAGACTTTTCACGTTCAGAACCTCTCTGAAGGGAGGCACTGTGGGAAATGAGCGGAAGCCGGGGAGAAACGATAATATCGCTATATTGTCTCGTGAGTTCCTTCAAGTAGTTGCACTTTGTAATGGTTCGCAGCGGACTGCAGAAGGTGGCAACACTGACTGCCACCCATGCAGCCCGCCGCTGTTTATATTAGCGACGGAGCCACGTTTCTCGATCAATTTGTAACGTACTTGGGGAATTGTCTCACAATTCCCATGTACAGAACACGCGTGTAAGTCGTGTCTGGGCCCAGAAGAAAATAACAAATCAAATACGCTCAATAATACTCACTTGATGAAATAAATAAAATAATGCCTCTCAAGAAAGTAATGGGAAATGAAATTATAAAGCGATTAAGACCCACTTGAATTTAATTAGCAAAAACTCGAAATGAATGAAATGAAACGAACACCTTTTAGAATTAAATAAATAACCTATGCTCGGATTGTATTAATTACAATAAAAGGGACAATGGGGAAAATGAAACACCAAGCTCGCTTACCTAACTTCACACAATATAAAGGGACGTTTAAGAACTGATTCACTGGCTTAGGAAAAAGGGACAATTCGTCTGCGAAGTTGGTAGCCATTCTGATGAAGAAACGTGGTTCCGCCGCTAATATAAACAACGGCGGGCTGCACGGGTGGCAGTCAGTGTTGCCACCTCCTGCAGTCCGGCGCGAACCATTACAACTTAGGTATTAAAGCAATAGGGTTATGTCCGCCAGTAGGCAGATTACTAAAGTTAACGTACCTGTTAGGTGAGTCCGTCTCCTCCGTAACTCACCAGCCAGAGGACACAGACTCACCTAGCAGGTACGTTAACTTTAGTAGTTGCACTTACCTCACTATACTTACTGTGATTTCACTGTTTAGACTGTCCATTTAGACGCCATCAAACATGACACCGGTCCTATTCGACTCAGCATGGAAATATGCCTAGGAAACGATACCAAACACGACGTAATTACAATAAAACCACCAAAATTAGGTTTTTTCAAACAATTTGTTATTTTGTTTTTGAACAAAATTGACGGCGGACTGCACATTTTGGAATCCCTATGCGGGTGGGGGGGGGGGGGAGAGAAGGTTGTGACAATGTTCCTGGCCGAAAACATAGGTGTATTATTTGTTATGGTTCGTGGTAATTGAAAAATAGATACTGACGATAGAGGTTTTTATACAACGTGAACTAAACATGTGATTTAAAAGACGACAAGGAAAAAGGAAAAGAGCAGTGGTTACAAGATAGATACAGGATGACTTGATCGTAAATAATATTATTTTAAATTGATTAAATTGGCATTACTATATTAATAATTAATTAGCCGGTGTATAATCAATTAAATACAATTATAAATTATTATTTATATTCAACATGCTTTCTTTTTAGTTTCTGGTCAAATCTAACATAATTGAACATTATGTAAACAACTATAGCCTAGGTGTTAATTTGATTTTGGCTTATTAAATTCAGAAAACGAAAAACGTTTAACGGGCTTAACTATTCTACTACTACAACGAACCGGAGTAGGACTTCTATTTTCCAAAGTTTTAAAGGGCCTACTACTAGTCGGCACGTCAGTATTATTCGGCGGACTAGGACAAGGAGAGCTGATTAGCTGTGGACTAACAATGCTATTTCTATGGCTGGGAAGAGGCGTGTATGTAGATGTGTATGAATCGGCAAACCTATCATGCTCAGAATTTCGCAAAATTGGTTTTGAATTCGCTGGTATAAACTTTCTATTTCGTATATATTGTGAACCTTCTCGGTTTCTTATCAAATATGATCTTACACCAACTTTCTTAACAACAATCGCATCTGGTTTTAACTTGTAGTGTACCTCATCTCCTGAGTGTAGTGCTGACATTACATTATTCAGAATGAAAAAGAAACCAAAACAGTCCCAGTCTTATCTTATTAGATTTTGGTGATCAGATCAAGTTTCATTTGTTACCTACGCGCTGATGAACAATGAATAGCGAGACATAGCTTGACAGAGCCTTAATAATGATCGTGCGGATGAGGAAAGTATGTGTGATGCATCGCGCCAGGTTTTTGCGGTCGCCGAAGAAAGTTAACTTGAGTCGTCCTCTCGAAGGGTTATTTGGATGTAATGGGAGGAGAGATGAAGATTTCCGCTCTTCAGAGCTTGGTCCACCTCGTCTTCCCGGCTTTATCTACTCGTCTTCATCTGTAATACCTGGCGGCATCTCGGAGTCTTTGACGACGCTATGACGCTGAGGTCGTGACCTGGTGGGAAACCGGCCGCTCTCCACGTGGTCCACCCGCCTTGCAAATCTGCAGCGGAGGCTAATTTGTGTTCCGTTGGGCGCGTTCGCTGGCAAACTGTTGTGCCAACATCTGCATCTCGCGTCCGAACCGACGTTTCTGGACGAAACCGCTTTGCCGAGTCATGTCAGAGCTGTAGAACCGCTTGACACCTGCTGTTTCTAGTTCTTAGAAACACTGACGTGGCTGTTTGATGTAAGCAATTGAGCTTTCTTCCTCAACTATTGCGCTATCGCGTCCACCAGTGCTGCTGCTTCAGTGTGGATTGAAATTCATTCAGCACATTAACGTCTGTCGAAGAATCAAAATTTGAGTAGCAGAATTGGGTGACCACTTTTCAACTAATACAGTCATTAGTGTCTATGAGTTACAGTTACAATTGGTTGCCAATTCAAGAATGTCACGGGGGAGACAAATTGTGCAATACAAAAACTCCCCAAATGGGGATGCCGTTGCTCACACAATCGTGTATAAGGACGACGTTATTGTAACTTACAGGATCCACCTGGAACTTCCTACGGTATTTGATTTTACTGGAGACTGACTTGAGGCGCCACTCGATGCACCACTGGCTCAACTCTTCTCTATAGCCTTTTAATATTTGGGTAACCTCCAGCGGGTCCTTTTGGTTAACATCGCTAGCGAGGTCATCAGCGAAGTCAAGTTCATTTGAGAGGGGATGTCGCTGCAAAAAATGGTGGTGCTGACCTGTGGCTCTTCTTGAATGTTGACTGCAAACGTACGATTCTGGAGGTAGCTTGATAGCACACCAAACAAATTCATTGGGAGATGAGGTTTAAGTTTAATTAGAAGCACAGTGTGCCCCCTGTCAAACGCCTTCTCAGCATCAAAAACCCTGCAAATTATTACATAATGGTTAATTATTCTCATGAACAGCTTGACAAAGTATTACTGCTCCGAGATCCATTCCATTCGATTCAGAATCAAAAAATACTAGTAAACCATATGAAACATGACCTGACTACAATGGAACTACGGAAACTAAATATTCCCCCGGCGACAGGCGCCCGTAAACGTCTGTAGTATGTCATGGGTGTGCGGAGGAAGTGGCCCTAACCTTCTCTGCCCCGTCGGGCAAAAAGAGTCGGGGAAATCGGGACGGGGACTTCCAGCAAACCCTCGGCAATTGACACAACGTTGCGAGTCGAGTGGGCGTTGCAAGGCGAGTGGGCGGGTGGTTTTAATGAGACAGGTGGGAGGCAGGGAGTACTAATGACGAAACGTTGACTTCCGCTGTAGTTCCCGCGAGTTCTTTCAATTAGTAGACTCTAATAATTACTGTTATTTCCTTATACGCAGTTGTACACGTCTGATACTCATTCCATTCGACTCAGGATGTAAAAATACCTTGAAAATGATACGAAACGGCTTATTTGCGATTATACTGCGCTTCGTTAATTTTTTTAACCATTTTTTGCCCATAACAACCATGGGCTTTGTCCGATCGGATTGCCGAGATGGCGGGCACAACTAGATACCAAATGGGATTTTTGTGCGAAAGAACGAATTTTTTAAACCACGTTAAAGGCACAAAACGGCGCGGATAGCGGACAGCGGACAGGGGACGGCGGACGGACATTGCAGATTTGGAATCTCCAGGTTTTGAAACGTAAAGTATCAAATTTTGAGGGGGGGTTGTAGACATTTTTTTGTGACCGAAAACATAGGGTTATTATTCAGAATGAATAATAAACCAAAAAGGCATCCTGACGCATATGTTTATTATGAAAGGCGTTTTATTGATAAAATTTGGTCAACCGTTGTAATTATAGGAGACATGAAAGGGATTTTCGAAAACCAAATTGACGTGGGGGAATAAGATTGTTTGTCTACATGAGAACATGAGAAGAAGAAGTTCCAAAGAACTGACCAGATTGTCCTGTCTTCCTAGTTTTAGAACCTGGACTATGCTCGTTTGCTTCAACATATCAAGAAAGTAGCCTATTCAAACGGCAGCGTTGTAAATATTGGTCAGCCTTGCAATTACCTCCGGTGAGGGGGAGGGGGGAATAGTGAGAAGACTTTGGGCCCAGAAAGTGAGTGAAGAGGGCCCTCACAGTACAACACGTTAACTTTGACCACTGGTGGACTAGACCCAATCCCACTAGTATACAATGCAGTTAGTAAGCAAACGTTTCTGAAGTTGCTCCTCGTTATTTTACGGCCCTCATTAAGCTCCTGTCGTATAGGTAGCACATTGAACTACCGTTTTGATCGGGTGTAGAACGCTAGTGTCATATTAATGTGATTCGTAAGAAAATTGCACTAACACCGCTATCCGTCAACATTTTTGATAATTTTGCTGCTCTCGTCATTCGCTTGTTTCTCACTTCAAGCGAGCGATACTTCGTGCGTTATGTGAATAAAAATGTGAGAAATTAGCTGTGAAGAAAAAGTTGGTTTCCTGCATGAAAGCTTTGAAACGAGAAGCGTTAAAACTTGGCTGAATGAGTGTTGATGGGCTTGCAAGGAGTTAACTGCACGGTGTGTAGTGTCCATCAGCTCGGTTGACCTTAGCAGCTTTCAATAGGTGTTCTCTTACGGCCGCTATCACCGCGCTGGATACCCTGAAATCGTCATTAAACGAACAGTTGAAATGATCTAAATAGACCGCAGGGGACTAACTGAAGCCCCCGTTCCGTGGTTGCCGGTCCTCATTAGGTTCCTTCGACGTAAGCACGTTAATCTGACCGAAAGATCTTGTTTTTCGTGCAGCCCCGAGCTCCTCTTCGCCCGCCCCAGGCCCCGATATACCTTCGCCTTCATTACTTGCCTCTTCCTCCTGCTCACCTTGTGGTTAGCTGAACCTCATTACTACTGGGCATTAACTTGAGTCTTTACTCGGCTTCACAACCCGAATTCACCACCCTTTCACTCTTCCAATGCCAATTCGTTCGTCTCCGTCGTATTTCGAAGAGCCTTCGAGTCGTAATCATTTTTGGCGTTAAGTGCCTGCGAGATTTGAGGCAAACATGACTGTCAATAAGGAGGCTAATGGACGGACTAATACCGTCTGCCGCCAAAGATCTGAGGACGGTCAAGAGGGTTTCGCTCCCAACGGAAATGATGTTTCACGTATGTCCTGAAAAATCGGTAAAACCTTTATGAGCTCTTGCCCTTTGGGTCATAATGTGATTGTAAGGTTCTCGTACTGGTTGGTGGTGAGTGGAGGTAATGTGTTGTGACGAAGCTGTAGCTATACTCTCAGCATAATCAAGCGATTAGAAACGTGTTCACCCTTCTACATCCTGCAAAATCTCAAAGCCCCGTCAGAGAACCTCTGAAAAGAGAGAGAGAGAGAGAGATTGAATGATTTATTTAAAGGCGAAGGAGAATTAGGGTCGTTAGGGTCTCTTCTATTCTCCCTGGAAAACAAGCAGTACATCATTTCCTCAGCTTTTTCGGCTCATAAATCAATTTCAATAATTTCCTCATAGAAACATGATCACAGTGCGTTTCGACGACGAATTTGACCATAAGTTAAAGCAAATTTTTCTTCCAACGTTATTCTTGCTTTTGTTAGTGTTCAGCACATGCTCAAAGGCCCAACGGTTTCGGCTCTTTTTCACGTGATGCCGCGGGAAAGTCCGAGAACTGTCTGTTCAGTGTTTGGTTTCTCCTCCAGCAAACGGATTAAGTTCGGGTTAACTTCCAACGACAACGGATGTCCCCTTTCATACTTTCCCTCGATTTACCTCCTTCTCCAACACATATCGCTCTTCCCAGACAAACTCGTCTCCCAGTAGTCACATCGACATTCCTCTATCAACTCTCATCCCAGTAACAGCTCGCACTTTCCTTCCTATACAGTATCCCGCACCAGTTCACGCGTATTCCGAGTAGTCCCCTTATGTTGCTCAGGCCCAGTTAATTAAGCACATATTACACATGTGATACCCTCCTCCTAACGCTCACCGAGTTTTGTTTTATTTTGTTCAGCAACTCCCTCCCTTGTGTGCCTAATAGTTAGCATTATCTTTTTCAGTCAATTTAACACATAATCAAACTATGATTTATTGAGCCGAAAATACGTCCTGAACATATCATCTTCAAGCAATAATTACATATTCTTCACTAATAGCGAAAATGGTCCTTCTTGGGCTCTAGTCGAATATAATTCGCTAATAGGCAATCTTGTCTTTGATTTCTAATAATAATAATAATAATAATAATAATAATAATAATAATAATAATAAAAGGGTAAATCGTCGTCTTCTTCTTCCTCTAACAGTCTTTCCGTTACACTTTCAAAATTAGTGAACACAACACGCAACTGACTTTATCGACAGACTATGATTGGGAATGAATCGCAGTTTTGGTTGCAGTCTCAGTCTTGACACACACAGTTGACGCTAAAATGACCGAGACACTGGTCACAGCCACACGTTTCCTGTTGCCTGCTTGAACCGCCACCTTTAGGAGGAAGTAGGTTGAGCCACTGGACGAGCTTGTTCAGCGGCTCCACTTCTTTTCTCTCGCACTCTCCATCCTGCTCGTCTCGAGCCTTGGTGGTTCCAACGAGGAACCAAGTGCTGCTCCACTGTAATTCCTACAACAGTGAGCGACGGTTGTTAGTAGAGCAGCAACCCTTTCAGCTTATACTGCCATTAAGCCAGCTTATAATTGTTTCACCCAGTATGAGAAGAAGGTACAAAAAATCGTGATCAAACTTGCGATCCATGTAAATAGTTAGATCAGGTGGGAAATCAGATTAAGAACCCCTCCCAGATGGTACTGATTCACCGGGGTCATACCACTGCGTGTCAACCCATGGCCAATTGGCGAAACCACAACGTCTACTAATTTTGACTGATATAGCTCTCTTATGAGTGTTAAGGAGTCATTTTGATAAGGAAACACACCAGATGTCAAGGGTAGGTAGGTACACCTTGTAAACCGAGTTGAACTGCCGAAGCCACGCCTGTTAGCCTTTTTTTTCTCCTTCTTCAGCTATTATTTTTCCAAGCCTTCGCAATGCTGTTAACAGTACACAGCAAGATCTCTTGCGAATCGCCCCAGGAACATCATGTGAGTGTCATATCCTGGCCATATGTAAACTTGATTATCTCAGTTCCTGAAGTCTCCGCTTTTTTCTTCGAGCTCTGGGTTCCACACGTCCTGGGGTGATGGGAAATGAGCCCACCGTGGCCACGACATAGGTCATCGTTCCCTCGGCTTTGGCAGGTGCCCTGCTGTCTTCTTCTCGGGTCCACTCGTTTTCAGTCCGTCAATTTTTGAGAGATGCTGCGTAACTTTTGTGGCAGTGTTTCTTTCGAACGAATACCAGCTCTTATAATAACGTCGGAAATTATTGAGGTGTTTGCCATCCAGCTCTGAGTAATTGCACTTAGTGCAATGCGTACAACCTCGGTGTCCAAATGATTCGTCCGCTCAACTGAACCCTCCCCCCCCCTCACCTCCCCATCACCCGAGTAACTTTCTACTTTGGTCCTTAAAAAATCCTTCTCCCTTTTCCTTTCCCGTACAATTTGAAATTCCCCTCGGCTGTGCAAAGTTAGCTGCTCGGAATCATTCAGTTGATGTGCTCCAACTGGCCAACATGTAGAACAGTAGATTCACCTCTCCCAATTCATTATCGCCTCATGCTGTTTCTAGCAGCCATCAATTTGTTAAACCTCGTCGTAGGAGGAACTCCAAACCTAAGTTTGACAATTTAGAATGAACCATCGTGCAATGGCAGTAGGGGAGAAATGGGCGAGCGAAACCGGAAGTGACAGTTTTGGCTCAATTGGAGTGGGGGAAGAAAACCACGCCTCGTACTATAGTACGAGGTTTTTAGCCACGCCCCCTGACCAATCATGTTATAGTACGGACTTTTCTATCCCCTCCAGGAGCCCCTCGTCGGAGAAGGCTGGATGGGGGGGGGGTAAAAATGACGTGTTATAAGGTAATTAGTACAAAAAGTGATGTCATCCAAACATTCGGATTTTTCTGTTGTGGGTGGGGGGGGGAGTACCTCTACTATAGTAAATTCGTTAGTGGGACGAGACTAAAAGGAGGAGGGGGGTAAAAAAGGTCGTACTATAACGTGACTGGTTAGTGGGAGGGGCAAACTGAAGGAGAGGTGGTCAACTTCCAGAAATTCCGGAAGGAGGTGGGGGTAAAAAAGGTCGTACTACAGTACAATTGGCTAAAAATTGTGGTAGGGGGGTAAAGGGGCTGGGTGGAGGGGATAGAAAAGTCCGTACTATAACATGATTGGTCAGGGGGCGTGGCTAAAAACCTCGTACTATAGTACGAAGCGTGGTTTTCTTCCCCCACTCCAATTGAGCCAAAACTGTCACTTACGGTTTCGCTCGCCCATTTCTCCCCTACTAATGACTTATTGGATTTTCAGCCTCTTCATTAATCAATAGTTCCGACTTTTCTCCCTAAGCGTTTAAAGACTTGGTTCATCAACTCGTGAATAGTCAAGAACTTCGGGAAGGTTTTCTAAAAATTCTCGTTAAACGTAAATACGCTTTCCTTTTGAATCTTCTTCGACCTCCTTTCATTATAAATATAAGTCTGTTCGAAAACCAAGAAAGGTTGATGATCCGTTAACTAACGACCAAACTATTGAAAGGCGGGTGAAGAGGGTCGAACTTTTTCACAAAAGCCTATTTCGGATTGAGGAGCCTTAAGGCTGGAATCTGACTGGAGCCTTCGCTGTGGTCAATTAGGCTAATGGTGTTTGACGAATGAAAATGTTTTTCCTTCGAGGAAGTTGAATTCTTGAGCAGAGAAAGAAATAAGATTTTATCCGTTCTGTTGTTCAAATGATTAATGATCGCTAATTGTTCGTTTTCTTTTGTTTCAGGTACGTTACGTGCGTTCAAGTTCTACTGTTTGGTAAAGTTTACTTTTTCGATGCACGTAATTATAATTGACCCACTGCGGGCGCATCGTTAGGTAACTAATGTGCTAAACTAGGTAATAAATTCATAATAAGCTCCAATACGCATTGGAGGAACGGAGGTTGCTTGGAGGCGCTACCGAGAACCAGAACTTCGAACGGGTTCCCCGACTCTGTGTTGAGGTCTTCCCAGACCAAATGACTCATTACAATTGTGTCAGTTAACAACCGTTTGGAATAGTCTCTAAAATTCGTTATGTTCTGTCAATAGATAGCAATTTACAGGATGAGAGTGGGGTTTATAAATTGAAATATTTGGTTTAGGCGATTAGAAAGTAATAATTGAAAGTGATAAAAAGTGAAAAAGTCTCTCTCTCTCTCTCTCTCTCTCTCTCTCTCTCTGGATAATCGAAAGCTAGTAATTATGTGTCTAATTGATTTTGCTCGTGCCTTCGACACAGTGAACCATACGCTGCTTGTGCAAATATTGAAAACTTACAATATTTCAGATAATTTAGCGTTGTGGTTTGAGTCCCTTTTGTCCAACCGAATGCAAAAGATTGTAACCCCGAGTGGAAATACCTCTCAATGGTGCAATGCTACCGTTGGTGAGCCACAGGGATCTAATCTATCAGCGCTATTGTTTATTGTTTTCTTGAACAGAATTTCGACAAGTTTTGGTCAGTTATGCAAATATATGTTGTACGCGGACGACCTTCGGCTGTGGCTTGAAACAGATGTCGGTTCATTTTATGAGACGGTGCGTACAACGAATACAGTTTTGACCAAACTTGTATCCTGATGTAAAGATCACATGCTGAAGATTAATCCTCAAAAATGTACAGCGCTGGTTGTCGGTAATTCTGTTCTACTAAATCAGATAGATTTTCAGTCTTGCGAAAAAATAGTAGTCCAGTCAATCACGCTTCATTGTGTGAAGCAAGTAAGGAATCTAGGATTGTTAGTTGACTGCAATCTCAAATGGTCGGAACAGGTCTCAGCGGTGTGTTGTAGCGTTTACAAGGGGCTGTATCAATTTAGACGGCTCGCTCATAATTTCCCAATCAGCGTCAAAAAACAAATGGTTCAATCCCTGCTCCTGCCCCTAATGTACTATGCCAGTTTGGCGTACATTGACATGTCTAGCCAAAAAATGGAGTGCCTTCAGCGTGCACAGAATCCGTGTATCCGCTTTATATTTCGCGTAAATAAGTGGGAGCACGTAACACAATTTTATAAAAGGATAGGATGGCTGAAGATTAAGGAGTGGCGGTTATATAGATTGGGAATATCATTATATAAGATCTTGAAATTTGACATCCCCTTGTACCTAAGAGAACAATTTACATTCAATATTGAAGTAAGCGGGCATGAGCCTAGGGAAAAGCGTCTCATAGTACCGCATCATAAGACGATATTTTATGAAAAGTCCTTTCATGTGCAAGCCATAAAAATGTACAATGAGTTCAATGTTATTTTTAAGCAAGCAAGTAGTATTCAGACATTCAAAAAAAATTTAAAGGAAGAACTGTTGAAAAATTATTAAATATGTACAACTAATTGAACAAAAAATTAAATAGAATTTAAAGAGTAATGATAATGAAGGAAAAGGGAAAAGAAAAAAAAAAAAAAAGAAAAAAAGAAAACACATATATATATTTATTGGATTATGGCAAGCTCACTTGATATCTTTGTAAATATTGTTAATACTTGAGAAGAAGGAAGAATTATTTTTGATTATTTTTGTAATTTTGTTTTCTGCCATCGTGGTAGAGAGGGCCAAATGGCCCTAATGTATGCGCAGATTAATAAATGAACAGTCAAACAGTCAAACAGTCTCTCTCTCTCTCTCTCTCTCTCTCTCTCTCTCTCTCTCTCTCTCCCCAACGGTAGTATCTGTACTGTCCATATGAAGTAAAGCGTGTGTTGCATTCAGTTTTAACTTGTTGCCACCGTTAATGCGACAGGCAGTTTGTTGGGTGCCAGATACAAACATTTTAGATGAAATAAAAGGGAACTCAGTGAGCGTGAGAGAAGGACTGTATTACACGTGCAATGAATAGTGGAGTTTGAGTCTATAAGGGGCTACACAAGGGGAATCGGAATACGCGTGAACTGGCGTGGGGAACAGTTGCAGAGGAAGAGAGTGAGAGCTGTGAATGGTCCGAGAGTTGATAGAGGACTCTGTGTCTGCACTGGGAGACGAGTATGTCTGGGAAGAGCTGTGAGTGTTGGAGAAGGAGGTAAGTCGAGGGAGGGAAGGACATTTTGGAACGTTATACCGAACTTATATATATAATTAAATATATATAATCCCTTTGTATGGAGGAGAAGCCGATTGAACAAGCAGTTCTCGGACATCCCCGCGGCATAACATGAAAGGGCCGAACGCACCTTGGAAAAGGCCCAAGCTCGAGAGCCCAACTACTTCGGCCTGCGCCAAACACAGTTTTTGGCGAATTGGCAAAAAATCGTCTAGTTTTGAGAACGTACTTGCACTGCCACTCAAACCGCTATTTTATTGATGACTCAACCCAAATAGTGGTTTTGTCATAACCCAAAGCACACTGCGCTTCATTATATGGTTGTACGTAGAAAGTTGTACGATTATTTCGCTCACGGAAATCTGGAACAACACATGCTGTGAGTACGAGTAGCATGCGTTTGTCGTTCCTGCTCAGCGTTGCCTTTTTTGCCTCTTCAAAATCAAGTAGCGAGCTACATCCTACTTCCGTATTTTTCTCCTTCCACATTTTCCTGAGGCATCATTGCTTAATGAGCCACACTTAGGTCACTACAGGCGCCAGTAGGGTGACGAGTACCTTGCTATTCAGGAATTATCTGTGGCTTAGCTGTTTGTGAAGCTCCATCTTGAGGTAATATAGAAATATTTTTAAGTTAATTAAACTCAATATTGATAATTTCCTTTTTATGATTTTGGTCGTAGTTTAGTTCTGCTCTTCCCAATACTTTTCAAATAGTGCTTCATACAAACTCATAACTTGGAGTGCTTAAGAATTGTCCACACAAAAGTTATTGGTTCACTTATTATTTCAACTTCTCCTTTATTTCCATGATTTACCTCTTCCCCTCTTTTGGTTTATTATTCATTCTGAAAAATAACCCTATCTTTTCGGTCGCGAAACATTTTTCACAACCCTCCCTCAAAATTTGATACTTTACGTTTCAAGACATGGGGATTCCAAATCTGCAATGTCCGTCCGCCGTCCGCCGTCCCCCGTCCAGCCGTTTTGTGCCTTTAACTTGGTCTAAAAAATGCGTTCTTTCGCACAAAAATCTCATTTGGTATCTAGTTGTGCCCGCCATCGCGGCAACCTGATCGGACGAAGCCCATGGTTGTTATGGACAAAAAAAGGTTAAAAAAATTAACGCAACGCAGTATAATCGCGAATAAGCCATGTTTCGTATCGTTTTTAAGGTATTTTTACATCCCAACACACGTATTTTTACATAAAACTGCGTATAGGGAAACTACAGTAATTATAGTGAGCCAAGGTCCACTAATTGCAAGAACTCGCGGGAACTACAGCGGAAGTCAACGTTTCGTCGTTTGTACTCCCTCCCTCCCATCTCATCAATTGTCGTGTCAATTGCCGAGGGTTTGCTGGAAGTCCCTGTCCCAATTTCCCCGACTCTTTTTGCCTGACAGGGCGGAGGAAGGTTAGGGCCACTTCCTCCGCACACCCCTACATCGGATCATATATGCCTACAGACGTTTACGGGCGCCTGGCACTGGGGGAATAGTTAGTTTCCGTAGTTCCATTGTAGTCAGGTCATGTTTCGTATAGTTTACTAGTATTTTTCAATGCTGATTCGAACGGAATGGGTCTCGGAGCAGTAATACTAGGTCAGGCTGTTCATGAGAATAATAAACCGTTGTGTAATAATTTGCAGGGTTTTTTATTTTGGTCGTAGTTTAGTTCTGCTCTTCCCAATACATTTCTAATAGAGCTCCATACAAACTCATAACTTGGAGTGCTTAAGAGTTTTCCACACAAAAAATATGGATTTACTTGTTATTTTAACTTCTTCATTATTTCCATGTTTTATTTTCCCCTCTTTTTTTCTAGTATTCTTCCATTTAGACAGAACGTAACTAAATATTTAAGTCTGATATAATTTGCTCGATTTCCAGTATGATTAAGTTTACTTTATTTGTTACTTTTTTACCCGCAAATTTCCTTTTTATCAGAACTCGTGTAGTGGAAAATGAATAATGTGAACATGTCTGATCCCATATGTGTGCACATGTTCATCCCACTCTTCGTTCTTAAACTGCACTCGTGAAATACTTTAAGCGCTTCGGCAGTAGGGCAGTGTCTGGCTACAGATATGATCCTCTTCAGGGGTTCAGGAAGCTGGTCTGAGTGTGATTAGCACCAGTGAGTGAGTTTTCCGGCGGGGTTTTTTTTCCTAAAGGTTGCTGGGATCGGTTGCTCCAACCTTGGTGTTGCTGGTGCACGACCGGAAGCTCCGTCATTGACAAAAGGATCCCAGATTTTTCATCCTTCCATCCAACCATTGCGGCGTCAGTTTGCCTGTGATAAGCTAACGGTTGAAACCCACCCAAAAAGTTATTTATTGACGATAAGTTAAACAATCGGAGATTAATGGGACCAGGTGTACGGATAATGTCGCATCAACTCGATATCAACTACTCCCGTCGTCAATAGGCCAAATAGTTCAACTGTACGCGCCCCCGGAGCGAAAGAATTATGCTCGAGCGTTCGACTACAAATCTTACTCCCTTCGGTTGTTTACTCCGATTAGGTAATCTACGGCTGGAGGGCTTATTACTTCGTTAGACAATAGGGCGCACTCCCTGTCGAAACAAAGGGTTTGAAATCTGCTGGCATCAGATGTCATTCAGGAAGGATTCTCTCGTTCTTCCTTTCGCGGCCTTCCAAACAATGAGTAACCTGGAATGTTAGCTCGCTTCATGAATAACACAATAAGATAAAGCCCTTGAACCCCCCCCTTTCCCCTTCCACCATCGCCTTTGACGAACAGGAATTTACGACACCGTCAGCCGAAGCGTGAAATCCGCTTTTGTGCGGTACCTTCTGAATATTGACGTTTTATTTGTTTAGTCGTAAAAATAAAAAACCACGCCGCGTGAAATTAATGCCTCGAGTATTTGCTGTAGTTTGCCTTCACAAAATGTGCGTTGTCAATCGGCGAATCCATCATTTTTAGAGGATACGTCGTTGCAATAAGATGTGAGCTAAATATACTTTGTTATCACAATTGTACAACACTAAAGTAAGTTAAAGCAGCAATATTAAAGCACATCAAGTAGTTTACAGCAGCAATCAGTTCCCACCAAGTCATTTAGATTGCAATATACCAATCAGATGAAGTGGTGAACGATGAGGGTTACAATTCACAGGCCTACCAGGCACTGTGACATAATTTGATTCAATATGCCACCGTTCAGTGCAACAAAAAACTGCCGCGAACTGTAACCAAACGATTCTTACAATGGGGACCCATTCCATTCAACTCAGCGTCGAAAAATACTAGTAAACGTTATGAAACATGACCTGACTACAAGAGAGCAACACAAAGTGATCTTTTCAAGGCACTAAGTGATGGTGGTTGGAGTGAGACGGGAAGCAGCGTGAAAAATGAGTGCAAGCTGGATGGAAATGATAACTTTGCCTGTATTGTCCCTTGAGCTCCTTCAAGAGGTAGAATTTGCCTCACTATATCCATTAGGATTTGACTGTTTCCCGTTTAGACGAAGTCGTACGCCTCAGAAACCCGTTCCGTTCAACTCATTGGCGAAAAATACTTGAAAACTCAACTCATGAACAGCTTGACCTAGCATTAATGCGCCGAGACTCATCCTGTTCGATTCAGCATCGAAAAATATCATAATGAAACCCAAAAAAAGGTCGAAAAGAACTGAATCGTAATATTAAAATAAACAAAAAAAAACGAAAGTATCTAGAAAAAACTGAATTTTAATATGAAAACATGCACGTTAAATACTAATATCAAAATTTAACCAAAAATCTATGAAAAAACCAAAATGAGAATGAAATGAAAGAATCTAAAAAAATTGAATCGTATTAAAACCAAAACGTCGGGGAAGTTGGAACGGGGGCGCTAGAAGCGAAAGGCGAAAGGGGAGTTGAGTGGGAGGGAAGCGAGCGGCCACGCTCGCTCGCTTTTTTAACGAGACGGGTGGGACGGGAGGGAGTTCCATCGACGAAACGCTGTAGCTCCCGCGTTGTACTGCGTTTCGTTAATTTTTTTAACCGTTTTTTGCCCATTACAACTACGGGCTTCGTCCGATCGGATTGCCGAGATGGCGGGCACAACTAGATACCAAATCGGATTTTTGGGCGAAAGAACGAATTTTTTAGACCACGTTAAAGGCACAAAACGGCCCGGACGGCGGACGGAGGACGGGGGACGGGGGACGGCGGACGGACATTGCAAATTTGGAATCTCCATGTCTTGAAACGTAAAGTATCAAATTTTGAGGGGGGGTTGTAAAAAATTTTTCGTGACCGAAAACATAGGGTTATTATTCAGAATGAATAATAAACCAAAAACCGTACCTAACTCAAAGCAGTAGCAATAAAACTGCCAAAGTTTTGTTTTTTGTTAGCTTGATATGCCGCAGATCGAATAACCAAGTAAGTGGTCGCGACTAAATAGGCAAAATATGGCCCGGACGGCGGTGTTGGAAGATGGTAGATGGACATTGCACATGCATATATGGAAACCCTGTGCTTTGAAACATAATATGTAGAATTTTGAGGGGAGTTGGTTAAAAAACGTTCCTGGCCGAAAACGTAGGTGTATTATTCAGAATAAATGACACTCAGTCGACCAAATAGCCGTGAAGTAAACGAGACGAATTGAATTGTATTGATACGCTCAAACAAGACAGTAATGAGAGATCAACAGCTCAGAATCACATGTGACTGTTTTCTTCTAAATCGAAGGGGCATGGTTTGGCTTAACTGTTCAAACTTACGATAGGAAGAAGATTACTGCAGAGCATTGGCTTAAGCCAAGGGAGTGGGGATCAAGGTCGTGGCCACGATGGGCCCCTTTCCCATCCTCTTGATAAGAGTGGAAGAGTATCGGGTTCAGGACTAATGATGTGAGGGGGAGTACGATCGAACCTCCCTCTACCAGCCCCTACTGATCAAGTAAGACTCGAGGATTGCTGAAAATAAGTTCGTAAGTCGTCGGGGTTTTCTATGAAATGGGCCTGTAAGTCGCAGTCTTCGTACGATAGCAGGATGAAGCCTGTGGTTGATATGGCGCTGGAAAAAGAATTAAGGGTCGGGAGAATTCGGCAGTTTTGAGTTGAAACTTGGCCTCAGCAACCACTACGAGGAAGGTTCGATGAGTATTGGCGCGGTGGCCAAGCGCGTTGGGTCGTGAGGCCTTCCGAGCCAGGCGGGGATAGAACCAGCGGACTCTGGTTCGATCCCCGACCAGGCACACCCCTCCTCTAAACCCCGGGGGGGGGGGGTGAGGCAATGGTTACTGGCGGCGGCTGGGACACAAAGCGGGCCCATGTCCGAACTCCCCAACGAAGCCACGGCGAAATGCGATTGGTCCTGTAGCTCCGGCGGAGTCCTATGGCCAACAGCTGCCTTCCTGCTATGTATATGTATGAGTATTGGCAATGTAGCTTAACTATTGGGCTTGATGTGTCAGTCAGGTTACATTGCGCGATGGATTTGACGCAAAAGCTATTGATTCGATCCCAGTAAACTTGCCGAAGGATTGCTATGAGAGGCTGGCGATGAATTACAAATAAATGAATATCTGGGGATCTCACAGTTTACTGCTCTGACAAACTTGATTTCATAGCTACACAAAATATCTAGGATGTAACAATTTTGTCACGTTATCGTATGCCCTGAACACCAAAACGCGAGAAGCTGCGGGAGAAGCGAACGCAACTTGAGTTACGCACTTTAAGTGGAGTCAATGGTGTTAAGGAGCTGTAGGGGCCCATTAATGACGTTATGGATCAAGAGAAGTGCGAGCTTATGGAAGTGTGACTGACTAGTACTCTCCAGCAGGGTATGCAATCGATACTTTTATTTATACGTATATTTCCGCGTGTACAGCTGCGCAAAAGCAATTAGTTATTTGGTTTTCGTTTGAGCTAAGTTTGCGTTTGTTTTGTCAATGTAATTGTCGCCGTGCGCTTCCACTCATAATTTGTTGGCAAGTGGGTTTCAAATTCCAAAATTCGTAATCCCAGAATTCTTCTATCGCTTCCTGTCTCTCACACGAGCAAAAGTGAGGTGTCAGAGGCGTTCATTCGATTGGCTTTTGTGTTTGAACCATTATCCCTGGGTCGTGTGTCGCTTTGTTGAATGAAAGCCATTAGGTTATTCTTTTCATTAAATTCCAGTAGGCCAGATTTTTGCCAGATAATTTCAATCACCGAGCTTTCCAAACCCAATTACTTATTCAGGTTTCTTTCGACCTAAATGTCTGTCCACTTCGTAATTCACGCTGTTGAGAACAATGAGGGGGGAATTAGTCACTCCTTTTTGCCCATTAGGAAGTGGACTGTAATTTAATGACAATAAACCATAGGCTAGGTTTACCCTCGTCCCCCAAAATTTGTGCTAGGTTTACCCTCAGAAGCCCCAATCCGGAAACCAATCACCCGGAGAACCACCCCCAATAATCCACAAACTAGGAAATAAATTATGGGACTCACCAATCTGCGCCAAACCTTCAGTGTTCCCCGGGGATAAAAGAGCAGGTCTCAGTCTTGGAGGCGACGTAATTTCGAATGAAGTACGTGTTGAGAGTGATGGAACACTTCCGAAAAAACTCCACAGCACAAATATAAAATTAGCTTTCGTCTTGAAAAAAAGTACAATGCTGGCGAGCGGCAGACGACGAAATGGGAGGGAAAATTGGAAGTAAAGAGGTAAGAGAGGGGACATAGGAAAGGGGCGAAAGGCACCGAACCAATCGACCTCCGAGAACCAACCCAACATACCCCCCACCTCAAAATAACAATTTTGAATATAAAATTACTGTAAGGTAGTGGTTGCAAGCGGCTCAAACTTGCAAAGGAGGAAAGGATTAAAAAAAAGAAAGGAACTGCTATGCAGCCAATGGGCTGATTAAGAACTCAAAAGTAAAACAAAAGTACATTAACGAATAGAAACAAAGACAAAATTGAATAGGAAAGCTTCGCAATGTACATGAATTATTGGGAAGGCAGAGCGACCACCTTGCTAGTGGGTCGCAGCTTTGTTTGGCCACTGGGAATGACAAAACGAATCACTCTAACAATACCATCTACTCCTGGAAGTAATTCACATATTCTTCCCATGGGCCATTGTGATGTTGGCACTCCAGGTTTGTGGTAGAGTATGAGATCGCCTATTTTCAAAGCAGTCTCTGACTGCTTATGCCATTTGGGTCGATGCATCTGTGAATGCAAATACTCGGTGCTCCATCTGCGCCAGAAATGTTGGGTAATTTTACATACCATTTGCCAACGAGTCAACCGGTTCTTTGGTATATGTCAAGCACCTCATGTTCTGGCCTTTTCAACAGAGGCGCACCTATTAGAAAATGCCCAGGAGTTAAATAGTCAAACCCATCCTGAGGCGAGCTGGACAGCGAACACAGGGGTCGAGAATTCAAGAAGCTCTCTACACTAACGAGACACGCCTAAACGCAGTTTTTTTGAAACGGAATATCGCGCGTAGCAGTTCGTTTGCCTTCCAGAAAGGAAGATCGGCGTCTAACCCCCGTCAGCCTCATGGAACGGCCCATTGAGGATTACTTTGTACCAATTTGGGAGCTCAGCTTTCCTTATCCTTCCAGGGGATCTGAACCTCACTTTCGTGTGGTTTCGCAGCTCGCACGAATCATCGATCGTAATAACATCGCTCGCCTCTCGACTGAATAAGATGCGGATTGCGAGGTTAAATCGTGACGTTATTTTTCTCGTTGTCGCGATTTTGAAGCTTTTAGGTGTCGTAAGACCGCGGGCGCTGTTCTGTTCGTCCTTTCGGATCGATCGTCTCTTTGTGTTGTCTCTCGAGTTGAATGAGATGTTGATGTCATCCTCTTGTGGGGTTGTGACTGAAATGCCTGTCATCTCGGAGACGATTCGTCGAAGCTCATCTCTCGTCAAGTTGCGGTGAACGGCGGGGAAGCCCGAGCCGATCGCTTTGATCACCTTGGCTTTAATTCTGCCTCCGCTATTGTCTGTAGTCGACCGTAGCTTAGTTGCGCAGACAGACACTGTCCATATTTCATTTTGTGTGAATACCTACCAACCAAGGGAAGTTGAAACTACATTAATAGTTTGTATCAAAACTGTGGACAGTATAGCGAAATTTATGGTTTCTTTCTGGCCCGCACTGCCTCCCGTCTCACCACCACGCCACCAACTGCGATAATGTGCTAATTGCCCATTGCCGCCTAGAAGATGTCAATTTTCATTGTTCCGTTGTAATCAGGTCATATTTTGGATCGTTTACTAGTATTTTTCGATGCTGAATCGAATGGAATAGGCCTCGGAGGTGTGAAATATCGTCAAGCATAACCAACAAATCATCGGTATTGGTTCAAACATCAGGTTTTGTACGGCAATCGGTAATGTCCGTCTGTCGACTGAGTCAAATCCTAAAGGTGTTGGACCACGCCAAGGTTGTTACCAGCGGTTTGCATAGAGTAGGTGAGCATCGTGCTGTGCAAGAGTTGCGTTACTTGTTTCTTTTTGTATGATCTCATCTCAATGTTCCACAAAACTGACTAAAACTGATTAAAATTCCGTCAATTTTCGTTTTGATTTATAATTCATTCTGAATAGTAACCCTATGTTTCTGGTTAGGACAATTTTTTTTACAACCCCTCTCAAAATTTGATACTTTACCTTTCAATGCATCAGGATTCTAAATCTGCGATGTCTGACCCGCCGTCCGAACTGTTTTAATACCCTTAACGTGAACTGCAAAATCCGTTGTTTCGCAAAAAAAATCCCATTTGGTGTCTAGTTGTGTCCGCCTACTCTGCAATCCAATCGGACGAAGCCCATGGTTGTTATGGGTAAAAAATGGTTTAAAAAATTAACAAAAACGCGATTTTGGTAGTTTGTTTGTGTCGTTTTCAAGGTATTTTTAGATTTTTAGATGCTGGATCGAATGGAACAATTCTCAGAGATGTGCGACGGTGTCTAGACGAACAATAGTGAAACCACAGTTAGACAATACAGCGAAAGTAATCGTTTCATCGTTTGCACTCCCTCAGGTGAGACTTGACGTACTGCCGGAGATTCTTTCTTCAGTGGGAATATCGCGGCAGGTGGTTCAGTGGTTTGCCTCATACCTCTCTGATCGCTCGCAGAAGGTTAAGAGGCCTGATGGCAGCTTGTCACCAAAACTGGAGTCCCGCAGGGGTTGCTATAATATTTGTTCTTGCAATTGATTCTGCAACCTCAGTCTCCCACGAGTGCAGATTTATGGTCTATGCTGATGACTTGCAGATATATATAAGTTCGTCGATTGACCGGGTTAAGGCTGCGATTCAGACATTAAACGCTGAGATTGCTGGCCTTCTATCGTGGTGTTCATCGCACAGCATTGTTATAAACTCTTCTAAGTGCAAGGCCATGGCGATGGGGTACTCATGTTGTAGAGCTTCCACAAACCGAAGTGGGTGGTATGGCGCTCAGATATGAGTCGTTGTAGAAGAACTTGGGCGTGTTAATGGAACCCTCACTCAGATGGAACTCCCAGGTATCTGCAGTCTCTAGGCGGGTATATGGTGTTTTGTACTCTGTCGGCTAGCAGTGGATTTTCCTGTCAGGGCAAGGCTTCAGCTTGTCCGGTCCATGGTTATGTACAACTTTGCACACAGTCTGTGCGCCCTCAGTGACATGACTGGCGAGCAGATTAACATGCTCCAGAGGGCCCAGAATGCCGTGGTTCGTTTTATTTACCGACATGGGATGAGCATGTTAACCCATACTTCCTCTAGCTTGGATGGCTGAAGATTGAGGAGCAGCTGCAGTTGCACATTGGAACGATGCTGTTCAGGACTCTTAAGACTGGGTCAGCACAGTACCTTGCGGAGAGGTTTGTGTTGCTGGAGGATTGTCACCAGCATCACACTCGAAGGCGTCTAATACAGATCCCCCTCCACCGAACAACCATATTCAACAGATCATTCACAGCCATCCGCATATATAACAACAATCCGGAGTCTTCAGACTAGCCCTATCTGCCCCTGGTTAATTAAATAAACGAGTTCAATCAATCTATCAATCTCGTCTGAGTCCAACCACCTGTAAGATCGACTTGTCATGTCGTACCAATTGCCCACAGGCGCCCGGGATATGTCATTTTTCGGTACTGAATCGAATGGGATGGATCCTGGAGGCGCTTTACAAACATTGTTGTGTGTAAATGAGTGGTCATTTCCCGACTTGTTATGTTATTAACGTTTTGCGACGTTAGATTGAATAGGATTAGTCATAACCACGTTGTGAAAAGTAAAAAGATGAGTAAAATGATCTTTTCGTTTCCAACGTGCCTGAGGGTGTAAAACACCATTTGAGAAAACGTTTTGCGTGAATCTCTGGACGGCATTGCAAATTACCTAGAATTTGATTTGGCCTGCACCGCATCATGGAATGCCAAAAAGAGAGCGTAAACAGAATCGGTTCCGAACTATAGTGATCAAAACACAATTTTTTTCCCCAAAAACGGCTGTATCCAATATTTTTGCTGGATGTAGAGAAGAGGATCTGCTTTGTGGCTCATGAATTTACTCCTGCGTTGAGAACCAACCTGGAGCCGTTTAGCACTTGGCATCAGATTGACCTCACGCCACTATGCGTTGGCATCCCTTTTTTTTTTGTTCGATTGCGTTTTGTTTGTTGTGATTTTGCAGGGTGTCGCTGTTCGGGGTAGGCCGATTAGCTGGGGTTTTTTACCTCACTGGCCCTACAGAAAGCCATTGTTTCTCCAAACCCCTTTCTGGCCTCAACCCTTTTGTTTGTACCTGTAGAAAGCCGAGCTCTTCATTTATTTCCGCGTGGCAATGAATTTCTCCCTTTTCTGGACTTTCCATATTATTCTTGTCCCATCCCTCAATTTTACACTCCTCTCCACCACACACAGCTCTTTCGAACAGTCAGTTATCTATCAGCTCTCGCGAACGACAGTTGTCTTCCAGTTTTCCCAACTTATTCGTCTCTCAAGTCTCCCGACTCACTGGTCTCTCAGCTCACGCTACTCACAACTCAACTCTCTCTCCACTTAGTTTACCACACAGCCAGTTCATGTGTATTTGGTGTCCCCTTGTTCTCATTTATATACTCCCACTCAAACTGATATTGCTATTCTGTCAAGCGTAAATACAGTCCTCACTCTTGCTCACTATGTTCGTTTATTTCTCAATTCAAGCTCCCCCAGTCACGCGCCCAACAGTTGCTATTTCTACAATACTCCCATACTACCCAGCAGTTGGTAGGTTCAGGCCCCCAAACCTTCATCATTTACCCATGCCAAACTCTGGCCCTGTATCAACCAGCTCTATCTTCTTATATCTGAGCACTGCCCAGGCAAATTGAGAAATGCTCATCCAGTTTTCATCGGAATTCAACACAGTTTGGACGAATGTCTCTAGCGTGAACTGGCTGAATGTGTCCTCTTCACCCTCATGAGAATTTTGCAGCCTGCCGCCATTCTCGCACATCCTCCCATACTACCCAGCACTTCGGAAGGTTGAGGTGCAGTCTTTCCTCCATGTTTTCATTCTTTATGATTCAGAGATACTGTCCCCAGATCAGCAAGCATACTCTTCTGGCTAAGGCAAACAACATAGCGGCAGTACTCATCTTACCCTTGAACTAGTGGGCTCCTCGGTTATGGTGCCCAGAGCCGATCGACCCCCGTCGCTGTAACTGCTGGAGAAGATCCTGCGCTGTTGTGCACCGGTTGAGGTTGCCCTCGAGGATACGAGGCCCATAACGATTTTGATTGAAGTGTTTCTGTGGGCAGTTTCAAATGAGAGAACAGCACTATGAGAGTATTATTCTTGGAAAACGACGGTAGCAGCTTAATGAATTATCAACAATTTCGGCGAAACTCTATTTAGTTTTTTTCTCTTTTATTAATCCCGTGTTCTGGAAAAACTCTTTCACGATTTTACCCCCTGATTCGAAAACTGCTGGCACTAGCCTTCCCAAAAAATTGGTGTTTGGCAGTGCCTGGGGCTGAGAGAAAAACAAATTGGACCAGTTTCTAGATTAGCAGAAAGGTATATGTGAGGGAAGTTGTATATTTTTCACTGCGTATTCCCTACACGTCCCTGACGGTTGGCATAAATTTGAAAATGTTGTATTGACAGTTCTCTGAGTTACCTAGGCGCTACCGATTCCCAAGTAGAAACGTCAGGTTCATAAAAATCACCGAATGTACTTGGAGCCGAAAGAAGTTGTCTGATGCGTCGCACCAAATATATTTGTATAAATTTTCCGTTTCATGCTGCAAGTTGTGTAGTGTCTAACCTTCTGGGCATTAATTCCAAAAGAAAACTAGCCGTTTCAAAAGAGTTGAGGTAATCTTACCCAGAAGCACCCTTCTCCCCCTCCGACACTATGCGAACTTTCAAAGTGAAAAGCTCGAGTTGAAATGGACCTCTCACGTTATGCAATTATGCTCTGATACCGCTCCTTCCCTCCAACCCCTTCATTGCCTTTTTCACTTAACTCCGAATTGAAAAGAAGCGTAGTGCTGGAAACCTCAATAGCCGACCACGAGGGGAGTATCGCCGTCTTTTCGGGGGAACTACGGAACTCGGAGAAAAGTTGCAGGAGGCTTGAAGAAGGTTGGAATGACTCTGAGAAAAACATTTGAAGACATAGCCAAGGGCCGGGGAGGAGAAACCGCATCCACGAGAGAAGTAATGTACTTGGAAGCAGAGTTTTCTCTTTTAAGGCCGAGCCTAACGACTCGAGCGGCGAGCTCCCTCTACAATCCTCTCATTTCCTTATTTCCCCACTATAATTTTTTCCCCTGCCCTTGTTAAGAGTGCTTTTTTTCTATATTGCGGCTCAATTAGCTTGAAAATAGCTTTTCTTAATAAGTCCGTGGGGAAACAATTTTCGAGGAATTTCCTTCATTTGTCAAAAAAGTATTTTTCTTATATTTCCCCGAAGGAGACACGAGCCTCTTCAAAAACTGTATTGGCAACCCGAAAAACTACCCATATGCGAACATGTGCGACATAATAAATTCCGGAAAGCAGCTCTAAATATTTTAATTACATTTTTTGTGCTGTGTATCAAACCTTGGGTATCCGCAGAAATGAAAATGATGACACAACGTTCCCATATGAAGGTGGCGTTCTCACAAAAATCTTATTGCACTTACTTGAACAATGCACGTTGAACAATGATTATGAATCGGTTAGTATCAACCCTCGATATTCAGAAATTCAAACTATTGTCGTTTCCTCGCCAAACGTTTGCCGCAATGTTACTCCTATCATTCCAGAACCTTAACCCAAAAACATCATGTTGGTAGTCTCACGAATTACCTACGAGCTCATAAACGCCGTGTCATAAGCGGGGGGCTACGCAATGAAATCGCCAACATTAAGCACCTTTCACTTCAGTATAGAACTTTGGGTGACTGTATGACGTTACTCTACGGGACGATGGAAGTTTGAATTGCCCGATTTCGTGAACGTTATCAATTACTTATTAACCGTGATTTTTTAAACAGAGACGGGGTTTTCACTAATAAGAAACCAATCACCCAAGTGACAAATAAAAACCCTGAAAATTATTACACAATGGTTTATTATTCTCATGAACAGCTTGACCTAGTATTACTGCTCCGAGACCCATTCCATTCGATTCAGCATTGAAAAATACTAGTGAACCATACGAAACATGACCTACGGAAACTAAATATTCCCCAGGCGCCAGGCGCCCGTAAACGTTTGTGGGCATTTATGATCCGATGTAGGGGTGTGCGGAGGAAGTGGTCCTAACCTTCCTCCGCCCTGTCAGGCAAAAAGAGTCGGGGAAATTGGGACGTGGACTTCCAGCAAACCCTCGGCAATTGACACGATGTTGCGAGTCGAGCGCACGTTGCGAGTCGAGTGGGCATTGCGAGGCGAGCAGACGGGTGGTTTTAATGAGACGGGGGGGAGGGAGGGAGTACTAACGACGAAACGCTGAATTCCGCTGTAGTTCCCACGAGTTCTTTCAATTAGTTGACTCTAATAATTACTGTAATTTCCCTATACGCAGTTGTCTGATACTCATTCCATTCGACCCGGGATTAATACCTTGAAAACGATAGGAAACACTGCTTATTGGCGATTATACTGCGTTTTGTTGATTTTTTAAACCATTTTTTGTCCATAACAACCATGGGCTTCGTCTGATCGGATTGCCGAGATGGCGGGCACAACTACATACCAAATGGGATTTTTGTGCCCAAGAACGGATTTTTTAGACCACGTTAAAGGCACAAAACGGCCCGGACGGCGGACGGACATTGCAAATTTGGAATCTCCAAGTCTTGAAACGTAAAGTTTCAAATGTTGAGGGGGGGTTGTAAAAAATTTTTCGTGAACGAAAACATAGGGTTATTATTCAGAATGAATAATAAACCAAAAATCGTATAATTTGTACCAAATTTGCATAATCAGAAAATTATGAGCTCCTGTTATTAAAAGTAAACAACAAAAAACTTCAACAATAGAAATGGAAAATGCTAAAACTAATTTCTTGGTGAAATTAGATAATGAGGGGCCGGTAGGTTTCATTCGTTCAGCAAGCGGCCGATGATTGTTGTTCGTAAGATGCTTATTGTTGGGTGCACGAAGGAGGGAGCTTGAAACTTAGAAGTAAATGGATGTGGTGAGCGTAGTGAGGACTGTATTATACTTGACAGAATAGCAATATCAGTTTGAGTGTGAGTATATAACCGTGAACAAGGGAGTCTAAATACTTGTGAACTGGTTGTGGGACACTAGGTGAAAAGAGAGAGGGTTGAGTTGTGAGTAGCTGAGCTGAGAGACTAATCATTGAAAGAACTGAGTGACGACTGTCGTCTCTAAGTGCTGATGGATGAGACTGTCTTGGGAGAACTGGGAGACAACCGACTTTCCCGAGAACTGATTGGTGAATGAGTTTGAGAGGAGCGGTCTGTTGTGGAGAGGAATGTAAATTGAGGGGAGGAGAAAAAAGTATCGGGGAAAGTCCTGAAGAAGGTGAAATCTGTTGTCACTTGAAAATAACTAAGGAGCGGGACTTCCCACAGGTACAAACAAAGGGGGTCGGTGCTCGAGGAAACCATGACTTAGGTTCAATTAGTCTTGTTAGGGCAAATGCGAACATTTGAAAAAGGCCCAGCGACTGAGAACAGTTGACCAAAACCAAAAATGATTTTAGTTTACTCCTAAGGCGATGTCTAGCTATTGGTCTATCGAACTCTAGCCATTAACTAATTCTAGCCCGTTCTACGAGATGGCCTACATCTCCCGAGTTCATTACTTCCATCACGTCTTGATGTAAGAGGAGAGGTAGAAGTCGAAGAAAGCGATAACTGGGTTGCTGCGCTGTCAAGCGCCTTTCAACTAATCCACCTTCGTGATCCGTTTCTTTTATCTGAGTCAGACTCACTTTCCAAGCTCGTCGGGATAATAAAGTCATGACGCGGCTTTTCCGAGAGTTCGTAACGTGAAATCACCCGCGAGCAAGACGAGGCTCCGGCGCAGTGACGTCACTTCGACCTAACAGCCCACTGCCCTTGACTCCGGTCGCCGTTTTCAAACTCTTGTCAGTTCGTCCGAATTGGTCGCGTTCTAATTTTACTGCTCGATCCCTAGGCCGTGAACTGTGTCCAGGAATCGAGGGCTAATGAGTTGATGGCCAAAACGTATGACTGCTGAAATGTGACGAACAACGTGAGTCCCTCGTTAGGCCCAACGTCCGCAAAGCAGGTTCAAATTTTGACTTATTAGTTGACATTGGACGTTTGCGTCGAGGAGTCGCATCAAATAACTGAGTTGTACAACCCGCCTCTGCCACAAAAATTGTTGGATCTCGATTTACGGACAAGAACCAAATTTGATGCTATTGACTTACGAAGTTGAAACTTGAAATCTATGGGCGAAGTGGAGTACTTTAGAACGTACCAGATCTGCTTTCTTCGTTTTCTTCAATATTGCTCTAATTCGGTTCGAAAATGTGCATATTAGTTGATAATTCCACACGGCGTGAATGAGTTACCCGGTCACCAGACGAGCTGTCGTGTGGTTGGAGTATGACAGGTGGCAGGGCGGGGAGAAACAACATAGTAGGGGTAATAGGGCGACTTTGGCGCAGGGGCTAGTGGGGATAACCTGACATTGAAGATAACCTGACATTGAGGATAACCTGAATGAAACCTCCTTTTTAAGGAGGGAAACCCTCACTAGAAAGGTTACCTTCTTGGTAAGGTTACCACCAGTACGCTGATGAAGGGGGAGGGAGTATAATAATTCTAACTACGGGAAAGTGAGGACGCCTGCTATGGTTCGCCGTTTTAGAATGATTTGCGATATAGTTCGACTAAATTGTTAGGTATATGCGGCCTGTTTTGGTTATTCAATACGAGTTCCGATTTGAGTACGTTACATACGGTGAAATCTATCGCTAATGCGAGATTACGCGGAGAAAAACAATACAATATTTAATTGATGAGGAGGGGAGCGGGAGTGAGCTGTACGGTTATATCATAATGTTTTGCTACTTGTGAAGTGAAGGAGTGGTGTAGTGGATAGCTGCTTTCTAGTGAGGGTTTCCCTCCTTAAAAAGGGAGGTTTAATTCAGGTTATCCTCAATGTCAGGTTATCCCCACTAGCCCCTACGCCAAAGTCGCCCTATTCCCCCCACTCAACATTATCCAGCAAGTTCCTTCGAGTAATAAGAGTTTGTTGCATTTTTCTTCTTCTCATCTCCCGTCTCACTCAAACCGCTAGTCAGTTCTACCCGTCACGGCTGTCCAATTGCTTAGAAATGGTCGATTATGGAATTATATAGCAGTCAGATCAATTTGCCAAGGCTGGAGCCAAAAAAGGATGAAGCTTTTTGATCCAACAAGCGAGGATGAGCAGGACAAGAAAGATATGCTGTCATCGCTGTGAGGCGAGAGGCCAACCTGATGCTAAGTGCTGAACGGGTTGGTTTTCAACTCGCAGGAGTATGGTGCCACAACTAGCAGACTCTCCTTTCTACGTTGCCAAACAAAATCGTGAGCCCCCCACCCCCAGCAACTATGAGAGCTATCCACCCCCCTCAATTACAATGCAACTTATAATAGCAACTTATCTCACTTGTCGATCTTCGAAATATTTTGGAGCTTTCGTAGTTGAAAAACGGAGCTTTAAGTAAGATTCACTGTGGAGCAATCGAGGCTTTGTATGCTCTCCTGACAGACATTTCTTAACACGAGCTCAAATGGCTTGAACCTTCCGCAGATCGATGCAATTTTTGGAATGGGCCAAGCGGTTGCTTTCAGTGCGACTAGAGTTGATGAAGTGGTCGCTCGTAAATGGTTCACTTCGAGAAAGAGCGGCCCGTCAGAATCCAGCGTTGGATTTTCCTGGATTCAACTCTTCCGATTCATCGTTGACCTCGTTTCTCCCCTTCTTCACGAATTGTGTCATATTGTCACTGACCTTTTCAATGAGTCTCTTGGAAATTCATTTTTACCTCTCTCTTTTTCTAAAGCTTTAAATTAATCCTCGTTCTCTTCATTTTCTTTTTTTCATCTTCTAAGCGCTTACTTTTAATTTAAAGTCTCTTTCTTCGAAACCCACCCTTCTTTCAAGATGGTCGTTTCAGATTTTTTTCTTTGCTCTTCAATTCGTTTAATGGTTGGGCGAAGAAATCTGAAGCACTTCAGCTTCTTTTCTGCTTTATTTATTTAGTGCATCCAATTTAAAATAATGACACTGTAAACGCGCAAAAATAGCTTCATAAACAATAGCATCTGAAAAATTTACTGAAGTAAACAATATGTAAGCCGGGTGGAGGACCCGGTCCAAATATTACCTACTCAGGAAGTCAGACTAGGAAGAAAAACGCTGCAAAGCACTGCACAATGATCTCACGCGTCTGAGACCCATCTTAGTCCATTAAGCAACCAAAAATACCAGTAAATGGTACAAACGACGTAGGCAATTGGCACAACGAGACGCAACGAACTGACAGGTGATTGAAGTAAGAGGGGGAGCTCCCACTTTCAAAGCTGGGGCCCTGGTATACTACACTGATGGCTCGGTGCACGGTGGCCTTGCAGGGGCAGGCATCTTTGTGCCGAGAGTCAGGGCAGCGATCCCATTGGGTTCGCTGGCCACAGTGTTCCAGGCAGAGGTAGCGGCAGTGACAGTCTGTGTGCAGCGGCTGAGAATCTACATAATGGTGGACAGTCAGGCCACTCTCAAGGCCTTAGCCTCATACTGTCTTACATCACGGCGGGTGTGGGAGTGTCTGACTGGACTGAAGGCCCTGGCAGAGGACAACAGTGTAACACTGTGTTGGGTGCCAGGGCATCAGGGTATAGAGGGAAACGAACGGGCTGATAGGTTGGCGAAGAAGGGATCAGCGCAGATCCCTATTGGGCCTGAGCCCTTTGTTGGGACTACCAGGAGAGACGTTGGCAAATGTGAGGACCGGTGGGGGGCTGCTCATTGGCAGTGGCTGCCTGGCCTTAGACAGTCAAAACTCTTCATCACGCTCTCCAGAGAGAGGTCCAAGGAGGTGCTTGCACTGGGGAGGAAGGATATGAGGATCATATGTGGCCTGTTCACAGATCACTGTCCGCTGAGGTACCACCTTGCAAATGCTGGCAAGTGTGAGGTACAGGTATGCAGGTTCTGCGAGGGGAAGCAGTGCACAAAGTGAGAGCAGGCTGGGGAGAGAAGATGACTTGCGCCTTATTGTCTCCTGTGTAGAATTTGACGCGCTTTGTTTACGGAGATCTCGCTGTTCTCTATCTAGCCTTACACCTTTGAATCCCTTAATCAGCCAGTGAGTTCCAGGGGATAAATATACTATGGAAAAGTTTTCGATAAAACAGTATGCGAGGCGCGTAACCAGTTCGTGCTAGACCATCGCTGTATTAGGGATCTCCAATCAGCCTATAAGAGAAGCTACAGCACTGAAACGGCTTCGATTCGTGTACTAGACGACGTCAGGAAGGCAATGGATGAGCGACGAGTCACAGCTTTCGTGGGTATCGATTTCAGTAGGGCGTTCGACTCGTTAACACACGATCTTCTTCCGGCTATCTTAAAATCGATTTGTCTGTCACCAAAAGCGGTATGCTGGTTTGCATCCTACCTGTCGGGCAGGTCACATTGTACTCAAGCTCCTGATGGTTCGTTGTCGTCGTGGAAGAGCGTTGATATAGGGAGTCCCCAAGGGTCCTCTGTGCTGTCTGTGCTGATGTTTTCAGTGTTTATAGATACGCTGCCAGGTGTGTTGCACCACTGCTCTTACGGAATGTATGCGGAAACATACAACTATATCTGACGTGTGGTGTGGAGGAGGTCCCACCCCAATTTGTCCAAAATTAGTCGAGAGACCTTATCCGGCTGCATACATGGTGTTTCGAGCATGGTATGTTCCCAAATGCAAAAAAAGGTAAGGCCATGCTGTTGGGCAATTCCAGGCTAATAGCTCAGGTCCATCATGCTTACACTCCATCAGTTCAGATTGGCAATGAAATAGTGGAAGTAGTCGATTCGAGAACCTGGGTGTCCTAACGATCAGCACACTTAACTGGAACATACATGTTCCAGACGTTTGTGGAAAAGCGTGCAAGAGTCTGTACCAACTGTGGAGACTTGCCGTAGACAATGCGTAAGAGCACGGTTAGCCCAGACCTCCCTCGCCTACTGCGATCTTAGTGCGGGACAGATCACGACGCTGCTAAGAGCTCTCAATTCGATCGTGAGATTTGCGTTTCGCTTTCAGGCCTTATACCGATATAACCCCTTACTTTGCGAAGCTTGGCTGGCTTAAAATCAAGAGAGAAAGAAGCTCGCAGTGCTACTATGCTATTTAAAATTTTCAAATTCAGGAAACCGAAGTATTTATTCGAGGAATACATATTTCAATGCAATATCCATTATTTTAATACTCGTCATGCCTCATCCACTCTACAAATACCGTCCCACAGAACTAACTTATTCAGCAAATCCTTCCTAATGCAATCCAACAAGTTTTATAATGACAACGCCGACCGATGTGATCTTACAATTTCTGCCAAAATTTTCCGAAACTGCTATAGAAAAGATCTCCTCAAGACGTACGAGGACCGAACTTGATCCACTTCTATTTTTTCATTTCTCTTATATTGGAAGAAATCGTTTCATTTGACTGCCTTTTGGTTTATTATTCATTCTGAATAATAACCCTATGTTTTCGGTAACGAAACATTTTTTACAACCCCCCCTCAAAATTTGATACTTTACGTTTCAAGACTTGGAGATTCCAAATTTCCAATGTCCGTCGGCCGTCCCCCGTCCTCCATCCGCCGTCCGCTGTCCGGGCCGTTTTGTGCCTTTAACGTGGTCTAAAAAATTCGTTCTTTCGCACAAAAATCCGATTTGGTATCTAGTTGTGCCCGCCATCTAGGCAATCCGATCGGACGAAGCCTGTGGTTGTAATGGGCCGAAAACGGTTAAAAAAGTTAACCAAACGCAGTACAACGGGGGAGCTACAGCGTTTCGTCGTTTGAACTCCCTCCCTCCCCGCCCGGCTCATTAAAAAACCACCCGCGCTTGCTCGCCTCCCAATGAAGCCGCCACTCAATTCCCCTTTCGCCTCGCAATGGGTTCGCTTCGGGCGCCCCCGTTCCAATTTCCCCGACGATGGGACAAAATCATCAGACGTTTTGTTTCCGTAGTTCCATTGTAGCCAGGACATGTTTCGTATGGTTTACTAGTATTCGATGCTGAATCGAATGGGATGGGGGAGCACTAATACTAGGTCAAGCTGTTCATGGGAATAATAAACCATTGTGTAATAATATGCAGGGTTTTTGTTGTTTTTTGTACAGTTCTGTATAATACTTTTTGTTTTAAAAGAAAAGCTTACAGTGGTTCATAGTCCGCGTGGAATTTTATTTTACTAATAACTACAGGATAGATGCAAGAGAGGTCCTAATCTCATTCTGTTTTTTGTAAATAAACGCAGTCATTCATTCTGAGACTTCCTATTCGACCCTGAATCGAAAAATACCTAGAAAACGGTACCAAACACGAAGTAATTGACATAAAACCACAATTTTGGTTTTGGTTATTTTTTTTAACAGTTTTTGGCCCTTGTTATGGGTTGCCCATGGCTTTCGTCCGATAAGATTGCCGAGAAGGCGGACACAAATAGATCCCAAATGGAGTTTTTGAGCGAAAGGGCGGGTTTTTAAGACCACATTAAAGGGAAAATCCGGATTGACGTTGCAAATTTAAAATCTCCATGCCTTGAAATGTAATGGGTCGAATTTTGATGGGTGGTTGTAAAAAACATTACCTAACCGGAAACGTACGTGTATTATTCAAAATGTATAGTAATGTGTTGTGATTGTATCAGTTTAAGAAATGAACAGTCCAATGTGGGTTTTCCTGACTAATTGTGACATAACAGCTCGTGATTTGAGGGTCGTGTTTGTCTCAGTTGGGCTCAGCTCTGTTTGAGCTGTTCTGACCGCTGGATTTTGTCGTTTAACCCTGCAGCTGTCAGAACCAGTTCTGTCAACTAACTTGTTTTTCCAATATTAAAAGCTCTGCCAAACACTTTCCGAGGAAGTGCATTCTCATTCAATACGTTTTTCTGTAACCTCTCTTTCTTTATCGAACCTCCTCCCCCCTCCCACTGCAATCAATGCTCCATAGTCTGTTCTAGACCATATTTTCTTGTTGTTTTGTGTCCGTCGACGTCCACAACAGTTCGATTAACCGGAGACTTATATGTGCTAGTGAAGTGTCGCATGAAATTTTACACTCTCTCTCTCTTTTTTTTTGTGTGTGTGTAATTATTGTGTATAGACTCTTTTTCGCTTATTCTAAATAGATTTCTGTTGAAAACCAGATTGTTAACTAAAGTAAAGTGAACACTACCGAGGATTATATGATAATGATTGATTGTGAGGTTGTTCGGTATATTTCAAATGAATGTAATGGCAATTTCTCGATCCCCAGTGTATAATGTGTTGATGTAAAATGATTTGTTCGTTGTTTTTGTGTATGTTAGTTAAGGTAGTTAGTGCGCTGCTGAGAGGAGGAGGAATATCCAAGTACTCGCTCTACTCGAATAGTAGCAGTTGTGTGTTTATGTGTTGGTATGAGTGTAATTTATTTTGGCGTGAATGAGGTTGGTTGTTGTATATATTAGTTTTAGTTTGTGTGCTGCTGAGAGGGGGAGGAATATACAAGTACCCACCCCTCTCAAATAGCAGTAGGTAAGTGTTTATGTGTCAGTAGGCGTGAATTTGTTGGTATGAGTGTACTTTATTTTGGCTTGAATGGTGTTCTGGTATGATTGAGCTTTTTTGGGAAGAGAAATTTGTCGCTTTAGTGGAAAATTATATGAAACAATAGGGCAACGTAATTTTGTAGCACAAGAGGATGGGGTATAGAATGGTAGAGAGGGCCTTATGGCCCTAATTTCCCCTGGTGGATAAATAAAGATAATCAATCAATCTCTCTCTCTCTCTCTCTCTCTCTCTCTCTCTCTCTCTCTCTCTCTCTCTCTCTCTCTCTCTCTCTCTCTCTCCGTTTTGTCAAAAGGAAAACTCATATTTATAAATATTCAGTGATTTTCAATGTTTCCAATCTCTTTGCTGATTATCAATAGCTAATTTCTGCCAGTTTATTGTTACTTTGATCTATTATTAGCTTATTTTTGTCTAACTCACCTTATCAATGTACTATTAACTTATTTATGCATTCAATGTTACAAATGACCAACTATAGAGAAGTGATAGTATAAGGGAGTAGATAGCTGATGAATGTTTTCACAAAATGTTTTTTACTTTATATATTTTCTATCAGAAGAAACGGACCAGTAGATACAATTATGTACGGGTTAATAAACCTCATACTGTCTCTCTCTTTCGATTATTTGATGAGCCATAGTATTTATTATTTATCTAGCCATCAATCTAGATTATATTTCTCCATGCACCAGTAGCTTACCATTTTTTCTTGCTTTCATATTTAATTTCTTCACTTTCCCTAATGTAGCCCAATCGACAACAAAAACTGTTTATTCTGTAGCGCATTTGTACCAGAAGAGAGGCCTGCGGAAACGGTTTTATTTATTAAAAATTTCCTCTAGTGCATAACTTTGATGAACAAATTTGCTATAGTACGCAAATATTGTGTTACGGGCACGATCGGATTAATATAAAAAATATTTTCGTATAGACTTGCTCTCTAGTAAAGAAACGTGTGCAAAAATAGTTTCATGAAATCTGTTCCAGTCGTTGTCCGTCCGCCGCTCGTAAGTTTATCCGCTCGGTGATAAAATCCCTGTTCCGTGTTCTGTCAAGCGAAATAAGAGAAAACAACAATAAACGAACGCGCTAAACAACAACCGACAAAGCGGAGCGTTGGTTGTACGGGGATCGTGTATCAGGTCGCCCAGCCGCTCAGTGGCTCTCTCCCCATCCAGCCGGATTACACACAGGAACCTCGGACTGCCCCCTCCGCAGCAATTAACCTTCCTTGATAGATGCGAGTATTGATACAGAGGGACTAGACTGCCGCTTGCCTTAACTGATCCCCGCTCTATTACCGTCCGCAGAGCGAGCACCGGGAGGCTCATTATCTCGGCAATTCTCGGATCATCCCTTCCATCCTGATATGAAATCCGTGGCTGTTCCCGTAATTTCAGGAACATCGTTTTACCTCGTTCACTCGGTACTGGCTACTGTTAATCGGTAATCTATTCAGAAATCGAAGAAGAAATTACACGGTGCACAGCATCTCACAAAGCCCCCGTGACGACCTGATGTTATGAGTAGTCATGACCATTCTCCCGTAGGTTCTCTGTGTTGTACACTATCCTCATAAACCACTGGATTGATTCGGTTTCTCGGCTCTAGGCAAATCGTGAAGGTAACCTCTCTAATTCTCAGTTACGATAGTTAACGAGTTGCTCACTATTTATTAGTTACCGTGCATTACATAAGTTTGACTTTCTGTAACCCTATGAAGTAGCAAGGAAGTTATCTAATTAGCAAACTAACATATTAAATTTCTTCGCATCTGTACATTCCTTGGCGACCCTTTGACAGCCAGATGAAGCTCCTGTCCACTAATTACCCAATAACCGTAGGTTCAACGGGGTAAATTTCCCTTCCATAAGCACTTCCAGTTTCTTCGTAGAACGCTTTTACATGTTTATGTGAACTGAATGAAAAACATATTTGATTAGCAGATAGAGTGATACGGAAACCGCAAATCGCACGAGAGGCTCACGAAAGTTGTGCGATGTTTCGCACTAAATTCTATTTTCCAATGCCCTACAAGGTGAAAATTATGCAGTGGGCTGCTAAAAGACGAGTTAAGACGAAGTAGTCTATTTCCACGGGTAAAATAAAGACAATGATAACTTGTAGACGCGTTTCGGTTTACTAGACCATCATCAGTACAATACAGAGTGAGGAAGTTGTGAGAGGTTTCTTTTATACAAAAGTGAAAGGTGCCTTCTGATGGGCCTGGCATTAGAAAGGTGGAATGTGAAAGGCTAAAGGTGAAAGGAGAGGGGAATTCACAATAAAATATCAATTAGAGGGGAGCGCCTAATTACATCCAGGTCGTTGACTGATATTCCTAAATTATGAATTTTTTTAATTTCCAAAGATTCTAAAGCATCCAATTTTGGACCTTTTTGGCAAACATGAGCTATCCCAATGGCTGGATTATTACTACCTATCTCATAACTGATTCTATGGTCTTCTTCTGACAAATGCTTTTCAAAAGCTTCCCTACCCCTTCCTAACCTAAGATCATCACTGTGTTCCTTCATTCTAGTTTTAAATTTCCTACCGGTTTGTCCTACATACTGGATTCCGCAGTCACATTTTAATATATATACACCCCCTTTGTCCTTTAAAGGAATCTTATCATTTTCACTCCCTAATATTTTCTTTGTGGAATTTTGTGAATAAAACCCAACTCTGAAGCCCCTATTTTCTAATAAACGGCCTACTTTCTGGGTTATATTTCCATAAAAGGGTAAGCTAACCCATTTCCTATTATCTGGTTCCCTATCTTCCCTTTCCAAATTTGTGACTGCTAACTGGGATTTCTTCCTGCTAATCCTTCCCCAAATTCTATTTATTGTAGCTCTAGGATAACCATTACTCACCGCTATAGAGTAAATTATTTCTTTTTCTTTTTGAAAAGCTACTTGATTCATTGGGACCGGTAGTACCCTATTAATCATACTATAAAATGCCGCAAATTTATGAGATGTTGGGTGATTGGAACTATTATGGATAACCACGTCCGTATAAGTTGGTTTCCTATACACTGTAAATTTATGTTCACCCCCCTCCAATTTTATGGTTAAATCCAGAAAATTCAGCTCACTACCTCCCACTTCCTTAGTGAACTGAATGTTCTCATCTATAGAGTTGAGCTGATTGAAGAAGTTAGCTAGTTGCCTATCAGTCCCATTGAAGAGGACAATTACATCATCAACATATCGATACCAATATATAACATTATATTTTAGTTTCGATGATGCCTTCTAAGTGATCCATATAAACATCTGCTAATAGCGGAGACAGTGGTGATCCCATAACTACCCCTGGTTGAGTGAAACGATCCCCATTGATCTATACATAAATTCATCAATTGGGACAGCTCATCTTTCTTATTAAAATCTAGTTGTGAATTTAAAATTAATCTATTAACAACATCTTGAAAGAAAAATCTTCTTTTTTCGAAATGGTGGATGCTGGGGATACCCTCACTGCGGCCACAAACGAGCTTATTGTAAGGGCGTCCTTGATTCTCAGATCATGGCCTCCCTGTACCACCCCCAGGCCCCACAGCACTGGTCTCACTTGGTGTGACGTCAACCCGTGCGCCAGCACCCCCCTCCCCATTGCACAAAGCGGATATACGCAAGTTCTGCATTCGCCACCCTCGCTGAAGAAAGGGCCTCCCAAACACTCGACGCCGCGATGCCGCGAGTCCATCGTATACGCACAACACACGCTCAGCCGTCTCTAGCCCTACCTCGTAGAACCTGCATACCTGTACCTCGCACATCCCAATATTTGCAAGGTGGTACCTCAGCGGACAGTGACCTGTGAACAGGCCACATATGATCCTCATATCCTTCCTCTGTAGAGCCGGATGAAGAGTTTTGACTGTCTAAGGCTGCGCCCTGCACGTATCCCTCCTGGTAGTCCCAACAAAGGGCTCAGGGGCGACAGGTATCATTGTGGAAACTTTTAACGAGCTTGCCACCGTCAGTGACAGGATGACGCCCAGGTACGAGTCCGATAGGAAGTACAAAGCGCAACATGAAGGTCACCTATGAAACCGCGAAAATCACCGATTTCGGCCTCCTAATGGTATCAACATCTTCACAGATGGTTTTAGACCCTGTAGGGTAGTGTCTCTGGGTAGAGAATTGTCCTAGGTCTCTTTCCAACGGTATTTCGAGTTGAGATTAAGGATGGTTAACGCTGAGACTATCATAATGCGTGATAATCATTAGTAATAAAATTATCAATATAACAACTGAATAACGAGAATCTTGCAAGGCATGAAGAACTACTGCGTAAAGTCAAATCCAGTGAATGCAGGAAGCGGCTCAACTCTTTAGCAAATTCTGATATAGCGAATGTCCTCTGCATTCCTGGGCATAACGGGATCACTGGAAATGAGAGGGCAGTCCGTGTGGCCTGGCTCAATACCTGTGAGGCGACTTCCCCACTGTGAGGCGTCTCCGTTACTAGTCAGGAGTGCTGTGAGAGACTATGCCAGAGGAATGAGACGGTCTGGAATGCTGTGGGAATGACGCACGCCAAAATGCTTTATCTCAGACCCCAACACGCGAGATACTGCGTAGCCTTCTGGCAGGAAGGGCATGAGGCAGATAGTGGAGAACATGATGGACCCTGCAACAAACCTATGTATGTTATGGCCATAGTCTACAGCAGTCAGTGCAGGCAGTGTGGTACAGATGAGAAAACACCCTATCACGATCTAGCCGAGAGCCAGAGACTCGAAAGAGAGCGATTTTGGGTCTTTGGCACGACTTCTCCAAGGAAGAACTCATCAACGAAGACTCCTGCTAGAAATACGTGGCTAGGCATGGGCTTGTGAGAACTTTAGGCAGTGGTTCTTAAAAGAGATCGCCAGAGTTCAATAATATAAATAGGCTTAAGGTCAGGAAGAGGGGTTTCAGCTTTTTGAAAAATGATTTACCTGGTACGTAATGAACTGTCTGTCAACTGTTCCACACCTTGAACAATTCGAAGAAAAATCCTTCTTTTTCTATTCGACAGTGGGCGAGCAGGCCGTCGTCGACTGTGACGAGTGAAACAAAACAAACACAAAATGATGACAGGGAATGGGCCATCGAAGTGGTGGACGTTACGGTTCTTTTCCTCGGCGTCATATTCTTCGTCTTCGATTACGTTGTCCAGGCTTCCACTCGAAACGTAAAAAGATATCAGACTGACTAGCGTCGAGAGGCCTCTCCTTTTTCTTTCGACGGCAATTCAATACCGGACTCCGTATCTTCCGCCTCAGCTAATGGATTCACGTTTAAAACCGTTCGAACTGAGTTGCCGCTATTCAGTTGGAATCCTCGCTCGTGTCGTCGCTTCTGTGTTTTGTGTCTTTTGGAACGATAAGTAATGCGCTCGACTTAGGTGGATCCGGTCCGGAAAATGATGCCCGTTTAGAATCATAAGGTGTAACTCAGTCCATCAGCCTGTAGTGTGATGTATCCCTTGCTTGCCATCATCCTCAGTAAGTCATTCCACCCCCACAACGCTAATTATGTTCATTTGCGACGGTGTGAAACTAAAGAAAATTGACTTTTCCCTTTCGAGCTCAATGTTCGAGGTCTTTTCCAAAAAGCCTGGTATCAACGCGTGGTCTGTGTGTGTCTTTAGTGCAATTTGAGGGAGAACGGTTGAATAAACTGAGCTGATTCTTTTTACTTCCCCCCTTCTCCAAAAAGTAAGGAAAGTATTGTAATCATGTAAAAAAAACCCTGCAAATTATTACACAATGGTTTATTATTCTCATGAACAGGTTGTCCTAGTATTACTGCTCCGAGACCCATTCCATTCGATTCAGCATCGAAAAATACTAGTAAACCATACGAAACATGACCAACTACAATGGAACTACGGAAACTAAATATTCCCCCGGCGCACGTAAACGTCTGTAGGCATTTATGATCCAATGTGCGGAGGAAGTGGCCCTAACCTTCCTCCGCCCTGTAGGGCAAAAAGAGTCGGGGAAATCGGGACGGGGACTTCCAACCAACCCTTTGGCAATTGGCACGACGTTGCAAGTAGAGCGGGCGGGTGGTTTTAATGAGATGGGAGGGAGGGAGGGAGTACTAACGACGAAACGTTGACTTCCGCTGTAGTTCCCGCGAGTTCTTGCAATTAGTTGACTCTAATAATTACTGTAATTTCCCTATACGCAGTTGTACACGTATGATACTCATTCCATTCGACCCAGGGTGTAAAAATATCTCGAAAATGATACGAAATACGGCTTGTTGGCGATTATACTGCGTTTCTATAATTTTTTTAACCATAACAACCATGGGTTTTTTGTCCATAACAACCATGGGCTTCGTCCGATCGGATTGCCGAGATGGAGGGCATAACTAGATACCAAATGGGAATTTTTTAGACCACGTTAAAGGCACAAAACGGCCCGATGGCGGACGGACATTGCATATTTGGAATCCCCATGTCTTGAAACGTAAATTATCAAATTTTGAGGGGGGGGGGGGTTGTAAAAAAAATTTCCTGGCCGAAAACATAGGGTTATTATTCAGAATGAATATTAAACCAAAAGAGACAGCTAAAAAGATAAGAAACACATCCTGTTGCACATTATTTCCTGATATTTTGATGCGTGACACTATATACTATTGAATGATTTTTTTTATCCCCTAGGTCCCCTAAATCGGGAAAAATACTATTGAATGTGAATAGAAGAAAAGTGTGCGTGACAGTAAAACTAGCGGGAGAACGGCTGGACCGATTGAGTTTAGTTACTTCTTGTTTTTTACCTTATTTTTGGGGGCTGGAGAGTGAGATTGAGGGGGTGGGGTGAGGAGGGGGGAAGAGACTAAAGTATAACGAAAAGGTCTCGTTTCGGGCCTTCCTGGAACGCTGAGTCCACCTATTTGTGATCTCAAGCCCTTTGTCTGTAGCTGCGGTAAAGTTCGGTCTTCCTCTTCAGTTATTTCTGGACTTTACAAAATATCCTGTTCCCCCTTCCTCAACTCATCTATCAGCTCTCCTGCTCCTCACAACTCTTCTCACTCTCTCTCCAGTCTAGTTCCCCACACAACCAGTTCACGTATTCAGAGCCCCATTGTTTGTGTTCAAAACTTATATTGCTATTGTGTCATAGTGTAGTGCAGTCATCACGTCCTCTTATTTCTCAATTCAAGCTCCTCTATTCGTGTACCTATCAATGACGATGGTTTTTATTCGTTTTTGCAAAAACCTCTTTGAAGATGTTGGACAAACCTCACAGAGAGCCGTCATCTGGAGAAAACAGGTTTTTCACATTCGTGTTTGGGTGAATCCGGAGCTGTCTCTAGCCTGGGGCCTTCCTTTGAGAGGCTCCCCTCCACTGCGTTCCCCCCCACTACCATGTAAATCCCCTCTCGAAGACCCGACGCCGTCATTTCGCAACAAAGACTCTCGTTAGATTTGACTTGAATTTACTGTGCTAACCTATTTGAGTATTTTATAATACAAGTTCCTTTCGTTTCGAAGCCGCAATTCATTTATACAGTCCACAACAATCCTGGGGCCTTAACAGTGTTCATCTGACAGTCAGTTGAACGGAGATAACAACCACAATATTTTTCCAAAGAAACAATATTTTTCTAGTTTCTTTAGTAAACATCTGGCTAAGTTACAGTCCTCTACGAAGTGTATTATGTAAATGTATACCTCTCAGCCAAAATGCATCACCAATTAAGATCTCTGAGCGTGAAAAGTAAAAAATTCGTTTTAAAACGGCTGTTCGTTTTTCGACTTTTTCGTGTTTCGTTTCACCCCAGGCAAGTCCCTTGTCCTTTGCTACTAACTGTGCTTGCTCATAAGTGGCATAATGGATCCGCCTAGGAGGAATTAAATGTGAATAAAATTTCGATATATCGCGCAATATTTAACGTCAAATATGGAACAAGAAGCTGACTCGTCATGAATTGTGTCCGTCTTCCGTCTCTTTTACCGGTTGTCCGTAAGTCGACGCTCCTTTCCGCATTCCTATCCACAACTGCACAACCTTCTCGCCCATTCTTCGCTTCACATTAACGTTCGGTCCTTTTGTCACAGGCTCAGAGACAATAGTTGAAAAAACGCCCATCGCCGACTTCGTAACAGTCGAGTCATTGGCATTCAAATTTCATTCACAAAGGCCGAAAGGCAGACACAAAACCCCCAACTGCCCACGTTTCGAAAAGGGAATACGACGCTTGATTGTTGTATTGGTCTTGGAAGTAACTAATAACGCCCTAACAACGCGTTGAATGTCCTATTGTCGTATTGGTTGTCGTATGAATTACTCGGACTTTTATGTTTCGTTTACTTGAGCCTCCGTTAATGATGGGTTGCTGCAATAGTGACGACTTCCTCGTGGAACATCTGAAGGCACTTTGTGACTTTCGACGGTCAACTCAAAGTGATTGAGGGCAGCAGATGTTGAACGAGTTGCGATATCGTGCTGATACAATTTGCTGGCTCGAACTGGTGGTTTGAGTGTGATGGGAATGAGAGAGCGAGGTATGGGGCAAGTTCTGCCACTTGACAGGCTGCCTCCCGTCTTACTCCAACCACCCGATAGTTGGACTCTTCGTGTCGTTCCAATTGCCTAGCGATGTCAATTGTCGTTGTTCTGTTGTCGTCAGATCATGTGTCGTATCGTTCATTGGTTTTTTCCGATGCTGGATCGAATGGAATAGGTCTCGGAAATGTGAGACTGAGTCAATTCGCAGGTTCAACTACATGCTGTGCAAGGGAATAATAAACCGTTGTGTAATAATTTGCTGCGTTTTTCTATTGGCAACGCTCGTGTCGTATGGCCAAGGTTTATGACTGAAGCGTGTATGTGAACATTTTACCTTCAGAAGTACGTGACTGCAACAAAAAAGACCAACTGTGTCCACCACTTTTCACAGCAATTACAGAGTGGAGCCATCCGTTCATCACACGCCAAGAATGCGCCCTGGAGACTCTCCACAATGCTCGCTGGGACGTCGTGCACTAGCATTTTTGTGTGGACTTTACACTCTGTTCCAGGCATATGCGGTATTTAGCAACATTTCATAACTGTCGTGACAGGATTGTGAATATCCAGGCCCAACTTAAAGCCGCAATAACGGCGAGAGCCCTCTAGTCCCCTGTGCAGTGGTTCTAGCAACTTCTCGACCTTTCAATTATTTTAGCGCTTCAGTAATTGAAATACGAGGCTCAAAATCCAGAGTGGAGCTATTGAGGCTTTTAATGCTATCCTGTCTGATATTTTCTACCACGAACTTGACGCGTTGAACTAGCCGCGCTCGAAATGAGCAATTGACATTTTCCAGGCGGCGCTAAGTAATTGGTGCAATGTAATGACTCGAACTGACTGGCCTGTTGGAGTGAGACGGCAGGTAGTGCAGGAAGGGAGCGCACGCCGAGGAGAAACGATAACTTCGTCGTCATACCGTCTCGCGTGTTTGGATTTGCAAGGGAAAAGGGAAGGGAAGAAACGAGGGTGGTGTTGAATTGGAGTGTGGTATGAATACAGATCGTGGTACCTGAGTTGGCGCCCTCAGTTGGTTGCTCCTGGCCAGGAGGGATGCGATGAGTCCGGCACAAACCCAGTCTATGCACCGCATTGCTAGAAAATAATGTTCGCGTCCGAACGTTCCGGGGGGGTTGGAGCGAAAAGGGAGTCAGTGAGGGAAATGAGCTCAGGCTGGAGAGAAACGATAACTTTCGCCATAGTGCCCCGCGAATTCTTTCAAGTGGTAGAATTTGCCACATTATACTTACTGTGATTTCACTCTTTTCCTTCCAGACGCAGTTCTTCACCTTTGAGACCGTCCTATTCGATTCTGTATCGAAAGTAGGAATGCGCCATAGGAAATGATACCGAATTGCAATATACAGATCTACGGGGCACAGCTATAGCTCTAATCATGTATATATTATTAGTCTATAGCTGTATAACTTTTGCCACGGGGGCACGGCAAAGCTTGCAGGGTTCTTGAAAAGTATTTTCTCCAAACACTTTTAGTCAGGTCAAATCAGTTCGATGGTCTTTCCCCCAACTGGAAGTCCTGAGCTTGGGCCTGGCCCCTGAGCATTCGAGTCTAGCTCTTTCTAACCCGAAGCCTTTGAAATGGATGGCTTGGCAAAATTCGAACGACTCATTCAATTGGCTTCTCTCGCTGACAAAGGGCATAAGGTTTATTTCTGAAGCCGACAACGAATTTTCCCTTTTTGGATTTTCTAAAGTATTCCTTTCCTACTATTCACTAACGTACCACTTCCTTTCAGATTCCAACTCTTCGCTCTTCCCAGACCCAACTCAAAAACACATTCGTCACTCACTCTATGCTCTCATCCCCACAACCCAGTTGACCTGTTCAGGGACTTCCTTGTGCAGCGTAAATTCTTATTCACTCACACTATTCAGTGCTCACTAACGCTCACCGCAATCATCTATTTATTCTTCAAACCCCACTCCTTCTCGTGCGCCCAACAGTGTTTTCTCGCAGTATCAGTCATCGCGGGCATCAAAGGCCTTCTTCACGCTTTTAATGAAGATATTTTTATCTCCTTTGGTGAGAAAGGGAAAATATTCTTATCTTCCATCGCGTTTGATCGCAGCGGTTAAATCAAAAGCGGAAAGCTCTCGTCCACTTCAAACAAATCAATAGCATTCGTTCATTAGAGCACTTTTGGGTTTACTGTCAGAGTTATTAATATTTTTTTCGTGAACACGGCCTTAGCTTAAAGTGCTAATTCACGTCAAGAATCTAAGTCTACTTCATTGATTTTCGACATCGTTTGCAGTTGTAGCTTGTGCATGGTAGTTCATTGTTCTGAAATTTACAGATCGTGGCCACACGTTAACTACATTTTCTTAGGTGTGTTTCAGAATCACGTCCAGTATGCGACAAAAAGGAGGATAATGACGAGGTTTTCTTTAATTTTAATTTTCCCTGTTGGTGCTGTTCATTGCGTTTAGTTGCTCGTCCTCCACTGATTCACCTCTGATGTTTATATCACGAAAATAACAATCGTCACGTTTGCTGTTGTCATACATATTGATTCCCTAATTCCTCCGTTCCAAAATTTTCCGTTCTTTCCACTCACCTGCCTGCAGATGATCCAGCCCCTCGAGCGAATGCTCCGGTTAACGTTTTTTTTTAATAATGGCAACGGCTCCGGCGATTTTCTTTATTCGCTCGAGTATAATACTTTCCGTATCACATTGTTCAGAGGAAATTAGTAATATCCGCTCGAAAGAAGCGCATTATAGAACTAACTACATTCAGGCGCGTTCCGCACTCAAGTCGCCGAAGGCCCCCATGAATAGCAATCAGGTTGTGCGGTAAATATTGCTGACTCTCATCTGCCTTCCCCGCTCCAACAAGTTCTCAAAGTCCGCCGCTCTTTTGTACCGAGCTTCGCACGTCGATTTCGTTCTGGTTTAAATGCCGCCCAAGAAATGAATAATAAAAATTATCCGGATATCAGGAAATTAATTTGTACACATCAATTTATAAAGAGTCAACTTTCGATCCGAAAGTATTTTTTGACGGTTTTTAACGTATCCCGCCTCCGGAAATTGAGGAATAATGACGAAAAAAGTCATTTTTCGCAATTTTGTGGTAAATCTCATACGAAAAAGGTTCACGATTCAGCAATTTTTTTTGGGATGTAGGAGGGACGATCTGCTTTTAGCGAGTTAATTCCTGTTTATTTTGATTGAGAACCAACCCAGAACCGTTTAGCGCATTTCATAACGTTGGGCCTTCACTCCTCTTTGTGACGGTATCTCTTAGTCCCTGTCCACTACACCTTAACGAGAATACTGCAGCGTGCCCACCCAGTACTCTGGCGTGACCTGGCTGATGGTGTGTTCCACAGTGTGCCCGAGAAGATGACGTGGAAAGCAGCATCAACGCAGGCTCATAAGTATCGGGACCAATTCGACCAAATCCGCCGCACCATCAGAATCAGGAATCAGCTTCCTGGTTCACCACCAACGCACACATACCATTTTCCCAAATAGTGTTTTTCGTACTCAGCAACCTTTAAAACGTAAAGATTTTGACTTCGCTTTCTACTTTGTGGAGCCGAGAAACGTAAAAAGTGAAAAATTGTAAAGAAATTGGCTGAAAGTTTAGCAGCATCGGTTTGTTTTTTCGTATATATTAATCTGAGTGCAGAAGAATTTGTTTTGAACCAGCCATAGTAGTCTCTAATTTCTCTGGGCCCCGCAAACCAACGAACTTTGTGTTTAGATCAGGAGTCCAGAGGGGCAGCAGCGGTGTTGAAAAACGACACAGAAACAACGGAATCTGTTCTTTTCTGAGCAGGATTGTGCCCGTCATTAGAAGGATATTTTACCTCAAACTATCAAATTTTAGATGAGCAAGTTGGAACGTCAAGCACTATCAGTTTCTAAAGGTGCAAGAGGTTCACATGTGCTGATCAACAAAAGCAAGGACGAAGAAGAAGACGGTAATCACAGGAGGAGGGTACAATCATATCAGGGAAGGCTGAAAGGCTGATACGCGACCAGGAAATTATCGAGGTTGTTGAACGGAAGAAAAAGGTGGTCATGAGTTGGGGAGGGAAAGGAAAAACCCATGGGAACATTTTCGTTTTGTGAGGCATTCGTGATCAAGCCCCAGGAGAATGAACGAATTTCTGCCTAGTTTACCTATTCTTCACTAAACCACCACTACAATTGACGCAGTTTGTGGGACTTCGTGAGGGCGGAGATGTACCGACTGACTACCAGTAAAAGGCACCTTCGCGATCGTGGTCTAGTGGTTAAGACGATGGTTCATAATACCGACGAAAGTCGGGCAATAATGGATATAATGGATTGCAGCTCGCGATCGCTGTAATTTTTGCCTGAGTCGGCGGATCCCCAAACATCTCCCCTCCCTCCTCCAGCAGTACACACAAAAACACAGTAAAGAACGGATTGGAATCACTTGAAAGATGTGAACCGATGAATTCGCATGGGGCTGGGGGAAGTTGTGTGACAAGTCTCAGCATTTCATTGCAGCATAGGTGGCAGTTGACACGTAATCCCCCGCTCCAAGTTGAAACTCCCGAACGCCTTTCCAGGCTACCACAGGAATACCACCCTTGCGAGCCTCAATCTTCGACGACTATCGCACTTATCAATTAAAGGCAATAACGTTAATGGCAAGGGCTTGAAAAATAACCTTTAATCAGTTATTAGGAGGGGGGGGGTGGCGCAGAGGAATGAGATGGGAAGTACGAAGGTAGAGTCCGTTGTTTATAGAAGCAAAAAAGGGGGGGTCTAGTTCTATTAAGGCCGAAATGAAGGGGGTTTTTTTACAGCCCCTTCGGAGCCTATTATGTCACTCGGTAAAAACACTATAATAAACCAAGTCCCACTACCCGTAAACCTCCTTCGGGCTGTAAATCGCGTTTACGGAATAACAACAGAGAATAGTGCGCACGCAGAAGATGACGAACGCATAAAGTCCCATTTCGTTGAATTTATTGAGAACCCTTCACTTATGTCATCCAAGAGATCGTTGGGTAGGCAATTTATACGACTGCTAAGGTGATATTTTTTGGGGAGGTTCGTACGTATTTGAGTATGTGGGACAAACATTGTGAAGATATCCTGATTGGACTACTTCACCAATCTGTTTTAACATTCTAGTGACATTTCAGCGGAGTTTATAAGAACAAAATCACGCTAAAATCTATTTTCGTTTAAACGTTCGGTAATTTATTGTGCTGCACTCGTAATTTTCTCACAAACGGGAGTTTTATGGTATAATTGTCATATCTATCAATATAAAAAAATTAATCAAAATCGTTAGATCAGAGCCACTTTTGAGAAAAAAAAAATATTTGGTGTTTTGATCAATATGATAACTATAGTTAACTTTCGGTGAATTTTGCTCATACCCTTATTTTGGCGTCCCATAGTAACCTGCGAGCTGGATATCAAGTTTGAGCTGATTTGCTACGGTCGTTTTCTCTAAAAATCGTTCATAGACACACAGACCATTTTCCTAAATAGTGTTTTTCGGTCTAGTAGGGTCTGAAACGTACAGATCTGAAGAAAACTCAAAATTGTAGTACTTTGTAGAGCCAAGGAAAGTGTTACGGGGGGCGGGGATTAGTATTGGAAGCGATATCGCACAAAGAGAGTTGGGGAGTTGGTACGATATCAAGACGAATGCAATTGAAAGAGTTTTATTCTCAATTACATTCGAGGAAGTTTTACCACCACAGACAGGGAACTGAGTGGGAGCGGACGACACAGCGACGAGGGAACCGGCTCAGTTGCAACTGACAGCAGGGAAGTCTCGAGGGAATCTAGGTTATTCAGGTTTTCTTCTAGGTAAATCTAGGTTGCTTTCAATGCTGAGTCTAACAGGAGGGGTCTCAAAGGTGTAGGGCTGCGTCTTGACGAACAACAGTGAAATTGCGGCAAATTCGACCACTCGCAGCAACACGCGATGTTCGAGGCAGAAAATTTACCCCACACTTCCCTTCCTACGACCTTCCCTTTCCGTTTACCTATTATTTATTCCCTGTTGAGTTGGAGTCGGACATAGAGATGGCAAGGATAGCGACCTTGGGGGAGCCTCTGCTGCCTTCTCACCTGAGACCTCTTACCGCATTTTTACTCTAATCTCTATTTCTTTATCATGATTATAATTATTATCCGCCGTTTGTACTAGCTATTACCAACCACCGGTTTCTTTTCTAGGGTAAAACCACCAGTTTCGGGCACCCCCTCCGATTTTCGGCACCCGTTCTCGGTTTTTCGAGAATAATAAGCTTCGAGAAAGTTCTGGAACGTTGAGAAGGCGCTCATTGGGCGCGGACAATCCTCCTGCGCAGGCGCATATAGCGTTGTTACTATTGCTTGAATGAAGCAGCCAAAATGCGTCCAACATGCTCTCGTTTATTATTTGGTGACCCCATACAAATCGATGTAGAAGAACTCACTTGTGATCTTATCGGGTCTGATGATGGTATTATGGACCATAACTATGTTTCTCCCGATTTAATTAAGGATTTTTCTGTTAACATAGTGACCATGGACCCAAATTTATCTCAGCATCATGAAGGCCAGCAAAGTCCCTGCAAAGAGTATTCAGAAAATAACAACTTTGCGACGGAAAATTCGAGTTACTCCACTCAACTGGTGGATGAAGAGGGACCAACTTTCTCCCAAGAAGCTGCACCAGACGAATCGGGTACTTCAGTGGTGGATATTTCGAACCCAACAACTCTAAGGGAGGTCCTGCACTGGCCTACTACACCGAAAAGGAAGGGAAAACGAGTGATACACAAAATGCCCTATGTAGTCTCAAGCAGATTGTGGATAGAAGGGGAAAATTGAAAAGGGGATGCCGACAACTGGTACTTTTGGGTGCCGAATACTGAAAAAATGGTGCCTAAAACTGGATCATGTGCTTTTTCATATGTTTTTATTATTCCTGAAAAGAATATGGAAATTATCCCATTTTAACTTTCAAGTAACGAAACTGTAGATCTTGAAGAATATAAAAGAAGCCGAGCTGTGGCGTTAGAACCATTTTTCTATTAACACCATCACAAATACCATCGAAAACACCCTTAAGGGTGCCGAAAACTGGGGGTTTTACCCTACCACTAAATTACCATTTTCACGTTTTCCGCCCGTTCCATCACTTCGCGCCAATCGCCAAGGAACTGTCCATTTTCGAAGTAGAGTTAACACGTAATATTTCTTTGGCGTTAGAAAATGCCTCAATTGAGTTTTAGTCGTCAGAAATGCCACTCGTCCTGCCCACATCGCCTTACGGTAACCGGGCTATAATGTTCCAGAGCCAAAAAGTGGATGTATTATTCCGAATAGTAATAAACCAAAAGGAAGATACACCTAATCAATTGTTAACCCGAATTCGTGAAATCTTCGCGTATGTAGTACCTGTGTAGTCAGGAATAGCTGCGATGGTACGAAAAGGCAACGTAATAAATTTGCTTGCTTGCCAACTCACGCTCAATGACAACGTGTTTTTGCCGTATTCTCTAGAACCCTCCCGTAAAACCCACTAAGTATGATTTACTACCTAAATTGATAATTAACAGGTTTGTTCACCGTTTTTCCCACGTACAAACTCATTTTCGTAGAAGTGTGGAGGATCCCGCAGGTTCGGTTCGGAGAAAGACAAAGTCATCAATTATTCATGAAAGGGGAGGGTTCGACAAAATAGAACTATCATAGGGAACCCATAACTACTCGGCCTACAATTATTATTGAATCAGAAGACCCTTCCCCCTTCGAAAAAATAAGAAGAAAACTACCGTGTGAACTCGGAAGGACATGCCCGAGCTGCGGGTTGAGTCACCACTATAAAACATATCGAGCGGTTCATGATTTACGTGACGGTTAGTTGCTTCTTTAAGTAACGCTTGATGATTTGAGGTAAAATATCGTCATTTTGAAAATAAGATTCTCGCTTAGAGAAGAGAATGGTTTACGTCAGTTGTATGTAGTAGTAACGCGTTTCGATACACAATTAACCTCGTTACATATTATTTATTTTCATGAGAACTATTTTACGTTCAACGAGAGTTTTAATTTTTACAAACAGCTGATGTAACCCAGTAACGATAAAACATTTGAATCGATAAACCCTGCAAATTATTACACAACGGTTTATTATTCTCATGAACAGCTTGACCTAGTATTACTGCTCCGAGACCCATCCCATCCGATTCAGCATCGAAAAATACTTGTAAACCTGCTGTTCCGGACCGGTGGGGAGACGGTTGCGCCTAGGCCTCTTCTGTGGCCTATATCAACCCGTCAGCACTTCGGTGGCCTTACCATTTATTATTGTTCTTTTCCATCCTCATCCACTAATTTCGGTCACCCCTCTTTCCTATCTGTGACTGCAAAGACACTTTCGCCTTAGCAGTGACACGCCTTCCGGCGTGCCTGGGAACAGCAGGCCCCCCTGCCCTCCTGGCATTCGTCATACCTCTTGGTATGTCCGGGCTGGACCTCGTGGCGGAGCCAGGTTTTGATTGGCTGAGACGGCGATTCTCCATCACTTATTTATTTTTGTTTCAATTTCACTAGGGCAGGGGCAGAGGTAAGGCACACAGTTCGTCGGGCTAGGTACTCTGCTCCCTCTTCTTGTAGCTTGGAGTTTTCCCATTGTAGCCTAAACTGAATGGACGTCCAACTGGGTGTTTGGATCAATTGTTGATTTTTTCTTACCATCCCAGTCTAGTCCGGGCGGTTTTACAGAGTCCTCTCTCTGTGTACTGGCCCTCCTATTGCTAAAATAATTTATCAATTAACGAAGCTAACATTGAAGACACAAACACAAAACACGTATAACTGATGCATTCACTCCATATAATTTACATTCATCCATAATAATTTACATGCACACTACGGAGAGAGTACTGGATATTCCTCCCTCCAATTACACTACCTATTCATACTGGTGCTAGGGGGAGAGGGCGAGTACTTAATATTCCTCCCCCCTCCGCCCCAGGCTCCTAGCCTAAACTAACCTATATCACAGTCTAACCTAATCCTAACAGAAACACATCACACATACCAATCCTTGCACCTCATCCCTCCCTTACCATATCAGGGCCAGTACCCTGCCGATCGTGCCATTTCCTTGCGAACCTCTCCATCTTGCAACCGCCATTACTCAATACTTGTAAACCATACGAAACATGACCTGGCTACAATGGAACTACGGAAACAAAACGTCTGACGATTTTGCCAAGGCGCTTTCGCGGGGAGTTGAGCCACCCGCCTGGCTGTGTTGGGAGGCGAGGAGGAGGCGGGTTGTTTTTTATTGAGACGGACGGGAGGGAGGGAGTTCAAACGACGAAACTTTGACTTCCGCTGTAGTTCCCGCGTTGTACTGCGTTTCGTTAATTTTTTTAACCGTTTTTTGCCCATTACAGCCACGGGCTTCGTCCAATCGGATTGCCGAGATGGCGGGCACAACTAGATACCAAATGAAATTTTTGTGCGAAAGAACGAATTTTTTAGACCACGTTATAGGCACAAAACGGCCCGGATGGCGGACTGCAGATGGCGGACGGACATTGCAAATTTGGAATCTCCAAGTCTTGAAATGTAAAGTATCAAATTTTGAGGGGGGGTTGTAAAAAATTTTTCGTGACCAAAAACATAGGGTTATTATTCAGAATGAATAATAAACCAAAAGTGAAGCTACGTAATTTGTCAGGTAACTGACGCCACAGTAGTAACAAAATTGGGCTCACTGTAGTTCGATTCTCTCTGACATCTTGAGCGCCCTATACACTGTCAGTTTAACTGAAGATAATCGTAAGGCGATCGGGATTGCCCACACAATATCAGTTGATCTGAAGATAATGGACTGCAGTTCGCCCGGACTGAAGGTGTGTAGTCGCCGGGCAGGCGGGGATAGGATGAGAGATTCGCAACAGGCAGCGACCTGTCGGATAATGATCTCATGTGTCCCCCACCACACACTGTCAGTTAGCCTGCAGGCAAACGATCTGTTGTCATCGTTTCCATCAGTTTTGCGTGAGATAATTTTCGTGAGGTCATTCACCAGCCGAGTTTGGACTGACGAGGAAAGATGGACGGGAAACCTCCTTTCATTTCCGCATTTATTGAATTATATCGAGCCTACCCCTGTTTATGGAAAGTCAAGGACGATGCCTACGCTAATAAAAGATCGCGGGATGAGGCGTAGGGTGAGTTGTTGAAGTTCTATAAAAAAAACTGTGCCGTCAGCCACCATTGACACAGTGAAAAAAAAAAAATTAATAACTTGAGATGTGCGTTCCGTAAAGAGTTGAAGAAAGTAAAACAGCAATGTTTTGGAGAGTAGACCGATGGGCCTGTAACTGGTCATATTTTGATTTTTCCCGGTTTAGGTATCATGGGTATTATTGCACACCTGGATGGGAAGTTCTCTAATCTGAGCGTGCTATTATAGGTTTGAGTAAGGAAGACCTGGGATCTTCGAGCCATCAATTTCATCAATGGTTGAGTAATAGAATCATGCCCAGGAGCTTTTTGTACAGTGGCCATGTTGGTTCAGGCGTCTCTCCCATTAGTGCCCGCAGACACTCACACGACGGTGTGTTTTCGGTGACTCTAATTTGAGAGGCGGTCTCCACGTTTTGATATTCAATGAATTTGTATTGTTCCCTGCTGGATGGCGCTAACACCAACCCCACATTCAAACACAGTGCGCAGGTAACAGAAGACACACTGCTTTCAGGGTTACATGAATCATCTTCTCTTGCTAATCCCGAATCTCCTGAACCGTTGCTCTCTAACCGTCGTGTTGTGCTGGAAAAGTAACAAACATAAAGGAGTACTCATAAAAAAGGTGAAGAATAAAAAACAGCCTAAGGGGGTTTTAAGCGAACTTCCACGAAATTAGGTCGCTGCAGCTTCGGCTCATATAATGGCCGCAACGTCTGTATCGATTCGTCCCGACCTCTTATTACTCATTCATTTGTTCAAAAGACCCGCTTTCTCGCGAGAACCCACCAAAGCCGGTGCATTAGCAGCCTTTAGGAAAACGCTTGGGGAGAAGCGACTATTGTCTCGCAAGAAAAACCCTGGCGGCCGCTCGGAGGTTCTGGGGAGGTCGGTCGACACGACGGAAACCGTAGGATCGTGACCAACGGAAGGTCGGGGCCAGGGAAACCGCAGAAGAGTCTCCTGCGGCTGTTGTGGGTGTTGTGCCAAGATCCTCCGCAAAACAAAGTCACTGCGGGGGATTTTTTTTCTTCTAGAGGTTAATAGTTCTCGATGGGTTGCGAACGGAAGAGTGAGTTATATTTTGGTACTTTATTCATTCTGAACAATATGCCTATGTTTTCGACTGGAAAGATTTTACACCCCTCCCCCCTCATCCTTACCACTACCACTACTCCAAATGTTACCCTTTACGTTCCCAGGCATAAGGATTTCCAAAACTGCAGTGTCCTCAAGTCGTCCAGATCCTATTGTGCAACCTGGTCTGAAACCCCCTGAAATATTCCATTTGGTATCTCGTTGTGCCCGCCCATTCGGCAATCAGATCAAAATACCTCGTGGTTGTTACGAGCAAAATATTAAACAAAAATGAAACATTGGCCGTTTTATCGCAAGTACGTCGTGTTTGTTATCGATTCCTAAGTATTTATCGACGCTGAGTCAGATAAGACGGGTTTCAGAGGTGTAGGTAAATATAGTGAAGCAAATTCCACTACCGTTACTTCCCGCCCACTGCCTCCCGTCTCACTCCAACAAGCCTGCCAGTTAGAAGTCGTCCCGTCGTGCCTATAAAACGTCAATTTTGGTTGTTGTGTTGTAGTCAGGTCATGTTTGACTCGGATGTGCTCTACAAACATCGTCGTAAGTTAGTCGTCGTTTCGCGCATTGTTGAAATAGCCGTGGTATGTTCTTAATATTTGCCTACGTTGGATTGAGTAGGGTAGGTCACAAGAGCATAATAAGCCGTTGTGTAATAATTTGCGTCGTTCTTTTATTACTTTCCGCGGCCTAAACATAATAATATAATAATCGTGTCACTAACATTTTCCGTCTCCCCCGTAAATTCGACGACCTGCTACTTACACGAGCAGGACAACGCATCTACAAGGACATATTTATGAAGAATAAAAGTTAAGGGCTAGTTAGTTGGGAGTTCTTCATAAGTTTTATTGAAATCTTTAGAGGTGGTTTTGAGAAAATTGGAATGCGCATAAATCTCCATTTCTGAGTGAACTTGGCTTACATTTCCGTTCGACAGATAGTAGTGTAAAAAGGGGCGAATGGCGTATCAGTAACTGACCTTCTCAGGGATCAGGTGTGACGTCTGCCTCTCCCCCTCCCGCCCTTGACGTCAGTGCCTCCCTGAGAACCAGCTGTTCCAGTGCCTTCTGGAGAGCAGTGTTGCCAACAAAACAGATTATTATCGTCAAAGAGAAGGGATTTGAAGCTATTACTTAACCATGTTTATGTGATGTCAGAGGTCTCTAAGGCCTCCCAGAGAGCAGTGTTACCAATATAACGACCATTAAAAACAAAATCAGGGGTAGAAGTGCAAAGGTTTTACTTCCATTTTCCGATCAAGTAAATTGAAACCGAAGACACACTTCTACCCCTGATTTTGTTTTCAATGGTCTGGCCCACGCTTTTTTTGATCCAACATCTATCATCATCAGCAAAAATTTGTAGCTTTTATCCGGGCATGAACGTAAATCCACCAAATCAGCCTCCCAGATGTCATTTAGAATTCCTTTAACCAAAACCCTTGATCGTCTAAAATGTCGCCTTTTAGGTTTATGAAGTTCTTCTGCCAGGTTTTCTTTCAAGTTCATCCTTAACCCTCGAGTTATATTACCGAATTATCAGATGTTACGGACTGGAGGTACATTAAGAAGGAATTAAGCTAGGAACCTAAGTGTGTGAGTGTAGTGATGATACAGTAATTGCGAAGGTGGGGTGGTGGTGGGGGGTGGGGGGTTCTATTTTGATGGAAGGTGAAATAGAGGGGAGGGGAGGTAAGCCACGTGTAACGGAGAGACGAGAAGTATAGTTCATGGTTGGATAGGGGAGGGGTCGGGGGATGGTGAGAGGGGCGTAGGAACCAAGCGACAATCGAATGCCTTATTAAGAAGCCTTGATAAAGAGAAGTATATAGAATCTGACAATCAGCTGATTTTGGATAACGAGCGTCAATCTGGCGAGGAGGTTGTGATAGTGATGGTTGGGTGAGGGGGAGGAGGGGCTCTCCTAATGACAACTCGACTGTCTTTTCGGAAAGCCTCAATAAATAGACTTCAAAGCAATCTGACAATCAGCTGATTTAGATAACAAAAGTCAAACTGGCGTATAGATGACATATGTCAATCCAGTGATAAGAAACAAAACAATCACCGTGACAGTTGATAGGAAACGTCAAAATCATATGTTAAACAGCTGATTAGAAGGGAGGGCAGATAGTGAACCGGTGAAATACGTCATTTCAAAGATGCCAGTTGATAAAGAGACGTCCAAACAATTTGGCAATCATCTGGGTTTAGATAACAAATGTCAAACTGACACTTGAATGACAGATGTCAAGACCTCAGTATCAGCTGATTCAGGGCTTAGCACAGTCAAGCAATAACTTTTTATTCCTTCCATAAGACGAAAACGTTCGTTATATTGGTAACACTGCTCTCTGGGAGGCCTTAGAGACCTCTGACATCACATAAACATGGTTAAGTAATAGCTTCAAATCCCTTCTCTTTGACGATAATAACCTGTTTTGTTGGCAACACTGCTCTCCAGAAGGCACTGGAACAGCTGATTCTCAGGGAGGCACTGACGTCAAGGGCGGGAGAGGGAGAGGCAGGCGACATACCTGATCCCTTATCAGTTGAGAAGGTCAGTTACTGATACGCCATTCGCCCCTTTTTACACTACTATATATATACAGATCATTATACAGAAATCATTATGGAGAAAAGAAATGTGGGTATGGATGACACTCTGTAAGATTGACCAAATACAGTGAAGCAGTTACCCCGGAATTTACGGAAAAGATCGAAAAAACATTATTTTCGACACATTTTGATTTTTATCTCTGTTCAATGGAGCTACGCAGCAGCGTCAAGTTCCATTTACTCGCGTTATCTCTTGCAGTTTTCGGTACCTCCAGGGAAATCTGACTCTTCCTTGAGCCTCACTCCCAGGCTTCCCTTTTTTTCGAGCAACTTGTGACAAGAAAGTAATGAAGAAAAGGCTGAAAGGCGAGATGAGGTGAGAGCCGCAAGGTCCGTATTTACGGGGCCCACCGGCGAATTCAGACGTATATTTTCCGTAGGGGTTAAAGTTCTTAGCCCCAGACTCGAATGGTGGTTGAGGGGATGAAAGAAGGGGATGGTAAAAAAAAGGGAAGAAGTTCACGGGGGTTGTTATTAAAGGTGGTGCCCGAAGGTGAAGGAGGTGGTTTACACGGGAGAATATGAAGTAGGCAGACGCTGCAATCCCCGCTCCCGCAGCAGCCCACTCCCTCACGTTTCATTAGGTTTTTCCCCTTATTTCGAGATGTCTTTTTATTTCTTTCGGTTTTCCTTTTTTCCCTCTCCCCCCTCCCACTATTTCCAACAGGGTTTCCCATCCCTTGGCAGATTTTCTGCAGCGGCGCCAGGGGCTGGAGCGGCAAAGGGGAAGAGCGTTCCTTCGCGGGATTTGTCCTACAAATTGAGACGCCGGTGCTGCATAAACCGTTTCCTTTTCAGGATTTATTCCGTTTGAGTCGCCTTTGTGTCCCTTGCAACCCCTCGGGGGTATTCAACGTATTACATTGTTCGTATTGAGATATTTTTCTTATTCGACCTGACGGTACAGATGCCCTTACAAAAGTATTACGAAGTAGATTTGATCTCTTTGGAGGGAGCAGAAGGCTCTTGGGTCCCCTCAGTAACAAACCGGCAAATTACTTAGTAGGAGAAGGGAACAACCAAAAGCGCACGAAATCCACAGAAGTTACTACAACGAACGGGCTACACTTTACCCCAAAATAAGAGTTCTTGATGTCAGTTTACGGTTGATACAGAATTGGTCCGCTGTGCGTGCATCAGTGTTTGACGTATGAGAACCCTCAGTGACGATAGTGGGGATTCGACATAACTAAAGCAAGAATAGGACGCTAAGAAGGAGGCGGTGGAGGCCTTGGTCGGGGTTTCCAGTCGATGTAACCAGTGAGGTCTTCCACCTTTCGCTCATATTTTGATGAGTTTGTCTCATAGCCTTTATTTCAACATCTCGCTCTAGCTAGAGAAAATGCAGGACGTCAGTGGTCGAAGTTGTTAGGGAATCAAGTCCATAATTGCTCAGAGTTACTTGTGTACCAAGTGTGGTTGTTGCCCATGCTACGTACTACTTTCCGCGGGATGGGTTCCCTCGAGGGAAAGAACAACGCAAACCTTGACACAATGTCAGGTCATCAGTCACAAGTGCAACACTGAGGCGGAAAAGACAGCGTGAGTATTCTTCGCATGTCTAATCATTGGCAGTGTTAACTATTTGGGAAGTAGGTTCTTGAGATTGTCACCGAAGTTGATGCTTTAGCTACTCTTCTTGATGAAGACAGTGATTTCGCTGTTATTAGATACGTTGGGGCAATGAAAAAGGGAACTGTACATCCTCGATGAAGGAACAAGGCTGAGAGAGCGCTTTAGGAAAAACCCTACAAATTATCACACAATGGTTTATCATTCTCATGAACAGCTTGACCTAGTATCAGTGCTCTGAGACCCATTCCATTCGATTCAGCATCGAAAAATACTAGTAAACCATACGAAACATGACCTGACTACAATGGAACTACGGAAACTAAATATTCCCTCGGCGCCAGGCGCCCGTAAACGTCTGTAGGCATTTATGATCCGATGTAGGGGCGTGCGGAGGAAGTGGCCCTAACCTTCCTTCGCCCCGTAGGGCAAAAAGAGTCGGGGAAATTGGGACGGAGACTTCCAGCCAACCCTTTGGCAATTGGCACGACATTGCAAGTAGAGCGGGCGGGTGGTTTTGATGAGACGGGAGGGAGGGAAGGGAGTACTGACGACGAAACGTTGATTTCCGCTGTAGTTCTTGCGAGTTCTTGCAATTAGTTGACTCTAATAATTACTGTAATTACCCTATACGCAGTTGTACACGTCTAATACTCATTCCATTCGACCCAAGATGTAAAAATACCTTGAAAATGACTCGAAACACGGCTTATTTGCGATTATACTGCGTATCGTTAATTTTTTAAACCATTTTTTGTCCATAACAACCATGGGCTTCGTCCGACCGGATTGCCGAGATGGCGGGCACAACTAGATGCCATTTCGTATGAAACACTTGTTGGTTCGTCCACTTCCAGGGTGGAGGAAACATGAAAACACGTTCCAGTCCATTGTAACTTCGGCTTAACATGCCAGCCCTAACTCTTCCCAAGCAATGCTTCAACCACTTCACCCAGTTAAAGTTACGGGTACGTCAAGGTACACCCGACACTAACACATTAATCCTAAGTGGACAACATTTTTACACTTCTGTCGTGTACTTTTTGAGAATACTGGCAGAAACAACTACCTGCCGTAACCCCTGCAGAGCGGGTGTGCAGTGACACGGAGCCTCAAAAATGGACAGTAAAAACCATCGTCAGCATGATTTATTCGTAAACCGTGTTTGTAGACACAGAGGCGAGGTTTTCAATAATAAAAAACCATTTACCCCTAGTGACAAACGTATAATATAAAAAATGAGAAAAATCGTAAATTAGGAGCTCCTATTAAATAAAGGTGAATAACAAAAGTGAACAATAGAAAGGTGGAGAATGTCTAAGCTAGTGTCCTCGATGAATTAGAATATAAACGTCTGACCGTTGAGTGAAGTCGGCGATTCTTGCAGCGAGGAGTCGGCATATGATGCTGGTGTGAGAGTAGATGTAGGTGGGATGCTGATGACCCAGTAAATCTTTATGGGATGCTGATGACCCTGGGAAAACAAAGCGATGGAGGTGGCAGCTTGATGCGATAATTGAGCGGCTGAAGGCGTTGTGTTCAGAAAAGAGCGGGGCAGTCGTCGAGAAAAGATGAACTTGAGGGGCGGGGGTTTTCAGACGATGCCGAGGAGGGGAGCAATCAAATACGTCTTCCATTTTTGCGTTAACAAACCGTGAAAGCCTTATTTCTCCTCTGGATTATGTTATTCATGTAAGGGCTTTCAGGTTCCTATGATCTATGAACATGGCTAGGCTTCCATTTTTCTGCCACTCTTTTTGGTGAATACAGACATTCTGAACTCAGCTGTCCAGTAATTGCTGTAGTTTCAGTGGCCCTGCACATATTCTTCAAATTTTGTAGGTTACTTCAGATCTGAGTGTCGAGTAGCTTCTCCTTGGTTAAGCTTAGGAGAAGTTCTGATCTTCCTAACGGACCACTGGGCTCACCGCCTTCTTGTGAACGTCAGTAAATCCACAATGATGTCCAATCCCGCAAATAAATCGGCAATCGCGACCGTCTCGCCTTCACTTGTATACGACCTTGGCAAGTTCCCCTTTAGCTCAACTTCCCTCAGGACAAACACGTTCGAAGAGACACAATGACGTGGACACAATAAGGTCGAAGCGATACCTTGATTGGTAGCTCCAGGAGACCCCGGGGCTCCCTCGCTAATTGAATCGTGAGTTATTGAGGGTCTTGCGTTCAAACAAAAGCTGATGGCGGAGCGGACCCCAAGGGAGCGTAACCCCTCCAGTTCGTCGCACAAATGTACAAACTGACTCAAACTGCACTCCTTTGGTTTAAGATTCGCCCTGGACTTTGCAACATAGAGCAAATTATTTTTTCGGGTACAACAAAGAGCTCATCATTATTAATGAAATGGCTCGCTCTAAGTATAGCTTCTTATATGACTCGTCAGACTATGTGTACGAGTCTACCATTCTTTTCATAGAAGAAAACGCGTTTTACCAGACAATTGGACGCACCAGTTCTTCAAAGGACACGGTGATTTCAGTGCGCAGATTCAACTATTTTGTCTGATTAGAAGAAGAAATTACGTTCTTCTCCTTGTACCCAACACAACAATGGTGGTAGTTGGATAAGACATCAATCATATCAACTTGAGTGCATCCACGCCTTGGAAGGTAACGTCAAAGAAGACAGTCATCATTGAACCCCGTTTGATCCTTGCAGGGTAGGCATGGGCACAGGGCATTCAACAGGGAAGGGGCACTAGTTGATGTACCAGAAGTAGTTGCATCCTTGTGATCTATGCAATTCGAGCACGAGCCCCCACTCATACAGTAACTGACAACGTATTCAACTTTCATTGTGTCGCTATAGTAGTGGCCAAAATGACAAAAATCGGTCCTACGTCGTATAGCTTTGGATATGGGAAATGCTGGAGAAGCGCATGGTTGCGACTGATAGTGATAATTGTTATTATTACGATGTTAAGTATCAGTCCTGATGTAACCCACGTCAATGAGTTATGGGATTCTGGCCAAGGAATTGAGGAACTGGCATTTTGAAATGGAGAATACCTGTTGCAGTAACGTAATCACCTAAATCCGCTACGACAGTGTCTGAGAATGATAGGGGAGATGCTGTGCGAGAGCATACATACAGCAGCGTTGCCAATGAGCATGTAAATAGGGATGAAACGCTGCCAGTTGGAAGGAGATAGAAAAGTCGTTTTACGGCGAACTTCGAACTTCCATGATAAGAGAAGGACTGGATAAGAATGGAAAGAACTTGGATTCATGCCGAGCAACACACCTTAAGAAAAGTGTACACTCATTCGAAGATTACATTCAAAAACTTTCCTTAAGTAGGCAAAATTTTAAAACCTAGCACAAGTCACAGGATCATTGTTTATCAATTCGGCTTTCTCCTGCCTACTTAATTGTAGAGCTTCAATCATAGACAACTTTTTTCACAAATTCACCAGAGACAAATGAGAAATTAGCTCTGGCCATCTACTTTCTGCAGCTGAGACAGTTAAAACGTTCTTAGACGTGTGAAACGTAATGGGAGTATTAACTTTTCAATTTCGTTTCAAACGTTGAGGATGGCTGGCGCGAAAAAAAACCTTTACACAAACGGTGGGTACAGCTTTCGTACAAGTACGGAACCACTAGGAACATTTTATCTCTTTTATTTTATTTATATATTTTTTTTTTATGCGACGATAACTTAGTTTGATTGTGCTCGTTGATGGTTTCGATATAATGGCGGCCATTGCAATTGCCATCATCACTTAGTCACTGAGGTTATTAAAACGTGTGATGTTACCAAGTGTTACATTTTGTAACAGACGTTACCATGCACCTAACCCAATACAAATTTCGTGACGCTTCTCCGTTACATATCCGGCGTTAGATTTTCGAGTTTATGTAGCAAAGTAAGACATAAAATATCAAAAAAATAACCGTAACCCTGGTGGGACTCGAACCCACAACCTCCGGTTCAGGAGACCGATGCCTTGTCCACTAGACCACAGGGGCTGTGGCTTGCAACTCGGGTTAAAAAATTTCGTGTCGCTTCTCCGTTACATCTCCGGCGTTACATTTTCGATTTTATGTAGCAAAGTAAAGACATAAAATGTCAATAAAATATTTTCACAAGATTCACGATGTAGTGCATGATGGGAAAAGCAGCGAGTGGTTTATGATGGAGAGATTCGATTTTTGCTCGGGAACGCTCCCCGGAAGGATCACAAACGAGAAAAAAACTGTTGCCCCCTGATTCTTGAGGATGGTGATTGTCAAGACGTCAAAGATCGTAAAGCTTCCAGGGCATGAGGGTACGTCTAGGCAATATTTGGTATTGCTAAAATAACAATTAAAACGTGGAAATCATAGTAAATATAGTAAGGCAAATTCTTCTACTTGAAGGAACTCGAGGGAAAATGTAGCGAACGTCATAGTTTCTCCCTGGTCTGCGCTCATTTCCCGCACTACCTCTCACCTCACTCCAACCACCTGTCAGTTTGATGTTTCGTGTCGTTTATTGGTATTTTTCGATGCTCAATCCTAAAAGGAGGGTCATAATCATGGTGTGCCAGCGAATAATAAAACGGTGTGTAGTATCTTGCTGCATTTTTTGTTGCGTTGCTATACCGCTGAGCTGGTAGGTATAGATACGTAAGAAATTGATTTAACCAAGCCCGTCGTAGTATATGGAAACTGGTACTTTGTACCTAAAGTTCAGTATTTATTGGATTGCCTACACTTATGTCCCAGTCTTCATTCAGCAACCAGCCGATGGATAATTCGCGATACTGTCTACGTGATAATTTTAGGTTTGTGTCCACAGTACCAAAATTCTAGTGACAATGCCGTGAAAATTGTTGGTTGAGTGGTCGACAGTAGTTTGAATTCCGGACGTTGATGGCTGTTTCAGATTATGGGGTTTTCAAGTCAGAATGAGAATTTTCCTAACCGAATTGAGAACTTTCCATTTCTAATGAAGAAACTAAGTATACCTGTATTTTCCATACAAATCAGAAGACCTACATCGCCTCGGTATCACATCGCCTGGAGTGCCCTATCTGTTTTATTATTTCACTTTGCTCTTCGGTCACATTGTACTGAGGTATTTTGGAGATGCTTTTTGAAGAGCTGGCTCATGCCCATTAAAGGCACCGGGCAATCGCACCAGAGCTCCGATCCACAATCCCCCGACTTACCTCCCGAATTATGAACAATGTCTTATCCACTAGACCACGATCACCCGGTGCCTTTAATAAGAGTCAGTTAGTACAACATTATCGCTACCTCCCTTAATCCAGAAGGCTGGAAACATTACACAACATGATCCTTGTTGGAAGGGATTTGCAAACATCTTCGATTTTTGATCTTTTTTCTATTTCAATTTCGGGACTTAATGTGATTTTATTGTGAAATGAATGAATCCTTTTCCATCTTGCGTTACTTACCATTTTCATTCCTTCCACACAATGTCTGCGTCAAAAAAAGAAGTTCTCAATTTGATTTGGAAAATTCTCGATTTGAATTGGAAAATTCACAAATTGATTTGGAAAGTTCTCAATTTAGTTTGGGTAAATTCTCAATCTGATTTGGAAACCTCTGTTGGCCGCACGAGTAGGGGAGCTTGAATTGAGGAATGAATGAACGTGGTAAGCGAAAGTGAGGGCTGTATTACACTTGACAGAATAGCGTTATCAGTTTGAGTGTGAGTATTCAAATGCGAACTAGGGGGCTCTGAATACGTAAACTGGTTGTGTGGGGAACTAAAGTGGAAAGAGTGTAGAGTTGTAATTATCCCAAGAGCGGATAGCTAAGTGTCTATCGTGCGAACTAAGAGACGAGTGAGTTTCTGGGTAGAGCTGTGTGTTGTGGAAGGAAGTAAATTGGGGGGTAGGAAGAGGATATTTTGGAAGTCCAGAAAGGGGAAACTGGTTGTCTGCTCACAGATAACTGTAGAATGGCAACTACAGACAAAGGGCTTGAGGTCATAAATAAGTGGACTCGATGTTCGAGAAGGTCTGAAATAAGGACTCTCCGTTTATGATAACTTTGCTCGGTTTTAAACCAATTTTGAGCACCACTTTTGGCGTTGGATATTCATCTACTGGCGGTATGGCATTTGAGCGTATTTGGCCTGTCATTATCAATCTTGTTTACAAGCTCACACTTTGACGCTGATCATTTTCCCAATGATTTGAGCCTCAGAAGACTTTGACCCGTGAAGGTCTGAAGGCTTTTTCTTCTCGGGCGATTACATATTTTTCCATATCGCTTAAAGGTCTAAGGAGAGTGAAATAATAGTGACGGAGAACCCACCTTTAACCGGATATTTACCAGGAAAAGGCTTCAACTCCTCGCTCAGTTTCTTTTCCCTCCATAAATAGTTTGGCACGTGAATCAACGCCAATTCGCAGCTTTTGAATCGCAGAGTAAATCGACAACCGACACCTAAATCGCCCGCAATTACCCGCCTACCGAGGCATCTAACCCGCCATTTTTTCCAATTTAGATAAAGACCCGGAGCCTCTTCTCAGCCCTCAGTTGTGATAATAGCTGGCAATTTGTTCGGCTTTTTGAGGGAGCCTTGAAAAGTCGCTACGTCGACAAACTCCAATTTCAACGCCACTTGGTCCTCGTTGTACGCGATTCAACTGCCGAATAGATTCGCCTGGGGGAGAACATTCCAAACAAAACGGCAGAGGAGTCTTGTTTCAAACTCTGTGCTCCTCCTGATGGTTTTTTTCTGGGATCTCCCGAACAGTCAGGAAAATATCCCCGAGAACAATCCATAAACCCGGTAGTGCTAGGTTGCCCCTGCTTACGTCACGCCTGTTGTTACTTTTAAACCGATTTTGCTCCAAATCGCTTTTCAACATTCCGTGTTTATTAGTAGTTGAAATATCAAATTTGAACTGATTTCAGCCGTTCGTCTTCAATAGCGTACCTTCTGAAGTGAGTCCCCAGGCTCTTACACAATAGCAAAACCGCAACCTCCATGATCTTCAACTGATACAGGTTGGTTAGGTTAAGGAACAGTTGTTTTGATAAGGGAACAGACCTGTTCGTTCTGAATGAGAGGTTCTGTGATGATTTATCTTAATGGTGAGATTCTGATTCCAATCGTTATTCAGGCGTTTAATTATAGTCAATCCCATGACGCCTCAGATTACCGGTTTATTAATATCATCCTTGATTCACTAATGTGACAAGAGTACGTTGCTTCAATCATTTCCGGAGTGAATTGAGTTCCTTGGCAACATAATACTCCCTGCGTCGGTTTCATCGTCCTCTCAATGTCCCTGTTCCTTCTGCTCTACAGAACCCCCGTCAGGATGGAAGGCAGTCACGCCTCATTGACGCTCCCATCCATCTTGCGTCTCTTCGTCACCGCCACCATTTAACTGGCTGGCCGGTGATTGAGGAAGGATCCCCTGTCGCTTCTTGTTTCCTTCCATCTCCAGTTAAATTGTGTTGATCCGACCCATTGATTGTTGAAGTCGAGATTTCGTGTCAATTAACACTAAATTACGTTTGATTATTTGCAATTCCCATGGCGTGCTGAATGAGTGAAGCGGGAATGCAGAGAGGGGAAGGGGGAGTGGGCTTACTCGTATTTAATACGAGAATGGGGATTTCTGAGGGCACGAGAAAACTAAGAATGACGCACTTCAGCCCAATTTTTTGGGGTCAGGGCGGTGAATGCCAACTTTTGAAATATTAGCTAGCGACTGTTCTGGTGTGTATTTTGCAAGCATGGAGACACATGTTTAAGACTTGCGGTTCGACGACTCTAGGTGGTTGGAGACGGTGCCTAGTTCGGCAGCCTGCACTCATCTCCCGCCAACACGTTAATTTATATTGGGGCGTTTCCATCGAAACCGCAGCTCCCACGAACCCAACACTTTAGCTTCACGGCGGGTAACACTGCGTGACAGTACTGTGTCAGTGGCCGTGAGCAGAAGCCTTCCTAGGTGCCATTTGATTAGCTGCGGCTTGAGCAGGGGTGAATGGGTGGTAGGGGAGTAGCCGAGAGGCGCTTTTGCACACATGAAGTCCGAGGTTTCGGTTTGCCTCTGTATACCACATGGAAAAACCCTGCAAATTATTACACAACGGTTTATTATTCTCATGATCAGCTTGACCTATTATTACTGCTCCGAGACCCATTCCATTCGACCCAGTATGTAAAAATACCTTGAAAACGATACGAAACACGGCTTATTTGCGATTATACTGCGTTTTGTTAATATGTTCAACCGTTTTTTGTCCATAACAACCATGAGCTTCGTCCGATCGGATTGCCGAGATGGCGGGCTCAACTAGATACCAAATGGGATCACTTTAAAGGCACAAAACGGCCCGGACGGCTGACGGACATTGCATATTTGGAATCCGCATGTCTTGAAACGTAAAGTATTAAATTTTGAGGTGGGAGGGGGGGGGGGTGTTGTAAATATCGAAAACTTAGGGTTATTATTCAGAGTGAATAATAAACCAAAAGGAATCAAGTAACTTGGGACCTGAGCTGCGATCCCTTCCTGTCCACTACCCAAACAAGGACTATTCGCATATCTGGTCTCCCCCCCCCCTACACAAGGTGACACATGTTCTGCAGCTCATCGAGTTTCGCCAACACTCGCATTCCCTACTTTGGCATATAACGGTTCGTTTTAACCGTTTTGTTGACGCCTGATGATTTAATAGTCTCCAACTAGTCCAATCTCCAGAATTTTTACAGCAGTCTCCAGTTTTGAAACATTGTTTATTGTGCAAACACGTTGTGGTATCGTATCACGCTTTAATGTTATTAATCCGAAACTCTCAGTAGTCGAATTGTTGTTTTTTCAGGGTTGTCGTGAATAAGCTGAAAAAATGGCGGCAAATGCTAGTCTCATGTCAATTTTGAGTCACCGTAATAAATTAAACAACATTGGAGACAACGTACGACCTAGTTGTGCGCCCTGTGATTTGTAGGTAGAGCTATGGGGTGTTGTCCTTCTCTCCCGGCGTCACAACAGACAGACGTATACGTTCGGCTATATCATCTTCGTGCCTCGGGGTCGTCTGCTGGTTGATAGCTTCTCTGCATCTGGATCTCGCGGTTAGCAGTAAAAGCTCCGTGTAAAATGACTTTTTACGACTCCATTTTAACGAGTCGTAAACAAACACAACTCGTTTTGGTTTATCCGCGGGGTCCCGCAGTGACGGGGGTGGAGGGTGTGGCGAGAGCGCGGACTAGAGAATAATAGACGGCAATAGTATCAAAACGAACGAGAGAAGAGGCGACGCGAAATCCGCCTTGGCTGCTAAACGAGACCGGAGATACGGGATAATAACAGTCGCATGGCGATGAAGGGGGGTTGGTGGTAGAGGAGAGGCGTTGAGGAGTCTAATTGCCTTGGTGTGCTGGCTGGAGCAATCATTGAAATTATTGCCAAGGTCTGCGGAGCTGTCGAGGTTGGTGCTGTAATGTGGAGCCCGCCTGGTTAACTCGTTGTCTTCAACTGCTCTTCATAACCCGCCACGCGGTTCGTGTTATTACATCAGCTGGCGGGAATTGTTCAGCTCTGGGGGGGGGGGGGGCTTTCCACCTTTTGCTGTACAATACTTGACAGGAGTGTAAGGGGGAGCGAGATATGTCAACAAAACTGTATTCTTGGATTGTACATTATTTATCGTTCAAAGTAGATGTCGGGCGCTGGACAATAATGGCTGCTGAAAACGGAAGGGTTCGACGTTTACTTGTTTGAGTTTGCTCCTGGGCCTGCCATTTAACCTTGGCTATAACCCCACACAGCTTACCAGCTTCAAAAACTAACATGTGATGGGTGTAGGAAATGGTGAATTTTGATTTGAATAACCGGATAGAACTACAAGGCGACAGGGAAGTTCAAAGAGTTTATTAACAACCTCCGGTTGTGGAAACACAAAGTAAATGAATGATTTCGTACTTTTATAAATCAAACTCGGAGTCACGAGTGGCGAACGTTGAGAGAGAGAGCGCAAAATCGATCAAACCCGTTCCGATGTCTTCCCCGCTGGATGGTCGGGAGTCGCTGTCCAACACGTCCAAATGGTGGTGAGAGCCCGAACGAGAGGAGATGAGCGGCGTATAAGATGCCGTGAACGATACAAAAACAAAACGGTTGAAAAAGGAGAACGAAAAGGAAACGACACACACGAGATCGCAAAAGTGGTAGATGATGACGATGGAATAATAGTAAAAAAAAATAATTACGGAACAGGTTTTTTTTTTTTTAAATAAAACGGTGGATGCAGGCGATACCCTCACTGCAGCCACAAACGGGCCTATTGTAAGGGCGTCCATGATCCTCAGATCCATGGGCCTCCCAAACACAGAATGGCGCGATGCCGCGAGTCCATCGCATACGCACAGCACATGCTCTGCTGTCTCTAGCCCTACCTCGCAGAACTTGCATACCTGTACCTCGCACTTGCCAATATTTGCAAGGTGGTACCTCAGCGGACAGTGACCTGTGAACAGGCCACATATGATCCTCATATCCTTCCTCTCCAGTGCAAGCACCTCCTTGAACCTCTCTCTGGAGAGCCGGATGAAGAGTTTTGACTGTCTAAGGCCGGGCAGCCCCTGCCAATGAGCAGCCCTGCACCGGTCCTCCCATTTGCCAACCTTTCTACGTAGGTGGCTCCTGGTAGTCCCAACAAAGGGCTCAGGCCCAATAGAGATCTTCGCTGATCCCTTCTTAGCCAACCTATCAGCCCGTTCGTTTCCCTCTATACCTTGATTCTCTGGCACCCAACACAGTGTTACATTGTTGTCCTCGGCCAGGGCCTTCAGTCCAGTCAGACACTCCCACACCTGCCGTGATGTAAGACAGTATGAAGCTAAGGCCTTGAGAGTGGCCTGACTGTCCACCATTATGTAGATTCTCTGCCGCTTCAGTCCCCTCTGCAGCAGCCGCTGCACACAAACTGTCACTGCAGCTACCACTGCCTGGAACACCATGGCCAGTGACCCCAATGGGCCACCCTGCACCGAGCCATCAGTGTAGTATACCAGGGCCCCAGCTTCGAAAGTGGGAGCTCCCCCTTCCCACCTGGCATGAATGAGTATCCGAAAGGGTAGCATGAAGTTAAACCTCGCGGGCATTGAATCTACCACATGCAGTTCGCCCCCCCCCCCACCTTCACCTTGTCAAGGATCAAGTGACAGGAACTCCTCCTTCCCTGCATGATCACACCGAACTCCAACATACGCACAACCTGGAGGAACGCCATCCTTTTCACATGTATGTGGAGTGGAGCTAAATCTAGCAAGACCTCCAGTGCAGCCATAGGGCATGTAGTCATACAGCCTGTAATGGCCAGACACGCCCTACGCTGCAGTTTATTCAACTGCAACTGCACTGTTTTGTTTTCCACCCTAGTTCACCAGACCAGGGCTCCATAGGTGACTACAGGCCTAACAACCGCAGTGTACAACCACCGGATCATCCCAGGCCTCAGCCCCCGTGTCTTCCCCACCATTCTTTGAGCTGCCCACATCACCACCGACGCCCGCTGTAAGGCTTTTTTCACGTGTGTGGCCCAAGAGAGCTTTCCATCAAGAAAGACTCCCAAGTACTTGATCTCATGCTGGATCTTCACCACCTTGCCACCTTGCTGCGCCTTCTGGTGAACGGGATCAGGCTCGTTTTGTCTGGATTGACAAACAGTCCTTGCCCATTGCACCATCTCTGTAGGGTATTCAGTGCATGCTGCATGCATTCACTGATTACACTCGCGAATTTACCCCTGACTATAATTACCAGGTCATCCGCGTATCCTATTACCTTGTAGCCCTCCTCCTCCAGCAGCTCGAGAAGGGTATCAGCTACCAGTAACCAGAGGAGAGGGAAGAGCACCCCCCCCCCCTGCGGGCACCCCTTGGTGGGCACCACAGAGAGTGTCTCCCCCCCCAACTCCGAAAAGACCACCCTGCTACTCAGCATCTACTTGGTCCAAGAGATTAGGTAAGGATCTACTACCTTCCTACCAGCCGCAGCCGTAATTGAGGCACGGAAGAGGTTACAACCTCGTTCTCTCCAGCGGTGGGCAGTAGCTGCTGCTGGGAACATCGCTGTTGGTCAGATTTGAGAACAATAGTGTGCTGGAATTTCAGCTGTTCTATTGGCATAACTGTTGATAACTGATAACGGAAAGGTAAACATTAGTCAACTAGAAAAAGGAAGGAAACTTCTCCTACATATCAAAGGCCTGGTAGGGGAAACATGGGGCCTAAAACCAACATTTGTGAAATGGATATATCAAACGACAGTAAGACCTAGAGTTGTGTATGGAGCACTGATATGGTGGACAGGAGTCACCAAAAACAGTGCTCAGTACAAGCTAGACAGAGTTATAACTATGTCAATTATCGGGGCATTTCACAGTTCACCCAATGTCATAATGGCCGTACTGACAGGTGTGTTACCAATGAAATTGGAGATCACAGAAGAGGCAATGACAGGGGCACTAAGACTTAGAAAAAACAACGACTGGAACCACTCACACAATTAGGGCCACAGGTCCATTTGCACAAGCATTATAAGCAGCATACGAGAGGCAAGCATGCCAATGGATGACAGAACAACGGCAAATCAGTTCCAGGGAAATCTCAACGTAAGAATAGACTCAAGACAAGTGTGGGACACGAGGCCGTCAGTGGTGGATGAATCTGAAATCATCTGCTACATAGACGGCTATAAACACTTAGATGGTAACGCAGGAATGGGAATTTATATTCCTGCATTAGAATGGGAAGAATCACTTTCATTAGGTACTAATAACTCAGTGTACCAAAGTGAACTCATCGCGGTAAACACATGTATTAGACCACTAGTAACAAGGAATATTAGGAATACGAATATAGCTATTTACACTGACAACCAATCTGTGGTAAAACCATTGGGCAATCCAATAGTCAGGAGCTACCTCATAGAAGAAACAAAGCACAAAGTTGGGAAACTCCAACAACTAGGGAACACAATCACGCTAAAATGGATTCCCGGACATAAGTGGTATGCGGGGAATGAGTGAGCGGACGAACTAGCCAAGGCGGGATCCAGGGGACACTTTTGTGGACTAGAACCGTTCTCGCCTATTACAATGCAGCAATTGAAAGTAAAAAATATCTGGTGCGTAGCAACACACCACTTAACGTAATCCCTTTAATTTCGAACACCACCTACATATGCGGGTGCTATATCTTCGTTCAACGCATTTTTACAGGAACATTTATAGAGAACAAAATGTAGGGACTAGTTAGCTGAGAGTACTCCGTAAGTTTGATCGAAATCATTAGAGCCGTTTTGGACAAAATTGGAATACCGATAAATTAATATTCGACAAATCTCCTTTTCTGAGTTAACTTCGCTTATATCTCCGTTCAACATATATATACAGAAATAATTATACAGAACGAAATGTGGCTATGGGTAACTAAAAGACACTCTGTAAGATCTATCACATCTGGTGAAGCAGTTACCCTGGAATTTACGGAAATGCTCGAAAAAACGTTATTTTCGACACACATTGACTTTTATCGCTGTTCAATGGACTGTCAGAGGAACATTTATTGAGAACAATATGTAAGTATTAACTATTTGAAATCATCCTGAGAGTTTGGAGGAAATTGCTGAAGCCGTTTTGCCAAAAAGCGTAAAATACATATTTTTGCTTCATAGGCCTATATCTCCGTTCACCGTATTTTCATGGAGATATGTATAGAGAAGAAAAGTTAGGTATGGATCAGTAGAAGATAATTTGAAAAGTTTAATCAAAATCGTTAGAGCGAGACAAAATTGTCGTTTTTGAGAAAAATGCAAAAAACCTTAGGTTTGGTACATTTTCGTCCCCCCAACCCCCCTTCCCACCGGCCATAACCTTATTTTGGTGTCCACAAAAAATAAAAAATAAAACAAAAAAAGAACCGGCTCAATCGAATCAGCCGTTCTCCCGCAAATCGAACTACAGACAGGTCTGATTCCTTATTTGATGACTGTACCTAAACCCTCGACGAGGGTTATATCAGTCATGGAAGTTGCGGTTTCGCTAATATGCAAGAGGCCGGCCCCTGCAGCATCCACCGAACTCAGACCTGCGGAAGTACGGTAGGTATATGGTCGTTGGCTAGTCTCTCGGTAGATGTTGCCTGAGGAATTCCGTACCATCGGGGAGGAGTTCTTAATCTGGTTTCCTACCTGAGCTAACTATTTACTTGGGTGGCAAGTTTCAAAAGGACAGATCAACAATGACCACGTTTCTTAGCTATCACCTTCTTCGTGAACTCTGCAAAATGGTTATAGGCTAGCTTTGTAGCAGTCAATGCTGCTAAGTTCGTTTGCCCTCCCAACAACCGTCGCTCACTGTTGTAGAAACTACAGTGCAGCAGCACATGGTTTCTTGTTTCCTCCGCACTGGAGGCACAAGACGTGTATAATGAAGAGTCTTTCAGAGAAAAGAAGTGGAGCCGCGCATTGAAGTCATCATGTTCCGTGAGGAACTGGCTCATCCAGTGGTCTGGCTCAACCCATTTTCTTGAAAGACGTTCACGGATGTTGGGGAAGAACTTATACGTATCACGTCCCTTTGACGAGGATTCCCATCTCGCTTGCCATTTCTCTAGCGCCCATTCGTCAATGGCAGCAAGTTTCTGTTCTGTAGTGAGTTCTGCACGGAGTTCAGCCCAAAGCGGGGGCCACTCTCCACTTGTCAACCATGCACTCAACAGCCAAATCAACTGGTAACTGACCAGTGATCACCTGGAGTGCTTCTGTTGATACAGTCTTGTAGGCCTTAGTGATCCACAGGAGCGCAGCTCTCTGGGATTGGGCCAATAATCTCTTTTGATTGACTGTTAGTTTGCTACCCCAGACAACGGGGCAGTAGCCAATCACACCTAGATAGATGGCCTTATACATGAGGATAGTGTCATGATAACACCCCCCCCCCAAGTGGCCTTAGTAATGGCACGCAGTGAGGCAAACCTTGCAATGGTAGTGCCTTTAAGGAATTGGAGGTGTTGGTTGAAACTCCACCTCTCACCTATATTCGCTCCTAAATACTTGACGTGCTTTTCAAGAAGGAGCCTGAGGCCGCCAAAGCGTGTTGTGGGTGGATTATTCACTTTTCCTTTCAAGAGGATTAGCTGGGTTTTTTCCTCAGCCACCTGCATCTTGACATGCTCGCACCATTAGGTGACCGTGTGGAGCACGTGGTGGGTTTTTTCTTCAATTTGGCGAACTGACTCTGCAAAGCCCAGCACAGTCAAGTCATCCACATAGGCGTACGGCTCGCAGTCAGTCTCCATGAGTTTCCTGAGAAGACCTTCGAAGAAGGCATTCCAGAGTGCTGGTCCAAGGACCGAGCCCTGTGGGCACCCCTTCTCAATCTTTCTCCGGACGGAGACATGCCTACTTTCGATCGTAGCAGTTCTGTCTCTCAGGTAACTTCTGACGAGCGAGTACAGGTTGCCGGGGATTCCCCTACCTTTAAGCTCATTAAAGAGCGCTGGCCACCAAAGGTTGTCAAACGCTCCTCTGATGTTAATCAGAACTGCTACGACGTACACACACACACACACACACACACACGGACCACGCGCCGAAATTAGGTTTTTTAGACTCAGTAGGGTCGTAAACATAAAGATCTGAAGAAAACCCAAATTTTATTTTTGACACGATTACTATACTTTCCTTCCCTTCGGGTAGCGGAAAGTTATAAATGAGAAAATGTGGAGTAATGTTAGTGACGAAATAAACAACAATGAAGGGTACCAACATTCCAAAATTATGGGCATAACTAATTATAACCTACGAAGAACCAATTGGGTACTGGGCTTATGCAAGGTAAGACTACGAAGAATCACTGGAATGCTATCTGGGCACTAAACGGTGGGTAAGACTCTTAACAGGATCAATCCCAACATCAACGCTAGGTGCCCATGCGGAGAAATAAAAACAGTAGATCACTATCTTAGGGACGCTATAGTTTGGTACTAGACTCAATATATTAGGGGAGAGAATACTAAACAGCACTAGTCTGATTGGAATTGATTCCGAAACCCTTTTTAAAGAAGCCTAGCCGACTCCCAATAACTCTGGGGAGATGGGAAATGGGCCTGAATGGCCATGACTTCGGTCATTGTTCCTTCGGCCTTGGCTGGTGCCCTGATTTCTAGTTCTTCTAGCGGTATCGGGAATGTGTGGTGTGGGTGATGTGAAATGGGAAGGAGTGATGTTAGTTAATGGTTAAAGGGATGGTCTGATTTGGCATCAGGCAAAATCGGAGTTGGCGATTTGAGTTCCTAACATTTACTTGTTCTTTCCTTTCGACTGAATGCTACTGCTCAACTCTTAAACCTTTGGAATTTTTACCGCCACGGCCACAGACTGGAAGTGACAGGCAGTGCTGGAAACAGAGGAAGGGAATGGTTAGAGGCAACCTTACGTGCATTATGGCCCTTCTCGCTCTCGAAGAATATGAGAACCGACGGTTAGAGCTGATACTTCAACATCACGCATGTTTCGCAGGAGATGAGAGCAAAACGTCAGCGTAATACCTTTCGAGCTTCGCGTTTCGTCATTTGGTCGCCACAGGTGCCGAAAACATGACGGATACTTTCGACGAACATTTCGTCCCCTTTCTGCAGACATTTGTTGACGTTCCCTAATCCAATTCCCTTCCAACCAAAACCTCAGTCGAGAGGCGTGTTGAAAGTCAACGTTTGTCTGATTCCTCGGCGACTTCCTCGCTTCCCGCGTCACAAATCCTCAGCCCCCTTTACATTAAGCAAATCCAAATGGGAAGCTCACGTAGAGCCGAGGCACGTGACTCGGTTCATTCGCGTTTATCGTCTCGCAGGAGCTATTTCCGCGTGACAGAAAACACCTTGACGCACCAGGCGTCACTTTGTATTCGCGTCAGTACGCGTCGGATCTGGTCTCGAGAAACCCGCCAGCTTCAGATTCAATTTATCGCGGTTTGGCTCTTGTAAACAACCTATTTGAAACTGGGTTTTCAGTTAGGTCTCCGGTTCTCAACCTGATTTTTCGTCTGGAAGTGCGTGTGGACAGAAAACAATACCCTATTTCAACGCACACTTCAGCCCAATCGTAGCTATGGATTTCGGCAATTTTGAATGGAACACAACGGGAAGCGTTGCGCATATTTGAGGTGGAGAGTGCCGGAGACTTGCAATTTCTTAAAGGAGCGCCAAAGACGATGAAATATATATATATAAAGGTGGGATTATAGCCTGAGGGTGGTCGAGCAACTGTGCGTCTAATATGCACCCCCTTTCCAAGAATGTGCACAAACAGGAGAGACTCAGCAGCACCTGAGATCTCCATGACGACTAATGCAGTTAGGTAACGTTGCGCCCTTTCCACAGACGGAGTTTCCCCCGGTCGTCCCTCCTAGAGACCCGCTCTCACGAAGGAAGGCAAGACGGGATAACACGGGTTACGTGCTCTGACTTCCTTTTCCTTTCGAGTTCGTTGCCGACGAGGGGACACGGAGGACGGAGTCCAAGGGGGGTTTTCCGATGGATTTGCCGGGGAAGAGACGGACAGAAGAACGACCTTCGAGGGGACGAGGATTGCGAGCGGAGAGAACAAACTACTCTTAACAACTTCCCTTGGCTATTCACTTCATTTGCAGAAAGAGAAGGGGAAAAACAAGAGGGAAAAGATGGGGAAAACCTGGAGGTCGAGTAAACTGCTGGGAGGACGAAGTGGCATCAAAATTGGCACTCGTCTGACGCTAGGGCGTACGCGACAATCCAATGACTCTTGGAGTCACCACCAGCAACCTTGGATAGTGTTATCAGTTCGGTAGCTAACAGGAGATAACTACTTAGCCATAAGGTATCGGTTAACATTTTACGCACGTGTTGAACACAACCTCCCGTCAGCTACTTAATAGATTTTTTATTTTTTATTTTTAGTTTATTTAATCACCAGGGTACAAATAGGGCTATAAAGCCCTCTCTTACTTTGACCCAGGAAGAGCCATAAACAGGTTTATCCTCATATTAATATAAATAAATAAATAAAACTAACATACTCGTGCATGAACTTCTTGAAGTACCAAAGTTTTACAATATTTACATCTACAAATTCAAAATAAATAAATAAATTGAAAACGAACAAATAAATAAAATGAAAACACACCATGGGACTCATTAAAAGAACAAAGTAACGGTGACCTAATGTTCTACAGATTTAGTAAGTAAATGGTCTTTGTAATTGGTCTTAAATGCTTTAACTGATAAAGCGGTGTTGAAAAATTCGGGGTTCTCATTATACAATCGGATGCTGTTTGATGTAAATGATTTATTAAAGATACTTGTTCTGTGAAGAGGGATTAGAAAATCTTGCCTGGCATTACGGGTACTACGTAAATGGATGTCACCCATTGTGACAGAAGTTTCTAAGATAAGTTGGTGTGGAAAATTTCAGAATTTTAAATAACAGTACTGCGGTCTCCAGTTTAATACGCTCAGCAATTTTCAACCACTTCAATTTTACATAAAAAGGTCAGACGTGTTGGTCAAGCTTCAACCGATACACAAATCTAATGACAGCATTTTGTGCTTTTGGTTTATTATTCATTCTAAAATAATAACCCAATGTTTTCGGTCACGAAAAATTTTTTACAACCCCCCCTCAAAATTTGATACTTCAAATTCCGTCCGCCGTCTGCCGTCTCCCATCCCCCGTCCCCCGTTTTGTGCCTTTAACGTGGTCTAAAAAATTCGTTCTTTCGCCCAAAAATCCGATTTGGTATCTACTCGTAGTTGTGCCCGCCATCTCAGCAATCCAATCGGACGAAGCCCGTGGTTGTAATGGGCAAAAAACGGTTAAAAAAATTAACGAAACGCAGTACAACGCGGGAGCTACAGCGTTTTGTCGTTTGAACTCCCTCCCTCCCCGCCCGTCTCATTAAAAAAGCAACCGTGGGAGGGGAGCGAGCGGGAGGCGCTTGCCTCCCAACACGCCGCCAGTCAACTCCCCTTTCGCCTCGGTTTTAGATTCTTTCGTTTCATTCTCATTTTGGTTTTTTCATAGATTTTTGGTTACATTTTGGTATTAATATTTTGCGTACATGTTTTCAAATTAAAATTCAGTTTTTTCTAGATACTTTCGTTTTTTTTGTTTATTTTAATATTACGATTCAGTTCTTTTCGACCTTTTTTTGGGTTTCATTATGATATTTTTCGATGCTGAATCGAACAGGATGGGTCTCGGAGCATTAATGCTAGGTAAGCTGTTTATTCGAATAGTAAACCGTTGTGTAATAATTTGCAGGGTTTTTGTAATGTGTGGATCTGTTCCTTATTGAGGTCGCAAAAAGCAGTTGCAAAAAAAACTAGTTGCAGGCGAGACTGGAAGGGAAAATCAATTGCCATTGTAACGAGTTGGTACAGACTTCTGTATACATTTTTGCAAATGGCCGTAACATGAACCGACCATGTCAAGTTCTGAGTCATAAGTATACCTAAATTTTTTACCTCTTTCACGTATTCCAAATTCACATTGTTGATCCTGATCTTAGGTAAGCTATCTAAATTGACATTTGACAGAAGTCTGGAATAGCACATTACTAACGCCTTACATTTCAGTTCATTGACTTACATACAATGCCTATCACACCAATTAGCCACTTTTGTCATTTCACCGTTTATTACTCCAACCGCAGTTTCTATGTCGTTCAACTCACAAGCTACGTAGACCTGCAAATCGTCCGCATATAGCATATAAGTATGTTATGTAGTATGTTTACGTTTTAAGGACTCTGACCTCATTCTTCTTCTGAAGTCATTCGAAAGCTAAAGTGATGCAACACGTTCCTTTTTCGTTTCGTTCATTATTTTTGTGGTATAGAGTGAAAGTGAGGTTGAGGACAATTTCGCCCGGTGGGAACGGGAAGCGCATGACGAACATTTCAAGTGCTACAAGTATCGGGAGTCTGTACACCTCTTCGATCTTGGTGTGTCTTCATTGTCATTAGACTCGTTGGTCTCTTACTGTACTCCAGATCTCATTCCTCGTGTCCATCGCTTCCAACTTACCTGGGCCCGCACGAGCACTGCTTCACGTCGTCATCTTCCTCCTTGCAACAGAAAGTATTCTCGTAAGATACCGTGTTCTGTGAGCGTCTGAATGAAGTAAAATTTGGTGTCGCCGTGTCCAGGCATGAGCCTCTCGGTGTCTCGGTCTTGACACTCTTGATGCTGCAGAAAAACCTTTGCCCCATGTTCGACGATGCACTTCGTGCCAGATGAAGTACCATAGGTTTGTAGAAGACAGAAAGATCGATGTCAGAGGGCATACCAGGGGAGAGCTTTACGTGGATCATAATAGACCACAATTTGCAACCACTGCAGGAACTGAGCCTCTTGAATTAGCCCACGGATGTTTGTCGACTCTCCACTCTCGGCAATTGCCACAGTCCCAATTCAATATATCTAGACCCTCCTTCCTAATTTACTTGTTGGTTAAGGAGCTGGAAAGAGCCTTCAACAGTTGCGTCTTCAGAGGAGTTAAAAGTTGTTGTTTCTTCCTTCTTCATAACGAAAGAAAAGAGGAAGAAGAAGCTCATAAAACGCAATTTAGGCGAAAGGTGAGAAGTTGGACCTGAAGAATCTTGAGGGGCGACTGTTCGAGGGGGGCGTGCAGGAGGAAGTATCTCTCTATTAGGGTAATGCACACAGGGAGGCCCCTAGACGCTTTAATATCTGTCTCAACTTTGTTAATCTAGAGGAAATAAATCATTGTCTAAACTTAATGCAGCGGTGGCTGAGAGGGCTGTGGGCAAAGTGCCGTAGTTTGGACGAGGACTTGAAGAGTGTTGCAGGAGAGAAGCCACACGCCCTCCCTTCCATTCCACTCTACACCCAGCAACATCAAGTTGAAGGTGCCTCCGGCAAATTGGGTTGAGGGAGGGTCTTGGAGAGCGAGAGTGAGAGCAGTCTACGCAAATTGTAATTACGAAAATGGTCGAGAGGGAAGAAGAGGGTGAGTCAAGTGTGGAGAGCGGTCGAAGTGAGATGAAAACAACCCAGAGCTTCGTGTACTGTTAACACGGTATAATTAAACAAAAGCGACCCGCAAAGTGAGATCTGAACCCCTTCCCCTTTATTCGAGTTTGAGGCTGTTGTGACAGGTTGTGATGACGTGGAGAATCTCCCAGGCAGCACAATTATCAGTTATTAACTGGAACTAAGAGACGAACGAACGTGCTGGGAGATAACGTTCTGAATTCAATTACCAGCGATAAATATGGTTCCTTCCGTCGAGTCTTCTAAGACTCCGGATGTGTCACGCGATGATTGTGAACAATACATACTTGGGGAGTAACAACCACAGAAAAATAAAAACAAGCGCCGTATCTTCGTTGAACGCATTTTTGCTGAAGCAACTATTGACAGTTACCTGAAAGCATCTCATGAATTTGATCAAAATTGTTGTAGCCGGTTGTGAGAAAATTTGATGACATTTAATGTTCGGCCAAGCTCATTTGTTGATGTATCTCCTGGATTATATCTACATTCAACAGACAGTCACTGGTATAGTTTTGAGGTTCAAAATGTGGGAATAGGTTGATAAAAGGCATTACGTCAAGTTGATTATATTTGGCATCCAATGAATATGGACGGCCAGCCTCTACATTACACGCATCATAGGGCTGACCGAAATTTCACGTAGCGAACTGCCCAATTATGGAGGAATTTCGGATCAGATACCTTTGCACACCTCAGTTGACTCGGGATAGGTAGATAAATTTTCTTAATGGAGGAAACTGGAACAGAGACGAACCTGACAAGACGGTTTAGTACCATTGTCTAATTGAATGATTAGATGTAACAAAGTTAATGAATTTGAAAAATTTAAAAAACGAATAAGTAAATAGAGGAGAGAAAAAGAAAAAATCCTGCAAATTATTACACAGTGGTTTATTATTCTCATGAACAGCTTGACCTAGTATTACTGCTCCGAGACCCATTCCATTCGATTCAGCATCGAAAAATACTAGTAAACCATACGAAACATGACCTGACTACAATGGAACTACAGAAACTAAATATTCACCCGGCGCCAGGCGCCCGTAAACGTCTGTAGGCATTTATGATCCGATGTAGGGGTGTGCGGAGGAAGTGACCCTAACCTTCCTCTGCCCCCTCGGGCAAAAAGAGTCGGGGAAATTGGGATGGGGACTTCCAGCGAACCTTCGGCAATTGACACGACATTGCGAGTCGAGCGAGCGGTTAGTTTTAATGAGACGGGAGGGAGGGAGTGAGTACTAACGACGAAACGTAGACTTCCGCTGTAGTTCCCGCGTTGTACTGCGTTTCGTTAATTTTTTTAACCATTTTTTGCCCATTACAACCATGGGCTTCAGGCTATCGGATTGCTGAGATGGCGGGCACAACTAGATATCAAATGGAATTTTTGTGCGAAAGAACGACTTTTTTAGACAACCTTAAAGGCACAAAACGGCCCGGACGGCGGACGGGGGACGGCGGATGGACATTGCAAATTTGGAATCTCCAAGTCTTGGAACGTAAAGTATCAAATTTTGAGGGGAGTTGTAAAAAATTTTTCGTGACCGAAAACATAGGGTTATTATTCAGAGTGAATAATAAACCAAAACAGGTTTTTTATACTACGTTAATGGCAAAATGTGGCCGGGATGGCTGCCGGGCACTGCAGAATTGGAACGTAATGTGTCAAATTGTAGTAGGATTGTAGAAAAAAAGTTCCCGACGAAAAACGTAGGCGTCATTTGGGAATAATAAACCAAAAGGCTACCCCCTGGTTCCATACCCGAGCCCGACCGCACAATCAAATGTTTGCCACACTAACTGAGAACAAGGAGATGAATAATCAGCACCTGTACAGAAAACATATTTGTTGAAATAGCGACAGTCGTTCGTTTACCAGTCTCAACGGCATATACCGGTTACTGGTTTTTTTGTAGGTCAGGACTTGCTGACTCAGCGTCTCTCGTTTGGCGACCGCCAGACCAGGAGTGGCTGAAACAGCCTGCGGTTTTCGGAGCTTTGGTTGGCAAAAGGAGGGAGATTTTCCCCGGATTGCTCCTCGAAGATCGCGACGTTAGCTGTCATTGGTTCCTCCAAGCAGTCTAATGTCTTACGACCGAGGTTACATTTCACGATATGTCCACAATTAATTTCTATACGCATGGTTTGTAAATTAAGAGAGTTAGTTTACGTTCTTAGTAAAGCCCGTCCATTGCAGCTGTGATCAATTTACTTTGGTTTAGTTTCTTCCCTGATGAAATGAGGTGTCATTTTATGAGGTTGTACCAGTGAGTCGTTGGTTGATTGTACAAAGAAAATTGCCCTGAGATAGAACTCTCGTTACCCGACTGTTCGGGGCACAAATAGGGGAGCTTGAGTGGAGAAATAAATCAACGTGGTGAGCGTGAGTGAGGACTGTATGAGTAATATCAGTTTGAGTGTGAGTATTTAAACGTTAATTAGGGGACTCTAAATACACGTGAACTGGTAGTGTGGGTAACTAAGTGGAGAGAGCGTTGAGTTGTGAGTAGCGTGAGCTGAGAGACAAATGAGTCGGGAGACTTGAGGGACCAGTGAGTTGGGAGAACTGGAAGACGACTGTTGTTCGCGAGAGCTGATAGATAACTGACTGTTGGGAAGAGCTGTGCGAATAATGTTTCAAATTAAGTTCTATTAGTTAGTACCCAACTTTTCTTTTCCCTAACTATCTCCATGGAGGTGTTTTCCTCATCCTGACAAAACGGCAATGCATATTTTCGCCTAACTCACAGGATGTCTTCAACTAGTGTGAGCTGTGTGTTCAACCTACACGTTGTTACAAGCAATGTTTCCTCTAGCAGTCCTGGGGATAGAGATATCAACCAAAATTTGTCGAAAATGGGGCGTTTTTTTAACATTTGCATAATTTGCAAGGTAACTGCAAAACTGAACGGGTTGTCTTGTAGAAAAGTATGCTCACATTTTGTACTTCACAACTATTTCTATATCTATTCGTTGAACATGAATACAAGCCATGTTAACTCGGAAGCTTTTCCAAAAACGGCTATGTGTTGGGCGCATAAGAGGGGGAACATAGGAACGGAGTTCATAAAGGGGAACTTGGAGAGCGGGAGTGAGGACTGTATTGAGCTTTAGCAGAATAGAGATATGAGGTTGAGTATATAAGTGCAGACACAAGAGGGGTTCTGTATGTGCATGAACTAGAGCGGAGAGAGAGTAAGTAAGTAGAGCTGTGACTGGCCTGAGAGTTGATAAAGGACTGTGTATTGGGCTGATAGATGATTGTGTGTCGGGAGAACGGGGAGACGACCGTCAATCACGAGAACTAGTACATGACTGTCTTTAGAAGGCGCTGTCTATTGTGGAGAGGAATGTAAAAAGGAGGGGTGGGAAAAGGATATTTTAGAAAGTCCCCCCAGAAAAGGGGGAAATCCATTGTCACGCAGAAATAACTGAAGAGCTGGGCTTTCCACAAGTACAAACAAAAGGGTTGAGCTCAGAAAGGTTTTTGAGGGAACAATGACTTACTGTAGGGCCAGTGGGTACCAGAGGTCTAAAAACCCAGCTAGTTCAGCCTACACCAAACACCAACTGTCCTGCTTAATCGAGAATTTGATGTGCTCAACGTTAGGCTATTTTTGTTTGCTTTGCTTTCTCCGACGTTGGGATTCAGCCTGAACATCGAAGCAGCATCGAGCATGTACATATTGCAGGTACATCAGACGTAGGGGAATAAAATTGCCAGCAGTTCTAATAGTGCAACTTGTACGCCGACGCATGTTTTGAATGGATGGGTTTAATAAACACGCTTTGGAAAACTTGTACTAACTGGTAGTCACGGCATATAGCCTATCAAGAAGGAGTTCACGTTGGGCACCCAGGGAGCTAGTCCTAGTTAGCTTCGACCGATGCAACTCAATGCGGATCGCTGGGATAGATTTCAGATCACGAAGCTGGTTAGAATCAATTTTCTTTTCATCCTTGGATGGCGTTCTAACTGCGGACCTTGAAGTTTGTTAACGGTGAATTGCCATCGGATCGTTGCTTTGTTGCTTCTTCCTCTCCGAGCCCTCGCTTTTGTTTTCCCGGTTTCAACCCTTCACCACCCAATTCAACTTTACTGAAAGCATTTTGCCTCCGACCTTTTTCAAATGAAATCCCCCATCCCCTCCCCGCACCACTAACCGAATCAAAACGGACTTGGCAGAACAAATTATATTCCCACTATTCGGACTGAGTCCTCCCCCGTCATATTCCCTCGTTTTACGAAACTGGACGTGGCAGTTAATTTAGATTTTCTGGTTTTCAAATAAACACAGGTCCCCCTACGGTTCGTCGGATTGCGCATTCCAACATTTTTTACGCCTTCCCTCATTGCTGCCGATTGAAATTACGGATCTCGTCAGGGGTGTTCCGAGGTTTCCGGTCATTCTGCTCGCGGACTCTTGGCCTGAAGGTCTTTGCTTTTGTCTACCCTTCGAAGAGGTTTTGCGTAACGGAGCTCTTCAAACTCGTGCTGAAGATCCATCGAGTGCTTATTGTGCACAAGGAATACGTCACTGGAATTCATTGACGTGTCGTGGTCCAAATGAAGAACGACGTGCGTTCACTGGTCTAGTTCTCGTTCATATTTTTGCCCCTAAGTACCGGCCATGCGCCACCTTCTGTTGGTTCTTACAAGACATTGGAACGCGAAGAATAATCCAGCAGAATGCCCCACGGTTATAAGCAGCTTCCTCCGTACCACATAATTTTATGGGTTCGAAGTTGATAATTACTTGAAGTACGTGTGGTTGACGTGTGGCGGATGGGGGGGGGGGTGCATGGACGCTCAAGTGTTTGTGATTCTAGCCCTCATTCAAATGGCATTTATTCTATTAAGTCTAGACGCCCCGGAGGGAAACTCCGCAATTTACAGCTCGACTGATCGAAGGGAAGAGATCGGCGAGGAAGTGGCTTCCAGTTTGACGGGATGGCACTTCAAAGGCACCTTCGCTTTAGCTCCCGAGCCATTAGGTAATTGTTGCATTCTCGGGCTGCCGGCCGAAGGAAGGAGCGAAAAGCACTTACTCAGGGGCCGTGCATTATTGAATAGAAGACTAGGATTGTTTGGCGAAACGAAGGGAAACCGGAAGACCAGGCAGCCCGATGCATTACCCCTCTTCCATTTACCTCCGCCTTCTCTTGCACCTATCTGTCCTTCGATCCTGTTTTCGATGTCACTCCCTCAGTGTCAGAGAAAATGGTCTACCTTCTAGAAATCAATAACATATCCGAGGCAGTATGAATAACGACCATGGGATTACTTAATCACAAGCAACAACAATTCAAGCGTTGACGTGAATAACCATATCGCACTAAGTGAGTTGGGGAGTCAGTACGATATCCACCGAGTAGCAATCGGAACAAGGAGTTTCATTCGCGAGATACTTTCTGAGAAGTTTAACCACCACAAACCCTTGATGAGACCGCCATGTTGCGACTGACGACACCCAAGTTGAGCGAATCGGGGCATTTGAGGTCCACAGTCAACACTACAACCCGGACGAGCCTTCGCTAAATCGAAGAGTTCGGTTCGTCCTAGTACCCACGTCTCTGTCACGTCAGCATCCATGTACAGTACGTGGTGGAAAGGGAAGTTGTAAATCCTAAAACAAATTTAATGATAACTATGAGAAGCTGTAATTCTTGTTAAACTTAACGATCCTCGAATGAGTGTGGTTAAATATTAAATATAGGTATTCTCGTGGTTGATTCGTCCAGGAAGCATTGCTAGTGAGAATATAATCACGAGCGTTAGTACTTAGTAAATTAAGAATAAGATATTTTCTGTTCCTTGGCGTGGCACTTCAGTAGGATTCTGAATTGATAATGACGCTTGTTGGGCGCAGGATAGGGGGAGTTGAAGATCGAAATAAAAGGAAACACAGTGAGCGTGAGGAGGACTCTATTACATGTGCAATGAATTGAGTAGAGCTTGTGTACAAAAGGGTGACACAAGGGGACGACTTGGAACACGCGTGAACTGGCGCGGGAAACAGTATCGGACGGAGAGTGCGAGCTGTGACTGGACCGACTGTTGATAAAGGAATGTGTCGGTGTGAGCACTGGGAGACGAGTATATCTGGGAGTCCGCCAGTTCGCCAAATCGAAGAAAAAACCCACCACGTGCTCCACTCGGTCACCCAATGGTGCGAGCATGTCAAGATGCAGGTGGCAGAGGAAAAAACCCAGCTAATCCTCTTGAAAGGAAAAGTGAATAATCCACCCACAACACGCTTTGGCGGCCACAGGCTCCTTCTTGAAAAGCACATCAAGTATTTAGGAGTGAATATAGGTGAGAGGTGGGGTTTCAACTAACACCTCCAGTCCCTTAAAGGCACTACCATTGCAAGGTTTGCCTCACTGCACGCCATTACTAAGGCCACTTGGGTGTGTGTTATCATGACACTATCTTCATGTATAAGGCCATCTATCTAGGTGTGATTGGCTACTGCCCCGTTGTCTGGGGTAGCAAACTTACAGTCAATCAAAAGAGAGTACTGGGAGTATTGGCGCTCCTGTGAATCACCAAGGCCTACAAGACTGCATCAACAGAAGCACTTCAGGTGATCACTGGTCAGTTACCAGTTGACTTGGCCATTGAGTGCATGGTTGACAAGTAGAGAGTGAAACGGGAGCTTCTCCCGCTTTGGGCTGAACTCCGTGCAGACCTCACCACAGAACAGAAAGTTGCCGCCGTCGATGAATGGGCTCTAGAGAAATGGCAAGCGAGATGGGAATCCTCGTCAAAGGGACGTGATACGTATGAGCTCTTCCCAAACATCCGTGAACGTCTTTCAAGAAAATGGGTTGAGCCAGACCACTGGATGAGCCAGTTCCTCATGGGACATGGTGACTTCAATGCGCGGCTCTGAAAGACTCTTCATTATGCACGTCTTGTGCCTCCAGTGCGGAGGAAACAAGAAACCATGTGCTGCTCCACTGTAGTTTCTACAACAGTGAGCGACGGTTGTTGGGAGGGCAAACGAACTTAGCAGCATTGACTGCTACAAAGCTATCCTATAACCATTTTGCAGAGTTCACGAAGAAGGTGATAGCTAAGAAACGTGGTCATTGTTGATCTGTTCTTTTGAAACTTGCCACTCAAGTAAATAGTTAGATCAGGTAGGAAACCAGATTAAGAACTCCTCCCCGAAGGTACTGTACCTCCGCAGGTCTGAGTTCGGTGGACGCTGCAGAGGCTGGCCTCTTGCATATTAGCGAAACCACAACTTCCATGACTGATATAACCCTCGTCGAGGGTTTAGGAACAGTTATTTAATTAGGAAACAGACCTATATCTGGGAAGAATGGTGTGTGTTGGAGAAGGGGTAAATTGAGGGAGGGAAGGACATTTTAGAAAATACAAAAGAGGAAATCCGTTGTTGTTGGAAATAACCATGGAGGTGGAATTTCCACTGGTAACAAAGGGGGTTCGGGGAAATGATGACTTTGCCGTGAGAGCAAGTGTGAGCATTCCGAGGGTCAAAACCGAGACTGATTCGGCTTGGTCCTAATTCCGGTCATAACGATTAATCAGTACGAGAGCATGTACTGGAATAGCGAGTCTTGCACGCCGCATCAGCTGCGCCCAGTACTGTGCAATATTATGCACTGAATTTCCTATCGTTTGTATTGAGCACCCTAACTAGTAGAGGCATGTACTGTATTTGTTGGTTTTATCCGTACAGTACCATGAATACAAAATGAAAAAAAGTTTTAAATAGATTTTCTTTCTCTCCTCTCTCGTTGATTTGCTCTGCCTGATGGTCGACTTTTTTTAATGACGTTTCAGAAACCAAATATCTCCGTTTAACAATTGTAATTCACGATTTACTAACTATACGTCGATTAAAAAGGGAGTATTCGCGCATTACCTCTGATCTTTCGAGTGGTCTTCCTCAGACGGTGGCGTTTGGTTTTAAGCAGTCTCTCTCCACTCTTTTCCACAATGGAGCTCCGGCGGAATTGATTCTATTACCAAGCGATAACAATAGTTCAAGAACGAAGCGAAACTCTCAGGGGCGAATCGCTGACAAAGAGGTCAAAATCTGAGAGAACAAAAGTTTTCAATTGCCTCCAGCCGGATTGAGCTGTTGAGGAAAGAGGCGCTCCCTCCCGATGGAGCCTCTCAAAACAAAGGGAAGACAAATTTCGTCGGCCTTTCAACTCATCGAGATGAAGTTAAAATTCGGAACATTGTCAACTGATAAATCATTTCATTCAGTCGTTCTTGAATAAATCATAATAAATGAATGCAAACCAGACTTAGGAACGATAGTATTAGACTGAGTTATCCGCTTCATTTAACGAACCGGGCCAATCTATCGAGAATAATCTATGGAAGGGGAGCGGTGTGATACCATCAGGTTTGTATCTTTATCAAGATGAATTTGCGAATACACTTATGAGAGGCGTGTTAGTCGTTTATGAACGTCATTTAGATTGCAGTTGCGCTAGCATGCGAGAGCACCAGCACTCACTCCCAGCATCCACCGAACCCAGACCTGTGCAGGTAAAGCTGGTTGTCATTTAGCCAGTCTCGCGGCAGAGAGATATTGCACATGTGCTACCACACTGAGGTATGGCGCTGGGGAAACTACACCATCTGGGATGAGTTCTTAATCTGGCTCTCGCAACAACCGACTTCTTGAGAGCCTTTGACGCAATCCCCCATCCTACCATTCCCATTGTCCTCGAGTTGCTTGGTGTTTTCGGCTCTCAATCGGGGTGGGTCTGCAACAACCTGGTGGATCGCAGGCTGGTGGTGCCCTCTCAATTCCCTTGCCGTCTTGAACCAGGTCAGTTTTCTCATTTACTCCGACGATCTCAAGATCGGCCGTGTTCAGGCTGATGCTGGCTTTGCCCTCCTGCAATACAGTTGCGGCTCCCTCATGGACTGTCAGAATTTGCCTTTCTCTCAACCCAACAAAATGTGCAATAACATACTTCCATACATACTCCTTCTACAACTCCCCCATCATCCGGCTCTGTGTAGTAAATAGCCTCAGAATACTTATTGACGCCCAGGTAACCTTCGCCAGCCAGATTCCTCAGATTGCCACTCGTGCAAATCGTTGCCTTGGCTTTCTGAAACTATACACCAGGTTCACCTAGTTTCCTGCTCTAACCGCCCTATATCGGGCACTTGTTCTTCCTGTTCTTCAATAACTCTGTCATCTGGAGCCTGTTTTGGGTTGTCACGTTGAGCGAATCTTCCTTGCTACATCGCCTCCTAGATGGGTTCCCGTATTGATAACCAGTCACTATCCTGCACACTATGTATCCGAAGGCCTGCTGATGCATATCATAATTGGCCTGGCTCTTCTCCATAGCCCCTTCTCAGGCCAGGTTGATGCGCCTTGCCTTCTCGCTTCGGTTGGCCTGCGCGTCTTTCGCTCAAACTTTCCCCATCATGATTTGTTTATCATTTACTCCGCACAGCTAACTTGCTACTCTCGTTCACTCACCATCTTGACCTACTGTTCTACCTTCCTTAAGTTCTCAATTGGCTAGCTTCTACCGGCACTCCCCCCACTGACTACTAGTTTCTGTACTTCCCCCCTCCACCTCATCATTGACCCGCCACGACACTTCCATGGAGCGTCCGGTACATTCTCACCAGTGTATCGTGGCAACTATTATTATGATATATTATTACTGTTCTTGCTCCTGTTCATTGTAAATAAATAAAATAAACCAGCCTTCCAACGTATTATTAACTTATTTATGTGTTCAATGTTACGACTTATTTATGCCGTGTTGTTTATTTTCTGTAAAGCCTCTCTCTCTCTCGCTCTTTCCCACACACACACACACAGACTTGTTGTTTTGTAGCATATTGTTGTGCAGTGGTTTGGTGAGAATCGCATTCCGAGCAAATCGTGAAATTGCATCGTGCGCCAAGTGCTTGCGTAAAGTTCGTTCTCAAGATGCTTTCGTGTCCGTCACTCCACACTACCACATGCATTAAAAATAAGGAATGGAGGGGCTTTTTGTTTGTTCTCCCCCGATACTCGTATATTGAACTTGCATATATGGTTGCTGCCCCGAAATACCGGCATAACCACGGCGTAGGACGCGAATATGCCGATGTTTACAATACATAACGCATTGGAAGAGCTTATATAATTATAAAATATCTAACTAACGTAACGTAACTTTCCTCAGCCCTACGCACATTTCACATTTTGTACGGTGTGAGCTTATTTGAACTCAATTCTACGTTCTATAGCGAAATAATAGTGCTTAACGTTTCGGGGAAGTCATTGGGCTGCTGCTTCTTAAGCCACGAACATTCATTGAAAAAAAAGGTAATTTATGGGACTCTAAACATGAATTTTCTCGGTAGGTTTGTGTACGTAGTTCTGATATTATAAGTACGATATTGAGAAAAAAAACGTTATGAATTCTGGAATTGCTTGTTAGCGCTATTATATTTATTATTATATTTGAAGTAAAATCGTATAGGTAGTGTTCAACACAAAACGAATCAGTATCAGTTTTTTAACCTTGGAGTTCCCACAGCTGCCCTAACGAGACTCCCTGGCCCTTAATTGCAAAGTTATTGTTTCCCCAAAGTCCTCTTTGTTCCTACGGAAATGCCACTTCCGTGGTTATTGGCAACGGATTTCCCTGAAGTGGGGTTTTCCATTCCTTATTTTCCCTCTTCTCAATGTCAGATTGCCCTCAACATCTAGCTGTCTGTTCTGTACCTAAATTCATTCACATTCGAACTCTCACGAAAGTTACACCCGTCTCCCTGTGCTCACTCATCTCCTTCTGATACAGTATCACGCATATTACGAGTCGTCCCCTTGTGTCGCCCTTTTGTACACAAACTCTAATCACTTCATTTCACATAGTACAGTACTCCTCACGCTCACCGAGTTTCTTTTATTTCGATCCCTCTCATGCGCCCAATAGGTAGCTTATTGAACTACAACTATGATTATGCTACGAGGCATATCCACAAAGTAAGTGTACTCGATTGAAGTTGGCCGTGTGAGGTCGGGCATTGTCATGGAGCAAGCAAACGTCCTTCGTCAAAAGACCCCTCCTTCGATTTTGAATGGCTCTTCTCAATTTTTTCAGGGTCTCTCAATACCTTGCCGCGTTTATGGTCTCCCCCTGAGGCAAATAATCGATCAGTATGATGCCTTTGTGGTCCCAAAACACTGATGCCATGATTTTTTTCCCAGAAATTGTGGTTTTGAACTTTTTGGCTGAGGGTGAAGTGGTGTGACGCCACTGTTCGGACTGTCTTTGGTTTCTGGAGTAAAGTGTGCAACCCAAGTCTCATCTCCAGTAACAATACACTTGAGGAAATCATCACCCTCCAGTTCATACCGTTCCAAAATCTCTTTAGAGGTCTGCACTCGATTCAACTTGTGTTGTTCAGTCAGTTGTTTTGGGACCCATCTTGCGCACAGTTTATGAAATCCGAGGGTTTCTGTTATTGTTTCGTGCAGCAAAGATCTGGATATTTCAGGAAACGTCGTAGAAATTTCGTCCAGAGTCAATCTGCGATCGTCACGGACCGCATTCTCAATCTTTTCCACAAGTTCGTCAGTCACAATCGACGGTCTCCCACTCCTCAATTCGTCATGCACATTCGTACGACCGTTCTTAAACTCCCTACACCACTTGTACACACTCGTACGATTCATGTGTCCTTCACCATAAATTGCCTTTACCTCATTAAAAATTTCAATCGGGGATTTCTCCTTAACAACGAGGTACCGGATGACCGCGCGGATTTCGCACTTGGCGGCAGAGTCGATCGACATCTTTCACGAGAAATGCTCCTGAGACCACAGTTTTCAACGTACTGAGCTCATTTTGGTCTTGTTTCGGAGGGGAGGAGTCACGCTACACGACAGTGTGCCCGACATAGCAAAAAAAAATTCCCTACGGTCTACGGGAGCTTCAGTACACTTACTTTGTGGATATGCCTCGTAAGAATACTAGTGTCACATTGGCGAAGTTTGTTTATAATGAAAAAAATCGCACTAAAAGGTCTTTTCTTCGATGTTGTTGATATCTAATTGTGCTGCTTTCGTTACTTCTCCACTGGTGAAAATTGAAAAAGATCTTTTCAATGTGTCTTCATAAGATATTTAATCGAAATCGGTACAGCTGGTTTTGGGGAGAAAAATATTTGGTGTATAACGAAAGGTAACTTTTGCCCCAAATCCATTGCTGCACTTTCTTGCTTGACAGGTTGGCTTCATCCCAGGAGTAGTACCGTGATATGGAACACTTGTTCCCGACTTGTCAAATGCGTGCTTGGTCGTGAGCTGTTGAAAGTGCAGTAGCGTGCATTAGTGCCAGTGTGGATAATAAATAACGACAGCGTCGGGCGTTGTTTTCGTCCATCGGTAGGTCATTGAACGAAGAATATTTTCATTGAGTGTGTATCTCTCGGGATCGCGGGATTTCAACGGGCCGGCGGGTGTAACGTGTGACGTCACCGGTTCTTCGGCGGATTATAGGTCAGCAAGTTGGTTGAGGCTGCGGGTAAACAACTCCCAAAACCTGCTGCCTGGTTCCTCCTTCGTCTCCATCGCTCGCGTGAAGCTGTTTGGCGAACCGTTAGAACAGAACCTCCTCCCAAGGTCAAGCTCAAGGAATCCCCTCCAGCAGGCTGGGCCGTTCTTCCAGTCGATAGCCAACTCCTCGTGAGCGGGCCCGGCCCTGATTGAATCGCAACGGGAGAAGAAGGCGAATAGGGTGAAAGGGGCTTCTGCCGTCCTATCGCTATACCTCATCTCTTCGTCTAATTGCCGGGGTTCGACAGCGGCAATCCATTCACCGCAATTCGGAGGTTCTTCACGGCGTACGAACCGAAATTAATGTTCTCTGCCTAAAGGTTACATTCTTTCCTGCGGTAGTTTGGTTCAGCGCATGAAAACTGACGGTTCAGAGTGGATTTCCAAGTGAATGCCCATTATCAATAACAACTTGCTGACGCCGCATTCTAGAACCGGAAAACTCGATAACAACGATGTGAATTCGTAATGGAGGAAATTAGTAAAATTCGAAGCTTCTCGAATTTTTGGATAAGATTTATGACTCAATCAACCGACCATTTCGATCTGCATGATGAGAGCAACCAACGCTCGTTTCGACTACCGTTGCAAGGTGGATAATGCGACGGGTTTTTCTTTTACTGACAAGCGACTTGCTTTCATTTCTCGTTCTTTCACCTAAGAAAAAAGGTATATTTCTCCATAATTCTGATCGTGCCTTCCACTTCCAGTATGTTGTAGTAATCTGAGCTGTGTGTCTTAAAATTTGCTAATTTCTTCGTACCAACCGCTGAATTTCCCTACTTATACTCCCAACGGTGAATTGGGAAAGGTAAGTTACTTAAAGGCGTTCTATTGTTAGACGGTCGAGTGTATCTGTGCCCCATTATTTTTTCTATTCAGTAAACTGATCAATTAGGTTTCTGTATTAAGAAGACAGCATATTTTGGCTTCTTATTAAAAGTGGAACTCTTTCTTAAAGACAAAATTTACTTGATTTTATTCCGTGGTGAGTTTGTGCTCCCGAGCAAAAAGACAAACTCATACTCTGAGCAATATCTATTGGAATACGCTGGAGTTCTTAGGACCTACTGTAGTGGGATCGCCACGGGCGTAAGATACTCATCTGAGGCATGTGACATGACGAAGATGAAATTGAGTACGGATGAAAACGCAGCGAATCAGACGAGCGAGAACTTTTCTGTACTGAAAACAATACTGGTTAGTTAAGCGCGAACTGGGGACAATAATTAGATTGCATGTTCAGAGTAACAGGGAGAGTAAAGAATACACGCGCCACTTTCAGGTTTAAGTCTTCACATCAAGTGTTGGGAGAACGGAAGAGAAACTTGTAGTGTTTTGATGCAGATTAACAAAAGCAATCAGGTGGCAAATGGCTGGGGGGGGGGGGTACAGGAAAGCCCACGTCGGCTCGGGAAATGCTAATACTTGTGTTTGTCGGGTCTTGGAATACTGGAAGAATCGGGTTGGTCGAAAGTTATTGGCGGCTGCAAGATCAAACGAATGGTGAAAACCCAGTGGTTAGAGCAGTTCAACCTCAGGAAGTCAGTGGGTGGAGACCAGTGACTTCCTTCGTCCAATTTGACTAAAGTTGAGCCAAACATTGGTGTTTGTGTTTTTTGCTGAGTATGCGAGAATAACGTTGAATTGTAGGCTCCTTCACGGGTGATTTAAGAAAATCTTTGATTCTTTTTACTTCCATTACACTGTATTTGCGTATACCTTCTCAATGTGTCAACCAGGGTTATTTTTTGGAAGCGCTGGGTGAGTTGAATATTGATGCTGCTATCATTTATGGCAATTTGCCGGGAGATATCTTGTACACTCTCTTTTTGGTATATTATTATATCTGAATAATACACCTTTAAGCCCAAATCTGGCAACTCCGTGCGCCTGTGTTGTGCAAACAATGATCCGCTCACTTCTGGCGGGTTGAACAAATGAATACGAATCCTAGTGATGGTGGTGGACTGTATAGGCTCGATAAGCTGTGCTTGAAATAATACAAGCACTACTCACCGATGCGGACGTTCTAGGTGCGTGTCCCTGGCCAGGGATTTGGAGCCCAGTAGTGATCGATGTTATGCTGGCTACTCCGAACACAGTTAATGAGCGTAATTACATGAACTGAGTACGAACTAAAAACGGTACTTCCAAAATAAAACGAAATCCTCTTTGAATGCGTGGGTACAAGTTGGGAGACAAAAGGGCGAACGTCAAGGCTTCAAACGCTAGAAGAGAAGAAGAAGATAGCAGGGAGGCAGCTGTAGGTCATAGGACTGCGCCAGAGCTGCAGGACCAGTGGCATTTCGCTGTGGCCTCATTGGGCCCAAGTCCTAACTCCCCAACAAGCCCGTTGGGGGGCCCGCTTAGTGTCCCAGCCGCCACTGGTACCCATTGCCTCACCCCCCTGGGTTTGTGGTGGAGGGGGGTGCCCAGTTGGGGATCGAACCAGAGTCTGCTGGTTCTATCCCTGCCAAGCTTGGAAGGCCTCACGCCCCGATGCGCTTGGCCACCACGCGGATCTTTTTGTGCCGCCTACTAAGCACTATGACACAGGCAAAGTGCATGCAAACACAAAAGTAAGGCAGTTTTGTTGCAATTACGTCGTGTTTGGTATCGTTTCATAAGTATTTTTGATACTGAGTCCACAGGGCGGGTCTCAGAGGTGTAGGACTGCGTCTAGATAGAAAACCCTGCAAATTATTACACAATGGTTTATTATTCTCATGAACAGCTTGACCTAGTATTAGTGCTCTGAGACTCATTCCATTCGATTCAGCATCGAAAAATACTAGTAAACCATACGAAACATGACCTGACTACAATGGAACTACGAAAACTAAATATTCCCCCGGCGCCAGGCGCCTGTAAACGTCTGTAGGCATTTATGATCCGAGGTAGGGGTGTGTGGAGGAAGTGGCCCTAACCTTCCTCCGCCCCGTCGGGCAAAAAGAGTCGGGGAAATTGGGACGGGGACTTCCAGTGAACCCTTGGCAATTGCCACGACATTGCGAGTCGAGCGGGCGTTGGGAGGCGGGCAGACGGGTGGTTTTAATGAGACGGGAGGGAGGGAGAGAGTGCTAACGACGAAACGTTGACTTCCACTCAAGTTCCCGCGAGTTCTTGCGATTAGTTGACTCTAATAATTACTGTAATTTCCCTATACACAATTGTACACGTCTGATACTCATCCCATTCGACCCAGTATGTAAAAATAACTTGATACGAAATGCGGCTTATTTGCGATTATACTCATATTTGCGATTATTATATATTCGTTAATTTTTTAAACCATTTTTTGATTTTTTGTCTACGAGTCTACGTATAACAACCATGGGCTTCATCCGATCGGATTGCCGAGATGACGGGCACAACTAGAGACCAAATGGGATTTTTGTGCGAAAGAACGAAATTTTTAGACCACGTTATAGGCACAAAACGGGACGGACGGCGGACGGACATTGCAAATTTGGAATCCCCCTGTCTTGAAACGTAAAGTATCAAATTTTGAGGGGGGTTGTAAAAAATGTTTCTCGACCAAAAACATAGGGTTATTATTCAGAATGAATAATAAACCAAAAAAAAGTGAACCCACTGTAAATACTGTGAGGCAAATTCAACTACTTGATGGAACTGGCGGGACAGCATTGCGAATATTATCGTTTCTCCCCGGCCGCAGTTTATTTCCCGAACTAAACCTCCCTTCAGTTCGACCGTCGCATCGTGCCAATTGTCTAACGTCGACATTGTTCCGTACCGTTTACTAGTACTTTTCACGCTGAATCAAATGGGGTGAGTTTCGGAGTTGCGTTTTTAATCAGTTAGACGCCAGTACGAATTCATTCACAAATTTGTGTCGGCAATGCCTCAGCCACAAGTTTTTTCGGGGGAATGGAATTTTTTTCTCAAGTTATTTCCCTATTCAGGAGGTCTGAGCTAATCCTCCGCCCAGCGAAAGGATTTGGGTTAATCCTCGCTTAAATATTTATACTGTTTTGAATGGAAAGTTCCGAAAAGCGAAGAAAACACAGGAAACTGAATGGCCAGGTGAAGCGGCCCTGTTATAAAAAGCCGTTCAAAAATTCATCCGAAAGTGGCGTCTGAAACTTTGTCGTGAGACATCAAAGGCGTTTACTTTCAAAAAGTCCACGAGTTTTTTTTTTCCTTTTCCTTTCACGCTTTTTTCCTCTTCACTTTTTTTTTTTGTTTTTCGTCGAAGTAACTTTTAATTAACAGATCAGTCGTCGCTTTTGGCGAACGTACGTCCCTCTCCCCCATTTATAAATGAAATTCGAGGATCCGTTATCGCTCGATCTAGACGACTCATTTGGCGCGTCAGGAGGAGTTACTTTATATTCCTTATTCAATTAGTTGAACTCCCTCTTGGTGAATAACTTCTGAAAGGGTTCTCTCTCGTTTTCCTTTCGGCTAATTTTGTCGTTATTCAATTTGGCGTGTTTCACGAAACGTTTTTGGGAACGACTCTTAAATATTTGCTAAGGCGGCTTTGATTGAATCCATCAGAACCTGTCTGAGGTGGGCAGGAGGTGTGGGGGTGGCGTGAACAGAATCTGAGGGGGAATTAAAAAACAGAATAAACAGTAAATTGTCTATATTTCCACTGAAATAACGAGCACAATTGGTAAATCGATTTCGACGGTTAGGTCATCATCAGTAACAAACATGAACTGAAGGTACCTCATAGAAAGAACATCTTATACGTATAGTTAGGTGAACGGAGATATTGAGTCCTATTGGCTCAGAGAAGCAAAATGGGGCGGGGCAGGGGGAAACCAGAGCAGTAACATCGGAAAAACCCGATGTCAATCAACTCAAGACAATGGTGGAGGGAAAAACCCAAGCTATTGTAAAAAAGAGCCTATTAGTGGTGAAATGTTTTGAGGGATTACTTCATTTAGAGACTTCCCACACCTATCACTTTTAATAACTTCGAACTTTTCCAGAACATCTAACATACCTCCTTTTGGGCAATAGTGAAGAAATTCTATATACTGTTTATTTGTTAAATCAAAACTAAAGTCATGATTGGATTCCCTCAGATGACTTGCAAACGCAGAATCACCTTTGTTGTCCCTAAAATCCTTTTCATGCTCTTTTATTCGTTCCCTAAATTTCCTACCAGTTTGACCACAATACTCAAGTCCACATGAACATTTTAGTTTATAGACCCCACTTGTATCTTGGACGTTAATTTTATCCTTGACAGAACCCAATAAAGCTTTAAGACTATTTTTATTTCTAAAACCTACTTTGAAACCTCTAGATGATAGAATTTTGCCAAGTTTATCCGAAATTTTCCCATAGTAAGGTATTCCCATCCATTTTTTCTCTTCTGCCACATTTTCCCTCACTAAATTTGAGACCCCTTCCCTACTTTTTTTCCTAAGAACCCTATTCCAAATAAAGTCGATGAGCTCTCCTCCATAGCTGCTATGCTTTTAATGACTGGTTTCTATGAGGTACCTTCAGTTCATGTTTGTTACTGATGATGACCTAACCGTCGAGATCAATTTACCAATTGTGCTCGTTATTTCAGTGGAAATATAGACAATTTACTGTTTATTCTGTTTTTTAATGAAATGGGTTTCCACAATATCCTCGCGAATATCTGAGGGGGAATGTGGTGTGATTTACGTCGGAACTTGTCAACGAGGTTTGCTTATTTTCATTAAATGGTTGGGGAAGAGTTTCTTGGACTTTAGTACTCTTTGAGACGTGAACAACCTCATTTAAAAAATGTAGCCAATTACACAATTTTCCTTTATACGCTGGATGACTACGTAAAGTATAATTTGAGGACTCGTCTGTCCTTTATTTCTTGGAGACTACTGAGTCACAATAAAAAACATCGACGAAGGGGTATGAGTGTGTATTTAGCGTATTCTAATTAGTCTGGGAAAATATTCTGGTTTCCTGTACAGTGGCATGTTAAGGCTCTGAAAAACGAAAGAACAACAGTGGGGACACTGTCCTCACGCAAAAAACGCCAGGCTTCATCCCCTCCTCCACGGCTGATCATTGGAGCCTGGAATAACCACCGGCTCCAGCCGACGTAGGAAGCATTCGTGATGGATGATAAACGGTTACGTGGGCGACAAAATGTTCTGACTGGAATGTGTTGTATCATTTACAGTGGAAATCTGATTGATATCGGGAGTAAGAGTGCTGGAGTGTGTAGTGGCGTTGAAATGAATATAAGCGTGCACCTTTCGTGTCGGCGCAAGTGCCCCGAAATACCATCAGACAGCCAAGAGAAAATGACAATGAAAAGAGAGGAAACGCGGAGTGAAAAATCAAATTAAATAAAATGGTGGATGTTGGGGACGAGGGATAAGTTTAAGAGGAAAAGGTGATGGAAGGTGAATAAAAGCTGTGAGGAATCCTTCTGGAACAAAAACAGTAACGATAAACCACAACCCTCTTTTGGTTTATTATTCATTCTGAATAGTAACCCTATGTTTTCGGTCAGGAAATTTTTTTTACAACCCCCTCAAAATTTGATACTTCACGTTTCAAGACCTGGGGATCCCCCGTCCAGGCCGTTTTGTGCTTTTAACGTGATCTAAAAAATTCGTTCTTTGGCACAAAAATCCCATTTGGTATCTAGTTGTGCCCGCCATCTCGGCAACCCGATCGGACGAAACCCATGGTTGTTATGGACAAAAAATGGTTAAAAAAATTAACGAAACGCGGAATAATCGCAAATAAGCCGTGTTTCGTATGATTTTCAAGGTATTTTTACATACTGGGTCGAATGGAATGAGTCTGGGTCGAGTATCAGACGTGTACAACTGTGTATAGGGAAATTACAGTAATTATTAGAGTAAACTAATTGAAAGAACTCGCAGGAACTACAGCGGAAGTCAACGTTTCGTCGTTAGTACTCCCTACCTCCCTCCCATCTCATCAAAACCACCCGCCAGCTCGCCTCGCAACGCCCACTCGACTCGCAATGTCGTGTCAATTGCTGAGGGTTCACTGGAAGTCCCCGTCCCAATTTCCCTCTTTTTGCATGACGGGGCGGAGGAAGGTTAGGGTCACTTCCTCCGCACACCCCTACATCGGTTCATAAATATCCACAGGCGCTTATGGACGCCAGGCGCCGGAAGAATATTTAGTTTCCGTAGTTCCATCGTAGTCAGGTCATGTGCAGCCATAACCAGCTATAATTATTACAGTTATGAACACGGTATATATTGGCCTATGATATGAAAGTATGATTGCTGCATAAAATGAGTAACAGAATGCCGACTCAAAATACTGTTCGTTTATCGTTCCTTCTGCATTTCCAAAATAGTGAAGAGGTCCCTCCCCAAATAAATCATATTGATGTGCACCAGATGCCTCTAAATACACTTTGAGAACTGTTTAAATATTTTTCGGCACAAACTGACCAGAACTCGGACCCCGATCTGTCACGACTCAATCCGAGTGAAATACCGTTCCATTTCGTCGTCGTGTATCAGCTTTAATGGTTTTATGAAGGTGTTAACGAGCGTTTCTCGTAAACATTAACCGTTCGCCTTCGTTTCTGTTGCGGTCTCCTCGCGGCAGTTAGAAAACCAGCTCGACACTCTCAAGTCCTGGCAGGATTTATGGCTGTTAATGGCCTTCCGCTCCATTACAACCCCTTCGTCCTTTTCCCGACTTCTCCCATAAAGATCAGATAGGAAGTTTTAAGTATGAACAATCATGTAGAGGCAGCTTATCTGATCAAGGAGCTCCCCCTCCGGTTAAGTTGTAACTCTTGAGTTACGGAGCTCTGTTCATTTGGTTCGATGACCCACGAAAATATTTAATGCGACGCATCGCTTAATTTTCCTCGGTTTCAGTTCCATTCAGCTGTTTTTATCGCTTTATCGGCTAATTCAATCTGTTTTCCACTCGGAGTACGTAGAACTTAACGTCTGTCACGAAACTGGTATTGTTATATGTCCTACAATTTATTGGGTGTGTGTTGTGAACTGCTGGAGCAAAAAAGTAACCTTTCGCTTTGTTTTCTTTCTAGTCGTCTATTCACCTCTTACCTCCAAGCTATCTCCTTGCATACTCCCAATCTCTTTTTCATTCTACTTGACACCAATCTCGTTCATGGGTTGCCATGACGTAAGTAGCAGCGACCCAATAAACTCTGGATCATTTATCAATACCAGTTTCGTTGTAGACGTTAAGTTCTATATAAAAGTAAAACCCGCTGGGGTAGGGGCCTGTGAGACATTAGGACTGACACAACAGGACTTCAGGCCGTGGTTCTCATTCAAAATAAGGGAAGCTCCGTTATTTTTTTAAAAAGTATGCGGAAATAACTTTCGGACAGTTCCTTACTATCTCACGATATATTAAAGCATTTCAAGAATTGTATAAGATGTCAAGTGTACACGAGATCTGTAAAGAAAGGGATGGCTCTTCTGAACAGAATGAGACAGATGCAAACGAACAGATGAGGTTGTTAGGGGAGGAGTGTTCATTCCAAACGAGCGGTGCGTAGCAACACACAACTTTCCGCCACTCCTTTAAGTTAGAACACCAGCTAAATATGCGGGCGCTATATCTTCATTCAACGAATTTCTACAAAAACATTTATGAAGAACAACATGTAGGGACTAGTTAGCTGAGAGTACTCCGTAAGTTTGATCGAATTCGTCGGAGGCGTTTTTGAGAATATTGGAATACCGATAATATTCGACAAATCTCCTTTTCTGAGTTAACTTCGCTTATATATCCGTTCGACATACATATACAGAAATAACTATACAGAACGAAATGTGGCTATGGGTAACTAAAAGACACTCTGTAAGATCTATCATATCTGGTGAAGCAGTTACCCTAGAATGTACGGAAATGTTCGAAAAAACGTTATTTTCGACACATTTTCATTTTTATCTCTGCTCAATGGACTTTCAGAGGAACATTTATCAGGAACAATACGTAGGTATTAACTATTTGAAAACATCCTGAGAGTTTGGTGAAAATCGTTGAAATCGTTTTGCCAAAAAGCGTAAAAAACCTATTTTTGCTTCATATGCCTATATCTCCGTTCACAGTGTTTTCATGGGAATATGTATTGACAAGAAACGTTTTGTACTGACTAGTAAAAGATAATTTGAAAGTTTAATCAAAATCGTTGGAGCCGTTTTCGAGAAAAATACGAAAAACCCTAGTTTTTGGTACACTTTCGACCCCCACCCCCTCTTCCCATAGGCCAAAATCGCCCATAACCTTATGTTGGTGTCTGCAAAAAGTAACGAACAAAACAAAAAAAGAACCAGCTCAATCGGGTTAGCCGTTCTCCCGCAAATCGAACTTACGACACACGCACACGGACCACGCGCCGAAATTAGGTTTTTTAGACCCAAGATCTGAAGAAAACCCAATTTTTTTAGGACACGATTAACTATACTTTCCTTTCCTTTTGGGGTAGCGGAAAGTAAAATGAAGTAGAATCGTCGAAAGGCTTCGTTGAGTTTTTCCCATAAATGGGTACAAGGAGTTTGTGTTGAGGGTTGAGTTTTCAATTACTGTTTTGGGGGGTCAATACCTCTTTGTATGTTTCAAGTAGAAATTAGTCGAAAAAGTGAGTAGAGAGTCGTCATTGCTCTGATATTAGATTGACAACGAGTTAATATTTCAGTTATTTTTCCCCATCCCTGGCATCACCTACGCGGCATTACTTCAGGGCGGAGGCATGTCCCCTGGCCCCCTATAAGGCGCCCTACCCTTCTTCGGAAGCCAGATGCCGACCCCTTCGTCTTCTGGCGGTGCACGGCCTGAATGCATCCTTCCACGTCCTTCGACCTTCACTCGTTCTCCAACATCCTACCAACGACCGTTGATGGCAAGAACTTCCCAACTGCCTCCTCCTGGCACTTTTGGGGTTCGGCCCACCTGGGACTGGCGAGGATCGTGTGCTCCGCGCTGTCCACAGTGTCCTGCCCTCAGTACCTGCAGAAGGGATCTTCTTCTTGAACTAACTCTTCAAGTTTCCGTGCTCTGTCTAGAACTGTGGGATTGACCTGTGGGATGAGAGTGGCTGTCCACCTCCCTATGGTGTCTATCTCCCATTTGTGACGTACTTGGGGAATTATTTTACTAATCACCCACGTACAGAACACGAGTGAAAGTCGTGTCCAGACCCAAAAGAAAAGAACAAGTTAAATACACTCACTTGATGAAATAAATAAAATAATGCCTCTCAAGAAGGTAATGGGAAATGAAATTATAAACCCAATAAGACCCACTTGAATTTAATCAGGGAAAAAATAGAAATGAAATGAAATGAACTCCTCTTAGAATGAACAAATAACCTATGCTCGGATTGTATTAATGACAATAAAGAATGGGGAAAATGAAACACCAAGCTCTGATCGCTTACCTTACTTCACACAATATAAAGGGACGTTTAAGTACTGATTCACTGGCTTAGGAAAAGGGGACGATTCGTCTGCGAAGTCGGTAGCCGTTCTGATCTAAAAACGTGGCTCCACCGCTAATATAAACAGCGGCGAACTGCACGGGTGGTGGCAACAGTGTTGCCGCCTTCGGCAGTCGCTGCAAAACAATTCCACATTCAGTTATTTGAACAAGCTCTGGTATACTAACTGTTAGCTGGAGTCCTTGCATTGCAGGGAATTTATAACCCGAAAGAATCTTAACAAGTTCAATTTTAACGTGAGCGTTATGCACTCAACCTAAATTGTTTACTTTCTCTTCTTTCAAAATCTATATTTATTCTACTTCTTAAATATTACATTTACCGACACTGCTGAACTTTCCCCATGTCTGACGAGTTGAGGAAAATGCATCATAAATGTCTCAGCCCCCAAGATACACCTTCGCTCCAACTGAGCGCGAATATGGCACACCTGAACTTAAGTGTAGATTCCGCTGAAACAAGCGCACTGGAGTTTGGTTTATCGGGGTCCCTCTCAGTCATTGGGGTAGGAGTCGTAAGGGTTTCTACAACGTGAACTCGGTGACCATGAATACAAAAATTCTCTTCCGCGGCCCTCACCTGAAGTGATGATGGTGAATACAGCCCTCGTTCATTTATTGATCACATGTCTTTGTAAAGCGTGAACTATTCATCAATATGTTTGATTTCATGCAGACCACATCAAAGTAAATGCGTACTGGAATGAAATTGTTTGTTAGTGGCTGCCTCGAGCCAACATGTGTGTCGATACAAACTGCTCAGTTATTTTGGAAAGGTGGGCTTTCTATAAATGGAGGGAAATTAGTAGAGACCGCCGAAACATGTTCCCGAAGAGTGTCCTACGGTTCGCCGGTCAAACGGCTGAATTAATCGGCGATCGCCGCAACAACGGCGGGGGCCCGCCATTAATTAACAATCTGACGGGGGAATGCGGTGCGGCGGTTTGTAAAAGGTAAACAACGGAGGATATTGAACCGGATCAGAAGCAAAGGCTGTGGCGCTGCGTGGGAGACGTCATCGAGGCGAATGCCCCAGGAAGCAGTCCATCCAGGAACCGAATCGCGTATGTCGCCTCTCTCTCTTGGGAAGTTGGAACGATCCAGTTATGGGCCCGTCCGACTTGAGATGGGAACTTCGTGACGAACTGCGGGCTGCAATCACGTTTGTGCCCATTTAAGGGGCGAGGCTATCGACCGATAAACTCCACACCCTGATCAAATTAATCTGTAACGTCGATCTCATGTGCGCACACATAAAAACATTCTTATTACTATAACTCCTTGTAGCGTCACAAACCTTCATTACCCCATTAAGTAAACTCAAGTACTCCACAGTATTAGTTTCATAAAATACTTGGCTGTAACAACAACTGAGTAGACAAAATTATTATAGCTGCAAGCAAATATTCAAAAATGATTATGCCCGTCTAATCTCATTTTCCGATTTGTTCTGGAGCGCATCCCCTCTCAACGAATGGCCATGCTGCTTTTGTTTGGCGCAGTCCGAACTAGTTGAAATCTTGAGCTTCTGCACTTGCCCCTAACGGGAAGTTCTAGTTTCAGGCGTTCCACGAACGTTGAGACAGCTCTTTTGTGACCTAAAGCCTTTTGTCTGTAGCTGCAGGAAAGTCTGAGCTGCCCTAAGTCGACAATGTATTTTCCCTTTTGAGCTTCCCAAATTATCCACTTCCCACCACTCAGTTTACCTCCTCCAACTTTTAGATCTTCCCAGGCCCAAACCCAAAACACACATTTCTCATCTCATGCGCTAGTCACTGCTCCACTCATTCGCTCTCCGCTCTCGTTCCCTGCAACTGGTTCACCTATTCAGAGACACTCTTATAATGAGAAATAATCAACATAGTTTCCAGGCTGGCAGCAGTACGCAACAATCTCAAGTTTTCATTCAAATAATAATAATAGTAGGAAACCTAAACAAAGAGAAGAAATGGTTGTTTTCAATGACCTATCAAAGCCATTTGACACGATCTTGCATTCAAAATGCATTTAAATGCTCCAAAAATTAAACTTCTATTCATAAGGTTTGGGATTATCTCAAAAACCGAGTACAAATAGTAAGAGTTGATGCGGCATAGAAATTCGCGTGAAACAGTTTGTAGAGTACCGACGGGTATTGTACCTGGGCTGATCTGCTATCTCATCTTTGGCTTTGCAAATGACACATCAAGGATTTCCTGAACCCTCGAAGAGTTCTACTGTCATGGAAGTAGCGTTTTCTCCATCGTGCAAGAGGTCGGCCACTTGACAAAACATCCTCCGAACCCAGACCTGCGGAGGTATGGCAGGTATTTGGTCGTTCGCGAGTCTCCTGGATAAGAGCTGTTGCCCACGAGTGTCCGGAGGTCTGACCACCTGAGGAATCCTGTACCATCAGGAAGGAGTTCTTAATCTGGTATCCCACCTGATGTAACTATTTACTTGGGTGGCAAGTTTCAAAGGGACAAATCAACTGTAGCCACGTTTCTTTGCCATGACCTTCTTCGCCAGTTTGGTTGTAGGCTTGCTTTGTAGCTGTCAATGCTAGTAGGCTTGTCTGCTCTTCCAACAACCATGCTCGCGGTAGAAATTACAGTGGAGCAGCACGTGGTTTCTTGTATCCTTTACATTGTAGACTCAAGAGAAAAGAAGTAGAACCGTGCATTGAAATTGCTATGCCCTTTAAGGAACTGGCTCGACCAGTGGTCAGGCTCAACCCACGTTCTCCAAAGATGTTGACGGAGGTTGGCGAAGAACTCTTACGTGTCACGTCCCTTTTTCGTTCTGTGACGAGATCCGCACAGAGTTCAGCCCAGAGTGGGGGAAGCTCTTGTTCTACTCTCCACTTGTCAACCACGCACACAATTGCCAAGTCAGCTGGTAGCTGACCAGTGCTTCTGTCGATACAGTTATACAGGCAATGGTATTCCTTTGGAATTGGGCCAATACTCTCTTTTGATCGACTGTTAGTTGGCCACCCCAGACAACAGGGCAGATCACGCCTAGATAGACGGCCTTGCATATAAAGATAGTGTCTTGGTAACACACACCCGCAAATGACACATCACTCGTTGTGCACGCATGAACGTGACATTGTGCGTACTGCCGACAAGAACAAAAATAATCATGTTAACAGTCTCATCAATCACCTACACGTTAGTTTCTTCAATTAAGATCGTGGTGTCAGCAGTAGCAGCAACCCGAAAATTCCAGAACCTCAAGCTCGACCAGTTTCATTTAAGTTCATCAGGTGTGCCCCAGGGATCACATTTGGGCCCTTTACTATTTCTCATCTTCATTGATGACGTGAGTAAACTGTTTGAGGGGACTGTGAAACATCTGTTATTCGCTGATGATTTGAAGATTTTTTTGAGAGTGGTCTCAATGAGCGATTGTTTGATTCTTCAGAATGCTCTTACATCCTTGCACGGATGGTGTTTGAAGGATGAGCTTGGACTGAGTATTGATAAGTGCTTGATAAGTACAGCATGACTACTCGATAGGAGGGGCGCTGCTCCAGCGTAAAACCCTGGTCTCGGAGTTTTGATCGGTTCAGAGTTTACGTTTTCGGCCCATATTGGTGAAATATGCTCGGGTCCAATGAGAAAACTGGGCTTTCTCAAAAGAAATACGAGGGATTTCAAGGATCCAAACGCCCTCAAGCTGCTATTCACCTCCCTTGTCCGTACCCCTCTCGAGTGTGATCACCATGGTATACCAGTGCCAAGAATACCTTGGAGCGTGTTCAGCGCCACTTCCTGCGCTATGTGTCCTACAAGAGAGGCGATAGGTGGGAGGACTTTTCCTACGCAGTGGCGCTCAGGAGAGAAGGCGTGTCCTCGTTGGAGAGTCGGCGACGTGATGCGGACATGCTTCTCCTGCATGGGTTGACAGCGGGTCGACTGGATTGTCCGTATCTGCTTTCCAAGTTGAACTTCTACGCCCCTCCATACGCTACCAGACTCCATCAGCCTTTTTATGTCTATACCTCTCCGCAATAATCCCATGGTGCGCTTCCAGGATGACTTCATTAGGTTGTCACACGGTGTTTCGGAGGACATACTGTTGTTGTCGAAAGACTCTTTTAGGTCCAAAATTCGACGGCTATTGTGATTTTCATTAATTGGCTCGGGATTGCTGCTGATTGTTCTGTGCTATTTATTGTGGTTTATATTGTCCTACTTTTATTAATCTTTGTTTCTCACTGTTAAATAGGGCACTGCCCGTATATGTTATAAATAAATATTAAATAAAAAAGTTGTGCAAGTTCATATGAACTGAGTGAAAAATAGAGTGAGTTGGTGGCTACAATAATCAGGGAGTCGTGCTACGAGTCGCGCCTGACGTTTAACTCGCAATTGACAAAAAAAGTAAATTACGAACCATTTAATCAACACGCAAACTAAAAAAATGAATCCTCCTTTATTCCCAAACCCTCGGAAATGAGAGGAAAGTTTTGCTGGGCGGGATAAATATTTCCGCGACGAGCCGTTCCACGGGGGAAAGGCCGATTGATTAAGCCATCGACGGTCCCATTCATATTCCACGACCCCCCCATTTCCTCGGCCTTTCGTTTCCACCTTTATCTGCATAAAACAATTCGAAATGGGCGACGCCTGTTATGATTGATGGGCCCCCTGGCGTTACGAGATATACGCGGCAGCCCATCTCTCAAGGGAATCGACCTGATACACTTTCCCTCTGTTCGCTCGCGATTGGAAGGAAAAAACGGCGTAAAAAAGCGAGAACAAATGCTGTCAGTTCCATCCGATTCGCTTTCCCCCTATTTAATAATTAACTAATCAATTTATTTAGTTCTAGCGAATAAATTGACTGTTAACAAAAAATAACGGAAGCGCTCTCAAAACGTATTAACTAATTCTACTTAGAAGGACAGGCTTTATAAAGTTAGTAAAATTTGACGGTAGTAATCAAGCAAAGAGTTGATTAATTGTGTAATCAATTTTCCTTGCTACCACATTCAACCAGAGAATTATCACACTCCAAAATAATCCATTTCCTTACTTTACTTCTACTTGTATTCGCGCAAAAAAACGATGCTAATCATCAGGTTTATTATTATCCCGTGCATGATGATAGGAATCTATCCTACTCAGCACCTCCTATTCAATCAATAATTCGCATAATTTACTGGTCATCCAGCTGTGAAGCCACACACAGATCTGTTTCCTTGTCAAATGTGTAGTTCACACCTCTAAGACCCGACCTATTCGACTCAGCATCGAAAAGTACCCCAACGCGACGTAGTTGCTGCGGCAATATCAACAATCCATGACACGATAACCATGACGATGTTTGTAGAGCCCTTCAGATACCCATATTGCTCGATTCAGCGTCGAAAAATACTAGTAAACGATAAGAAACATGACCTACCCACATTGACATTTTCCTGGCAATGCTAGGCAATTGGGACGACGTGACGAGTCGAACTGAGAGGCGGTCGGAGTGAGATGCTAGGCAGTGCGGGAAAGTGTTGGGAATGAGCGAAGGCCAGGGAGAAACGATAACTTCCGCTATATTGTCACGTAATTTCCTTCAAATAGAAGAATTTGCCTCACTGTATTTATGGACATCCGTCCGGTTCGAGTCAGCATCAAAAAGTACTTCGGAAACGGTACCTAACATGACGTGATATCAATAAAACTGCCCAGAATAGCGGTTAATTTTCGAAACTATTTTTTGCTCATAACACGATTGATTTTGTCCTGTCCGATAGCCAAGTAGTCGGGCACAACTAGGTACCAAAACTGGGCTGAAGTTAGCTACACATTCACAATCGAAACTTTGACCCTTAGTCCTGAAGTCAGGGATGGTCGCAGCGGTTGACATCAAAAATATTTAGAATCAGGAGAGTAATATCTACGTGGGTCTTTTTTAAGTTTTTCAAAATTTGACCTAGTTCAAAACTGGCCACCTACAACTTTGACCGTTTGCCGAATTTGAAACACATTTAGAATCAGGAGAGGAATGTCTAGATGGGTGTTCTCCAGATTTTTGATATTTGGCCTATTTCAAAATTGGACCGGTCAAATCTTTTTATTAGGTGGCCATTTTTGAACTCGGCCAAATATCAAAAATCTGAAAAACACCAGTAGTTAGGTCTATGGCACACCTGGGATGAGTGACGTAATCCCTCCTCCCCATCCACCAGCTGACGTATGACGTCACCCCCTCCCGCCATACTTAGGCGTTAGCGCAATAATTGGTTGGGGTATGACGGTGATCCACTCAGAAGTTACGCCAATTGTGGGGGCATGACGTCACATGAGAGGATTCATAGTGGTAGGGGATGTGGTGTCACTTTGCGTGAGGGGGGGGGGGATCCTCTCAGAAATTACACTGATGCGGACGGGGGAGGGTGGTTTCGTCAGATCAGCTGTGGAGGTGACGTCTACGTCAGCCGATGGGTGGGGAGATGGGATTACGTCACTCATCCCAGGTGTGCCATAGACCTAACTACTAACATCCATCTATACATTTCTCTCCTGATTCTAAATGTGTTTCAAATTCCTGTTTTGGACCATCCATGACTTCATGGCAAATGATCAAAGTGTCGATTGTGAATAAGTAGCTAACTTTAGCCTAGTGGTACCAAATGGAGTTTTGTGGGAAAAAAAAAGATATTTTAGACACGCCAAAGTCAAAATATGGTCTGGAGAGTGGAGGGGCATTTAGAATCCACATGTCTTGAAACGTTACGCGTCAAATTTCGGGGGGGTTGTAACAGGTCAATTCAATGTGAATAATAAACTAAAACAGTACATTTTAAACAATTTTTCCCTGCTGCCTTCAGAAGAAAATTTGGTTTGTTCGTTATGTGGCGCATATCTGTCTCCCCAATACATTATTTGGAACCTTCAATCTTCTTCCACATTATTGTTCAATGGGTATAAGGTAATCTGTTCGCACTTAGTTCTCTGTTCCCTGTAGGTGGCCTAGCAGGTGCTGGAGTTTATTGGCCAGAGATTTGGACAGCGACACCACTTGGTGCGCTGGGAGCACCTCTTTGCAGTGATGGTGTGGGCGCAGTACCTCCTATGCAGGGGTTTAAAGAGGAAAATGATACATATTATGTCATACAGTCAGGCTGCACTACAGCCATCTCGTTAGGGGCTGGTTTGCCTGACTGGCCTGAAAACCTTGTTAAAGGAGAATACATGAACATTGTATTGGGGTGCGTGCCAAGCCATACTGGGATTAACGGGGAAGAGGGGGCTGACAAAGTGGCAAGAGAAGAATCTGCGCTCTCCGGTGAGATCTAAACCTCTAGTAGGGACCACCAAGAGCCACTTGTTAAGGTGCTAGGTGAGTGGGAGATAATGTGCAAAAGCTGCCTATTGGTGGGATCTACCAGGCCAAAGGTAGTCAAGGTTGTTTATTAAACTTTGAGGAGCAAACAATACAGGTAGCCAGTTTGGACAGAGAAAGTGGCCTAGTTATAGGTTGCTGTGTACTTGGGCAAGATTGTTATATAGAGAGCTAAAGATATTCAGATTCTGCGAGGTGGAGCAGGAGTCAGCAGAGCATGTACTGTGTACTCTTCAGGGGTTGACCCTGGTGCCTCAAAGTGCTTGGGGTACCTTGGCTGCGACTAGAGGAGGTTGAAGACCTCAAGGTTGACTTGCGTCTTGTGCATTGGGGACGTTGCATCAGGAAACACCAGCTTCGCAACCGCTGGGTGGGGGTGGAACTGAGAGGACATGAGGTGGCTCATGTACGCCCACAAAAATAGGCCCATTCAAGGCTGCGGGTTCCCAGTTGCATCAAACTAAAAGATGAAAAGAAGATAAGAACGACAGGAAGGAGTGAAGTAAGTTGTTGTGTGCCACTCTCCTAAAAATGTGATATGAGTTATGAGGTAGTGAGAGTGCTACTGATAGCGACGAGGGATATGAGTGGCCAAATATGAGAGCCCTGTGGGAAGCCAGACAGTCGCTACATCTGCGTATTGTTTTGCGAACTCTCACTTCAAATCAACACACTATACTAGTAAGCGCTCCGAATAAAATTGAGAGTACCAACGAACAGGTAACTTCCGTGTCTGAAGGGCAGGTTGACGAGCGCAGACTCGTCGTTTGCAAAAGATATTCCCAACGGTGTTCGACCTCTGCTCGTTGTTTACCCGCCTCTAAAAATAAATGGGCCGTATACTTCTGAGCCCGGAGTGGGCTCGTGCTCGTGAGAGATAGCCATTTGACGCGACGTGGTTGGGCAAGGCGTGGGGGATTAAACGATAACACGAGACCATTTAGCACGAGGGCTGTTACGAAGGTTTTGTCTGGGAGGTGTAAACAAACAGTAAAATCACTAAAACCAACGACTCAGTTCCTGTAGGCCCGAGGGAGGAAAAAACTCCCATTGCATGGCCTCGTCGTTTTTCACGAAAGGTTGATGTTCGCTGGTAGCACTTTTCTTTTGATTAGGGAACCGAGCGGGGCGGAGTCGTTCCACCAAACAACGACCATAGGGGAAATTATTCAAAAACTACGACTTTTAGTGGACGGAGGTGTATAGTAATCGTCTAAAAAAAAGTGATTTCATCAGATCTTTACTTTTGCGTACGTCAACCAAAAGAGTGCAGCCATATCTTGGGTGGTCAGACCAGGCGGCCCTAGCTGTCATCAACCTCCCAGAGGGGTACAGGACTCTTTTGAATGAACCTTTATGGGTCCTGGTTACCCTCCAGGGCGATTAGCTGGTGCTCTGGCGAACGAGGAGAGGACCCTTGCCAATGGGGTCCCCGCACCATTCATTGCCTATCCCCCGCGATGAGTGACCAACCTATATTGCCTAATAGCGTCGGCACCCGGGGTTGTCTGCCTCCTTCCCCGTCCCCATCCTTTTCCTCTTCTTCATTCTACCCTTTCTCCATCTCCACTTCGATAGTTGTTGCCAGGCATTCAGAAACGCCAAAGGCCTAAGGGCTTACCTTGCAGATGTGGATCAGCAGCCTCCAGAAACCTCGCCAGACCTATCAGCCTCAGACCGTCTCTGAGGAGAAATGAAATTCCGAGGCTTGCTAAGCACATGGTGGAGTGAAAGGTTATGGGAATCCTCACCCACAGACTCAGGCAGGTAGGGCTGTTTCTGGTATTTCTGGTGTTTCTGTGTACAAGGTTGCAGATTAGCAGATTGCGAGGTTGTAGATCTGCATTGTCCCTAAGAGTTGAGACCCGAGATCACTGACTTCTAGCACCTTATATCCACATTTTGTCATTTTAATGATTCTGTACCTGTCCCTTAAACAGAGATATGAGCCACAATTGCTCGGAAAAAGAAATTTGCTGAATATTAATTCATCGGTCTTCCAATTTTCTCAAAAACGACTCTAATGATTTCAATCAAACTTACGGAGTACTCTCAACTAACTAGTACCTACATTTCGTCTGGTCGTTTCGTTTAATAGTGTTTTTCGCGGGGTGTCGACTATGCCCATAACAAACACGTGTTTGCTCATTTTGCAGTACCCAGTGGTGATCCCCAAAATCTGCCTTAGGTCCTTCTTTTCCATCCTCAGAATGCTCTCATCCTCATATCCATGTGTTTGCTCTGAGATGAAGCGTTTGGAGTGCCTCACTCCCACAGTATTCCAGACTGTCTGATGCATTCTTCTGGTATATTCTCCAACAGTCCTCTTGACTGAGAACTTCAACATTGGGGAGGAAGCCCAATAGGTACAGTTGACGAACCACGTCCAGTCAGATGGTCCGTCCTCTCATTTCCAATATGCCCAGAAATATAATACACTCTATTCGCGTTTGCGAAGGAGTTACGCCGCATCTCTACTTGAAACCACGTTGAAGTGGGACCCAGGGCAATGTGTCTCCCTCTCCTCCCAGCGCCACTCATCCCTACCCTAGAGCCTGTGCCCTCCAGAGTTTCGAGCCATCTGCGTAGATGCCATTAGGAGGCTGAAACCGACGAATCTCGCTGTTCCATGGGCCTCCTTCTGGTTGCACGTTGTATTTCTTAATGGGCATCATCATGTCAGTGACTAGGCTGAGCTCTGTGAAGGTTTCCAGACTCCTGAGTATACCCAAGTGCCCATCAATCGCACATTTTCTCCATAGTGCAGTTCGGTGAGGTTTTCATCACTCTTGCCATTAGCAGGTACCCCAGCCTTTGTACTTTGGCCAGACTGCTACAATTCTCTCCAATGGCAGCTCTGTGCCACCATACGGTCGACCCATGTGAGATGATTGGTTTCACAACGGCCTAGTACAAACTGGGCGTGATGCCTCATGTCCTCGTGCACATTCCTTGACGCATCCTAGGGCCGTTGTCGTCTTCTGAGTGACCAATAAATTTCATTAGCTGCTAGTGCGATAGAAATACGTAGAGCCGAGGAACGATGTGTGGTGCGTGGCATCATATTATTGGGACCATTACTCCCTATTCTGATTGTTCTTCTGTACAAACAGTAGCATTCATTCATTCTGTCACTGAAGAGGAAACATTGCAACTACTAATCAACCAGAACACATTTGTTCCTGTAAGTTAGATATCTGCGCACACCAACCCAACGCGATGCCGTCGTTTTACTGCTGCGCGTTAATTCGTAAAGACCAAACTCGACGGTGATTCACATCCGCACTGGAGAACCGAGTTAATAGCGCCTTCATCTCCACGGACTCCGTTAACTAGGCCCCGGTGAGCAATAAAGAGCAAGGTTGTCGTTTTGATGTAGCACTTCCACTCTTTCTCAAAGATGTAAGAGGGGAGCATGGAAAGCCTTCTCTTTGTAACAGAAGAGTTACCGCCCACAAGAAGGTTATTGCCGAGTAGGTCATAACAGGTGACCGCTGGTCTATTCGTGGCGAGCAATTTCAACTCCACTTCGGTCTGCAGCAACGAGTCTGATGTAATGGCTCACAACACTCGTATAAAAAGGGTTTCAGGTCCCGGGATATTTCGCGGGACACTATTCGGCGCTACAGACAAAAGAAATACTGATCGACCTTAAGTAGGCTAATTATACTTTTAAATCGGTAAGATACACCTCCCAGATGTCCCCCAAGTTGTTCTGTGGTCGATGACGTGACCGCCAAATGTCATTCCCCTCGCAAAAGACGTGCTGAGAAACAGACCAGTTGAAGTGGGGGCGATGTTAGGACATTCCCTTTCCAATGAAAACCCATCAGTTGCCACCTTCTAGATGCTTCCAGAATTATTCTGGTACAATAACTGCACATTTCTCTTTGTGAACAATAGGATGTCCTTAAGACGGATTTGGATTTATGTCTCAGGTTTGCCTAATTATTGATTGACGCGTTTGAGTTTACCAAACCTCCATTTGAAAATTATTGGTCGGGGATGTTAATCCTTTCGTGTAATTTGATGAATGAGGGCAGAGTGACGTTGAAGTTGGTCTTCGCTGGTTAGGTTAGCTGGGAGAATTCATTGATCTTCCGAGTTGTGACGCGTTGCTTCTCATTTGTGGAGAGCTATCCGATGGGGGGGTTATTTTTTACGATTCCGAAGGGACTCGGGATGATCTTCGACGAAAAGGGGAAAGGCAAATGAACTTGCCAGGTAAAACCTTATCGAAAGCGGATGGGACGGCCTTTTGTGTGGTTTTGCTGATCGCAGCCGCAAAAGCCCAATATGAACCGATCGTCTCCCCTACGTCGCCATCGACTCACAGTGCATCCTCCGGCAAGCGCCCTTTTACGCTGTCGACACTGAAAATCCCTCCCCCTTCGGTGAAAACCCGTCGTCCCCTTTGTAAACGCCCTTCGATGGCATTTAGATCTTATCCGAGAGACTGTTGTGTCCGCCTCGAAAGGGCACCAACGCTGAGTTGGAGCATCCGGCTGGAGGGACTGCGAATCGACAGAGGGAGTGTCGAAGAAAGATGGCTTTGTCGATATTTTTGTCTTCTTCGCACTCAACGTCCACTGTGATAGAAAAATATTGCGATATCATCGGATCAGCTGAGAGGGGACCAACAAACTATAAATAAACATGCCTCATTTTCCGTAGCTGGGTGGATCTAGAGCTCCTCTTGTTCCCATTATCAACAAAGCTCCTAACCCACCCGTGAATGATTGCCCAATGATTCACGATTCATTTTTAGTTGCCTTAGCACACGAAACATGAAGGAAAGTTACGTAATCGATAGAAACCCCTTTTTTGAGCTTTTTTCTGGCTGATAGGTCGCGCAGGCTTCTGTGTACGCGAGTGCGAGTAAATAAGTATAAATTGAGTGAATAACACATTGGATTAGTGGCTTAGGTGATGAAGACCGTTGATTTCACGTGGGACTGAGGAAACTTGCGTGATGCGTCGCACCAGATATTCCGAGGCGGTTCCAGGCGACCGAGAGAAACTCAATTCCCAGAGTGGTCCCTCAGCGTCTGCCCGCTAAAATTTGTTTACAGCTCCGTCACACGTTCGTACGACACAACGAGAACCCAATTTACTCGCGAGGCAAATTGGTAAAACGACTTCCAAACAGCCTCGGCGGATTACATCCTCGTTCAATTTGCATATCTCAATTAACACACTTCTGCCCGGAAAAGGTAGTTAAAACCAGCCGGGGTCACAAACCGTTGACTCGATTAACGTTTCAAACTGACCTACCTAATCTCAGGAAGGGACCTTAATCCGGTCGAGTCTGTGTAATTGGATTTGAGGGAAGTCGGGCGGATGGCGGAGGGAGATCGAAGGATTATCGTTCTTCTGCACAGGGATAGAGAGACAGCGCCAAACTGCCAGGGAAGGGGCGGAAGAATATTTCATCAGACTGTTGAACCAGATGAGATTTCGTTTAAGCGCTGAATAAACGAGGAACGTGTGTTGAGCGAAACCTGTCAGGATTTGAGCTGCCAGTGTCGGTCGGTCGAAGGAAGTGATTGATAACAAGCTGAGCACTTTTTTCTACGCAAACTGGCCGAAACGGTTAAAAGCTTGCACAGTAGCTGTCATAGCTGGATGGTATGGCTGCTCTTCCAACAACCGTCGCTTGCTGTTGTACAAATCACAATGAAGCAGCGCCTGGTTTCTTTTGGGCTGGAGGCGCAATACGAGCAAGGAGAGTCGTCGAGAGCAAAGAAGTGGGGCTGCACATTGAGGTTCATGGTACCTGGAAGGATTTTGGATTCAGAGAATGGAATAAACGACGGTTGCGAACCACAATGCACTTCAGGTGGCACTTTTTCCACTCAAAACCCGGACAGTAATACAGAAAGATGATGGAGGTCAGAAAATCGTATTCTCCACTACGTTATCAGGAATATCGTGACTCGCGCGAAACTGAATTTCGGCCGATGAAAAGGTCAATTAACTCTTCTACTCGCGGGGCCCGAATTACGATCCCTTTCCGTGGAATATGTTGACACTCCGTCGGCGTTCGATCATTCCTAGAACCGAATGAATGCAATATAGTCAAGATAGCGCGCTGAGGAGGCAGGCAATTCGAGAGCTGAAAGAGCGAAGGAGGTTAAATAGGTCGAGGGTCGAAACCTTGAGTCCTCGGCCAGTGCCAAGGGCAAATGCCGCAACAGTTGTAAGCCCAGGGGGGAGGAGAAAGGCCGTCGAACCGCTAGCTACCGCTTCCTTTGCATAGAAACCCTCTTCCTTCGCCTCTTTAGTGCGTCTCTTAATATCTTCATCTACCCCTACCCAGCATCTCATAAATGCGAATTGGCGTAGGCTACTGTTTTCAGTCTTAGAGTACTCAACTTTTGAAGCTAAAAGGGCGCATTCTTAAAGGTTTTAAGTGTGACGCAACTGATCAATCAAGTGTAAGCACTGTACCATCGGATTGTGTACAGTGAGAGCCGAAAGGTTTAATGTAGAGTGGTTGAAGGATCACCCGGAAATTTCAAATATAAATAAAACTTGACGTGGGATGCACCAGAAAACCTTTCCCAGCCCACGTACATCCGCCGGTTTTCATAACTACAGCTACTAATCCAATCAACGGGTCGCTGTTGATCCCGACCAGTCTGCAGTGATCCTGGATGTCGAGTTACGACACCAAAATACTCATAGAGACGCCGAAGAGCATATTTCTTCGTGTAAATCATGAAAGAAATGTGGAAATACATTTGTATTAGTGCCGGGCATACGCCCATGCCTTTGGAGAGGGTACCTAGCCTCGTGGCCTAAACCCCTCTCCAGCCAGCACCAGACAGCTCTCCGGGGGGGTTGCCAGTGGAACCACGGTCCCCACTAGGCCAATTCCTTGGATTCATGACTGGCAGCGCCACACCCGAAAGGCTCCATGCGGCCGGCCGCGGGTAGAAGACCCCATGGTACCCATTCTATATGGCTGTACCTTGAGCAGCCAACGGACCTGAATGGGTGGCAGGTCCCGGGTCCAGAATGGCCAAAAGGCGTTCTACCGGCACCTACGCTTTATCTCCATGGGGTTTCCGGGGATTGGACTTGCCCCGTACGGCCCATGGTGGAGGGTGCGATCCCCTTTCCGACGTGACGAGGGTGAACTACTCGATATACGTCCCTCCTGGAACCTTCCCTACACTACCCGTTCCTACCAACACACACAAACACTAACACACACCTACATTCACAACACATACACTCATATATACATTCAGCCCTTAAATACATTCACATCAGCGGTCCAGGGCTACTTGATATTCGCCCATCCCTGGCACCGCCCATACACGACCACACAAACGCAGCCCCCTACTATACCCTTTCTCCCAAGGCCCTGCGATGTTTCCCCACAACCCATCCTCTTCCCTATTCTTAACTCCTTTTCCTCAAACCATTTCCACCATAAGAAACTCCTCTGTTCCCTAACCCTTGTCACATCCCACTGGCTTCCCATTCCTATTACCTCATTCCTTGCCTCTCCCTTTCCTGCTGGTAGTTTACACAGTGTAACACAGATCGAAGTTTAACTGCATTTACGACAGGAAAATATCTAGTGCGACACTACTTTCCTGACCATTAAACCATTTTCGCTGCTTTAGCTGCTAATTCAGTCTCTTCTTAGCTCCTTATGCAGCGAGGGAGATAGGGAGGGAGAACTTGGATGACGAGGGGAAGTTGAGAGTCAGAGGCTCATGAGTATGCGCCAAAAATGTGTAACAAGATGAAGAATCGTGAAATAAACAGCACGTTGAAGCAAATAAGCTCTGTTAGCGAAATGCGTCCAAGGAGGAACGCCGTTAATTTCAATGGAACTATCGCTGAAGGTTATTTAGGGGAATGATAACATTTACTAAGAGCTCGACATGAAAGTCCATTTCATTTGGAACTTCGTAATAGCGCGACAACTAAACGCTGGCTCGTGTCTCTAACAGAAGTTTTGAGAAAAGCGCTTTCTGATATGATCGTCTGTGCGCGCGAACGCGTTTGAGCGAAAACGGCTGAACCAAATCAGCTCTAACTCGATACCTAGCGCGCAGGTTACCATAGAACGCCAAAATAAGGGTATGAGAAAATTTCGCTCAAATTTAACTATACTCATCATACTGTACCAGCACAAAGTGAACTCCTCTATTTAGCAAAGCTTCGTCTGGGGCATGCCATCAAATGCCCCGATTCGCTTAAAACTTCGGTGTTGTCAGTCGTAACTGAGCGGTTGTTTCATCGAGGCGTCACCCTGTCGCCCAGGCTCGCGTTTGCTCCCACCCAGTTCCCCAATTGTGGTGGTAAGACTTCTCTGAGATCCAAATCCTGCTGCTGGTCGACTTGTACTTACTCCCTTCCTCACTTAGTGCGATATCTTACATATAACACTAAATTTTTTTTCTCAAAAACGGCTCTAACGATTTGGATTAAATTTCTTTTATATACAGCTCCTAATGACGAAGAAATACAGTAAAATTCTCATCTACGGAAAAATGACGAGAGCAGCGCAATAAATTACCAAACATTTCGACGAAAATCCATTTTACCGCAGTTTTTACTTTTCGCTGCCCCGAAGGAAAAGAAAAGTATAGTAATCGTGTTTAAAAAAAAAAAAATGTGGGTTTTCTTCAGATCTATACGTTTTGAGGCCTACTGAGTAAAAAACGTAATTTCGCTCAAATGTCCGTAGGATCTTCAGACAAATTGAAGTGGTGGTACATTCAAGTACCTATACGATAAGGTATCGCCAGAACACGTTAGTGGCTCATTTTTTCTTCGAGAGCACGTTAGTGGCTCAAAAAGTGGCTCACTTGGTGAGCCACTAACGTGAAGATTCTACAGCACGTTAGTGGCTCACCTTCGAAAAATACTAACTATTCAACTGACATTGGTTCCTCTAATTTCTCAAGACTAAACGCGGCAAATCTCCGTCAAAAATAAATGGTGGGAAAACTAAGATGCGTGATAACTTAATTCGATCAACTTCCGCCTTCGTCCTTCTGAGTGGCAATCGCCACACTTTCCTAACATCTTAGTAGGAGCCTAAAGTACACAAATTTAAATATCTTTTTTTTTAAATCGTACGTTCAATTCCTTTACTCTGATAAGCTTTCGCCTTCGTCCTCAATGAGTGGCAATCGCCACACTTTCCTAACATCTTAGTAGGAGCCTAAAGTACACAAATTTGAAAATCTTTTTTTTTAAATGGTACGTTTAATTCCTTTACTCTGATAAACTTTCGCCTTCGTCCTCACTGAGTGGCAATCGCCACACTTTCCTAACATCTTAGTAGGAGCCTAAAGTACACAAATTTGAAAATCTTTTTTTAAATGGTACGTTCAACCTCTTTACTCTGATAAACTTTCGCCTTCTGTCTCAATGAGTGGTAATCGCCACACTTTCCTAACACCTTAGTAGGAGCCTAAAGTACACAAATTTAAATATCTTTTTTTTTAAATCACGTTCAATTCCTTTACTCTGATAAGCTTTCGCCTTCGTCCTCAATGAGTGGCAATCGCCACACTTTCCTAACATCTTAGTAGGAGCCTTTAGTACACAAATTTGAAAATCTTTTTAAATGGTACGTTTAATTCCTTTACTCTGATAAACTTTCGCTGTCTCATTGAGTGGCAATCGCCACACTTTCCCTAACATCTAGTAGGAGCCTAAAGTACAATAAATTTGAAAATCTTTTTTTAAATGGTACGTTTCAACCTTTACTCTGATAAACTTTCGCCTGTCCTCAATGAGTGGCAATCGCCACACTTTCCTAACACCTTAGTAGGAGCCTAAAGTACACAAATTTAAATATCTTTTTTTAAATCGTACGTTCAATTCCCTTTACTCTGATCAACTTTCGCCTTCGTCCTCACTGAGTGGCAATCATCACACTTTCCTAACATCCCGTTAGGAGCCTAAAGTACCGAAATTGGAATGTCCGTGTTAGAAAATCGTACATGCAATTCCTGTACATTAATAATTCTCCTCCTTCGTCCTCAGAGAGTGGCAATCACCACACTTTCCAAACATCCTGTTAGAGCCTGATGTACTGAAGTCAACACGTCTGTTTTAAAAATCGTACGATAAATTACTCTCTCAGGCGATCATCCGCCTTTGCTCACATAGAGAAACAGAGGGAGAGAGAGGGAGAGAGAGCCATTAAGTAATTATTGGTATTACATGAAATCTAGTCATGGATACAAAACCCTCTTGAAATACTATGCTGGGGGCCGATTTTGATCAGTGAAATTTTGAAAAACTGGATAAAGTCGCACGTAGATATTCTTTCCTGTTTTCAACTTGGTCTCATATTCATGCCTGCAACCATTCACTTCTTGGCAAATGGTTAATATCAAGTAGCCAACTTTGAAAGGTGTTAAATTCTGAATAACTGGAAAAGTTCCCACTTACATGTTTTATCCCCTGATTTCAAATTTATATTGTTTCATGTCAATGGTCATGTCCTTCCATGGTAATAACATTCACGACTTCTTGGCAAATGGTCAAAATCTAGTGGGTTAGGTGGCCAATATTGAACGAGGCAAAGTTCGAAACATGGACAAAGTTCCACCTGGATATTCTTCTAGAGATTTCTAATTTGTTTCATATTTATGTCTGTGAACATACCATCCATGCCGCCTGGCCAAATTAGGGTTGCCAATTTTGGATGGGGCCAAATTTAGAAGAACTGAAAATGTCCAACCAAGATATCCTTCCCTGATGGCAAATCAGTTTGATAATCATCACTGCAGCCATCCAGGAACTCTCGACAAATAGTCAAACTTACGATTCTGTTGGGTGAGACCTGGGTGACCAGCTACCTGGCGAACATTACCCGGCTGGCTACAAAACGCAGGTAGCTGACAGGCAACTGCACTCGGAGCAACAGTACCTTTGTGGGAGGAGCTGAGCAGCACCTGTCCTGCAGCCCACTCAGGTACAGCCCTGTCCTACCAAATTGGAAGAGCCCCATGTGCACATTAAAGACCCCCAAACCCAGCACCCCTATATCCATCAGTAGCTGCTACCGAGTCTCCATCCACCCAAAGGTGTCAGAGGCTGAATGCCAGCCTGGTAGGGCAAAGAAGCACATAAATAAAAAGGGGTAGCAAAAGCATGCCAGACAAAGGCACCCGCAAAGCCGAAATTAGAATGGGAGAGCCTCTTTCATTGTTTCTTCGAAATTTGGGCTCGTTCAAAATTGGCCACTAGATTTTGGCCATTGGCCAAGAAGCGTGGATGGTCCCAGACATACACATGAAACAAATTGGAAATCACTGGAAGAACATCCAGGTGGAGGATTTTCATCTGGGGTCATTTTACAAAACTTGGCTACGCTCATGATTGGCCAACAAAAACTTTGACCGTTTGCCAAAAAAGTCGTGAATGATCCAAAACAAAAATATGAAACAAATTGGGAATCGCAGAAGGAATATCGAGGATGGACTTTTTTCAATTTTCCGTAATTTACCCAGTTTGAATTGGCCACCTAGTTCGCCCATACGTCATGGAAGGTAGCAGTGATTGATATAACACATATTTGAAATCAGTCGAAGGATATCTGGTAGGGACGTTTTTCAGTTTTTCGAAATTTGGCTCTTTTTAAAATTGGCTCTTTCACAATAAGTTTGAACGTTTGCCAAGAAGTCATGGGTGTTCTTTGGACACGAATATGAAAGATATTTGAAGTCAGGGAGAGAAAATCTAGGTGGGAATTTTTCAGGTTTTCAAAATTTTACCTAGTTCAAATTCCGGGCAAATAGCATGGTATGTCAAGTAGGTCTTATATCCATGTCTGTGACCATCCACGACGACGGGGCCAATGAAAAAAAAATTTGATAGCCTATTTTGAATGCCTACAAATTACATCCCTCAAATTACATGTAATACCATTGAGTACTGACGAAGATTGAATTTTTAGTAACTTTGTAGAGTTACACTGCGTATCTTGATAGAGAAGAAGTTGGAGGATGACCGTGAGAATTAAACTTACGACTTGTATTTAGGTATTTCGTGCTGTGTGTGTAATAGCAATTAATAGATAATTGTATCTCAAGAAATTGTGGTATTTGAGTAACAATTCGTGACTCTTCTGATGACGCGTTCTTCCACTGTGACGTCGTTGCCGCCTCTCTCGTCAACCCCCCTTTCAGTCGACCGTAGAGGTTCGTTCGTACAATTTTGCCTCTCATCGGTTTTTCAAGATGCGCTTTGGAGTTTTTCGCTTTAGATTTACCGGCTATTCTCTTTTCTAATTTTCTCTGGTTGGGAAACTGATGTTCCATTCGGTCATCAGCATCTGATATAACACAGCAGCAACCAATTAATATTTTATCTCGTAACTGAGGTGATATTTCCGATTTTCTGAATATTTTTTGATTATTTGTGTTTCTCACATGTCATTTAAACGATACGCCAGCTAGCCAACGAAACATTAAAACTACTGGAGACACAAGTGGTGATTGCCTCTCACAGACGAAAAAGGCGGAGGCCAGGAATTAAACGTTCAATTTTTAAAACAAGATAGTTAGAGTGGTGTAATTTAGACTCCTAGTAGGTCATGACGTTACGAAAGTATTATAAGTGCCCCTCTCTGGGGAAAAAGGTGATGTCGACAAGAGGCAAGGAACTAATCGTACGATTTTTCCAAACATACATTTGAGTACTCTTGGCTCCTGTTAGGTGAGTCCGTCTCTCTGGCTGGTAAGTTACTGTGGCAAGCGCTGATGTAAAGCCATCATCGTCTGGCCGTTGAGTCAGTGCTGAGCCAATCAGTTGGTCGTGGTTTTTATATACGAAGAAAAGGTAAACAGGATGGTGATGGAGCATCAGTGAATGTCAGGGAAGGAAGTCATGTAACTCATGGGGAAAACCCTAGAGGTGAATGAAAAGTCTTGAATGATCTGTTAATCGTGGAATGTCATTTTACTTTCCTGGCTCTACAAAGTAGAAAGGAAAGTTATGTAATCGGCTGAAAAAATTGTTGAGTTCTCTTCAGATCTTTACGTTTCAGACCCCTGAGTCCGAAAAAAACACTGTTTAGGAAAATGGTCTGCGTGTCTGTGAACGATTTTTAGAGACAGCTACGGTACCAAATCAGCTCAAACTTGATATCTCGCCTGCAGGTCACCATGAAACGCAAAATTAGGGTATGGGCAAATGCACCGAAAGTTAACTATAGTTATCATAGTGATCAAAACACCAAATTTTTTTCTCAAAACCGGCTCTAACGATTTTGATTAAATTTGTTATCTTGATAGCTCTCAATAAGGCAATGATACCATAAAATTCCCATTTGGGGAAAATGACGAGCAGTACACAATAGATTATCAAAATTTTCGACCAAAAGCGTTTTTAGCGCAGTTTTTTTCTCATAAACTCCACTGGAATTTTTGTAGAATGTTGATAAAATTTAGTATTGTAATCCAATCCAATAACTATAGGGTGAGGGTTTTAAAACGCTCATGAGATACCCAGGGCTCACCTGAAAATTCCTGAATATCAACTACCACCATCCCGCTTACTGCCAGTTCAAAAATTTTTTTACACAATGACTCTGCCAAAGTGATCAGTATCCTTCTTCAAAAAGTTCGTGTTTACAGCCTCATTATTTATGAGTGTACCAATGGCTCAGTAGTTGTTCTGGAATGCGTACGAGCAGCACAATAAACCGGAACTGTAAGCGCTACCGCTTCCTGCTGCTGTAAAGCGTTGTTTGTCTAAGTTCAAATTAACTGAGTGAAAATGAATTGATTAAACTGAATTAGCTATGTAAAAAGTGAATGTGAGCTGAGGAAAGTTGTGAGTTGCAACGCACCAGATATTTTGTATAGGGTGGTCTGTAAATCCGTCAGTTGGTTGTTTTCGTTTGTGTAGTGTTTTGAGTGGTGTGAATATGGTGTCGCATTTTGTGTTGATTAGTTCATTTATGATCATGGTCGCATTTATGGTCATAACGTTACGAAAGTGTAATAAGTGTCCCTCCGAGGAAAAAGGTGGATGACGACGAGAGGCAAGGAACCAACCGCACGATTTTTACAAACAGACATTTGAGTACTCTTGGCTCCTTTGGGTGATTACCCCCTATCTGTGAACAAATGCGGTTAATGATTAAAGGAGAGGAATTGTCCATACGATTTTTATACAGACATTTCGATTTGGGTACTAATAAGATGTTAGGAAAGAGTTGTGTATGCCACTCTGTGATGACGGGTACTTAAGGCTCCTACTAAGATGTTAGAGGAAAGTGTGGCAATTGCCACCACTGAGGACGAAGGCGAAAGTTGATCAGAGTAAAGGAGTTGAACGTACGATTTTAAAAAAATTTTCAAATTTGTGTACTTTAGGCTCCTACTAAGATGTTAGGAAAGTGTGGCGATTGCCACTCAGAAGGACGAAGGCGAAAGTTGATCAGAGTAAAGGAGTTGAACGTACGATTTTAAACAAAAGATTTTCAAATTTGTGTACTTTAGGCTCCTACTAAGATGTTAGGAAAGTGTGGCGATTGCCACTCAGAAAGACGAAGGCGAATGTTGATCAGCGTAAAGGAGTTGAACGTACGATTTAAAAAAAAAAAGATTTTCAAATTTGTGTACTTTAGGCTCCTACTAAGATGTTAGGAAAGTGTGGCGATTGCCACTCAGTGAGGACGAAGGCGAAAGTTGATCACAGTAAAGGAGTTGAACGTACGATTTAAAAAAAAAGATTTTCAAATTTGTGTACTTTAGGCTCCTACTAAGATGTTAGGAAAGTGTGGCGATTGCCACACAGAAGGACGAGGGCGAAAGTTGATCAGAGTAAAGGAGTTGAACGTACGATTTTAAACAAAAGATTTTCAAATTTGTGTACTTTAGGCTCCTACTAAGATGTTAGGAAAGTGTGGCAATTGCCACTCAGAAGGACGAAGGCGAAAGTTGATCAGAGTAAAGGAGTTGAACGTACGATTTAAAAAAAAAAATTTTCAAATTTGTGTACTTTAGGCTCCTACTAAGATGTTAGGAAAGTGTGGCGATTGCCACTCAGAAGGACGAAGGCGAAAGTTGATCAGAGTAAAGGAGTTGAACGTACGATTTTAAACAAAAGATATTTAAATTTGTGTACTTTAGGCTCCTACTAAGATGTTAGGAAAGTGTGGCGATTGCCACTCTGTGAGGACGAAGGCGAAAGTTGATCAGAGTAAAGGAGTTGAACGTACGATTTTAAACAAAAGATTTTCAAATTTGTGTACTTTAGGCTCCTTCTAAGATGTTAAGAAAGTGTGGTGATTGTCTTTCTTTGAGGATGAAGGCGAATGTTGATCAGAGTAAAGGAATTTATCGTACGATTTTTTAAAAGCTGCCCTGTTGATTACAGTACTTGATGCCCCTCATAGGAAAGAACGGTTATTGCCACGCTAAAAAATGTACGAACATAAGTCGTATTAATAGTGGAAATTAACTCGAGAAATATTCCCTCAGTTCATTCTTAAATCGTCGACCTCCGTAGCCGACGTAAAAACTCGTAGCCGACGTAAAAACTCGGTTTCAAACGTCGTTAGCGAGGGTTTTTGTGAGATAGTTAGTACCTTATATCCCATTGACGAGGTGAGCCACTAACGTGAATGAGGGTGAGCCACTAACGAGCGCCGGCGAACGGGTGAGCCACTAACGTCGCCTGGCTATATTTATATATATACGTGCTGTTTGATGACGGCCATAAGACATGTGCTACTCCACAAACTCCGAAATTCCAACCTCTGCTGTATCACTTACTACAATTCCTAAAAGTACGTACCTGATTATCCCAATACGACGAACACGAACGATCCTTCTCAAAAAAATCGTGTAAACAGTTACAATTCTGCGTTTGGGATATCTGGGAGAGTACTGACTGGGTGGCCCCCACCTCCCTAACACCCCGCAGTTTGAAAACGAAATTTGAGGTGGGAGAACTACCCTCTAGCGACTCCACGACCACCCTGATGTTCTCAGCTATTTCCAGCATTTTCAGGCCTTGCCCTGGGTAGGAGTCGGATTGCTCCATTCTACCTACCTAGCTTTGAGGAGGCCCATAATGCACTGGCGCAAGGCCGCCGGCCGTGCATTTCCGTGGTACCATGTTTGGGTCAAACAACCCTTAAGGACAGAACGGTCGTGGGCCCGCACCATCTTTCGATGGCACTTTCGGCTTCTCCTTCTCACGCAAGGCAGTTTGATCTTTCTGTCCTCCCTGAAGTTCGGAAGAACCCGACTGCATCCTATGCATTGATTGCTCAATAATGACCACCTTTTTTCATGTAGAACAGATCTCTCTCTTGTAAATAGAATTCAAAACAATTTCATTAGTTTTTAGAGTCGCATAATCGCTGAGCGCATGGGACGCCAAGGAAAGTTGTGTGACGCGTTGCATCTGATGTTTTTTTTAGTGGTTTGCATTTACATTTTTGAATGTATCGGGACAGTGAGAAAAAAACTACGATTAAGAATTTCGAAATTCGGAGGTAGCTCACGGGGGCTTTCGGGAGAACGGTAACGTTCTATTAGCAGGATTTATACGAAAAAGTGCACTCAAGTCGGCTTTGGTCAACATGTTTGATAATGTATTTCGCTGCCCTCTTTACTCTCTCACATACAAATGTTTCACGTTACCGTTATGCTATTTGGAACTGTTCGTGTAAAAATGTTAATGAAAAACCCTGCAAATTACTACACAATGGTTTATTATTCTCATGAACGGCTTGACCTAGTATTAGTGCTCCCCCATCTCATTCGATTCAGCATCGACTACTAGTAAACCATACGAAACATGTCCTGGCTACAATGGAACTAATGAAACAAAACGTCTGATGATTTTTCCCCGTCGTCGGGGAAATTGGAACAGGGGCGCTGCTTCGAGCGAACCCGTTGCGAGGCAAAAGGGGAGTTGAGCCACCCGCCCGGCAGCATTGGGAGGCGAGGATGAGGCGGGTTGTTTTTTATTGAAACGGGCGGGAGGGAGGGAGTTCAAACGACGAAATGTTGACTTCCGCTGTAGTTCCCACGTTGTACTGCGTTTCGTTAATTTTTGTAACCGTTTTTTGCCAATTACAACCACGGGCTTCATCCGATCGGATTGCCGAGATGGCGAGCACAACTAGATACCAAATCGGATTTTTGTGCGGACGAACGAATTTTTTAGACCACATTAAAGGCTCAAAACGGCCCGGACGGGGGACGGTGGACGGACATTGCAAATTTGGAATCTCCAAGTCTTGAAACGTAAAGTATCAAATTTTGAGGGGTGGTGTAAAAAATGTTTCGTGACTGAAAACATAGGGTTATTATTCAGAATGAATAATAAACCAAAAGAAGTTCCCTTCAAGGGCTACCGTGTGGTAAAAGTCCCAGCAAGGCATGGGCGATAGGAAGTTGCGTTTACACGACTCGAATGAGAACTAAAGACCCAGAATATAAACCCATCGGATTTGTACAAGTCGTCTGTTTTTTCCCCTCTCAAATAAACGCCGCCTCCATCCGCCCCAAGCCGAAACCAATTAAGTTATTTTAAGACATAAAACACGTGCGACTTAATTAACGCGGGACGACCAAAAAATGTTCCTGGAGGCTGCAGCGGAGATTTGAGTGGACTCGCTTCGTTTCCCTTGAAAAATTTGAGTGGAAGATAACGGCGGTTGACGTTTATTAATTGAGCGCTCGCGTCGATTTTTTCGTCATTCATAGAGCCTTCCCTCGACTTGATTATCACGTTATTCTTGAAAACCCTGCAAATGGTTATACACCAGTTTCTTTTGCGCAGCGTAATTGTCACTTACCCTGTTCAATCCAACGTAGAAAAATATTAAAGAATATAACGTGGCTATATCAATTATATGGAACAACGACGATGTAGAACACTTCTGAGACACGTCCCATTCGATTCCCAGTCAAAAAATACTAGTAAACGATACGAAACATGGCGTCACTACAACGAAATTGACATTTTGTTGGTGATGCTAGGCAATTGGCAAGACGTGACTAGTCGAACAGACAGGTGGAGTGAGACGGGAGACAGTCCCTTCAAGTAGTTACATTTGCCGCACTACTCCCACTGTGATTTTACAGCTTTCTATTTACGCCCCTTTACAAACCCCCCTAAAACCCCATTTGGCATGTAGTTGTGCCCCCCAACTCAGCAATCCGATCGGACAAAGCCCATGAGTGATATGGGCAAAAAGTGGTTAAACCAATTAACAAAAATGAAACTTTGGCGGTTTTATCGCAAATACGCCGCGTTTGGGATCATTTTCTAGGTATATGTAGATGCTGGGTCGAATGAAATGAGTATCAGAGGTGTACAATGGCGTATAGACTGAAAATGGTGAAATCAGATTAATTATAGTGAACCAAAGTCTGCTAATTAAAAGAACTCAGTGGACAATAACTACAGCGAAACTAATAATTTCATCCTCCCTCTCTACCGTGCTCGACTAGTACGTCGTACCAATGTCCTACAGGACACACGGGCGCCTAGAAATATTTCGTTTTTGTCGGTCCGTTGTAGTCAGGTCATGTTTCGTATGGTTTACTGGTATTTTTAGATGCTGAATCGAATGAGATGGGTCTCGGAGCTGTGAGACTCCGTCAAGCCGTGCAAGAGAATAATAAACCGTTCTATTATGCCGCGTTTTTGTCTTTAACATCCGTGGGTTCTGCTCGATTGGGGTGGAACGGATTTTTTAGACGTCGATAAGTCCAGTACAGTAGTAAGTAATATCTTGGCCTACGTGGTCTGACTGATACCATTTGGGCAGTCGAAATCTTACTCCTTCAACCCTCTGAAAGTTGACTTTCCTTAGAACTCCTTTGAAGTTCCTTAGCCCAAGAAGTAGGAAGGAAAGTTACAGATTTAGTTGACATTCGTTTTGGAGTTTTCTTTGTGTCTTTCAGTTTTAATAGCTCTTCAGCCCGTAAAATACTTTGTATTTCTGGGACTGATTGCGAGCTGTACCCCTATTGGGATGACTGGAAGTGGCTGAGGAAAAACCCGCTCAGGACCCTCTTAAATGAAAAAGTAAATAGCGAACCGACAATAGGCTTTGGCGGCGAGAGCAAGCCAAGTACTTGGTAGTCAATATCATCCAACATATCCAGTCCCTTCCAACGTCCGCCTCATTATGAACTACTTGGGTTGTGTGTTACCGGGACTGCTATCCTCGTGTAGCACAGGATCCTTGGCGACTTCAATGCACAGCTCCACTCCTTACCCCTCAAGGACTTTCCATCCTCCAAGTCTTGCGCTTCAAGTGCGAAGGAAACCAGAAACCAGGTGGTTTTTGACATACGACAGTGAGCAACGTTTTTTGGAAAAGCAGCCAAACCTTCCAGCTTTGAGCGCTATTAGGCAAGCTTCTCGCTTTGGCCCAGCTTGTGAAGATGGTAATGACCAAAACAAAGGGGAATACAGTTGATCTCTCCTTGAGAAGTTTGCAACCCAAGTTAGATCAGGCAGGAAACCATATTAAGAGCTTCTGTCCCTTCCCCTGATGAATTCCGCTGGGTCATACCTCCGAGTGGTAACGCATGGGTAACAGCTCTCCACAGGGAGACTAACTAAATGACAACCTGCCGTACATCCACAGGTTTGGTAGATATTGAGCCAGTGCCTGGGTCTGCCGCAACTCATATAACGATTGATATAAGGAACAGTCATTTTGATGAGGAATCAGACCGGTCTTAATTCCGTTGACTCTTGTTGGGCTTCCACGTGTGTGTTCCATTCATACCATACTGCAGCAACCATCTTCGCTTCCAGGCACGATTAATTGCCTCATCTACTCCCTTACTCGCAGCTGCTTCACGTCTTCTTTGGGTCCATCACTTCCTCGTTCTTGTGGATTACATTGTAGAGCAGTATTCGATGTTAGAGGTGCTTGGTGGCTCTTCAATGTTCTTGCTTTGTGTTGCGTTTTGGAAATCAAATTCCCAATAATCTACAAAGGCATCTGTTTATGAAAAGTTCTTTCTGTGACTTTCCACGTTTCCATTCCATACAGAAGAACGTAATTTATGTTGGTATTGAGAAGTCGTGTCAGTAGTTAAGGGTCTGGTACTTCCGGGATCAGTGACGTCAGCCCCCCCCCCCCCGCAGATATGACGTCGTCTCCCCCCGTAATTTTTGAGTGGATCAACCCCCTCGTGTGACGTCGTACCCCCACCATTGGCACAACTTCTGAGTGGATTGTGACGTCATGCTCCCACCACTGCCGTAACTTCTGAGTGGATCAACCCCCTTGCGTGACATCATGCCTGTTCTGGACTTTGTTTCCTAACTGGTTCCAAAGCTACCGCGAAAAAAAGACTGGTAGAACTCAAATTAACACCAATGATTCAGTTAGATAGGCAAAACAAATGTCTGGACGGTGCCATTACCCTGGAAACAAGGCCCTCTGATACATAGGTCATGCTGAAGCTTATCTTCACTTCGATTGAGTTCGATTCTCGAGCCAAGTGTTGCAGACTATATTTACCACCATCCTTGATGGCTGATCCGATTTCTTTTGTGACCATTCTGTTCAGGTTCACTCCAACTCAACTGCACAATGATATTCAGCAAGACAAGTGCGCTTTAACATTGCTCGTGCTTCGATTCGCTCGACTTGTCAGCACTCAGCTTGTCTTGTCTGCAAAATCAAAACCACCTCTAAATTCCACGTCTTCTCCCTCCTAGGCAACCTCGAGCACGACCCAGTATTCGTACTCACGGCAGAGACTCTTTATACCATCTTGTTAGAGTGCCCTCGTTGTATCTTCTACATAACTTCCTCTTTTATCTAGCCGAATATCCTCTCAAAGTTCGCAAATGCAAGTTTCAAGCGGCTTTGCAAAACGACGATAAGCTCCTGAAGAGAGTTTAGAATTAAAAATTGATCACTTCGATGGTGATGGAACCTTAGCCGGTCTCATCTGTTACGGGTCTCTAATCGAAAAATAACGATGGGAATAGAGGAATGGACCTCACCTGGCCTCGACTTCGGTCCTGTTCCGCACAACTTCATTCCTGTTATCTTCTCCTTCGCGCTGGCTAAGGCAGATTAAAGGTAATATCTAGACTCCATTCAGCGACTACTCAATTTCCGCAGGAGTTTACTCCACCAGGGGTCGCTCTAAATTGCCAACTCGATATCCCCAGGTTCCCCCCCCCCTCATCACTTCTTTCGACGAGAGTTACTTTCAAAGCAAATAAAACGCCCAACTTTTCATCTTACGCTCGAGAAATGTTGCATTTATAGCTCGCTCGCTCCGGTTTTCCATCAAACGCTGGAGATCAATAAAAAGGTTGAGCCGAGCACGAAGCAAACGGAACGACTAGTGTCAATAAGAGCTCAAGAGGTAAACATGTTGACATAATCGTCGCGGCTCTCGGAAAAAGGAAAATCTCTCTCGAGCGCAAATATTCGTTGACGACGGTTTAGCTGTCGGAACGAAGCGTAATTTGACGTGGAAAACATTGGGTACGACGCATCACACAACTTTCCATTGCTTTACGCTCATTCAACTCAATTCAAAGGGGGTTTTGTCAATTTTAACGTCGCGTTTGGTATTGTTTCCTTGGCATTTTTGGATGTTGAGTTGAATAAAACTGGTCTCAGAGGTGTAGGCGCACTTTCCACTACTGAAGTAACTCGTGGAACAATATAACAAAAGTTATCGTTTCTCCTCGGCCCCGCTCATTTCTCTCACTCCAACGACCGTCAGTTCGTACCAATTGCCTATTGTCGCCTATAAAATGTTAATTTTCGTATTTTTCGATGCTGAATCAAATGGGGTGGTCTTGGAGGTTTTTTTTTCACATCTGTTCACGAAATTTACATTTGATATAAACAAACGTAGCGCTACGTCAATTCACTTGTGTTCACTCAGTTCATTTGTTCTCTTCACGGCGGCAGAAAGCAGTAGCACATAGAGATCCGGAATTTATTGTGCTGCTCGTACTCATGCCACGACCATTATTGAGCAATTCGAACACGGAGAATTAATGAGGGTGTAAACCCGTTTTTTTTAATGAGAAGTATAATAATCACTCCAGAGTTATTGGATTTAGAAATGGTAGTGAAACTGCGGTAGTTGTGGAGTAGCCCTTATGTATCTTAAGAGCGTTATTAAAAACCTATCGAATAGGTACTTGGTAAGAGTGCAACCTGAATTTTTCTGAAGAAGCTAGTTACATTTGGGCGGAGTTTATAAGGAAAATATCTGGTGCGTAGCAACCCACAACTTTCCGCCACCCCCGTAATTTCGAACACCATCTACACGCGGGCGCTATATCTTCGTTCAACGCATTTTTACAGGAACATTTATAGAGAACAAAATGTAGGGACTAGTTAGCTGAGAGTACTCCGGAAGTTTGATCGAAATCGTTAGAGCCGTTTTTGAGAAAATTGGAATACCGATAAATTAATATTCGACAAATCTCCTTTTCTGAGTAAACTTGGCTTATATCTCCGTTCAACATATATATACAGAAATAATTCTACAGAACGAAATGTCGATATGGGTGATTGAAAGACACTCCATTAGGATTTATCACATCTGGTGAAAAAGTTACCCTGGAATTTATGGAAATGTTAGAAAAAACGTTATTTTTGACACATTTTGATTTTTATCTCTGTTCAATGGACCGTCACAGGAACATTTATTGAGTAGAATATGTAGGTATTAACTATTTGATACCATCCTGTGAGTTTGGTGAAAATCGCTGAAGCCATTTTGCCAAAAAGCGTAAAAAACCTATTTTTGCTTCAGGGGCCCATATCTCCGTTCACCGTATTTTCATGGAGATATGTATGGAGAAGAAAACTTAGGTATTGATTAGGAAAAGATAATTTGAAAGTTTAATCAAAATCGTTGGAGCCGTTTTTGAGAAAAAATGCGAAAAACCCTAGTTGTTAGTTCATTTTCGTCCCCCCCCCCTTCCCATCGGCCGAAATCGACCATAACCTTATTTTAGTGTTTACAAAAAATAAGGAAGAAAACAAAAAAAGAACCAGCTCAATCGGATCAGCCGTTCTCCCGCAAATCGAACTGCAGACACACACACGGACCACGCGCCGAAATTAGGTTTTTTAGACTCAGTAGGGTCTGAAACGTAAAGATCTGAAGAAAACCCAAAATTTTTTTTGGGCCGATTACTATACTTTCCTTCCCTTCGGGTAGCGGAAAGTAAAAAGTACGCCAAACTCGATTTTCGCCAAAATGTTGGTAATTTATAGTGCTGTTCTCGCGAACGGGAATTTTACGGTTTCATCATCTTATCAGAAGCTGTTCATATAACAAATTAATCAAAATCTTTCGAGCCGTTTTTTAGGAAAAAATATTTGGTGTTTTGATCACTATGACAACTATAGTTAGTTTTTGTGTGGATTATGTTCATACCCTCATTTTGGAGTTTCATGGTGATTTGCGTGCTTGATATCAAGTTTGAGCTGATTTGATTCTGCTGTTTTCACTCAATCGCGTTCACATACACAACCGTTTTCTCAAAAAGTGTTTTTCGAAGGCTATGAACCGTAAAGATCTGGAGAGAACTCACCCTTCCTTTCACTTCCAACGGATTTTCCAGGAAGTGAATGACCTTTTCTGTTCCAACACTCCCCCCCCCCCAACCAACCAAACAGGTACGTTAACTTCAAGAATTATAAACCGTTACGCAATAATTCACACCGGTTCTCATCACACTGCAATAATTTAGATTAGTTGGTTAGGGAAAGTAAAATAGCAAAATTTACGTGCGGCTCAGCAAATGTGAAGAAATGAGTGGCACCTGATGTATTAAAGTTCTAATGTAACAAATTCACAGCCAAACAAAAAAGAAGGTTATTTTTTCGTGAGTCGTTATCCACATAACAGGGCCTACTGCTTTATGCATAATCATAAGATATGCCGCCCTTTCCGAAAAAGGACGAGTTTCGCGTGATATTAAGGGATAAAACAGCGTGGTAATGCGTAAAAAATTGCTTCGCTCGCGCGAAAGAGGGAGCGTGCGTAGAGGGAGTTGTTAATGCGTCGGAGGTAGGTAATTCATGTCGAGGAAACAGGACCTATCTCACCTGGCCCTCGCTCGGAAAATATTTACAGGATTGCTCCGTACGAGCTGGGCCTTCCTCCCCAAATAAAGCGGATGTATGATGTTTGAGAAGACCGTCGAGTGCTGGGAGGGCGATTCTGCTGACGCGGAGCATTTCTTAACGCAGCGCTACGTGACAAATCGTGAAGTACTATTGTTTTGTACTGTGCTTCGATGATCCGATTAGGCTCACCGGAATCTGAAGCGTTCCTTCTATTGAACCTCTGACTGTAAGTCACGGCAGAGCTTTTGACGGCTCCCTCAATCGATAACAGACGTGGTCATGCAAAGCCATGCTTAGCACTAGGATTGATGTTCGTGATTAATAGAAGTAGTTTTGCAAAGATTAACTTCGAAATCTCGCTTAACGGATCTATGGTTGGGACAAGACAGAGTAGAATCTACCGTCTCGTATCATTTCCATACCCTCACGGGTTCCAATCGTGCCTGTAACATGACCTTGCAGAAATTCCCTCATGAACTCGAGGTTTCAAGGTGTTAAATGCCCTTGGACGTAGGTAGGTGTGAGAACTCCTTACTCCACAGTTGCAAAGGTCTGTAAGAAGGTGGTGTCCGTGTGGTTATGTGCCTGTACCTGTTGGGTACTGAAGGGGCATAGTGCACGAGCGACACTAGCTCAGGCAGCAGTGGTTTGGCATCAGTCATGCGAGATGGCCACGGTGCAATGGGTGTGAGGAGGGAGGTTGAATGTCCATATCGAGCCCACAGGTTCAATTCGTGTCAAAATTTCGGTATGATGAAGTTCGCTCAACTCAAAACATTAAAAGTTTAACATCTGAGTAACATGCATACCAATTGAGTGCACACGGTTGACAATTATATTTAAAGCAAATGCTTATAGAATACGTTTAGTAGCACACCGCGGATCGAATTATTCATTTCGTGCCATAAAAAAAACATATGTTTCCGCCCAGGATCGAACTGGGGACCTTCTGCGTGTTAGGCAGATGTGATAACCGCTACACCACGGAAACTCGCTTGTAGACAGAACTCATCGCTTAACTCTCATCCAGAAGTTCGCGGACTATCTGGTCACTCCTTGGCCGGATGTTGTAATCTTAAACTACTGTTAAAAACAATTACAGCAACTTTTGGCTCGGCACTTTTGGTACTTTGTCGACTAGGAAAATGGAATTTGCCTAAGTTGGGATGACTAGAGGTAAATAACTGTTGCTTAATGTCAGCATTTACGTGTAATTGGTGCTCTCAGAATTGCGAAGAAATAATCCAATCCAATTTTATCATTGTCGAACAAAGCATACCTCCAAAAACCGCTTCAAAAGCATGTTTTCGCAAGGCTGTTAATCCCAGGAAACAAACAATATGATAAAGAACGTTTAGGTGCGATCACCCCGTTCGAGGAAGGGAACTAACTGCTTTGAGCAGTGAAAAAGATCAAAAGAATATCGTTTACTAACATTCTAGTCATCCCTTTTATCTTGTAACAAACAAATATTAAACTGTTGATGTATCTTTAGTGAGATCTCGACTTGAGTTTGCGTCGTCCATCTGGAACCCCATGTACCAAGTTCACATCGAAGCTACTGAGCCCAGCATACATTTCTCAAGTACACGTTGCATTGGAAGTTAACACTCAGGTAGACAAGAGGACATCCAAAAGATGATTACAGATTCATGTGATGTCCTCATTTCAGTCGAATTAACATTTTGTGAACCACCTATGAGCTCAGCAGCCTGTGAGGGTGCAAAGGGCAGTGAATGTTGTCAGCGTTAAAATTTATATTGATCTGTTTGAAGATATTGTAGAGGTAATGAAACGAAAACTGTCGAACTACTTTTCGTTCAATACTGGTAAAAAGAGTACAAAACCGGAAAACCGAATTTTTGTTGCCAATTGGTTTTCTACATGGTTATCACTATAGGATGCTTATTTTGGTTTATTATTCATTCAGAATAATAACTCTATGTTTCAAGACATGGAGATTCCAAATTTGCAATGTCCGTCCGCCGTCCACCGTCCAGGCCGTTTTGTGCCTTTAACGTGGTCTAAAAAATTCGTTCTTTCGCACAAAAATCCGATTTGGTATCTAGTTGTGCCCGCCATCTAGGCAATCCGATCGGACGAAGCCCGTGGTTGTAATGGGCAAAAAACGGTTAAAAAAATTAACGAAACGCAGTTCAACGCGGGAACTACAGCGGAATTCAACGTTTCGTCGTTTGAACTCCCTCCCTCCCGCCCGTCTCAATAAAAAACGGTAGCAACGCTGCAGGGCGGGCGGCTCAACTCCTCTTTTGCCTCGCAATGGGTTCGCTCGAAGCGCCCGACGGGACAAAATCATCAGACGTTTTGTTTCCGTAGTTCCATTGTAGCCAGGACATGTTTCGTACGGTTTACTAGTATTCGATGCTGAATCGAATGGGATGGGGGAGCACTAATACTAGGTTCATGAGAATAATAAACCATTGTGTAATAATTTGCAGGGTTTTTAAAGTTGTATTGTTTTTACTATTAGGATTACGATCTCATTATCATTAATAAGTGTGCAGCTTTGTAGCATAAATGGTGACGAGGTGGAGGGTGTTCCACGTTTGAAAGGTATCGCTTAGTTCGAGTATTCATCGTTTCGAAAACGCTGTTAACACAAACACGACTGGAGTAGGCACAAAAGGTGGAGAGGATGGGGGGAATGGGAAGGTTCCTACTCGTAAAGTGGGAAGATTATGCCAGAGCAGGTTCGATTCTATTAAGGTTAGTCGGAGGGTTTGCGTCGGTTGACTCAATAGGGCGTAAGAAGTATCGGAATTGATGTTTATAAAGAGATGATGGGATGGCGAAGGGGAGGGGGTGGAGGGAGTGAGCGGCGGTAAGTTACGGGGGTAGAGAGAAAGTGAGAGAAGGGTCTAAGTTTGAAGGTTAGGGTGAAAGTTAACGAGGGTTGAAAGCGCTTGTTTCGATGCAAAATCAAGAAAACTACCTGCTGAACTCATAACCTCACATGTTTGTTCTACACGTTTAGTTTCAACTGAGATCCAAAGTTGAATGACGCGGAGTGAAGTAATTGGTGGCTACCGCATCAACATGAAATCCGCTTTAGTCGAATTTCTGTTGAAAGTTTTGTAGCGCTTCTGAAATGTAGCTGTCCTTGTCTCCTCATATTTTAGCTGACAGCGCTGCTAACGGTATTTTTTTCTGTAGGACCAGATTGGATTCTAATTTATCTCTACTTCTCACAAGACACAGAGAAACCTTGTCAAGTGGGCAAGGCCTCTGGGGGGTGTGGTGGCTCAATGCATTGGAGTGTGATCCAGCCGACCCTGGATCCTTCCTGCGCCAGTGGACTCTGGCTAGATCCCCGACCATCCTTGTGCTGCAAACCAGGGGGGGGGGGGGCGAGAGGTACCATCAATACAGCTGGGGATATCGGAGTGGGCTTCCCAACGAGTTCGTTCAATGGGAGCTGGGAAATGGGCCCAATGTGGCGGATGCATGCTAATGTTCCCTGTCACAGGACTTCCTGACGTCTCCCTCTCCCCCCCCCCTCTCACTGCCATGGGGATGTGGTTTATTCTTGAAATGCCAGCGACGTATCGTTTATAAGTTGAGTAAATTAAGTTGCAGAATCTACCACTGTCACATTTTGGCTGACAGCACTGCTAATGGTAGTTTCTTCTATAGCACGTAATTAACATTGAATAACATACCGGAGGAAGGATTTTTTTTGGGAGATTCCCTTTTCTTTTCTTTTTTTTATTGTTCAATTTACTAGCCCTTTATTATTATTGTTAAGGAATATAGGAAGCTTAAAGGTAGAAAATGTGCCGCTCAGTTTGGTATCAAGAATGAGAATGGCCTTTTTAATTATTTACACATAAACACATGCAACCAATGCCAATCAACAATGCAGTAACGATGGAGCGCAACAATATGAAGTTCTCAACATCATTCCCCTTCTCCTCCTTCAGATGTAGCTGCTGTATACGGGGTCAGGCGGTCTGCATGGATTACTCTTGGGCGTCCTCTTGGTCGACGAATGCGAAAAACCACGTCAGAAATGACTTTGACAATTTCGCAGGGCCCTTACCACGGTGACTGGAGCTTAGGACATTTTCCTACTGTACGCCGCGGCCAAAAACACCATACTTGGTCCCCGACTTTAAATATCGGTTGCGTAGCCCTAGTATCGTATCTTCTCTTCGCTCCTTCAGCTGCTGCCAGCAGCTTATCTCGTGCTAACTCGTACGTTGCTACAAGGTGCTCCTGCAACGACTTCGCATATTCGGCCTTCGTTTGTACGCCAGGGACTGAACCCATCAGCAGGTGGACTGGTAAGGTCAGTGGTCGCCCCAAGTTCAATTCTGCTGGTGAGAAACCTGTAGACGTATGCTCCGTGGCTCTATAAGCCAGCAGTACGCAAGGTAGCCACTTGTCCTAATCCCTCTGGTTTTGGTTAACCACTTTTGCGAGCAAGTTCCATAGCGTGCGGTTGAATCTTTCAACAAGACCATTGTTTTGGGGGTGAAGTGGGGTGCTACGTGTCTTCTGTATCTGCAGTAGCTGTAAAACTTCCTTGAAAACGGCAGCTTCGAACGTGGTTCCCTGGTCCGAGTGTATTTCCCTTGGAATTCCGAAACGAGAAATGACGGTTTCTACCAATCCCCGAGCTACTGTTTCAGCTTTTATATCACGGACAGGAAATGCCTCTGGCCACTTTGTAAAGTGGTCAATCACAACCACAATGTATTTATTCCCTTGATCTGTTACAAGCAAGGGGCCTATGGTATCGATAGCAATCCTCTCAAAAGGAACGCTAGATATGTAGCTTTGCAGTGTTGCCTTCGCTTTCTGTGAGGACCCTGCCCTTCGGCCACAAATCTGGCAGGCTAGGCAATGGAGCTTGACATCGCCTTGGAGGCCAGGCCAGTAGTATTGGGATCGAACTATACTAAGCGTTCTTCGGCGTCCGAAATGGCCCAAGCTATGTGCTCTATCTAGAACCTCATTTCTACAAGATCTGGGAACCAGAAGCTGTTTCAACGTTTTCCGACCAGACTCATCTTCCCAAATGCGCACCAGTATTCCGTGTTCAATGGCTAAGGAATCAAACATTGCCCACAATGTCTTCACAGCGTTATTATCGGCAGCGATCACTTCCCATGCAGGACGTTGTTTGGACCCCACCCAAGCTTTGACCAGCCGAATATCTGCATCTGTTTCTTGCGCATTGACCCAATCGATTAGACTCGTTTGCAGCTGAACTCGTTGCAAAGTTTGCACCTTTTCCTGTTTCTGCTCTTGTTTAGAGCAATATCCACAGTTATCATCAATGCAGGGTCTTCGTGAAAGAGCATCGGCATTTTGATGGTTTCTGCCTGATCGGTAAACGACACGGTAATTGTATGAGGCTATGAGTTGAAGCCAGCGTGCTAACTGGCCATCGAGCTGCTTAAAATTGCTAAGCCATTGCAAAGCAGAGTGGTCAGTCCGCACGACGAATTCTTCTCCATTATCTAAACCGAACGAATGGAAGTGTTTCAGTGCTTTGACAATGCTGAGGAGCTCTTTCCTTGTAACACAATAATTGCGCTCCGGTTTCGATAAGCATTTGCTAAAATATGCGAGCACAACTTCTTTATCATCTTGCACTTGCGATAAGACTGCTCCCACTGCTCTGTCACATGCGTCAGTGTCAAGATGAATAGCTCATCCGACTGGCAAGAGTTTCTTTCTTTCTTAATTTCTTTATTCGCAATGTGGACGGGTATATTAGTATTGCACTTAGGTTTCAAATCAAGTATATAATTTTGATTTGGTGGGGGGTATGTTTAGGCGCTTCCTCGACACGGGAGGAGCAGGGTTGGGCAACCCGCAACACACGCCCTTCTCCTATCCTTTTCGGTTCATCCTTCTTCACTTGCGTTCCGACCGTCGCCTAATGCGTGGGCACCTCCGACCATTTTTACCTTTTATTATATTTTATTTATTTTCAAACTTCCCTGATATCATTTCCATTTGGGCTTGTCCCATCATTAATTGGCTGAGCCGGTGCATACGCCCAGCTCGCGATTTTCTAAAACTGCGAAGGAAGCTGCTGCCAGACACCCAGGGCCCTGGGAAGAAGCCACGAGGACGTCTTACGAGAGGTATTCCTATTTCGCATCCTCATTCACCTTTTCTTTCAGGGTTGTGTGGGCGGTGCCTGTCTGGTCCGTTTCGTGTTTGGGAAAGCGCTTGGTGTCGATGTGCACTATGTTTTTCCTAAAAATACAGTCCTCTTAATTTACTCGTGCACACCTCACAAGACACGGAGGACACTGGGCAGTGCCTGCAAGGGTCTATCTATGGAAATGTGGCTCATGCTTGAAATGCCGGAAACAGGTCGTTTATAAGTAAAGTCAAACGTAGTTGTGGTATCAACCAAAAACTCGAAGTAATCCATGAAAATTCCTGAGATACAATAGCAACTCTTGAAACCCCGAGCAAATATCTGGAGCGAAGCGTCCATCAATTTTCCCTAAAAGTATTGAGTCGCTGCATCTACTCAACGAAAACGTGTACAGGGTTTGATCAATAAGTAGCAGGACTGAATTTCTGTAGTGCCAAAGGAGCGGCGAAAGTGATAGAATCACTTAGTGGTGGTAATGGGGAGCCTTCCTAAGAGATCGCTATTTTTCCCAGTTGCCTGGGAGCAAGCATAGACAAGTATATCAATTTTTGTGAACATCTGTTAACAAGTATCGTCGCGATCCAAGATGGATAATAGTGCAGAGCAGCGCTACGCAACTAAATTCTGCGGCACACTCGGGAAAACCGCAACGGAGACCCTTGGAATGCTTAAGTACGCCTAAAGGGATGCTGCCATGAGTGGCATATACTGTTTGTGAAGGGGCGGGAGCTCGTCGGAAACGACCAGCGAGCCAGCCGCACAAATGTAGCCAAAATGAAGGGATACGTCTTGAACAAACTATAAATGCCAGATTTTACCTTGTTGACAGGTTGTGCAATGGTGCCCTTTGCATTCGGCCAAACATCAGCCCAACTGGTTGTCGTGAGGGAGTTTTTGGTTAAGCATGGTGTTGCCGGGTTGCGCCTCCCACCGTACAGTCCAGATCTGGCACCTTCGCTCTTCTTCCCCTTTCCACGGTTATACAGCTCCGCAGAAGATCTCAGAGGCCGCGACGGCAGCTCTGAAAGGGGTCCCGGAAAGCGAGTTTCAGATGGCGTACGTGCATTGGGAATCACGTCATGCGTTGTGTCGGGACACCAGAGTGCTATTTCAAGGAGTAGTAAAGATTTTTGCGGATAAGATGGTGTTTACGAAACCTGGGCGGCCGAGGAGGATTAAAAACGGATGAGGGTCTTCGTACGCAAACCTCACTAAATCGTTTAAATTTAATCATGCTCTTTACAGGCTAAGGTATCGTGAACCTTGTAGTGGGAATGTTTCCATGAGCTCTGTTGGATGTAAGTCCGTTAAGTCTTGACAAGATACATGCGTCGCGTCTGCGCTCTATTCGAAGGGGTCTGTCAGTCAAATGGCCCACACGTACGCCGCGGTACATCGACCGAAACGAGAGTACCGATTTTGTTTTTGTACGCGAACCCTCTTTATGGACGTCACTCGAGCTCTTGACGTTGCGATAGGCCTAACCTCAGCGGTCAACCGCACGCACGGACTCTGGTCGGCTGGCTCTCTCCGTAAATCACAAACGAGGTTTGTTCATAAATATTGCGACTCGCGTACCATTTGAGAAACGCCTTCGAAGCCGAGTTGGGGATTGCTCCTGTCAGCGTCAGATTGCAGTCATCGCTATTAGCAAGCCTCGGGGGTTTCTCGTTTTGGGTCCCAGCCGAAATTACTTTTAACCTTGAACTGAATGCAGTTGGGAAGAAACGATCAAGACGTTGGGCTGTAAAGCCTCGACGGAGCACTTAGAAGTATACTAAGCACTATTTCATGTTTTGAAGTAACTGTCTCAGGTCCACATCGCAGCAAAACGAGTGAACCAATTGAGTACGACCTTTTTACTTTCAACAGCTCTAAAAAATAGGAATGAAAGGTTTTAAAATCTTGTGTGTGTCTTTGAAGACACTGGAGAAAGACCAGGTGAACGAAATCAGTTAAAATTTGATATTTGGCGTGCGCGCCGCAAAACATGCGCGAAATCGGCGACCGTTTTCTGAAATGATGTCCCCATTAACCCATTGAACTTGAAAATCTCCGTAATACTTTTTAAAGCTTAGGAAAGTTACAATACTAATTGCTCTGCTTTGACAACTCAACATAGCTGACTGTCCGTTTTGTGTTGTTGCAGGTAGAGAACATCAGGGCCTGCCTTCTGGCGCTTGAGCGACTTGGAGTCAACTTGGAAGGTGTTTCCGTCAAAGAGTTGAGAGAAGGGTCGCTCAAGTCGGTGCTCGCCCTGTTCTTTGCTCTCTCCAAGTATAAACAGCAGCTCAAACTTCAAGCCGAGGCGAATCGAGCGAAGAAACACGACGACATGCTGTCGAGGTGAGTGTTCCAAATTACGGTTTATTGATAAGATTCGTCACAGCAGCGCCCGTTGCGAAGGATTGAGCCCATTTAGTCCGGGAGCCGAGGGCTGAAAACGTTGACCGTTGAGTTGAAAGTTGGTTAGTATTTTTACTTTCCTTGCTCTACGAAGTAGAAAGGTAAGTTATGTAATCGGCTGAAAAAAAAAATTTTGAGTTTTCTTCAGATCTTTACGTTTCAGACCCTCCTGAGTCCGAAAAACACTATTTGGGAAAATGGTCTGTGTGTGTGAACGATTTTTAGAGAAAACCACCGTACTAAATCAGCTCAAACTTGATATCTCGCCCGCAGGCCTCCATGAGACGCCAAAATAAGGGTTTGAACAAAATCCATCGAAAGTTAACTATAGTTATCATAGTGATCAAAACACCAAATATTTTTTTTTTTCTCAAAAACGGCTCTAACGATTTTGATTAAATTTTTCATATTGGTAGCTCTTAATGAGATAATTATACCATAAAATTCCCATTTGTTGGAAAATGACGAGAGCAGCACTATAAATTATCAAACTTTTCGACAAAAAGCGTTTTTCGCGCAGTTTTTTCTTATAAACTCCCCTGGAATTTTTGTAGAATGTTAAAATAAATCGGTACTGTAGTCCAATCCAATACCTAAAGATTGAGTGTGTAAAAACGCTCATGGGATACATGGGGCTCACTCCAGAAATTCCTGAGTTTCAACTACCACCGTTTCGCTTACTACCAGTTCTAAACTTTTTACCCAATAACTCTGCAAAAGTAATTACTATCCCTCTTCAAAAAATTCGTGTTTACAGCCTCATTAATTATCTGTGTACCAATTGCTCAATAATGGTGTTGCAATGAGTACGAACAGCCCAATAAAATCTGGAACTGTAAGCGCTAACGCTTCCTGCTGCCGTAAAGCGTTGTTTGACCAAGTTCAAATAAACCGAGTGATAAATGAATTGATTACATAGAATTAACCGTGTACAAAGTGAATTGACGTAGAGCTAAGGACTGTTGTGTGTTGCAATGCACATACTCCATGTCAATCTAATTGCTTAGCGTCGACTCGAAAACGTCATGTTTTGTATCGTTTACAAGTTTACAATTCAAAATTCTTATTTTAGTGAATTTTCAATGAGCTTATGTATTACTGTAAGTATCCCGTTTTGAAATGCCGTTTCCAAGTCACTAAAAAGCCAACCAACGGAACAGGAGTGGATTCCACGAGTTGGGCTCGAAATAATTTTAAGTTCTTCTTTCTCCTCAAGTTTTCAAGTTAAGAGGCAATTCCAGCGAAAATAAAAACGTTAACGGTATCCGTCGTTCGTTTCCCTCAACTTCTAAAACCTTGCAAGTTTCATCGGTTTCTCTCCTTTGAGGGATCGTTGAAGGCACAACCTGGTTATGGCGTTTGAGTTAACTCCGAAACCGTTGGGGGTGGGCTGTTTGACTTTTAATTGTTGACTCAAGGGGTTGGCCGCAGTTACAACTCGCTAACGTCAACATCTCTTCAAGAGCCCAGCCTTTGGTTTTTTTTCTTGCCCTTGCTGGTGGTAATCGATACAACGGATTGGAAGACGTTCCAGACGGCTGTAACAATTTGGATTAAACCTTTTGTGTGGACAGATCCAAATAACAACGCTAATTAAACATTTACATTAGTGGAAAAATAATAAAATTAGTGCAATAAATTATTTACCAATCAGACGACAAGCTATTTTAATGCAATTATACTGTATGATATGTCTTTTTTTTTTAAATCTGGTACCACGCATCACACAACGTCCCTTGGCCTCATGAGCATTCAGCGATTCTCTTAACTCTAGAAACTAATCTGGGCGCATGACCACTTGTCCGCTAAGCACCAAAAGTGGAACGGTCAGGTGAGAAATAGAAATTGTCGTGGAAAGTAAAAAATATTATCCCAGTGAGAATACCTGTAATTAGTGTCAAGGTCAATGAGTATCCTGAGTATTGATCAATGAGTATCCATTTCTACGTGGCATAGAGCTGCCATTGGGGTGAATGGCAGCAGTCTGGCCAAGGTGCAAAGGCTGGGGTGCCTACTCATAGCGGGGGTGATGAAGACTACACCCACCGTCACCATGGAGAAACTGTTCGATCTTCTTCCCCTGGACATTTATGTCAAGGCAGAGGCGATGAAGGTGGCTTACAGACTCAATAAGCTCGGAATAGCTAGGGTGCCTCAGGCGACTAATGGACACCTGGCTATATTTAGGGACTTGGAGACCTTCAAGGAGCTCAGCATGATCACAGACGCAATTGTGCCCATGTATGAGCTGGAGAGGAAATATAATGTTCAGCTATTGGGAGGTCCATGGAACAGCGATAGCCGCCAGTTTCAGCCTCCCAGTGGCGTCAACATCCACACAGATGGATCGAAGACCCCAGAGGGGACAGGATCCGGGGTGTGGATAAGTGGCTCTGGACGGAGTGGGACATATATTGCCCTAGGCTCCACTCCATCAGTTTTTCAAGCAGAGATTTATGCTATTATTGCTGGGGCAATCCAAATGCATGAGAAAGGCTATAGCAATAGAACTATCAATATATTGACCGATAGTCAAGCGTCGTGTAAAGCGCTACTGAACTACTGCACGACGTCAAAACTGGTGCGAGAGTGCAGGATGTGGCTTAACTCCCTACCTAGTGCAAATAGAGTTAATGTGTATTGGATTCCAGGACATAGTGGGATCATTGGAAATGAGAGGGCGGACCATCTGGCCAGACGTGGTTCGTCCACAGTACCTATTGGGCCACCGCCCCATTGCGGGATTTCTGTCACTAGTTAAAAGGACTGTGAAAGAACATGCCAGAAGACTGCAATGTATGCAATACATCAGACTATCTGGAACGCTGCAGGAGTAAGACACTCCAAACGGTTTGTCTCAGAGCAAACAAGTGAGACAAGAGACACCCTTCTGAGGATGGAGAGGAAGGACTTAAGGCAGGTTGTTGGGATCATAACAGGGCACTGCAGAATGAACAAACACATGTATGTTATGGGTATAGCCGAAACCCCTCTATGCAGATGGTGTGGTACGGATGAAGAAACTCCCTACCATGTCCTGGCCCAGTGCCGGAGACTTGAGAGCGAGCGATTTTTGGTCTTTGGCGCCACTTCTCCCAGGATGGATACCAATGAGGACTCCTTCAGGAACTACCTGGTTTTCCACAGAAAGCTAGGTATAGACCTGTAAGACACTAGGACTGGCACAATAGGTCATCTGGCCGTGGTGCACATCCCATTACTGGGTTTACAGTCAGAAGATTATATATATCCATTTCTACACGATTTCAGAGCGACACGCCTTTTAACGGTGGCAAAGTGGTTCATTCCAGAAAGGGGTGGAGAACAACTTCCTGACGGCAAATTACGAGTATAGGCCCCGGTAGTCCAGTCCCATTCTTTGCTTGGTGGGATCAGAGGAGAGCAAGCAGCGTTGCCTTAAGATGTGTCAAAGGATCGCTCATCACCTTCGTCCTAAGGGAGGATTATGGCCTCGTCATGAGTCACCGCTCTCTTATTGCTTCCTTTCAACGGGAATGACGAGGGGCCGGGGTGGGGGAAGGAGAGAGGGAGAGAGAGAATGAAAGAGACTTCCACTTCACCGGAAAAGAGGTCCTCTTTCGTCAACGGTAGACACTCGAAAACAATTTTCCACTCACAAACTAATTTGGGTGCAGGAGAAGGGCGCGTTTGCTTCGGGGGCCAACAGGAGTCTGGCGAGATTGGTCCGGGTGTCTCTTGTCTGGGGTGAGTTGGAGTGAGGGAGGATGGCGAAGGAAGGTCCTCCGGGGAGAAGCGATCGTTCCTGATGACGTGACAGCCCCTCCAGCGTTGGATTAGCGCTGCGGGGGGTGCATCGTAATGCGGCGAAACTCGACACACCCTTTTATTTCGGATAACGCGTTACGACCCTTAAAATCACAAAGGTGGCAAGTGGCTTAAATTTATGCGAAGGCGATGACGAGCCGGGAATCCGAAGGAAGTCACGGAAGGCGGAGGTAACGGAAACCTGATTTCCTTTGGCTGACGAGGTTTATTAGCGATGAGTCTCATCCATTTCCACGTCTCTAGTGGCGATTGCCAAAATCCTTAAACCAAACAACATTTATAACAATGTACAGTTCGAATGTCATTGCCCCAACCCTGTAAAAGTGGCCAGATACGCCATCTACGCTGGAGGGGTTTGAGCAGCTCAGTGTAGTAACGCGTTAATACTCCAGCCTCCTATCTTGACAGGTTTTTTGTCCATATCGGTAATATTCAATCTAGGCGGGCTTAGAAGTAATGTCCGGTTTATCTACGGATTAAGTACAAGTACCGAAAACCAAGTGGCAGTTGACGTGACGTGGAAAGCCTCTTATATAACTTCAACGAAGGTTTCCATAACCCCTGTAGAGTTGATTGTGTAGAAGCAAGCCACTGGGTAGTTTTGAAACATTCCACTACGAAAAACGGATCAATGAAATTGGTGACTTACACGCTTCTTGAAACGCTTGAAGAATAAAAGTACAGGCATTCCACACACTCAGATTATAATTCACCGTTGTGGGAGTTTAAGTAGAAAACCTCGATTCACACCACTGGCTGAATATTTGGAATTATAGAGGACTGTAAAAAATTGTTGTTTGCTCATTCAAATACTACTGTTCTAATAACATGCAGGCTTCTTCTCGAAGTGCCGTACCCATAGAGGGCGTAGGCGACCTCTCACATATACCTGTGCTGTGTATCATTAACTGTTATATACAGGTATATGGGACCTTCAGTTTATCGCGGGTTCCAAACGGCACTATTTTGAGAGGCTTACTAGGCAAGTATACCCGTGGTGGTTTGCCATTGCCTTCCACGAGGTGACGGCTGCAAATTGTTAGGTGTTACGCTTGGGAATCGAACCCAAGTATTTGGCATGGTAGGCTGATGCACTAACCTCCACGCCATGCAGGCACCTAACTCAATTCATTCACAAAACGAGATCAATGTATTGACTGAGCTGGAGTCCATCGACATGTTGGCCCTGCCAGTAATAAGCAACTCGATGACTGTATCATCTCTTATTCATCCATGAACGTCTTTCGAGAAAATGGGTTGGGCCAGACCACTGGACGAGCCAGTTCCTCACAGGACATGGTGACTTCAATGCGCGGCTCCACTTCTTTTCTCTGCAAGACTCTCCATTATGCACGTCTTGTGCCTCCAATGCGGAGGAAACAAGAAACCATGTGCTGGTTTCTACAACAGTGAGCGACGGTTGTTGGGAGGGCAAACGAACTTAGCAGCAATGACTGCTACAAAGCAAGCCTATAACCGTTTTGCAGAGTTCACGAAGAAGGTAATGGCTAAGAAACGTGTTCATAGTTGATCTGTTCTTTTGAAACTTGCCGCTCAAGTTAGATCAGGTGGGAAACCAGATTATGAACTCCTCCCAAACGGTACGGGATTCCTCAGGTGGTCACCTCCGCGCAGTCACACACGGGCAACAGCTCTCTACCGGGAGACTGGCTAACGGTCAAATACCTGCCGTACCTCCACAGGTCTGAGTTCGGTGGATGCTGCAGGGGCCGACCTCTTGCATATTAGCGAACCGCAACTTCCATGACTGATAAAACCCTCGTCGAGGGTTTAGGTCATCAAATAAGGAAACAGACCTGTATCCTCCCTTATTATTGAGTGGGTAATTACTTAGGTTGAGTTATGTCGGTGAAATAGAGCCGGCAGTGTCACATCATGATGTCATTTACAAGATTGTGGCGAGGCTCAACTACAAATAGTCGACAGAAGCCGGAAGACACGCACCTCGATCCATACTCGAGGGAATTCGCCTCATCTTCCACCCCAGCATGCTCTTTGAAGCCCGTAAGACGAACCAAACTGCCGATTAACAAGCAGTGAATTCTAACTTACTAGTAGATGAGGAGGGGCTTCCAAAAACCCTCGGAGCTCATCACCTAACGATAATCTAAGAATCGGAAATAGAGGGACTTGGAAAGAGGGGAACTTGGGAGAGGCGTTGGCGTCAACAGCTACCGGCAGGGGGAGGCAATATATTCCATCAGAAGGCTCATTAAAATGTAAAAAAAAGTAAATCTACTGGTGTCAGAGGAGGGGAGCGAGACGAGCGCGTGTCGATTCTGAAAGGGAGCGAGCAAGTGGCATTTCCTACACAGTTGGCGCTTCTAAAGTGGGACGTGTCTAGAGGCCGACCATACGAGTATAGCGCCCCAGAAAACCTTGTTGGTGCATCATCGTCCATTCGCGTAAAAACCACATCCACCTGCGTTTGCTAAGCAGACGGGGGCTTGAATTAACCTGACTATGTTGACTACAAACCTGTTTTGTTGTTGAATGTTATTTGATTAGTTTCAGTTAGCTGTTAGTTAATTAGTTTTTGTCTTTTGTTTTGTTTTAGTTATTAGTACTGTAGTTATTTATTTTTTACTTGTTTAGTATGAATTTGTTATCAGTGTATGTCAGACTATTTGATTTGAAACAGTATTATTTTAATTTAGGTTATTTTTCAATTAGTTTCACACTTGAGGGATTCAGCTTGCTCATTTTCAGTTAGTAGCGTTGAAATCATGCCATCGTCCATGTTCCAGTCAGCTCTGGCTGAATTAGTTCGTTGCCCTTGGCCTCAGAAGCAAACCCTGCCACAGGCCAGGAACCACATGTTCAATCAGCCTCTTCCCCTTTAAATTTTCCAAAATGTTCAGTTGAGTTTTTCCTTCCCTTCCCACTTCTCACCACTCACATTACCCCTTTTAGGCTTTACAAATCTCAGCTCTTTCCCAGACTCAGCGCTCAAACTCGTCCTTATTCGTCATTCAGCTCTCGCCACTTGGTCGACTCTCAGTTCTCTCGGTTACTCACTCACTCTCCATTCTCGTCCCTGCGCCAGTTCATCTAACCAGAAACCCCCTCGTGTGACGTTAACTTTGTCTCCCGCACGCTTCTCTATTTTTACAACCCCCCCATCAAAATTTGATGCTTTACGTTTCAAGACATGGGGATTCCAAATCTGCAGTGTCCGTCCGGCGTCTGGGCCGTTTTGTGCCTTTAACGTGTTCTAAAAAATTAGTTCATTCGCACATAACTCCCATTTGGTATCTAACAGCCATCTCAGCAATCCGACCGGACGAAGCCCATGGTTTTTATGGACAAAAAATGGTTAACAAAATTAACAAAACGGAGTATAATCGCAAATACGCCGTGTTTCGTATCGTTTTCAAGGTATTTTTACATCCAGGGTCGAATGGAATGAGTATCAGACGTGTACAACTGCGTATAGGGAAATTACAGTAATTATAGTGAGCCAAAGTCAACAAATTGAATGAACTCGCGGGAACTACAGCGGAAGTCAACGTTTCATCATTAGCACTCCCTCCCGTCTCATCAAAACCACCCGCCCACTCAACTCGTAACGTCGTGCCAATTGCCTAAAGGCGCTTACAGGCGCCTGGCGCCGAGGGAATATTTAGTTTTCGTAGTCCCATTGTTTTCATTGTATTGTTTCGTATGGTTTACTAGTATTTTTCGATGCTGAATCGAATGAGATGGGTCTCGGAGCAGTAATACTAGGTCAAGTTGTTCATGAGAATAATAGACCGTTGTGTAATAATTTGCTGAGTTTTTTGCTCGCTGTAGCTTTCCACTCTTTGAGGCCTAACACCCCCGAAAGGTTCCGTTTTCGTGAATTTCAATTGTGTTCCTTTGTTATCCTCACATCAATTTTGCACTACGACACTGCGCTTTTTTGTATCTCTGTTTTCCCTTCCTTTCTTCAATTATTTGTTAGTACTTATGCGAACGAGTGGTAAGTTCAGTTTACTTTCTTTAATATCCACATGCCAGCACTCACCCACGTTAGCAGTATAGCTTAGAAACCATTCAGGGAAACACCCAAAAAACAGTGCGTTTGTCCAATGAAAGACAAGTGGACCCTGGGATCCACTTCAGCAGGATACACAAGCTTGACGTCGATATCCATAATCCGTTTCTCATTTTACACCGCCACATATTACAATACACAGAAAGAAAACTCAATCAGAAGCGAAATCCTCTGTTAAGCCGTCATTCTGCCGGGTTTACTTCCTCCGCTCCCGTAACAGAAGTTTAACTTGTCCTCCCGCATCGCTTTTCTCGCTTCTAGCACTTTAGCTTTCGCTATTTCCATCAATTTGGCGATTTCTCGTTTCTGAGTTTCGACTTTGTTGTCTTCAAGAAGTTTTTGGATGAGCTCACGGGCCCTGCAAAACGTTTAGAGTTACAAGTAGTTGGCAGGGTTATGTTGAATATTAAAAAAAGAGTTCTAGAAATGTCTCAATGTTGAGGCAGTGGTGTAACGCTGTGAGTGTGATTGGTAAAACACGAAATACCTTACAGATCAAACCTTGTGTAGACATAAGACGAAAACCCGTCGAGTCGATGTATGTCTGGTTTTCGTGTAGATAGATCAATGAAAACCTACTGGGAATGCCCAAAAACACATCGGCATTGACTGCTCATGTAAGGAAGAGTGCTCATGGACTCTTCGTTTACTCATAACAAAACACCTGTGAAACCGAGGTCCGTCAGATACCTAATCACAGGTCTGTCTTTATCAAAATTACTCTCCCTTAACACACGTAAGAGATGTTATAATACAAAGCAAATGTCAAAAGATCGTCCATTTCGACGATAAGTTTGTCTACCCCTTGATGCGACCAAGCGGCACTCTGCGGGGCGCTTGACGAATAGGATGACAATCCCCCACGTTGATGGTATGGGTGGTTCCTTCTATCCTTCCCAAGTCAGAAGCATTTCTGGCAAAAATCTCTGCAAACTCAAGCAACAGCTGCTTAACCATGGCTGCTTGGTGATCTGTCAAACCTTCGACTGTTCGCTTTTCCAGTTCCCTTAGAGGCAGTGCACTGTCCTCAAAGCCTGCTACCACACGACACGCAGGTTCCTCAGGTCCCAACTCTTCAAAACCAATCAGCTGACATTCCCCTGGTCCGTCACTGAGTATCTCAGTTTCCTCCATTACAACCTGGAGCGCCTTTAGGGGCTCCCCCGTCAGCTGTGACAAAACTTTTGTTCCTTCAATGATCACAGCCTGACCAGCCGGGTCAATCAGACACCGATGGGTCACCAAAAATTCAAGTCCCAAAATGCATCGCTCATGCACCTTGGCAACAAGTGCTGTATGAGACCTGGCTTTGCCATCCCCTACATCAAACTGTAGAATGGCTTTTCCTAACACTGCCCCCCCCCCCTCATTCATGGGTTCTTCTGTCTTGGAGGGCTGGTTGTTGGAACATAGCCAATGAGTCTGCATGGACAACGCGTCTTTTCCTATTGGGCATGACAATTCGAAAAATTACATCAGAAATGGCCTTGACAACCCTGCATGGCCCGACCCATGGAGACTGCAGCTTCACACACGTTCCTAAGCGCCGTCTCGGCCAGTGATTCCCCACCTCAAACTTTGGCTGCTTCGCGTGAACATCGTACCGCAGCTTTGCGCTGATGAGTCCCTCACCAATCCTCTTAGCCAGCTCGTGAGCTTCCTGGAGACCAACCTTCAACTTTTGAACATATGTGGTAGTTGGAATATCTGCAGCGCGTCCACTGATCCTTAAATCCACTGGAAGTGTTAGTTATCGTCCCAGGGCAAGGCTAGCTGGTGAGAAACCTGTTACTGCATGCTCGGTAGCACGGTAAGCAAGGAGAACGCAGGAGAGGTGTCGGTCCCAGTCTTCCGGCTTGTTGGACCCTAATTTGGCAAGCATCTCAATTAGCGTCCGATTGAAACGCTCTACCTGACCATTGCTTTGGGGTCTCAGTGGGGTGGTTCTTGTTTTGCGGAGGAGCTTACACATTTCTTGAAATACTCGGGATTCAAAGGAAGTGCCTTGATCAGAGTGAAGCTCACGTGGTACTCCGAACCGAGCGATCACGTTGTCTAGCAGGCCTTGTGCCACTGTTTCAGCTTTCAGATCTGGGGTTGAGAATGCTTCTGGCCACTTAGTAAATGCATCGACAACAACTATGATGTACTGGTTCCCTCGTTCAGTTTTGGGGAGTGGTCCCACAGCATCAATGAATAGACGTTCAAAGGGAATCCCACCGCTGTCACCAATTGTTATAATACAAAGCAAATGTCAAAAGATCTCGTTAACGGACACAGCACGAATGAATCAGTTTTTATTGGCTTCCTTTACAACCAGACGCGTTGCTATGTTGACGCTTAACTCTTGACGACGTTCCTAACAGAGAGTAATAAGAGTAGAAAGTCGTGGAAGTTGCTATTTCACTATCATGCGAGAACACAGGCACTTGCCCAGCATCAGTGGAAGTACAGCAAGTTGTAATTTAGCCAGTCTCCAGGTAAAAGGAGACATGTCTTACCACGCGGAGGTATAAGGCTGGGAAATGCCATGTGGGAGAGTTTTTAATCCGGTTTCCCACCTGATCTGACTATTTACTTGGGTGGCGAGTTTCAAAGAGAGAGATCAACTGTGACCACGCTTTTTTGTCAAAACCTTCTTCGCAAACTGAGCGAAACGGCTAGCAGTCAAAGGTGGAAGGTTTGGCTACTCTTCCAACCTTCTTCCTCACTGGGGACACAGGTGGCTTCGTGTCTGGTCGCTCCATACCTACGAACCTGATATACTTCCAAGAGTAGCGCGCGGTCTATTGTTGCCTCCGCACTGTATTCTCAAGACGTCTAGGATACAGAAGCACAGTCAGCGTACGGATTAATTTTACTGGTTAGGTTGTTGTAACGTCTCCTCCGCCAGTATGTTCACTGCTTGTTAAGCGGCAATTTGGTTCATCCTATGGACTTTAAAGACCAAGTTGGAGTGGAAGACAAGGCGAATTCCCTTGAGCTTGGATCGATGTGTGAGAAGAGACGATTTCTAGCTGCTACATACTCTCAGGCCGCGTGTGTGTACAGGAAGTGGAAAGCGGAACACATTATCCTTAACATCACCACTATTCTTACGAAGGGAATATTTATTCACACCCTTTAGGGCAACCTCTCCCCTCCTTTTGCGTTTAGTTGTGTGCTTTTGCGTTGTACAGGTGCCATTACTTGCCTCAATCGACGCTCTGTCGTGGGAGAAACGTTTGGCCTTGTGATGAATCACAGGTGCACTTCTCCCTCAAATAACATTCGCCAGAGGTTTCCCTCTATAAGTGAGAGATTTTTGCTGTTCCTAATAGCCCTAACAATACTGATTAAACTCAAACGTAATTGTCTCTGCTAAAAGACAAACATTTTCGCAGGTTTGGGTAAAAAAATTACCTTAATCGAAAAACATATCTTTTGGCAGTTTAACTGCAATGACGTCATGTTTTGTATCGTTCCTAGGTATTTCTTTACACAATGTCGAAAAGGACGCGTACTTGAGGTGAAGGACTGAATCTAGATCGATAACAGTAAAATTACTGAGTAAATATAGTAGGTGAGTTCGAAGGAACTCGCAGGGCAATGTAGCAAAAGTTATCGTTTATCCACGTCCTGCGCTAATTTCCCATCCTCCCTTCAGTCTAGCTCCAATCACCAGCCAGTTCGACTCGTCATATTCTACCAATTGCCTAGCGTCGCCAAGAAAACGTCAATTTCCGTTGGTAATTTGAAGTCAGGTCACTGAGGCAAAAATTACAGTGATCCTGAGCTTCGATCCAATGTCCGACTTCCGTTGGAATATGAATCTTCGTCTATGACCCCTAGACTATGATCGCTGGCTCCAGCGGCCGAGCTCGTCTACGCCCAGGAGCAGTCACAACTACCACCACCACTACGACCGCCTGCTGTTGGAAGAGGAAGGGGCGACCAGCGGCCGAGCTCATCTACGCCGAGATCATCCGGCTCGGAGGACCAAATAATCGCCTCTGACGCTAACAACCTGTGTCACCTAAACGTTGGTTAGACAGTCAATATCGTAACAAATTGGAAAAACTCAAATGGTTCCAAAATGTTAAGAACTGCCTGCTTCTGTATAGAAGGGGAGTTACTCCGTAGTTATTTAAGCTGTGGAAGAAGAAATTCGATTCGTTGGTGGAGTTATACAAGTGTTGGTAGAGTTGGGCGGTACATTAGTATATTCGATATTAGGCGGTATATGTCGAATGGGGGGTCTCAGAGGTGCCTTACAAACATAATCGTTCGTTGAGTTGTCGATTCCCAGATTGGGTCGTCACGTCATTCTAATTGCCTAGCGTCGCTTAGAAAATCGTTGTTCCTTTGTAGTCAGGTCATGTTTCGTATCGTTTACTAGTATTTTTCGATGCTGCATCGAATGGGACGGGTCTCGATGACGGGAGTGCGTCAAACTGTGCAAGAGCAATATACACCATTGTGTAATAATTTGCAGTGTTTTTAGCAATAATACGATTTAAATCAAACTTTAACCAGTCAAGATCTACATTGCTGTACATGTCTCTGACTGGAAACCCGTTCAATAGAGGATGGGTTGGGTCTGGGATTTCCAAAGTGGTGATCTAGTGTTAGCGTCAGCACAAACTATCCAGGGTCGTCCTGATAGTCCTGCTAGGCCACGCTCGAGTGATTGTAGGCTGTCGCCTATATAACGTTGTCTGCAAAATGATATTACCACCAGGCCAGAGCCACTGGCTCGAATGAGCCCAAAACGAAAAACCAAAAAAGTGCCAAAATCCATTTCATTTTTGCACGGTTCGTGCTAAACTGACCTTGACGTATCGGCCTTAACACTCGTAGAACATGCAGATTCATGCCAAGGTAGGTCAGAAGTCTAATTGTTCAAACGCGAAAAATTAATCATTCGAATTTTCCCAAAAACGACTGCAATGATTTTGATTGGACTCACAGAGTGCTCTCACTCAACCAGTACATACACTCCCCATTCTCTGTGTAAGTGCACTGAAGGAAGGGACGGTGCCTGCATGAATAGCTTGCCGTCTAAGCTGGCGAGAAAGTTTGGGTGATGACTTACCTCATTTTAGATCGTCGATGTTAGTAGAAATATTGTGACATTTGTTATAGTTGAATTCTGGGCATGCCATTTATTGATCAGTTGTTCCCGAAAACTCGTTATGCACCACGCCAAAGAAACCGCCCTTGCAGGTTGAAGCAAGTTCAACCAAGTAAATCGCTTTCTCCACGCGCGCTTAGTCAAGATACCTCAGCTAGCCCAGCTTGATGGAGCCTCTGTACAACCGACGGTTACTCAAATCAAACCAACGAATACCATTTCCCCGCATGTTGTTAGGTTTGTGTTTGGAATGCTGAGCTCTGGTCTACTCTCTGCGATGTGCCTTAACAAAATGATTGCTCTTGGTCATCTCACCTAAGTGGCTCCGTGTACCCGGTGTCTACCAACTGGCTGAGCATTTGTTTCTTCTTCGTGTCTTGAGCCTGGTCAATTTTGACGTCGTCGACTTTGTGTTGCTCCGCGAGTTGCATCAGCTTGTTTTTCGTGTGCATCGAGTTTGGTGCCACCACCGACGACATCACTTGTCTGATTCGGCTACTCGCCTGTGGTTCATAAATGATTAAAATTAATAGAGATGCTGCGTTTTTCTTGGTTGTTGTACTTCATCTTAGTGCAGATGCTTTATCTCGAGATTCAACCATAACAAACGACTTCTCCACGCCGACGTTTCGCTCACGTTTTCAAAATAGCACAGCTGCAGTAAATTGTTAAGAACCCGTAAAATACTTCAACTTGTAAATTGCTTAGTTACCATTGGACACACATCTCGGGAGTTATTTAATTTTACACTAACTCGATTTAGTTTGCACACTCATCCACAAATATACGACGAATCTCATGCAAGTGGGTAATAAATAAGTACATAAAGAGATACGACAACATTAAGTTATGACACAATGACACTCCTGAAGAAATGAACGTTCTTACGTAGGTAGAAAATGGGTTGCCCAGCAGGCCCCCTCTCACACCTTCTCTTTCTTACTGCTATTTCTAATAAGGCTCATGTAGACCCGCCAAGGGGGCCAAAATAATATGATGGGTTAAGTACCAAATTTTGAACCACCGCATTTTTCAACCAAATAATAGCCACACTGTGTCGAATTAACGAATGCTAGGTAAGTGTGATTAAAAATCAATGTTTTGCCCAGTTCTGTGTTGAATAAACCACGAATGCAATCAAATGACCCCTTCAACAAGTTGTAATAATAACCTGAACTCGGATTTGGATTACTGGAAAACAAAGAGAAAAGACAGTTTATATCGGTAGAATAAACTCAATAAACACCACTGACTCAGACGTGCAAATTATGGAGGAGTAGAAAAAAAGGCCCCCACTTGTAATGCAGGCTCGAATTACTAACTGACTGAGTATGAATATGGCAAACTACCCACAGGCAACTTTTTACCGTATTCTTTACAACTGGAAGGCTTCACAGTGGGGAACAGCAGAACAGGGCAAAACAGAGAGTGAGGTAGTCACCATAGGTTTATCTCCTCATCCACCTGTCTCCCACTAAGGCCATCTGAGGATGTATGTGAACTCATATGTGCAATAGACTGTACATCCCCAAATACAAAAATAACCTGCAGGTTTGGTGGACCATCATGCTCAGCTTTGAGCATCCATAAGCATTGAATGGAGTTTGGATGGCAGATGGTGCAGTACTGCAGTTGGTGAGTCTCGTTTCAATCTACCTTTTGGTAGCCCTGCAGAAAGGCCTTTGGGAGGTGGCAAGAGAGGTAGGGCACAGACGAGGCAATCGATTCCTCCACTCGACCACGAAGAAGTGGATTTCTACACCACCCAGTTCCTAACGGGGCATGTACCTGCACTGAATAGAGAGTGCAAGCTCACACTGCCTGCACTGCAGAGCAATGGTGGAAGATGCTCCCCATAAAATCTTCTTGCGCCAAATGTTGGCAGGATGGCTGTGCACGGTAGAAGATACAGTTTGCCAACTTACACCCGAGGCATTTGATTGTTCGGTACGGAATTCTGTAAAGAAATGGGAGTGGATTTCTCAATTCGCCAAGGCAGTGCTTAGCCAGTAAATGATGGAGCTTGCTGATCCAGGGCTCGTATCTTGCTGGGATGAAGAATGAAGACATGGATAAAAGATTTCTCCTGAACCTCCCCCAAACTGCTTGGCAGTGTAAGATGGTGTATAAGAATGTCTAGACGCTCCAAAGTTCTCGTCATAGTAAAGAGGACAAGAAAAGCTTCCATCGCAGAGAGGCGTGAGGGCCAACCTAGCGCAATGTGCTACACGGTTCTTGGTTGGTTCTCAATGCGCAGAAGTAAATTCATGGGTTCACCAGGGGCAGACCCTCCCTCCTACGTCCTGACTCATGAAACCGCAATGTTTATGACATTTACCCTCTGCCAGTTCCACAGTGTAGGCCGAGTGGTATCCGAAACCTCTTCTGGTCCAGTTCGAAGCTCTCGCTTCTCCCATTTATCGTCTCGCTTCCCGCTTTGTGAATAGGTTTTATTCTGTTGGCTCAAGGTCATCTTCCTTTTGGGCGTACTCTGCCAGAAAAATCAAAATAAATTTCGCAATCATAACCCCCTTTAGAAAATCATAATTATATGCAATTCTACATTAGGCAAATGAAGTCTGTACGAATGCACTTTTACTAACATTCATATTTAAAGAAAAAAAAAGAATAAATAGTAACAGGGATGAGAGGCTTCTCTATAGTACAAAAAGCTGCTACAATAAAACGATGCAAAATCGTCGTACAATAAAATAAAAACAACCAACCCTAATCAGTCCATAAAGCAGCTGAAAACGTTATTCAGTCTTGGAAAGTCCTTTTTCCAAGTAGCTAGGTAAAACAAAAGAAGATATCTCGCCAAACCTGAAATGATTAACGAATTGCAGGGCGGTGGTTCGGAAAGGCCTGGAGGTTCCGGGAGACTGGCACGCGTAGAAAATGTTGATCTAATAATTTAATTATGTCTAATGACTTACGCTCATTTCATGAAGTCTACCACGTTTAATAAAAAATAATCGCTGAGCATGTGTGGGGCTGAGGAAAGTTGTGCGATATCCTGTGAGATTTTAGGACTTGGTTAATTTTATTTATGTCAATAGTGGCACTGACTGTGGCGTGTGCGTGATGTTTCATTCATTCGTCCTGCTCCCTCACTCGTTCCGTTGGTATTCGCACATTGGGCTATGTATGCACAGTTTTTCACCTTAACTACCAGTATTAACCCCCCCCCCTCCAACACCTCCACCAGCGGCTCTTTTGCGTTGAAATGGTGAATAATAAAAGTAATGCGAGAAGTCTTCCACGATAGGGAGAAACTATAATCAAGTCGTAGGAACGTTTATGGGATACCGTACTTGGAAATGAAAATATACGATAACAGAGGACTTAGCCAGCATTTCGGCAGGCTGACGTACAATTATTGCGTAACTCACCGTCGTAAATTTTCTTCTCGGCGGAATTTGGGGTTTCACAGGAGTCGCCCGAAGCGGAAAGGGCGATAGGTCCAGAGCTCTCCTGCTCATTTTTCTGGTAGATCCGACCACAGACTGTTGAGGAACTTCGGCGACTTTGGGCTGCTCCTTTGGTTTGACAGCTCCAACCTTGAAATATTGGGAAAAATCGTGTTAATCGTGTCGACGAAATTATTGGTAGTAGGTGGTGGGTACTCATGAGAGCACGTGCTAAACCCCACTGTTTGCATCAATATCGTTTTTTAAAGCTTCGTTCATCAATCTAATAGCAACAAAAATGGAAATAGTCGAAGGTCTGAACCAGTTGGAATATAAATTGTTCTGGGGCATCTCGTGCTAATAAGAGGAGGTGTTCTGCACATGCTGAATGGCTGGTTCCTTTACCTGGTGCGTCCGCCCAACCCAACGGTTTCGGCCGTTTTCATATGATGCTGTGGGGTAGTCCGAGAACTGCCCGTTCAGTGGTCGGCTTCTCCTTCGACAAAGGGATTAAGTACATTCCCTCGATTCAACACCTTCTCCAACACACATCGCTCTTCCCAGAGACACTCGTCTCCCAATGGTCACACCGTCATTACACTATCAGCTCTCGTCCCAGAAACAGCTCGCACTTTCCTTCCGATACATTTTCCTGCGCCAGTTCACGCGTGTTCCGAATCGTCCCCTTGTGTCGTCCTTTTGTACACGAACTCAGCTCCATTCATTGCACATATAATACAGTCCTCCTAACGCTCACTGATTTTTATTTCATTTTATTCTATAACTCCCCCTCTCGTGCGCCCAACAGAAGGCTTGCAATTTTCGGAAGTTTTTACATTCACAGCCGGGTGGGAACAACTCTCCCTTGCACGAATTTTATTTTGTTAATAGGTGAGAGAAAGAGAGAGAGAGAGAGAGAGAGAGAGAGAGAGAGAGAGAGAGAGAGAGAGAGAGAGAGAGAGAGAAACAGAGAGAGAGAAAGAGAGAGAGAGAAAGGGAGAGAGAGAGAAATTAACTGGTTAATTTAAGTAACCAGGGGCAGTTAGGGCCATAGGGTCCTCTCATCTACTGTCCCTGAAAACATTGTCCGATTTATACGCTTCTAGTTCTAGTTCAGTTATGTACATAGAATAACTGAAACTTCATATTAATTAACGTACACATACAAAACGATAAAAAAGAAAAAAAATCATCACAGGAGTCGCCCATTCTCGATACACACTCACTTTGCACATTTTCGTTTTTTATCTTGTAGTTGTTCACATATCATACTTATTTCCTAGGCACTTGCACTGTACTTCTGCATCCGCCAATTTGAGAATGTATTTTTTATTGTTCTCACGCTTTGATTCAGTTAGGAAGAATAGGATTGTTGTTGTAGATGTGGATTGGCTGTGGATGTGAATGATCTATTGAAAATGGTTGTGGGGGGGGATTTATATGTAGTAGCTGACCTGTTGATGGGGGGGGGGGGGAGAGTGAGAGAAAGAATTAATGACTTATTTATCGACCAGGAAGAATTAGGGCCATGTGGCCCTCTCTTTCGTTCTCCCTGGCTCCACCACTCATCCTTCCATATTCGTCGTAACTCATTACGTTATATGCACATCTCATTCACACCAAATAAATTACATTTATACCCTACTCACTAACGCACTCGTCCATACATAAGAATTTATTGACACACATATACTCCCTGCCCTGACTTTATAGAAGGGTGAATACTTGGATATTCCTCCCTTCTCAGCACAGGATTCGCTAATCTTAACACTTAACTGACAGTTACCAAAAAACACGTATAACAATTGAGAAAAAATTATTTACAATGTAGGAGTATGATGAATAAATAAATAATATTAGTATAAGGTTCCAACAACTAGAAATCATCAACGACACAATCTAACAGCTCTCAATTAATATCGTTTTAAACTTTTCTTTGAACGCTTCTATCCTAGCACACTTTCGGAACAGATCTGTGTGCTGTATCTTATGTATCTGTGTGGGAGAGGTAGATTTATTTATTTATTGACCAGGGGAAATTAGGGAATACTGCCTCCTCTACCACTTCCGCTGGAATCTTACATAAATACAAAAATTCCTCATCGGATTAACATATCAAAGAGATAAACAGATAAAGCCCCTTATATCCTCCCAGCTGGTGTTCTCTGCAGCGAGCCCGTCACATGTACGCAGTACATGCTCCGCTGACTCCAGCTCCACCTCAGAGAATCTGCAATTCTGTACCTCTGACTTACCAATCTTGGCCAGGTGGTACCTTAGTGGACAGTGACCTGTAAACAGGCCACATACCATCCGCATGCTATCTCTCTCCAGGCTGAGGATCTCTCCCATTCGCTCCCTGGATAAACAACGTTGACTGCCTCTGGCCGGGCACATCCCGCCAACAGGCAGCTCTGCACTTCTCCTCCCAGTTACCAACCTTCTTTATCTAGTGGCTCCTGATGGTCTCTACGAAGGGCTCAGGCCCCACCGGTAGAAGCGTAAATCCTTTCCTCGCCAGTTTGTCGGCCTATTCGTTCCTTTCTATTACTGTATGAAATAGCACCCAGCACAGTGTTAATGTGTTTTCCTTTGCCAACGTCTTCAGACCAGTCAGGCATTCCCAAACCAGCTCTGACGTGATGGTATAGGAATCCTGGGCCTTTAGTGCAGCCTGACTGTCCAACATAATCTTCAGAGCCCTACACAGGAGGTGCTGCACGCATACTGTCACAGTGAAGACCTCTGCTTGGAAAACTGTTGCCGGCATCATTGTCAGGATCCCTGGCCGATAAACGCCTGCAAAAGCTAGGCCACGCCTCCTACCTCCAACGGAAGCTCAAAAGATGACTTCATTTCATCTTTGTCCTTCATGCCCTGGTCATAATGTCCCTGACGTGCAGAGCAAGTTGTTGGTAGGGCCAACTCTTAGTAACTGATAGTGCCAAGTAATATTCTGTAACCCTCCTACAGAGTCAATGGTTTTTTCAAGTTATGCTAAACAACCATACTCGATGTATCATGTCATGGAAGTATATGCACAGATTGGTAACATAATTTCAGGTTACTGTAGTAGAAGCTATAAGCCAACGTTCTTTATTATCACACAAATGGTCACAAGTTAGAATTTATTTCAATGCAACCTATGCTGAAGGCTCGTAAGATGAATGTGACCTGAGGTGTTATGGTTGTCTTATGCTACTAAATACTTTCCCAGTCCCAGGATTGAACCTGGAGCTACTGAACCGCAGCCCAGCAATATAACCACTACACCACCAGTGAGGCGTCAAACCTGAGCTTCAACTCTGAACGTATCATACCTCTTGTTGATTGTTATCAATAAAATGGTATTAACGCGTAACTGTAAACGTGTTCAGACCTCATAATCGACCGCTCAACGTTCACACCACCACCGCTGTATAAATATATTTATTATATTCACGTTGTGCGGCGCCGCTGAGCTGTACGATCGAGATCCAACTTTTCGTTTGCCACTTTCGTCTTTGCTGCCGATTTTGTAACGAGCCTGAATGTATCTCGTAATTTCGAGAGCCGTCGGTGTATTGTCTTTCGGCACTTTGAGCAGCTCCCTCATCAGTAACGAAATGTCCTGAGTGTAGGCCATGACGGTATCTTACGTAGATTTGTTGTGCAAATTCTGGAACTAACGCCGTTCGAAAGACGAGTTGTGTTAATTTGATGCAGAAACAGTCGTTTTTGTTTTAGCATTGAAGCGAGTTATTGTTGCCATCAAAAGTCACATGTTCTGAATGTATTGAATAATCAATGTAGGCGTTCGACCTGATTGACTGTGGCAATCCCAAGCGTCAATTTATTGTATAGTTCTGTTTTTGTGTCAACTGTGAAGAATGGCGGTTGCTGTCGCAGTGTTTTGTACTCGCGTCCTTGAACTTGAAATGAACGGTCAGACGTGAAGAGCTGACCTTAAAAAGTATTTTGTAACCGATCGATGATTACTTCGGTTCCCGTCGTAGCTCTGTGGGCGTCAAATCGATTACAATTCACCAGGAAGGAGCAGGACAGCCTTCGACTGTGTATATCCAAAACTAATCCGCGTCAACTCTCCTTAGTTTTTCGGTACCTGTCCAGTCACGTCACAGCTGCTTCTGGTCGCCGCGCTTGCTCTCCAACTCACTTCCCTGTCTTTAGGATTCAGGATTTCATTTCACTTGCGTTACGCCACCCGTAAAATTGACGTCCGCCGCTCGGAAAAACTCTACGCGACGTAATAAGTTTGAACGAATCGTTGAGTAATGGACCTTCCGAAGACCTAAACCAGAACGTACCAGCAACTCGAGAGTTATATGTGCAACGGTAGGGAACATGTACATAAGCCTCACGTCACATTGCCAAAATGTTGCAGAATCGAGTGAAAAAAAGTTAGATATAATAGTAAAAATAAATATCTGGTGCGTTGCAACACACAACTTTCCTTAGCTCTACGTCAATTCACTTTGTACATGGCTTAGTCTACCTAATCAATTCATTTACCACTCAGTTCATTTGAACTTGGTCAAACAACATTTCACGGTAGCAAAAAGCGGTAGAGCTTACAGTTCCAGATTTTATTGTGCTGCTCATACTCATTGCAGGACCAATATTGAGCAATCGGTACACAGATAATTAATGAGGCTGTAAACACGAATTTTTTGAAGTGGATAGTAATCACTTTTGTGGAGTTATTCGGTAATAACTGTTAGAACTGGTAGTAAGCGAAACGGGCGTAGTTGAAATTCAGGAATTTCTGGAGTAAGCCACATGTATCTCATGAGCGTTTTCAAACACCCACCCTTTGGGTTTTGGATTGGACTACAATACCAATTTTTTTTAGCATTCTACTAACATTCCAGCGGACTTTATAAGGAAAAAACTGCGCTAAAAACGCTTTTGGTCGAAAATTTTGATAATTTATTGTGCTGCTCTCGTCATTTTCCCACAAATGGGAATTTTATGGTATCATTGCCTTATTGAGAGCTATCAATATAAAAAATTTAATCAAAATCGTTAGAGCCATTTTTGAGAAACAAAATTTGGTGTTTTGATCACTATGATAACTATAGTCAACTTTCGGTGGATTTTGCCCATACACTTAATTTGGAGTCCCATGGTAACCTGTAGGCTAGACATCAAGTTTCAGCTGATTTGGTACGGTTGTTTTATCTATAAACCGCGCTAAAATCGATTTCGTCGAAAACTTTGGTAATTTATTGTGCTGCTCTCGTCATTTTCCCACAAATGGGAATTTCATGGTATAGTTGCCTTATTGAGAGCTATCAATATAAAAAATTTATTCAAAATCGTTAGAGCCGTTTTTGAGAAAAAAAATATTTGGTGTTTTGATCACTATGATAACTATAGTTAAATTTCGGTGGATTTTGTTCATACCCTTATTTTGGCGTCCCATGATGACCTGCGGGCGAGATATGAAGTGTGAGGTGATTTGGTACGGTGGTTTTTTCTAAAAATCGTTCACAGACACATACATACACACAGACCATTTTCCCAAATAGTGTTTTTCGGACTCAGGAGGGTCTGAAACGTAAAGATCTGAAGAAAACTCAAAATTTTTTTTTCAGCCGATTACATAACTTTCCTTTCTACTTCGTAGAGCAAGGCCAAGGGGTTCTGGCTCTTTTTCCCTCTGGCTAGTTCTCTACCTTCCTACTACGACCCCGATTTCTTTGGCTCATTTTCTGGATGTTCTGGTGCTCAGTGGCTGGTTTTACGAGTATCAGCCGCACCACGTCACTTCCCAACCTTCCTTATTTACCTACGAATTACCACAAACACTGTCAATCCCCCGATTTTTATTAGTTCCACCCTTTCGGATTCACGTTTTTCTCGCTCGTACATTGTGTGCCTCAACAGTTTATTGCTCCCACCATCCTTTGGAGCATCACGGCGTGTAATTCTCAGAGGAAGGAATAAACCTCAAAGGACAGATGGCTTCACGGGAAAACGGTCAGGCGATGAGCCCAACGGCGTCCTTCGGTTTAGATGTAGCAACGTGAGATATCGACCGCGAATCATCTGAAAACTGATGAAATATCTGGCAAAGCCGTTGAAACGCAGCGGAACTAACCGCAGGATGCGCACCATGTCGCCCGGGAACCTGCGATTCGCGCTTCACAGGTTCGGAACGGGTTGACAGACGCCGAGTTTCGTTGAGCCTTTGGACAATTATTGAGATTGACGGGGCTGGAAGCTTCAACATGATTGTCGTTCGTCAGAATTTGCTGGAGTGTTGTGAGGTACATTTATTTATTTGAGGAGGAACGGGTATTAGCCCAACAACGACAAGATATCCAGATGCTCAATGAAATTGAAAGCAACAATAACCGTCCCAAGGTTTCTGTTGTCAGTCCATGTCCTACTAATCATGTCCAATAATTAACAACAAAACTGACCTTACCGGAAAATCGCAACTGCCCTCCGGAGTGCGTATGCTTCGTTTACAAGATTTGAATACCGAATCGACCGTGCTCTATTTTTGATGATATTTCGTCCTATCATTTTTACTTTCCTTGGCTCTACGAAGTAAAAAGGAAAGTTATGTAATCGACTGAAAAAAAAATTTTGAGTTTTCTTCAGACCTTTACGTTTCAGACCCTCCTGAGTCCGAAAAACACTATTTGGGAAAATGGTCTGTGTGTGTGTGTGTGTCTGTGAACGATTTTTAGAGAAAACCACCGTACCAAATCAGCTCAAACTTCATATCTCGCCGGCAGGTCATCATAGGACGCCAAAATAAGGGTATAAACCAAATTCACCGAAATTTAACTATAGTTATCTTAGTGATCAAAACACCAAATTTTTTTTTTCTTAAGAACGGCTCTGACAATTATGATTAAATTTTTTATATTGATAGCTCTCAATAAGGCAACTATACCATGAAATTCCCATTTGTGGGAAAATGACGAGAGCAGCACAATAAATTGCCAAAACTTTCGACGTAATCGATTTTAGAGTGGTTTTTAGAGAAAACGACCGTACCAAATCCCCTCAAACTTGATATCTAGCCCGCAGGTTACTATGGGACGCCAAAATAATGGTATGAGCAAAATCCACCGAACGTTAACTATAGTCATCATAGTCATCAAAACACAAATTTTTTTTCTCAAAAACGGCTCCAACGATTTTGATTAAATTGTTTATATTGATAGCTCTCAATAAGGCAATCACACCATGAAATTTCCATTCGTGGGAAAATGACAAGAGCAGCACGATAAATAATCAAAATTTTCGACGAAACGCGTTTTTAGCGCATTTTTTTCCTCATAAACTCCGCTGGGATGTTAGTAGAAAGTTAAAGAAAATTGGTATTGTAGTCCAATTCAATACCTAAAGTGTGTGTGTTTAAAAACGCTCATGAGGTACATGGGGCTCACTTCAGAAATTCCTGAATTTCAACTACCGCCGTTTCGCTTACTGCCAGTTCTAACAGTTATTACCCAATAACTCCGCAAAAGTGATTATTATCCCTCTTCAACGAATTCGTGTACAGCCTCATTAATTTTCTGTGTACCAATTGCTCAATAATGGTCCTATAATAATATGAGCAGCACAATAAATTCCGGAACTGAGTGATAAATGAATTGAGTAAGTAGAATTATCCATGTACAAAGTCAATTGTTGTAGAGCTAAGGAAAGTTGTGTGTTGCAACGCACCAGATATTTCAAATCCTATCAGAGACATTTTAAGGTCTGCTGAATCGAAAATAAAACAAATTTTGTGCGTGACCTTAGTTTGAATTACGGAAGAACTACTGAAGAACGGTCGAGAACAGTTTTTTACTCCCTGTACTACCCTGAGAAAAGTTTTCAAAGCGTTTGGTTGCCAAGGCAGGGCATTCACATAGGATCTTGTTGAGGGCAGTGTCCAGTGAGAAAGCTAATCAGAACTCTCGATGCTTCTATCTCCGTTCAACCCCTGTTCTGGGTTTTCTTCCGAGGAGCGCGTCCATCCTACCAGGCGCGTCCACAGGCTGTGGATATTGGTTGGGGCGTGCTGTGGCCGGCTGCGTATAAGGTCACCATGCTGACTGAATAAGCAGCCTTTAACAAGGGGAAACCCCATTCCACGGCGGAACAGCATACGCCAAGGATGCATGGCCAAAGGAAGTTTGGTCGTTAGTATCCGTACTGTGGGCACTGGGCGGCACCCAGTTTTAAGTAGCCTTCCTGAGGCATGCGGGGATCTGTCTCGGGTGACCGTTTATTTCCCGGAGATTTGAGCTGGAGATGATAGCTCGGAAAGCGATATTTGTTGTTTCTCAATACGGCACAAGTAGGAACAGCACAAATGATTCCAGAATCAAAAGCGCCTCCCGATATCATGTATAATGTTTTTAATCGATTGAAAAACAGATTCCATTAGTAGTGTCATGTAGCCCTTAGCGGTGCGTTGCAACACACAACTTTCCTTAGCTCTACATCAATTCACTTTGTACATGGTTTTTTCTACTTACTCAATTCATTTATCACTCAGTTAATTTGAATCTTGGTCAAACAGCACTTCACGGCGGCAGGAAGCGGTAACGCTTACAGTTCCGGAATTTATTGTTCTCCTCGTACTCATTCCTGGACCATTATTGAGCAATTGGTACACTGAGACTTCATGAAGCTGTAATCACGAAAAGGATAGTAATCACTTTTGCAGAGTTATTGGATAAACACTCTTAAAACTGGTAGTCAGCGAAACGACGGTAGTGAAATTCCGGAATTTCTGGAATGACCCCCCTACATCTTTACACCCTATAAGTATTGGATCGGACTACTACACTAATTGGTTTATTATTCATTCTGAATAATAACCCTATGTTTTCGGTAACGAAAAATTTTTTACAACCCCACCTCAAAATTTGATACTTTACGTTTCAAGACTTGGAGATTCCAAATTTGCAATGTCCGTTCGCCGTCCCCCGTCCGCCGTCCGGGCCGTACTGTGCCATTAACGTGGTCTAAAAAATTCGTTCTTTCGCCCAAAAATCCGATTTGGTATCTAGTTGTGCCCGCCATCTCAGCAATCCGATTGACGAAGCCCATGGTTGTAATGGGCAAAAAACGGTTGAAAAAATTAACGAAACGCAGTACAACGCGGGAGCTATCCGTATACAACGCCTCCCTCCCTCCCGTCTGAATAAAAACAACCGGTGGCGGGGCGTCCTCGCCTCGCGGGCGGGCGGCTAAACTCCCCTTTCGCCTCCCAACGACGACGCTGCCACTCGACTCCCCTTTCGCCTTTCGCTTCGAGCGCCCCCGTTCCAATTTCCCCGACGTTTGGTTTTAATACGATTCAATTTTTACTTACCGCTACCCGAAGGGAAGGAATGTATAGTAATCGGCCCGAAAAAAAAATTTGGGTTTTCATCAGGTCTTTACGTTTCAGAACCTACTGAGTCTAAAAAACCTAATTTCGGCGCGTGGCCCGTGTGTGTGTGTGTGTGTGTGTATGTGTGTGTGTCTGTAGTTCGATTTGTGGGGGAACGGCTGATCTGATTGAGCTGGTTCTTTTTTTGTTTTGTTTGTTATTTTTTGTAGACACCAAAATAAGGTTATGGACGATTTCGGCCGGTTTGAAGGGGGGGGGAGGGACGAAAATGTACCAAAAACTAGGGTTTTTCGCATTTTTATCGAAAACGGCTCTAACGATTTTGATTAAACTTTCAAATTATCTTCTCCTAACCAATACCTAACTTTTCTTCTCCATACATATCTCCATGAAAATACGGTGAACGGAGATATGGGCCCCTGAAGCAAAAATAGGTTTTTTACGCTTTTTGGCAAAACGGCTTCAGCGATTTTCACCAAACTCACAGGGTGTTTTCAAATAGTTAATACCTACATATTGTTCTCGAAAAATGTTCCTGTGACGGTCCATTGAACAGAGATAAAAATCATAATGTGTCAAAAATAACGTTTTTTCTACCATTTCCGTAAATTCCAAGGTAACTTTTTCATCAGATGTGATAAATCCTAATGGAGTGTCTTTTAGTCACCCATAGCCACATTTCGTTCTCTATAATTATTTCTGAATATGTATGTTGAACGGAGATATAAGCCAAGTTAACTAGGAAAAGGAGATTTGTCGAATATTAATTTATCGGTATTCCAATTTTCTCAAAAACGGCTCTAACGATTTCGATCAAACTTACGGAGTACTCTCAGCTAACTAGTCCCTACATTTTGTTCTCCATAAACCTTCCTGTAAAAATGCGTTGAACGAAGATATAGCGCCCGCCTATGTAGGTGGTGTTCGAACTTAAAGGGGTGGCGGAAAGTTGTGTGTTGCTACACACCAGATATTTTTTTTAGTTTATTTGTTATTTTTTGTAGACACCAAAATAAGGTTATGGGCGATGTCGGTCAATGGGAAGGGGGGTGGGGGACGAAATGTAGCAAAAACTAGGGTTTTTCGGATTTTTCTCGAAAACGGCTCTAACAATTTTGATTAAACTTTCAAATTATCTTCTACTAATTAATACCTACTTTTCTTCTCTATACATATCTCCATGAAAGTACGGTGAACGGAGATATAGGTTTATGTAGCAAACATAGGTTAATACGCTTTTTGGCAAAACGGCATCAACAATAATCACCAAACTTTCAAGATGTTTTCGAATAGTCAATACCTACATATTATTCTCAATAAATGTTCCTCTGAAAGTCTATTGAACCGAGATAAAAATGAAAATGTGTCATAAATAACGTTTTATCGAACATTTCCGTAAATTCCAAGGTATCTTCTTCACCAGATGTGATAAATTTAATAGAGTGTCTTTTAGTCACCCATACCCACATTTTGTTCTCCATAATTATTTTTGTGTATATATTTTGAACGGAGATATAAGCCAAGTTAACTCAGAAAAGAAGATTTGTCGAATATTAATTTATCGGTTTTGACTTTTTTGAAAAATGGGTCTAAAGATTTTGATCAAACTTACGGAGTACTCTCAGCTAACTAGTCCCTACATGTTGTTCTTCATAAATGTTTCTGTAGAAATACGTTGAACGAAGATATAGCGCCCGCCTATGTAGCTGGTGTTCCAACTTAAAGGGCTGGCGGAAAGTTATGTGTGGCTAGGTTTAAAATATTTTTTAAACTTATTTTTGTTAATAAATTTAATTTTTTCAAATATTTATTGTTGAGAAGTTATTTGTGTTTTGGTTAACTTTAATTATGAAAAGGTAATCGAGATGGTCACATTGCATCATTGGAAGTGGCATGTGGGATAAAATCTATATAGGGAAATCGCCGAATGAGCTTAGGGCTGAGGAGAGTTGTGTGATGCATCCCATCGCACGATCGCTATCGAAGAAAACTATCGATGCGCGTGATCGGGAATCGATAAATCCGTGAAGGGGCCCGGCCCCGTTCGGACGGAGTTACGTTTTCGCGTGACGTAAAAAAGGGAGGTTTTTTTTTGTTTAATTGCCGGTTCCGCTCGAACGGGGACGAAGGGGAATAAAAACGGCGGCCCGCGGATCGTCGGCGCTCATAAGCGAAACGATGTCCCGCTCGACGACTCTGGTGCTTTTGGTGTTAGTGAAGTGTTGTGTCGCCGATTTGAGCGACTACGCCGAGTTGGGGAATAGCGGCCACAACGACGACGATCACGACGGCGGTTTCTATTCGGAAGGGTCGACGAAAGGGAATCGCGGCTACGATTACGGCGATAGCTTCGACAAAAGGGACAAAGACGGCTACGGCTACGAAACTCATTCGGAGTTCAGTCACGGGGACGGAGGAGAAGGAAACGACGGCGGCGACGACGAGAACGGGAGCTACGAATCGTCCTACACTTACGACGTCAACGACAAACCTAAATATTCGTCCTATTCTTATTCGAGCTCGACGCCCGACGACGGCGACGGAGAATTCGACGGCGAGTTCGACGCGAGTCAAAATCGAAAGACGACGTCGTCCTTTTCGGCCGAAGTTCCGTCGAAAAAATATCGCGAATTGTACGACGCGAGCGGGAGCTACGAAGAGAATTTCGACGTTCCGGCGGCGTTCAGTTCCTCGAAGGCGATTTACAGTGACGCTGTCACAGCTCTCCGCGAACTGGAACTGCTCTCGTCCCTCGGCGGCCCGAAGTACCGAAGACTCTTCGGAGCATCGCCGCCCCCGAGAAGGTGAACTGGACACATTTCAACGCTCAACAACATTTCGGTATTATTTGTAACTTTGACTGTCCCGTGTTTGGGTTAAGCGCTGCAGGCTAAAGAGCTATTGTCCACAGGTCCACCAGGTGTTTCCTGCAAGAGTCTTCTTTTGATGTCCACCCTAGGAGAAGTAGTACCAAAGACCAGAAAACGCTCCCTGTCAAGTCTCCAGCACTGGGCCGGGACGTGATAGGGAGTTTCCTCCTTTGTACCACACTGAAAAAATGAAAGCCGTAGAAAAATAATAGGCTTTAATCAGCGATAACTCCTACGTACAAAAGCGGAAAGAATTAAATTTGGAAGTCGTGAACTAAGCATCTGGCGGAACACATGTTGTAATAACTACTGGACTATTACATTCTCCCCGTCTAGCTTTTCAAACATAGTCTTTCAAATATTTGGGAGGTTGCCTGTTTCTCTGGGATCTTCTCAAATCTTGGGCAGGAGACGTTTGATTCGTTTCCTCCGATCGGGGATCCAGGGTTTCTTCATCAAGAGGTAGCTGTGTGAGATCCTCGGATTCGGTTGATGGGCTCAAAGGTAAATTTGAGCTCTCCAAGGTGATATGCTCTTTTCGATCACCCCATCTTCAATCAGCTTCCCAATTTCGGACCTGATGAACTCTGCGTCTTGTGTTGAGTGGGATCTAGACTTGACAGTGATGGGCTTGCAATCATTGGTCAAATTTGTGAACAGTGAGACAGGTTGGACGATAGCCGCTTCTAGGACGCATATTTGAAGTGGAGATTTGGAGCCACCCAATTTCATCTCGAGAGAAGCATGAGCTGCTAACAAATCGTGACCTATGATAACGTCAGCACACAGATTTTTCATTATCAATAATTTAGCACCTTTGTAAACATGCCCCTGAATTTCCACCTCTACTTTCCAACTACCCTCAACTAGTGAAGATAGGGCTGAACTCGCCATAGTGATTCGCTCTTTTGACGGTGAAGTACGAGCATTACACTTGGTAACTATGGCATAGTCCACGAAACTAGTAGTACTGCCCGTGTCTACCAGCGCCGAACAGTGGAAATTGTTTATCCTGATCGGACCGATAGCCTTGTGTAGAGTCCTTGATGCAGCTGATATGGCTCCTAGAGAGCTTGTTGAAGCAATTTTCTTGGGATTTGGTTTAGATTTTGACTTACAAACTGAGCTTAGATGACCGATTTTGCTGCACTTCCCGCATACCTCCCCGTTAGCTGGACATTGACTGCGAGGATGTCGCTTCTTGCTACCACAAAAGAAACAGAGCCACTTAGTAGGAATAGCAGCCATTGTTTGCCCCTCATCTTCCTCCGTCTCAGCCTCAGCAGCCGCTGAAAAAGATCGCGAGTAATTTTGGGCGTTAACTTGCGCTGATTCTAAGGCTCTCGCTTGTTCAGTAACTTGGGATAAAGAGAGAGTGATGTTCTCTAAGAGACGCTGTCGGATTGCGCCTGATGACAAGCCTGCAATAAAAGAGTCGCGTACATAATCTTCCATACTCTGCACAGCAGTCACAGCTTTGAAGGAGCATGCCTTCCCTAAAATGTCTAACGCCTGTAGGTACTGGTCCACGGTCTCACCAGGATTTTGTCGGCGGGTTGCAAGGCAGAAGCGAGCATAAATTTCGTTCCTAGGTTTTATGTAAATCTCGTCGAGTATCTGAATAGCGGACGCGTAATCTTGCTTGTCCTTTACTAGTCTGTAAACAGTCGGTGAAAGGAAATTTGTTAAAACGCTCACTTTCACAGCATCTGGGAGTCTTGCTTCATCAGTCGTCTCTAGAGCCGTAATGAAATTGATGAAAGTTTGTTTCCAGTGAGTATAGTCTTCTTCTGCCGTAGTTGAACTAGGGTCAACTGATAGGCGTTCCGGACGTAAGTATTTATCCATGGTGCAGGAAAAAAATAGTTTTCGCTGATTAAATTGAAATAATGAAAGCCGTAGAAAAATAATAGGCTTTAATCAGCGAAAACTCCTACGTACAAAAGCGGAATGAATTAAATTTGGAAGTGGTGAACTAAGCATCTGGCGGAACACATGTAATAACTACTGGACTATTCACCCACCTTCCGCATTGAGAGGGGTCGACTATGTCCACAACATGTGTTGGTTCCTACTATCTGCCTAAAGCCCTTATCTCGTGTGTTGGTCCTGAGATAAAACCCTATTGTCCACAGGTCCACCAGGTGTTTCCCGCAAGAGTCTTGTTTTGATGTCCACCCTAGGAGAAGTAGTACCAAAGACCAGAAAACGCTCCCTGTCAAGTCTCCAGCACTGGGCCGGGACGTGATAGGGAGTTTCCTCCTCTGTGCCACATCATCCGCATCGAGAGGTGTCGACTATGTCCACAACATGTGTTGGTCCCTACTATCTGCCTAATGCCCTTCCTCTCGTCATCAAAAGTCTACGCCTTATCTCGTGTGTTGGTCCTGAGATAAAACCCTATTGTCCACAGGTCCACCAGGTGTTTCCTGCAAGAGTCTTCTTTTGATGTCCACCCTAGGAGAAGTAGTCCCAAAGACCAGAAAACGCTCCCTGTCAAGTCTCCAGTTCCAGCACTAGTCCCATTATCTGCCTTAAGCCCTTCCTCTCGTCATCAGAAGGCTACGCCTTATCTCGTGTGTTGGTCATGAGATAAAGCGTTTTGAGTGCTTCGCTATTTATACATCCTTCTGGTGTATAACGCCCTAGTACAGCAGACAAACTGAGCCTGGTCAGGAAGACCGCCCTCGCATTTCCAGTGATCCCTTTATGCCCAGGAATCCGATAAACGTAAAGAGTTGAGCCGCATTCATGAATTCAGTCTCCCAAGGAGGGAGTTCATCTCTAGATTCCACAGGATCAGACTCAATTTATTCTATTCTTATTGTTCCCAGTCAATTTAATCTCCCTGTAATTCATTAAAGTCCCGGAATAGTCCTGCCTCCTCGTGTGTGGTATTCAGTGGCGCTCCATCCGCCTAATCAAAAGCTCCTCAAAGAGCGAACCAAAACGTAAGCAAGTCTGGACCCTGGCATGTACCGTAAGGAACTGGCTCGTCCAATGAATCAACCCATTTTCTCCTAAAACTGTCCTACACACGTTAGGAACAAACTCATTACTGTCACGTCCCTTTGACGAAGGTTCCCATGTCGCTTGCCATTTTCAAATGCCCATGGGCAGCGAGAAGGCTTAAGCGATTTTCATTAAACTCACAGGGTGTTTTCAAATAGTTAATACCGACATATTCTTTTCAATAAATGTTGCTCTGACAGTCCATTGAACAGAGATAAAAATCAAAATGTGTCGAAAATAACGTTTTTTCGAACATTTCTGTAAATTCCGGGGTAACTGCTTCACCAGATGTGATAAATTCTAATGGACTGTCCTTTAGTCACTCATACCCACATTTTGTTCTCCTTAATTATTTCTGTATATATCTGTTGAACGGAGATATAAGCCAAGTTAACTCAGAAAAGGAGATTTTACGAATATTAATTTATTGGTATTCCAATTTTCTCAAAAACGGCTCTAACTATTTCGATCAAACTTACGGAGTACTCTCAGCTAACTAGTCCCTACATTTTGTTCTCCATAAACCTTCCTGTAAAAATGCGTTGAACGAAGATATAGCGCCCGCCTATGTAGGTGGTGTTCGAAATTAAAGGGATTGCGGAAAGTTGTGTGTTGCTACGCACCAGATATTTTACTAATAGGTTTGAGGGATGTTGGGAAAAATCTCACATGCGTCCCATATTCCTTTGACGAAGGTTCCCATCGCGCTTCCCAATGACTTAATACCCATTCATCAGTTAAAGCAAGTTATCATTGAGAGGTCAGCCCAGAGTGACAGAAGCTCTCTTTTCCCTCCTCCACTTTTCCTCTGTGGACTCAAGGGCCAAGTCTACGGGTTACCAGCCAGTGGTCACTTGGAATGCTTCAGTGGTTGCTGTCTTGTAAGCCTTGGTGACTCATAGGAGCGCTGCTCTCTGGTCCGGGGGGGGGGGTCGCTGGAGAGTAGAAATCCCATCCCCTTCTCTCGTTTCTGAACAGTGGGGTCTGAGGGAGGTATGAGCCACCAGGTCGGAACTCCCACGGAATGCAGAACAGTAACTGCCCTCTGGGGTTGAGGAACTGAAACAACAGCAGAGCTGCAGCCAATCAGGCCTAAGTAAATGGGCTTGTACATGAGGACTGTGTCAAAGTAACACACACCCCACGGCGTCTTGTCAATTGCCTGCAATACAGCGTCACGCTAGGAAGTAACAACATCATGTCACGAGTTCTCCCACTCCCTCGAGGCCTGAATATGGCGTCATTGAGATAAGGTGGTTCCCCCTACAACATTTAGAGTGGCAGACCCATCAAGAAACCCAACAAACAACAATAAAGTCATTCAACTCCTACACAAAGAACGTATACTTTTAGCGTGGAACTGCGAAAAAAAATCAATAAAGCGTCACGCTGGGAAGGAACGAAATCATGTCGTAAAATAAATTCGAGCCCTGCACCCTCTTACTCCCCCCACTCTCTCACTCAGTCACCCAAAGGTACTAAATGTATAGATAACTGTCACTGTAACAGAAATATCACACACGGTTTCTTTTTCTACTCACAAATTAACTAATTACTAAACTATGTACTGATATTTAATGTTATCGTAAATTAACGTTTCTAGAATAATCGTTTTTATTTTTCCTATTTTGTTGGAGCTTGAATGATTATGTTTTGCACGGTCCAATTTTATTTGTTACGAAAAAAATATGCCCATACGATGAAAATAGATTTCAACTCAATCACTACATAAAGTATTCCGTATATCATAAAACATTATTTAGCGATGCAAAGTGATTGAGTTGTTGTGTATATTCACTGCTACACAAATATGTATTTATATTTTTTTTTACTGAATAGTCAGTCAAGGACAACCATAATTTTAAATTTTTTTTCTCAGTGTATTTTTTATGTGTATGAATAAAACGTATTTGGAGGAAATTGGAAATTGGTTTGGTTCCACACTATGAAGATCTGAGAAGGCGACATTCCGGACCAAGGTGGGTGCGCTGCAGTGGTATACCGATGGTTCAGTTAAGGAAGGCCGAGCAGGACTGGGCATTGTAGGGAACAACTACAGTCTTGCAAAGCCGCTGGGGGAGTAAGCCACGATATTCCAAGCGGAAATCCTAGCCATAAAGATCTGCGCAGAAGAGATCCTGAACAAAGGGCTCAAGGGCAAGCGGATCTACATTTTCTCAGACAGCCAGGCCGCCTTCAAGGCCATCGCAGCCTATAGTTTTAGGTCTAAGCTGGTATGGGAATGCCTCCATGCGCTCAAGCAGCTCGGCGCCCGTAACAGGCTCTCCCTCATTTGGGTGCCGGCTCACAGGGGGCATGAGGGCAATGAAAAGGCTGACCGCCTCGCGAAAAGGGGTACAGAATCCCTATCCATCGGGCCTGAGCCACACGTGGGTCTGACGAAAAGTCACCTGAACCGTCTGGTTGCTCGTTGGGAGATACAGGAAAATGGCGCCCATTGGCATCGCCAGCCACGACTAAGACAGGCGAAAAGGCTTGTCACGCCTTCCTGTCAAAGGGCGAAGGCGATGCTGACACTCTCTAGACAAGATCTGAGCGTACTGATAAGCTTCCTCACTGGGCACTGCCCACTCGAATATCGCCTCAACAAGATGGGCATCTCAGAGGCGGTGGAATGCAGACTCTGCAGTGAGGAGGACGAGACAGCAGAGCATATCCTATGTGAATGCCCTGCTTTGGCAGCAAAACGCTTTGAATACTTCGGTCAGGGGACCACTGAACCCCAAACCGTAGCAGACTCTGCGGTGAAGGACATACTCGGCTTCCTAAGGGGGGCGGGTATGTACAACGCCTTCTACTAAGAAAGAGCCAGCGTCACAATAGGCCCATATAAAAAGCGGCCGCAGTGACAAAGGGACTTGCCCCACACGCCCACGGGTTAAAAAAAAAAAAAGAGGATCTGAGCAATGAGTTGAAGTGGTGCAGGGAAACAGGCATGGAAATTAACCAAAGAAAGACGAAGGCCATGCTGCTAGGGTACCCCAAGTTGTTGGCCAAGATAGACTGCCTTTGCGTTCCCCGTGTGATGTGCGGTTCCTCCCAGCTGCAGTAGGTCGACTACGCGAAGAATCTGGGCGTTCTGGTCCAGTCTAATATGTGCTGGGACAGACAGGTTACCGCGACGTGCAATGCGGTTTTTCGTGGTATTGGCCAGTTGAGGCGTTTAGCGGCTGATTTCCCCCGTCCAAGTGCGTCTGCAGCTTGTGCGGAGTTTAATTATGCCACATTTCGATTACGCGGCAGCAGCTTTCACCGATCTCAAAAGCGAAGACCTGGACAGACTACAGAAAGCTGAAAACGCCGTGCTTCGTTTCGCCCTCCGCCTTCGGCTGGACGAACGCCTGACACCGCACAATCGCCAGCTCGGGTGGCTGAAGATGAAGACAGGCGAATGCTGCAAGTGGCAACGTTTTTTTTTTTTTTTTTTTTTTTAACCCGAGGGCGTGTGGGACAAGTCCCTTTGTCACTGCGGCCGCTTTTTATATGGGCCTATTGTGACGCTGGCCCTTTCTTAGTAGAAGGCGTCGTACATACCCGCCCCCCTTAGGAAGCCGAGTATGTCCTTCACCGCAGAGTCTGCTACAGTTTGGGGTTTAGTGGTCCCCTGACCGAAGTATTCAAAGCGTTTTGCTGCCAAAGCAGGGCATTCACACTCCGCCGTCTCGTCCTCCTCACTGCAGAGTCTGCATTCCACCGCCTCTGAGATGCCCATCTTGTTGAGGTGATACCTGAGTGGGCAGTGTCTGGTGAGGGTGCTAATTAAGACTCTCAGATCTCTGCCAGAGAGTGTCAGCATCGCCTTCGCCCTTGGACAGGAAGGCGTAACAAGCCTTTTCGCTTGTCTTAGTCGTGGCTGGCGATGCTAATGGGCGCTGTTCTCCTGTGTCTCCTATCGAGCCACCAGACGGTTCGGTGACATCCGAGCAAATTACTTTGATTAGATATTGAAAGGAGTTCGATTCATTTATTTCATTTCTATTTATTCGATTAAATGCAAAGTGGGTCTTATTGCGTTCTTAGTTGCAGTTCCTTTTGTTCTTCTCAAGAAGAGTTATTTATTTATTTGATGCCTGAGGTGGGTTCTTGTCTCACTAAATATATTGGGCCCAGACGCGAACTACTTTAGTACAAACCCACTAGACATACCAGAAACTTCAAAGTGCCTGGGTTGACTATAAATACGTCGCAGGACCCTGAGCGTTCCCCTGACTGGCCGAAATTCGAGGTCTTGATTTTTAGCTCTTTTCGAGGTTGGAAACTGAACAGAACCCCAAAACCTCCCCTCAGTGCGGCTCTTATCAAATATTTAAATATTTTACCACCCCCCTTCGCCAAACAAATTGGGAGTCTTCCCACCTGCACCGTTGAAGATGCCTTTTGCCATCCGACGCTTTTAATTTAAGAGCGTAATTAAGGCGCCTCTCCCTTCCGTTTCGCTATTGATAACACGCTCTCCAAAGAGGGTCTGCGGTCCTTTTGAAAACCGAGAAATCGCGCGTTGAATGAGAGCGGTGCCCCCGGGGGGGACCGGTTAGGGGTCGACCAAATATAAGTGAGAATATTTACGTTCCGACCATTGAGTTTCTGAAATTCGGAAATTATACTTGGAAAGGCTCAGTACAGAAAACGATACGTTTCTAGGACAGAAGTTTCAGTTGAAGTTGCTCGGTAATATCCCCCCCCGCCCCTCACGGTCCTTTAACCCTCTTGGTGAGAGTGTATTTTCTGGTTTCTTTATTTACAGGACCAAACCGGAATGGCGTCCTGTCCTGCAGATCAACAACCTTGCGATCAACTATAGCATTTACAAGTTCATTTCAACCCTTTACAGAAATAATTCAGCAGTTAGCAAATTCATTTAAACCATTTACGAACGTATTTAGCGGAAATTCCGCCAGGTAGCTTCACCTTTCAACCTGGTAATCAGCAATTTAGATCCACGTTCCCCCGTTTTCGAATTCATTGCGTGCAGCGGAAGCCCCCTCCTCTCTCCTTTACTTTTTAACCTCTACTCCGAAGCAGTTTTTCGGGAGGCTCTTGACGAGGTGCCAGAGAGGGGGGTTGGGGTGAACGGTGTCGTTCTCAATAACCTTCGATATGCTGACGACACTGTGTTGATTGCTGAGAGCCCAGATGATCTTCAAGCGATTATGGATGCTGTGGTGCATCATAGCGAGAGTAATGGGCTGTCCCTGAATGTAGCCAAGACTAAGGTCCTCGTTTTTTCTAAGCAACGAAAAACGGTCAGTGTGGCTATCAATGGGACTCGGGTCGAACAAGTTTCTTCATATAAATACCTCGGTGCGCAAGTAAATGGGCAAGGCGACTGCAAAAAAGAAATTCGAGCGCGTATTGAAATGGCTAGGAGCGCATTTTTCCAGATGAGGAACTTCTTCACGCGCAGAGATCTTTCCTTGGTCCTTCGGATGCGGATGGTTCGGTGTTATGTGTTCTCGGTGCTTCTGTATGGCTGCGAAAGTTGGACACTAGATCCCGGGATCGATAGGAGCATCGAAGCTTTCGAGATGTATATATACCGGCGCAAGTTGCGGATACCGTGGGTCGACAGGATCACAAACGTTGAGGTGCTCCAACGGATGTCTAAATCTGTTGAGCTTTTACTCACGCTGAAAGAGAGGAAGACTCGATACTTTGGTCATGTGATGCGCGGTGATCGATACAGCCTCCTCAGATTGATTATTGAGGGTAGAATTCCTGGAGGGCGCTCGGTTGGAAGGAGGAAGAATTCGTGGCTGAAAGACTTGCGAAGGTGGTATAATTGCTCGTCCATAGACATATTTAGAGCAGCTACAGATAGGGAGGAGTTAGCCATTTGGATCGCCAACCTTCGATCGGAGACGGCAAATTAAGAAGAAGAAGAAGCGGAAGGAAGTGGTCTCAGACCCACATATAGAATTAAAAAATCCTGCAAATTATTACACTATGGTTTATTATTCTCATGAACAGCTTGACCTAGTATTACTGCTCCCCTATCCCATTCGATTCAGCATCGAATACTAATAAACCATACGAAACATGACCTGACTACAATGGAACTACGGAAATTAAAAATATTCCCCCGGCGGCAGGCGCTCGTAAACGTCTGATCGTCTGATCCGATGGAGGGGTGGGACAAGGGCTTTCAGCGTACCCTCGCTCGGCCATTGGCAAGACGTTGCGAGTCCCAAGGACGCCGCGAGTCGAGCGGGCCTTGAAAACGATACCAAACACGGCTTATTTGCGATTATACTGCGTTTCGTTAATTTTTTTTACCATTTTTTGCCCATAACAACCATGGGCTTCGTCCGATGGGATTGCCGAGATGGCGGGCGCAACTAGATACCAAATGGGATTTTTTTGCGAAAGAACGAATTTTTTTGACCACGTTAAAGGCACAAAACGGCCCGGACGGGGAACAGGGGACGGGGGACGGTGGTCGAGGGACGGCGGACGGACATTGTATATTTGGAATCCCCATGTCTTGAAACGTAAAGTATCCAATTTTGAAGGGGGGGGGGGTGTAAAAAATTGTTCGTGACCGAAAACATAGGGTTATTATTCAGAATGAATAATAAACCAAAATCAAATAAATCGGGAACACCCAAACCTTTCAAACCGTTGGTGTTGAATACGTCCACGAATTTTATCAGATCAGCGTGAGGGGCAAACAGGCATAGATTACGTTCAACCTACTGGCTCCTCGTTCAACCTGAAGAGTCTTCACATTTCGTAGAGGAAATATTGTTATGATGGCCTGAGAGACATTGCACGAATAAATATAACCACAATCTTCAGGAAAAGCTGATTAAGGGATCTGTAAATATAATTACCGTTGAGCTTTCCGCCTGAGGGCTGTGTAAAACTAGTCTGACGCTGGCGACAAATTGAAAGCTCAACGGTAATTATGTTTACTCGTGTATGTTTTCTCTGTTTCAGTTTTTGTCCTCTTGTATATTTGCTCGAAACGAGTCACTAACAGATCTATATCGTCGCAGCTCTAATCAGGCCCAGGCTACTAGTTTCCTCTACCTCATTGCAGGCTTTCGCAGAGGTAGGAAAGTGGCTGGATGATCGCGTGGGTGTTGCATGACTGCACCTCCTAGGCTGCAGCAGTGGGGTGTGTTTCAAAGGTTCTATTCTATCGAATACTGTTCCTGAAGCCGGCACTACTCGCGTTTCTCTAACACACGCAGTTTACTTTCTGTATACAGCGCCCTAGACACCGAAAGGTCATCATTTCTTTCCGAGCTGATGAAGCAGCCTGGAAGAGAAGAAGAGAAAACTCCTTCGGGCAATGAATTGCACGGAGAACTCTAATTAAGATCATAATATTCCATACAAGGACGCCCGTAGTAGGGTCGGGTGGGGGTGTTCCGAATAAGGTTCACTTCAACCCTTAACTTCGTTTGAAACGGACCAATGCTCTCCAAGCGCCCCAAAGACCCCCAGGGAGGACGATATAAACCACTTCGGATTGAACTGTCACCCGCACTCAAAGGGCTCGCGAAGTGGTAGGAAGTAGTTGGCGCGGCGAGGTGAGGGAGGAGGCTGAGGGTTCACATATCATTTCAATTCTCCGATCGGTGGGTCGGTTGGGTTCCCCAGAGATAATTTGGGCGAGAGGAGGGATTTCAGACCAGATCTGAGTTCCAAGTAAATTACTCTCCGGAGGGGAAGGGAGCCCTTTGGCAGAGCTGGCCATTGATCTGAACTACGACAGTAGAGACGACCTCTAAGTACATCTTTTCAAATTTGTCTAACTCTCTCGTTCTAGCTTAATGCCCGTCTCCTTGCTGGTCTGTCTTGCCAAGTTGTTCGAAGTGATTCGAAAACCTGAACGTGACTTGTATACGATGCGTGGTGCGAGGACCTTTAGTGGTTGGAGCGGGTGCCTAGCCTGGACTACTTTACTTAGGGATTTTCCAGCGTAACCACAACCCCCACAAATCCAATGCCTTGACTCCACGACTGGTGACACTGAAACTTAAGACATTGGGTCAGTGGCTGTGGGCAGAAGCCTCCCATGGTGCCATTTTATTGGGATGCGGCCTTAAGCGGCCTAAGGACCTGAATGAGTAGAGGGCCCTAGTGTCGAAGTTGCCAAAAAATGTTTTACCAGCCAGGATTGAACTGGCCCTTCTTCCTTCGCTCAGAGAAAGCTCTCAGACCGCTATTAGCAGCCTCAACTGCGATCCCTTTTCTTACCTAACCAGCATCCTGGCGTAAAGCCCTAACACACCACAAATACATTCACCCGATCACACGATGCCATAATTTTTGCCTGAGTCAGCGGATCCCCAAAACGTCTTGAAACCCCCCTCGTAACATTGGTGGCAGCGATATGCGATCAAATGTTACGAGGGGGGTTCGGAGATGCTTTTGGGGATCCGCTGACTCAGGCAAAAATTACGGCAATCGGGCCAGAGCTCTATCCACAATCCTCGACTTATGTCGAGAATTATGAATCGACTGTCTTAACCACTAGACCACGATCAACCGGTTGCCTTTAAAGGGAGTCAGGCGGTACATAACAAAACTCGGGCCTCACATGCTCCTTGAATGGCTGGATCGTGCTTAGTGGCTGGTTTTAACACTAAACCATTGAACGAAGGAACTTTTCAAGGTCAAGATCCCAGCACACTTGAAGGAATATGTGAATGAGGGGTCTGGGTAATGAAAGGCATTGTGCAATCTCGTTCCAGTACGACGGCTGACTATAACTAGTTATATATGCTTCAGAAGAAAGGAGTTCCGAGGTGCGACAATTCAGGGAGGGAAGGAGGGATATGGAAATAAACACAACGGTTTATTATTCTCATGAACAGCTTGACCTAGTATTACTGCTCCGAGGCCCATTCCATTCGATTCAGCATCGAAAAATACTAGTAAACCATACGAAACACAATGGAACTACAGAAACTAAATATTCCCCGGCGCCAGGCGACTGTAAACGTTTGTAGGCATTTGTGATCCGATGTAGGGGTGTGCGCAGGAAGTGCCGGCCTCATCGGCTCTAACCTTCCTCTGCCCCATTGGGCAAAAAGAGTCGGGGAAATTGGGATGGGGACTTCCAGCGAACCCTCGGCAATTGGCACGACGTTTTAGGTTTAGTTTTAGTCGTGTCTATGGCATGGTTGATTCCTATTCTCACAATCAAGGTCCTAGTTATAACAAAACTCGGGCTTCGCATGCTCCGTGATATGCTGGATCGTGCTTAGTGCCTGGTTTTAACACTAAACCATTGAACAAAGGAACTTTTCAAGGTCAAGATCCGAGCACACTTGAAGGAATATGTAAGAGAGGGGTCTGGGTATCGAAAGGTATTGTGCGATCTCGCTCCAGTAAGATGGTTCACTATAACCAGTTATAGGGAATAAGGAAAGGAGCGAGAGGGGGAGAGAAATGGCGTGGAAGAGTGACAGGGCACGGGGGTGGAGGAGTTGTGTTTCTTACGTAATTACTTTGTGACTCCATTTCGTTCCCTCCCAGTGTCACACATTTTGGCAGTTAGGTGAAGACCATAGGATGTTTCATGGTACAAAACGATCACCGCATTTCAAGGTTTATATGCGGTGTTTCGTACACGGCAGAGGTAGGAGCGTGAAGTGTGTGTGTTTTCCAAATACGAGATGAAGAACAATAGAAAACCTCCTGCCGAAATATCATTCTCTTCATTCTGCGAGTTTTGCGTGTGCTTTTTTCTGTTTTGTATGTTGTCACGTTTGTGTTGGTATGTTTTGGAGGATGAGGGACGCCAAGGTCATCAGTAGCGTGAAAAGGGTTTTAAATGAAAGACGGAGCCAGTTTCCTGAAAGAACTAAGCAGTTCGTCATAAGTCACCTCTACCAGTTGTCACTCAGGTTTACAGTTTGACGGACAACTGCCCTCACTGAACTGCTCATTACTGAGTTCGGACGGAATGACAACCGGACAGGAAGTCCTACGTCCGGGATTGGAATATCGCATTAAAAATAGCGTCAGGAGCCTACTCGTTTTTCGTAGGGGAGCGATCGAGTGATGAGGGTGAATGCCCTATTTCTCACATCTGAAGCATCATCCGACTCCATTACGGCGGCAAGCGCATAAGTTATTGGATGAAATTTTACGGTAGAGCGCACACCCTTCGAATATCTCACCCGACAAATCCCTTTTCGACTTACCAACGTCCTCTTGAGCTGCGAAAACGCAATTTAGAGAGCAGTTTGGATATTTTGGTTTCGTCAGCGAGCCCGAAATAGTCGCCGCTAGAGCAACTATAGTACAGGTTGGATCATCCGTGATGAGGCTTGCGCAGTACTTCTGAGGAATGTCTAGTTCTGCGGTGGGTCGTTCAAGCGTTCCACAGAGGCTGCTGCAAAACGCTATTTAAATCCAACATCAAATAAAATTTGAGTTGACTTGGTTCGGGCGGTGGAAGTCTGAACCAGTTGGTACATGGTCAAATATACTTGTAACCTTGGCAAACTAACCAAAAAAGTGATAGTCCGCAAGTCTTCCCGTGAACCTCAGAACCTTACATTTTAGTGGTGTTCATGAATCTGTGTGCAGAACGGCACAATGTATGAAACTGGGGAAAACTAAAAGTGAGAAGGTTTACTCGAACTATGTCGTTTTTATTGTGCTGACCGTTGACTGTTTTTGTTTCAGGTAAGCTACTGCTGGTCGAGTATATCTTCTGGTGAGTAGAACACTTGTTGTGGTCATTTTCGTCATAGTGGACCATATTGAGAAGTGTTTGAGATATCGCAGGCCTGACTCTCGGATGAACTAAGCAGAAAAGAAGTTGGCAATTAATTTAGAGGGGGCTTGACTCATCTAGTGAAGTCTTCTGGGGTTTGGGTCTGACTGTACTTACCCCTGCCGGCGATGATGCGAGGTGACTCATGGGGTCGTTGACGGGAGATGAAAATAGGCAAAAAGCTTGTAAAACCCAGTTGTACTCTAAGATGGTTTTTTAAGTAATTTCGCGGTATAAGCAATACCGTAGGGTACCCAGCCCTGCGGTTTTTACCCCTCTCCTACCAGCACACTACTTCACATAGGGGTTTTCCTGTGTAACCAGAGCCTCCACTAAACCAACACCTCGGCTTCACGGCTAGTGCAGGAATTTCTAGGCTCCTCCCTCACCTACGCTTTATTCACAAATGAATTCTGAGGATTGGGCCATCCACCACTTGAGAGGTCAGGATGCACAGGTCCTGAACAGCGACCCCTTTAGCCTGATACGCGTGTCAAGTGAGTAGCACCTCCAGGGCGTAGCTTTATAGGCCTCTACCTGGACAAGGACTTCAAGGACATAGTTTCCCTGGCTGACAGGGCCTCATCTGTGACGTGAAACGCGAAACGTAAATACAATTCTCTCGCCAGATAGAGAATAGAGGATTCCCTGTTTCTGTATTGGCTAAAGTGTTAATGGCTCTGCGTTTTTATACAACAGGAAGTATGGAGGTTTTGGTTAAGGAATTTATAAGTTAAGATTTTTCTCTAGGTTTTTCTTAGCTAAAATTTTTAAAAAGGTGCTTTTGGGAATACACAATACTTCTTAAGATGATTTCTTTTCTCTATGAAACTGAGAAATAAATGAACGTGTTGAGCGGGAGTGAGGACTGTATTATACTTGAAACAATACACGTGAACTGGTTGTGGAACACTAAGTGGACCGAGGCAGACAGAGAAAGAGTTGTGACTAGCGTGAGTGAAAAGAAATACAAAAGTAGAAATCGAAAAAAAATAGATATACAAGTTTAAATTTGAAGTGCAGGAAGATTTGGAATTAAAGGATTGTTCGTTCAGAGAATAATTATCAATTGAAATTGAAGCGATCTATTTACATTAAAACCAAATGTATACGGACGTCCGGATAATAATATATTAATACCAAATGTTGATATGAAATAAATCAATTAAAATTAGGAGATGTGCACCGGATGGATGAAAGTGTAGCGGGGGGGATGTTGGCGATGCCTCGTCGGGGCTCACATACGTACAAAGAGCACGCTCCAGCCAATACCAACCATTGGACTTACTCAGCGTCGAGTAAACAAACGGGAGAAAAATTATATTCAATTCCCAAACATACCGCCCACCAAATTTGAGATCAAATTTCAAAGTTTTAACATTAAAAGGGGTTATTTATTGGTTATAAGGAGCTTCTGTCAGTGGCCATAGTGGTACCACTTGAACTATGGGTCTAGTATAGGTAGATGTTGCAGTCCTGACTGTTACAACTCTTGCCACTCCATCACGCCCAGAATGCAATTCAGTTACTCTGGCAACAGGCCAGGACAGTACTCAGACTGACGGGTCTTTCAACAGGACGAGATTGCCCACTTCCAAGGGTCGTGCTGGCTTAGTCCACATGTTTGTTTCTTGCAATGTGGACAAGTAGTTCTTCCTCCATGTAGTCCGGAATTGTTGGTAAGTTCGCTTGAGAAGTTGCCAACGATCTAGCAAGTTCTCCTTGGTGGTTTCAAGAGAAGGCTCTGGAGGAGCGAGAAGAGGTCCTCCAGTTAGGAAGTGTGCTGGTAATCATCAGGTTCTGTAGACAATGAGTGCAGAGGTCTAAAGTTGAGTATCGCTTCAATTTTCGCAAAAAGGGTACTCAACTCTTCATAGGTGAAAGGAGTGGTGCCTGCAACCTTATAAAGTACAGCTTTAGTGGATTTTACGGCAGCTTCCCAGATGCCGCCAAAATGAGATGCAGATGGTGGGTTGAACAACCACTCAATACCTTTGCTGGCTGAATATTCTTGGATACTGTCACGGTTATCTGATGATGAATACCATTGGTACAGTTCTTTCAGCTTGTTATATGCTCCAATAAAATTTGTCCCACAGTCAGAGAACAATTTTTCAGGAAGACCCCTGCGAGCAATGAAGCGTAAAAATGTGCAACAAACAGTGAGACTTGAGAGAAGGATTTGGGAGAATTGGGAAGACAACTGTCGTTTGGGAGTGCTGATGGATGACTGACTTTTGGAAGGAGCTGTGTTTTGTGGACAGGAATCAAAAATTGTGGGGTGGGTAAAGAAAGTAGGGAAAGTCCAGGAAAGGGGGAAATCCATTGTCGAACGGAAGTAACTGAGGATCGGGACTTCCACAGATACAAACTAAAGGGTTGAGATAGAAAGGTTTTTGAGGGAACAATGGTTTTCCGTAGGGCCAGTGAGTACCGTTAACTGCAAGTAAAGACATTCTGGAGGTCAAAGAACCATCTAATTCGGCCTGCCAAACAACGGCCCTCAGTTGAGTATGCCTTCTTTTTTCCTCTTTGCCCCTTTCTCTTGGCGCCATTTGTGCGAAGAAGGGAAGCTCGTATTGGCAAGAGAGCTCTCGATATATTCGCATATATGGCCCTACGCCTGCCAGTCACGTTGAGAGTGTCCAAAATCACCAGCCCAGTGATTGCCCGTTGATGGTTGTGGCATTTGTCGGAGCGCTTCAGTAAATTCCAGAGTTTTAAGCGCTACCACTATCTACGTAACACGTTAAGCTATTCAAATGAACTAAGTGAAAAACAGAGTGAATCTGGTTGCCAAAGCGATAAAAACCTATAAACGTACGGGAAGCTAAGGTAAGTTGTGTGATGCATCGCAATGTGCTGTGCTTGCAGTATTTGTACGGCTAAAAGTCAAAAACTGCTTTGCTTCGTCCACACATTATATTGTACCACATTATGTAGATTAAAAGATTTGTTTGTTAGCCCTAGAGCGTTTGGCAAGTGTTACTATATCTCCCAGGGTGGAGTGCTACAGGTTCCCTTGCCCTGAATCGCCCGTACACATCCCAAGGGCAGGCTGAGCGTAGATAGCAGCTGCACTGAAAACTAGGCCTTGAGAAAGTTCGCTTGCACCTTGCATTTCATCAGTTTGTTTTCCCTGGGCTCTCCAGACGGTCTACCGAGCTGGAGCCGAAGCGAGGCGATCGTCAGAACAAGGGAGCGGGCGTAACCGATGGGATTATTTATAGGGGCGCCCCCGATTAAAAGAGTCGGCTCTTCCAATCGATCTTTCCATTTATGGAAGTCGATTGCCGATGTCAGACGTCGGTGTCGACACTCGAGCTTGACATACTTTGCCTGGGCTCCGTTTACTTTCCTCGCGAACTCAACGGCTATTTGGGGCGGTTGTTCTCTCATCCGAACGGCAGAGATTGTTATGCAGGCAACTGGTACAATGCGTTGACGGTTCTTGGATTGAGTGACAGGTGTGAAATATTACCGCGATTTATTGGGAAACTAACTAACAATTGTTATTTGTTGGAACACTTTGGTCAATTAGATTCCTCGATTGTAAAAGGTCTCCTTTGCTCACCACCTAATATATCTCGAGTGCTTACATGCCAATATTTATTACTGCAAAGCTGTTCTACCAGTCAGATGAAGTTCCCATCCGATCCATGTGTTAATATTCCCTCGATCCCAGAACCTAGAGCTCCACGTCTCATACAGATGTTCTCTACCTTGGTTCCGTTTAACAAATGAATTTACGGTTCAAAATTTGCCTCCAGAAGTAGATGATTGCCAGGCCTATTTCTTTGTCAATTAATGTGTGTTCGAAATTAGTATGAATTGAGCGATTACTGCTTTTACTTCATACCTCCTGGGAGGTGCTGTTAGTCAGTATGCAGAGCTTCCCGGACGGTTTGAGCGGGAGTCTGTTGGCTAGTTTTCTCACCCGGAATATATCGAAGGCAAAGTGCCTGCAGGTGCTTGGGGGCTCACTACTCACTACTTACCAATTGTTAGTTGAGGACAACTCTTGACACTCCCGCTTGAAGAAAGATCTCGTCCTCACGATCGCGAGGCTTCGGGGAGGCTGTGCATCTTGGCGAGGGATTGAGATCCCTTTGGTCCCTTTGGAGAATGTGGACGAGGGAACTCGTCCGGCAGCTGCACGGGCTGGCGAGAAGATAGCAGTGGTAGTTACGTGGCACTGAGCGATTGGGTGATGGTAGTCGTAGAATTTGGAAACCAATGGCAGCAACTCGGCGTCAGTAAAGAGAGTAAAGGCCAGCCAATAGGCTTTCCGATGAGTTAGATCTTGTTCCGTTCCTATGTCAGTGCGGGTTCCTATCGTGCCCGCGACAATACTAATTGTATGTTGACACAGAAGCGGGGATTTCTCTAATAAAATATTGGTGCGTTGCAACACACAACTTTCCTTAGCTCTACCTCAATTCACTCGGGTACATGGCTTTTTCTACTTACTCAATTCATTTATCACTCAATTAATTTGAACTTGGTCAAAAAACACTTTACGGCAGCAGGAAGCGGTAGCGCTCACAGTTCTGGAATTTCCGTAGCACAATAAATTCCGAAACTGTAAGCACCACCGCTTCCTGCTGCTGTGAAGTTCAAATAAACTGAGTGATAAATGAATCGAGTAAGTAGGAAAAGCCATGTACAAAGTGAATTGACGTAGAGCTAAGGAAATTTGTGTATTGCAATGCACCAGATATATTTTTTAACATTCTAGTATCATTTCAGCAGAGTTTAAAAGGAAAAAACTGCGCTAAAAACGATTTTGGTCGATCATTTTGATAATTTATTGTGTTGCTCTCGTCATTTTCCCCCGAATGGGAATTTTATGGTATAATTGCCATATTGAGAGGTATCAATATAAAAAATTTAATCAAAATCGTTAGAGCCGTTTTTGAGAAAAAATTTGGTGTTTTGATCACTATGATAACTATAGTCAACTTTCGGTGGATTTTGTCCATACCCTTATTTTTGCGTCCCATGGTAACCTGTAGGCTAGACATCAAGTTTCAGCTGATTTGGTACGGTGGTTTTCTCTGAAAACCGCGCTAAAATCAATTTCGTCGAAAGTTTTGATAATTTATTGTGCTGCTCTCGTCATTTTCCCACAAATGGGAATTTTATGCTATAATTAGCTTGTTGAGAGCAATCAATATAAAAAATTTAATAAAAATCGTATGAGCCGTTTTTGAGAAAAAAAATATTTTGTGTTTTGATCACTATGATAACTATAGTTAACTTTCGGTGGATTTTGCCCATACCCTTATTTTTGCGTCCCATGGTAACCTGTAGGCTAGACATCAAGTTTCAACTGATTTGGTACGGTTGTTTTCTCTAGAAACCGCGCTAAAATCGATTTCGTCGAAAAGTTTGATAATTTATTGTGCTGCTCTCGTCGTTTTCCCACAAATGGGAATTTTATGGTATAATTATCATGTTAAGAGCTACCAATATTAAAAATGTAATCAAAATCGTTTTTTTTTCAACTTTTTTTTTTCAGCCGATTACATAACTTTCCTTTCTACTTTGTAGAGCCAAGGAAAGTAAAAAACCAATAACCTAAGTGACAAACCAATGTCCTATAAAATGTAGAAATGAGACAATAAACGAAAATTAGGAGCTATAGGTAAGTGAACTTAATTGAACCAAAAGTTGAACAATTGAAATGAAAAATATTAAAGCTACTGTCCCTTTGAAATTGAGCAAATTAGACTTCTGACCCTTTAAAGAAGTCGGCGATTTATGTTCGTTTGGAAACTAAACGTCAGGTGGGATACTGATGACCCGGTAGTGTCGTTTTGGGATGCTGATAACCCAGGGAATCATCCGAAACGAGAGAAAAGAAGGAACTAAACTAGAAATGAGAAGATCTCTGGAGAGGTGGGAGAAGTGGAGATGACGCACACAGAAAGCTTCATCATGGTCAAAAATTAATAACTAAAACTTATTTGATAAACAAATGGCTCAAACACTAACCACTTCAAAAAATCGTATTGAGAGTCATCAATTATCGATAGGTTGGTTTTTGAATGATGCTACAGCCCAATCATTTCCGGATATTTAAGGGCAGTTAGTACTTAGAACGCTTTCTACCAAGTTCAAATAAACTGAGTGAAAAATAAATTGGATTAGTACCTGGAATGAGCACGGTGTTCAGTGCAGGGCGAGTTAGCTGGGTTTTTTGACCTTTGAACATCCGCACTTAACTGTACTCATTGGCCCTACGAAAAGTAGTATTTCCCCCAAAGACCTTTCTGATTTCAACCCGATTGTTCGTGTCTGTTGAAAGCCCAGCACATCAGTTTTTTCCACGTGATAACCGTTTTCCCCCTTCCCTGGACTTTCCAAAATATCCTCTTCCCGCCTCTCAATTTCACGTTCCTCTCCACAACACACTGCTTTTTCCAACAGTCAGTTATCTATCAGCTCTCGTGGTCGACAGTGGTCTTTCAGTTCTCCCAACTTATTCGTCTCTCAAGTCTTGCGACTCATTCGCCTCTCAGCCCTCGCTTTACTCATAACTCAACTCTCTCTCTCACCCTTCACTTAATTTCCCACGCAGCAACCAGTTCACAAGTATTTAGAGTCCCCTTGTTCTCGTTTATATACTCCTACTCAAACTGATATCGCTACTCTGTCAAGTGTGATACATCCTCACTAACGCTCACCACGTTAATTTATTTCTCAAGTCAAGCTCCCCCATTTGTGCGCCCAACACATGGCGTAAGGAAAGCTGTATATGTCGCACAAGTAATATTTCATTGGATAATCGGGATATTCTCACCGTTTCAGCAAAACGTTTCAGTCACGAAAAATTTTTTACAACCCCCCTCAAATTTTGATACTTTACGTTTCAAGACATGGGGATTCCAAATTTGCAATGTCCGTCTGCTGTCCAGGCCGTTTTGTGCCTTTAACGTGGTCTAAAAAATCCGTTCTTTCGCTCTAAAGTCCCATTTGGTATCTAGTTGTGCCTGCCATCTCGGCAATCCGATCAGACGAAGCCCATGGTTGTTATGGACAAAAAATGGTTAGAAAAATTAAAGAAACGCAGTATAATCGCAAATAAGCCGTGTTTCGTATCGTTTTCAAGGTATTTTTACATCCTGGGTCAAATGGAATGAGTATCAGACATGTACAACTGCGTTAAGGGAAATTACAGTAATTATTAGAGTCAATTAATCGTACCAACTCGCGGGAACTACAGCGGAAGTCAACGTTTCGTCGTTTGTACTCCCTTCCTCCCTCCCGTCTCATCCAAAACCACCCGCCCGCTCGCCTCGCAACGTCATGCCAATCGCCGAGGGTTTGCTGAAAGTCCCCGTCCCAATTTCTCCGACTCTTTTTGCCCGACGGGGCGGAGCAAGGTTAGGGCCACTTCCTCCGCACACCCCTACATCGGATCATAAATGCCTACAGACGTTTACGTGCGCCGGGCGCTGGGGGAATATTTAGTTTCCGTAGTTCCATTGTAGTCAGGTCATGTTTCGTATGGTTTACTAGTATTTTTCGATGCTGAATCGAATGGGATGCGTCTCGAAGCAGTAATTCTAGGTCAAGCTGATCATGAGAATAATAAACCGTTGTGTACAAATTTGCAGTGTTTTTGAAATGTTCTCAATCAGCTCAATTAGCGCACGTCTAACAGTAGCCATTTGGGTCGCGAGAAGATTCCAGAATTTCATTTCATTTCCTCACTCAATCAGAACAATTAAGATTTCATCGCGTCTGCGTTGCGATTGTTAAGTTATTCGTGTCCAGCTGAACTATTCTCGTTTAATCTGCTCTCACGCTAATCCGAAATAACTTTCCCATGTCGACAAATGTGCCTTCTCGTCCCATCTGCTTTATCCATTCTCCTCGAAATTCCAGCGGATGAAGTTGTCTCCGACGTATTTTCACAACTAAGCTCCCGCCGACGGTTGGAAAATCCGAAGCATTTCGGAGGATATTTCCCCATTTTCCATAATTCACGATAAAGAAAAAAACGAACCTTAGCATCGATCAACCCCTTCCCTCCGCCCCACCATCACCCTCACAGCCACCACCGTGCCACTCCATTTCTACAAAGTGACGTTACAAAAACGGAATCTCTTCCTCCGGAAAGCTCTTCTCTTTCGCTTCTCGAGAGGATATTTTCAACGGATTGTATTTGAAAATAAGGGACGAAGAAGGGCTTTGGGTTGAGACGAGCGTTAGGGCTCCTCATTACCGTTATACGTCGCGTTATCAAATATCAAAATGGTTATGGGCAAGCGGATCCGGCAAAAACCATTTCGTCGAGCCACTTCTATTCATCCCTTAACCTTCTCGCCCCCGCCCTTGCACGTCGCTCTTGATGCATTTTCAATGGGGGTTTTTTTTTTATTCCCCTTTTTTTTGCCATAACTCGATGCAGTTTTGAGAGTGAAAAGGGGTAGTGAGGGGGTATCTGTGGATGTGGGGGGGGGATCATGAATATACGACGAGCTCGAGGAGGGAAAACCCGGTGCATTATAGATATTTCAAACAAACCGTTCCCGTTCGCTCCCTAACGGAGGAATTGTTAACGTTTCTCCTCAAAAGGTAAACATTCCGTTTTCATTTAAATCCTCTTGGTTTATTGAGCATCGGGTCAAGTGATTCAAAATTGATTGCGACAAACATCGTCGTTACATATCGAATACAAATTTACATTCAATCTTTCAAAATTCATGATGAATTCAGAGATAATAAAGCAGATTCGTGGCAGCCACGCCCGACATACAGGTTCCTCACATCCCGAGGTGATTACGATGAAGATCACCTCATTTCCCTAACCCTAACGAATGGAGTTCGAGTGGAGCGAAGGACTTCTGGCTTGAAAAGTCTAAAAAACTGTTAGGTTTATGTTTATGTGTTTATGTTTAAACACACCACTACCTGCAACACATTTTCGTCACGTTCGTTCTTCTTCTTCTTACTTACTTCATTTATTTTTATTTTTCTCTCTTCGAAAATTTTAAAAATGCCGAATCTCTTTTTTTGGTGTATTTTGTTTTACAATATAAAGTATTTCCGGAATGGAACCTTTTCTACCTCAAGTAAAGCTATTTCCAAATCAAATGAAACCGATCGCTAATGTAAGGCAATTGAAAGAACTGGTAGCGATTATATTTAAAAATCATGACTATCGCGTTCATCGCAGAGGGTAACTGGTTTAGCTTAACGTTTCGGAAGCCACGGCCTATACTGAGTTATCAACTAATGGGACTGTCAAACTAATATTTTTAGGGAGAATGGGATGTTTTTGTTCGAAGGGGATTGGCGCCTTGGTTAGTCGTCCACCAACTCGAATTACTCCTCCAGGGTCGATGAGGACATGGAGGCGACCGAGTTCGAGACTGATACTATTGAAGGTTGAAGTACAGCATACTTCACGATAATAATGATGCTGAAGTAATTGAATGTACTGTTGGTTTTCTTACGAGAACTCAGCAGCTGTTAGTGGTCCCTGCATGCGTTGGTTCTTTGACCTGTCTAGTTTCAAGCAATCGGTAATGAAACGCCTTACCCATGCCAGGACTCTGATCAAGCTGTGGAATGAAGAGAATCGCCTGGCATAGATAACTAAATCAGGCATTGAGAGTGTCCCCATAAGAGCCAACTTGCAAGGCTTTCGATCAGCAAGACTGTCTTCCCAAGGAACCTCTGAGGAGACTGGCCACTCACCCAACGGTTATTGGCACCATGTAGCACCATGCCACCATGAAGAATGATTTCTGAGCTCGGCTGGAGCAAGACCCCGGGACCCTATTTGCCGGAACATTTTCACAATGTCACACCGAAACACATAAGCATTGCGACAAAAATTTACGAGTATGGTGGCGATATCTGATTGCAGCTTGGGTCCATTTAGAATTTTGTGGCCGGCTGTTCCAATGACGCAAAACCCCGGCATGATCACCATGTTTTTTTCGTTCGGAGCCCATTTTTTGAAAATTTGCAAGGAAAGGCCCCAGCGTGAAGCATCCCAGGAGGTGCGAGGACGACCATAGTCCCTGGATTGTCGATGTACGCTTTGTCGAAGGGTTTTATGTGTTTGAAGTTGAACATATTTCTCTGCACGAAGGTCTTTTTTATATTCTGGTTCGTCCACGTGATGAACATTTTGTAATAATTATTAGCCTTCTCCGTGAGGCTCACAGCAAAGTAGACGGGAGTTTTCAGGTTCATACGCTCCCAATGCGTGTCCAAGAGAATGCAGAGCTCTTGAGCACGACCGAGCGCAAAAACGGGGATCAACACTTTTCCTCCTCGATCGATGCATTCGGTCACTTTTTGAGGAAGTCTCGCTCGCGACAGCGTTTCGAGTCTCGTATAGTCGTGGCGTAGGTTGATTCCGTACTCTCACAGTTTTGGAATTATATGTGAAACCCTGCGAAAATAGTTTTAAAAGTTTGTTTGAATTCTAGAATTTCTGGGGGTGTTTCTGATGTTTTGTTATGGAGTTTATTCTACAATCACTCTGATTTCATTGAAGAGTTTATGATAAAAAGGCTGCAAATTATTATCTATTTAATATTATCAGGCTTTGACGCAGTCTGACACTTTTGAGACTAATCCCACTCCATTCAGCATCGAAAAATATTTATAAACGACACACGACCGCAATGAAAATTGACAATCTAGGCGTCGCTAGGCAATTGGAACGACGCGAACTGTCGGGTGGTTGGAGTGGGATGGGGGGCAGTGAGCGCATGCCCGGAAAAAACGACCATTTCCTGCGAGTTCCTTCAAGCAACGGAATTTTCCTCGCTATATTTACTCTGATTTCACTGTTTTCTGTCCAGTCGCAGTGCCACTCCTCTTAGACCCATCCTACATGACTCACCGATACCAAACACGACGTAATTGCAATAAAACTGCCAACATTTCTGGCTGGGCTATTGAAAGCCTTGTCCTGATGAGCAGGGGGCTAATTAAAATATGCCGCTATATAGAGTGTTAATAACCATTTAAAAACAGATACAGCTAGTGTTACGAAAAAAATTAAAATAAAATGTTGCTTGGTTAACGGCACTTCTTCCACCCTCGCATAACTCATAGCTGGTAGAATGTTTCTAGGTCTGTGGATGAGGTTGATGTTGAGAAAGCGGAAATAAAAGATGTGGATGACTAAATTTGGTAGTAGGTATACTTGGTGGTGGTAAAAGAAAGGGAATCAATCTTATGAAGTGTCATTTAGAAATGGATATTCACACTTTGTTGACAGTAATTATTTCTGTATCTTTCTATTGAACGTAGATATAAGCCATGATCACTCGAAAAACGAGAATTGTTGAATATTAATTTATCAGCATTACAATTTTCTCAAAAACGGCTCCAAAAATTTCGATAAAACTTACGTGGTAATCTCAACTAACTAGTACCTACATTTTGTTCTTCATAAATGTTCCCGAAGAAATGCGTTGAACGAAGATATAGCGTCCGTATATGTTGCAGGTCGTCGTACACACGGTGATTGCGCAAACTTGTGTGTTGCTACGCTCCAGATATTTTAGAACTCGAGTGAGCGCCTTTTGAGCCCAGACAAGTGGCCACATGGTTTTTTTTACAGCTGAACCGCAGACTACGGCTTCATATCGCAGGATGGCAAAATAAACAGTGCTCAAAGTGGTGATTTATAAAGAAGTCCGCAAAGGGGCGAATGTGTTAAGAAGCTTACGTGCCCTTGCAACCACACTATTAGTGTGGACGTCTCATTTCAGTACTGATCAATATATACACCCAAATATGAAACGTTTTCTATCCCAGGACAACGATCAATCAAGTGCGAGACACAGTATGCAGTGTGAATGCTACTGAAGTGGTTTTTTCCTCGTCTAGTGTGAGACCATTCTCGTGCCGCTGTCATTCTGAATAATAACCCTTTGTTTTTGGTCACGAAAAATTTTTTACAACCCCCCCCCCCTTCAAAATTTGATAATTTACGTTTCAAGACATGGGGATTCCAAATGTTCAATGCCCGTCCGCCGTCCCCCGTCCCCTACCGCTGTCCACCATCCACTGTCCGAGCCGTTTTGTGCCTTTAATGTGGTTTAAAAAATCCGTTCTTTCTCACAAAAGTCCCATTTGGTATCGAGTTGTGCCCGCCATCTCGGCAATCCGATCGGACGAAGCCCATGGTTGTTATGGACAAAAAATGGTTTAAAAAATTCACAAAACGCAGTATAATCGCAAATAAGCCGTGTTTCGTATCATTTTCAAGGTATTTTTACATCCTCGATCGAATGGAATGAGTATCAGACGTGTACAACTGCGTATAGGGAAATTACAGTAATTATTAGAGTCAACTAATTGCAAGAACTCGCAGGAACTACAGCGGAAGTCCAAGTCTCGTCGTTAGTACTCCCTCCCTCCCTCCCGTCAAATCGAAAACCACCCGCCCGCTCACTTTATGACATCGCTGCGGGTTCGCTGGAAGTCCCTGTCCCAATTTCCCCGACTCTTTTTGCCTGACGGGGCGGAGGAAGATTAGGGCCACTTCATCCGCACACCCCTACATCGGATCATAAATGCCTGCCGACGTTTATGGGCGCCTGGCGCCGGGGGAATATTTAGTTTCCGTAGTTCCATTGTTGTCAGGTCAAGTTTCGTATGGTTTACTAGTATTTTTCGATGCTGAATCGAACAGGATTGGTCTCGGAGCAGGAATACTAGGTCAAGCTGTTCATGAGAATAATAAACCATTGTGTAATAATTTTCAGGGTTGTTAACAATTTTCAAGCCTGCCTCTGCTTTTCTATGAACATTGAGCCTGTAGCTGACTTCAACGAGCTCATGATCTTCGCCCATGAGAAAGTCAGCATTTGATCTCCCTCCTACATTTCCTGCAAAGAACGCTCCACCAAGAATATAAATCAGTCCTGGCAACGAATTCTTCGATGTATCCTTTAATAGAGAGAAACAGTTACTTGTAGATAGATCATTCATCATCCGCATCCCTTGAGCCACTGTATGGGATTGACCTTCCATTATTGGAACATTAGTTGGAATGTAATATGTAGGTCATGGAATGTCAGGAAAGAAACAGATCAGCCTTAGCAGGTTGGTTACAATAATACAGGCCTATTTTGACCGAAAGGTTGGACCAGAACAGGCAGACAGGAATGGAAGTCGTTATTACATGGGATGTAATAAAATGATCAAACAACGCTATTGGAATGAAATAAACTATTTGGTGTGGAATAACTTCTGCTTTGTAATAGGCGCAGTAGACAAATTAGTTGGATAACTGAAAAAAAATGGTGGGAATGTAATAAATACACTTTGACAGAATGGTCATAATGGGAAAGGCCTAAAGGAAATTGTTGGAAGGAAACATCGATTTTCGTTTACGTAATGCTATCCAAAAATATCGGAAACCATAAAGGCCCCAAGCAGTTCCCTGAGGAACCGAGCTTTCCAGTTGGCATTTAAAGAGTTTTGAAGTTCGCTCAAGGATTATATCGTAGGGCTCTACAGTCATCTAGTTTCCGGAGATCAACAGTCGAACGTACTGACCGAAGTGCATCACTCATGTACGACGCGTCGCCCCGTAAATAGCGCTTATCGCTTCGTGTAAAATATAAATTAACGTAACCGAAAGGAAAAGGGCTCATCCGGCCCAGAGGACTGGGAAATCCAGGCTCGAGGGACAAGAACCGACGTTTCTGAGGACTCGTCTGTCTTCTTCCGGATTTCCTCAGATTCGTTTGACTTTTCCTCTTTCTTCCTCTTCACTTCGGCTCCTCAGGAAATAAACGAGAATGCAAAAGAGATCTTCGTCGCTCTTTGTCAATTGCAGAGCGAGCGACTCAAATGGATTTTGTTTTATTGCCTTTTCGTGAAAGAAAACGAAAGCCGCCCTTATTGTTTTGAGAGAAAGAAAAATCTTCTTCGCGTTTCCCCCCTCTTCGGATTTGACAGCCTCTTTTTATGGATTAGGGGATTGATGCAAAAATCTCGCTTTTGTTCCCTTAACTTGAGTTTGATGGAACGGCGAGGGGGTTTGCTGTGTGCTGTTTCCTATTACGAGGTCTTTATTCTAAAAAGGGAAATTCTTTCAGATGTGATTTGCGAACGCCGAGGTGAAGGAACGTTACGTTATTCTTTCCAGACGCGGCACATTCTTCCGGCGGACTGGGATTCCAATTGGCACTACGTGGGACTTTCTCGCTTTCCTTAGCATGATGAACTAGGAAGGAAAGTCGTGTAATGTTGCCTTCCTTCACACCCTCATGTTTCATACTTGTAAAGGATATAGCCTCGGCTCTCCTTCCTTAGCGCTCTCTGCCATGCGCTGGAAAGCACAGGAAGGCCAAGCGATTAAGTTGCGCGCCCTGCGACGTATTAATCGAGCCTCTCCCTTACTAGCCAAAGTTTTCAAGTTCAGTGTTTTCCGCTCTCGCTTGAATATTGTTGGATAAAGGTGAGCAAACCCCTGTTTATTAACCCCCTTGCTCTGATATTGTCTTTAATAAACGGAGTTCGATACATTTATTTCATTTTTATTTATTCGCTTAAATTCAAAATGAGTCTTATTGCTGGCTTGATTAATACGTCACAGGGCAAGAAGAATCAGAATGAGAATAAGGAGCTCAAAGCCTCACAAATTAATCGCTCGCCCTCTCCAGGCTTTTCAGTGCAAGGCAGAGAGCGCCAATGGAGGAGAGCCAACGGAAATAGAAGCTATATCCTTCACATACTGTACAAAGTACAAACTATGATGCATTCTGAGCATGATTCAGGGAAAACGGCTGACGCAAATTGGCTGTAATAATGTGGAACCGCTTAGCACATTTCACCTGGTTGGCCCTCACACCTATGTACGATAGCTCTTCTTTCTTGTCCTCTTTGCCCTCACGTCAATCTTGCAGCGTGCCGCCATTTCCATACTGCCAAGCAGTTAGGGAGTTTCAAGTGCAGTCTTTCCTTGTTCTCTCCATTCTCCATCCGTGCAAGATACTGGCACTGGTTCAGCAAACTTCATCCTCTTTTCAATATGCCCCAAACCGGAGTTAACTCACTCACTGCTCGTATGGCGTCCCCTTGTATTCCCAATTCCCTTCAAAGACTCTAATCGGGTGACTAGGAGTAAGGCAGACACTAAGAAACGTAAGGGCATCATCATTGCCTATGCATAGCCTCAGCTGACCACATGCTCAGACAGACCCACCCAGATAAAAGCAGTGCCCAAGGTGGAGCAGGAGGGAAAGGATTTGATTTTGATTTTTAGTTTATTTAACCACCAGGGAACAAATAGGGCTATAAAGCCCTCTCTTACTTTGACCCTGGAAGAGCCATTACAGGTTTATCCTCATATTAATAAAGGTAAGGGAGGACAGGATGGGAGTTCATGGGCTGCCCCTCGCCTTGCGGAAGACAGAACTAGTCTTGGTGACAATGCGTAGAGTGCATACTCTTCTCCCCATTTGTGTAGAGCAACCAAAGGGAAAAGTTCGATATTTCGGTGTAATGGTAGATATCAAGTTGTTGTGTGGTTTCCACATCTAGTGAGCAGGAGATAATGCACCGTAATAACGGCTCTTTCCCTTTTATGGCCAACACCAGAGCAAGCACGAGGCAGGTGTGTATGAACGTTGTACATTCTTAGCCCTTATATGGAGCGAAGGTGTGGGCTGATACACTGAGCATTGCCTACCACAGGAACTGGATGGCAGCGGTGCAGCACAGTTATGGCGGTGGCGAGTGTTATTTCAATCCACCTTCTGGCAGCCACGCAGAAAGAGCTTTACGCATCAAGAGGGCACCACCAGTACGACCACCAGAAGGGAAGAGGTGGCAAGATGACTGAGACACAGCTCGAGTAAGAAAATATTTGGCGCAGGACTAATTAGTTGAAATCTTTAGCTCAGGCCTTTCCCAGGTGCATTCAGCCCAACTCTTTCTGACCTCAAGCCTTTGTGATGGTGGCTGTGGGAAAGTCCAAAATACACACTCAGTCCGCTTCTCCTGCCAATAAGTGGCTTAAGTTTATTTCTGAAGACGACAATGGATTCCCTTTTTGTACTATCCAAAATATCGACTTTCCTCCACTCAGTTTACCTCCTATCCAACTCTCAGCTCTGCCCAGACTCAACCTATAAACACACTTCCCTTGATACTCGCTCAAACGCCCGCTATTCTGTCTCCAGTGTTCATACAGTCCTCTTTTATGCTCAACACGTTCATTCATTCACTCTCATACTCCAGCTTAAGCTCCACCTCTTAATATATATAGTTAGTTTTGAGGTCAACCTGCTCTCTTAACTATGTGTCACCTTTAAAATGACTCATTAATACAATTGTTCCCATCATGGAAAATTGTGGGTAGATATTTGGTAAAGATATTTAGATTTTGACATGTTTGTGTGGAAATCTTTACAAGACGGCTCGCGGAAAGAGATGTGTAAGATTTCCACTGTCTACAATCCGAATTCTCAAATGCGCCTCATGAGGCTATCGGTGAGTGGCATTTAGGTCCTGCCGAGGTCAAAAACTGGGTTTGTCGTTTTTGAGAGCGCTGCGCGTCTTATTCAGATTTAGGTGGTGGGATCCAGGCGCTGGAAGGATCGAGCATCCCTTCGATTACTTCACTTTCCACCCTTTTCTCGTTCTTATCTCATTTCTTCGCTTCCGTAAAACCCCTCCCTCTTTTCTGGTTCTTGTCGAAGATAACGTTTTTTTCCCCTGGAAAAGAATTTCCAGTCTTTCTCTTCCACCTTTCGGCCGTCTGAATCCATTCCGAGGGCATTCCACTCGAATGACCGTCTGTTTTCAATCCGCCTCCGCCTCGGTCTCTCCCCTGTGTCAGAGATAACAGCCAATAAACGGTAACCCGTCCGGCACGTGATCCTCGCACGTGTTTCAAACCAGCTTTTTCGACCTTCGGTTTTTACCGCTGAATGGATACATTCGGACAGCATGTGCAGCCTTCCAATAGGAACTTAAAAAGCCAATAAGTGAGACGTTTTGTGAGGGCCACGTCTTCACACTTTCGGTAGCTTGTGGGAAACCTCGTGGCGATTGGGATTGGAAAGTGCTATCGTCAAATCGGTCCTAAACTTGCCGAAAAATCTCTAATATACTGTACTGTACCTGACGACACTTAACCTTTAACGAATGCAAATTAACGTTGACTGCTTTCATACCATCCGCATCTCAAGAAGTTAGGAAGCTTTTGTAATCTGGTGTGACGCATCACAGAACTTTCCTCAACCCCTCGTACATTCTACAATTTTAGCTACTCGCGCAACGATCTCAGCGTTCTATGGCGAGAAACCAGCAGTTCTTACAATTTCTGAATTTATTGGACTGCTGCTACTTACCCCACGACCTAAATTGAAAAACTCACGTTTAGGCGATTAAGGGAACTGTCAACTTGCTTTTCAAGGCAAGAGGTTTTTCTTTACTGGACTGCGAAAAGACGAAGCCGAAACAAAGTTGGTTCGACGCATAACCAAACTTTCACATTTAGCGATTTTCAAGGTTTTAGCTACTAATCTATTTTTCCTATTTGCACTTGAAGGTACTACTTGTGCCTCGGAGCAAGTGTTGCTTTGAACAGCGCTCCATAAGCCCACACTGGCATTCGATTGCACTGCGTTAATTTGTCTTTGAACGACATTTGTCAGTGCTTCGGCCTGTCTACCAGTACATTTTAAAGAAATTTGAGGTAAATTGGAAAATGATTGCTCTCAGGCTATTGACAGCAACGATTCGATCAAAGTGTGGAGGAGAGAGTGAAGTAGAGACGTCGAACGGTGTTAATTTTGACGATTTCCAATTTGCCATCGTCCTCGTAGTATTTCATGAGCAGCAATTGTGCCAGAGGTTTTTGTGAACGCCAGCGCGGTGATAGTTTAGAGGTCCTGGGACAGGGCTGTAGAGGGGTGTGTAGGCCTCATTGAACTCGGATTTAGGCAACCCTGAAAGACCCTTCTCCACAGAGTAAAGTTGAAACTCCCAGATTTCCCTTCGAGGTATGGAGTGCTAGAGCCATACTCTAGGGTTGAGCTGTTAGCTGGTGATCGGCAACAGCTTTTACCTGAGAAAACCTCGCTAATTGGAGTCCAGGGCGATTGCAGCGACCAAAAATATCTGGTGCGTTGCAACACACAACTTTCCTTAGCTCTACAACAATTCACTTTGTACATGGCTAATTCTATTTAATCAATTCATTTATCACTCAGTTAATTTGAACTTGGTCAAACAACCACTTCACGGCAGCAGGAAGCGGTAGCGCTTACAGTTGAGGAATTTATTGTGCTGCTCGTACTCATTGCAGGACCATTATTGAGCAATTGGTACACAGATAATTAATGAGGCTGTAAACACAAATTTTTTGAAGAAGGATAGTTATTACTTTTGCAGAGTTATTGGGTAAAAACGTTTACAACTGGTAGTAAGCGAAAGAGCGGTAGTTGAAATTCAGGAATTTCTGGAGTAACGCCCATCTATCTCATGAGCGTTTCTAAACACTCACCCTTTAGGTATAGGATTGGGCTACAATACCAATGTTTTTTAACATTCTAAAAAAATTCCAGCGGAGTTTAAAAGGAAAAAACCGAGGCAAAGACGCTTTTCATCGAAAATTGTGATAATTTATTGTGCTGCTCTCGTCATTTTCCCACGAATGAGAATTTTTGAGGTATAATTATCCTATTATGAGCTACCAATGTACCAAATTTAATCAAAATCGTTAAAGCCGTTTTTGAGAAAAAAAAATTTGGTGTTTTGATCACTATGATAACTATAGTTAACTTTCGGTGGATTTTGCCCATACCCTCATTATTGCGTCTCATGGTAACCTGTAGGCTAGACATCAAGTTTCAGCTGATTTGGTACGGTGGTTTTCTCTAAAAACTGCGCTAAGATCGATTTCGTCGAAAGTTTTGGTAATTTATTGTGCTGCTCTCGTCATTTTCCCACAAATGGGAATTTTATGGTATAATTGCCTTATTGAGAGCTATCAATATAAAAAATTTAATCAAAATCGTTAGAGCCATTTTTGAGAAAAAAAATATTTGGTGTTTCGATCACTATGATAACTATAGTTAACTTTCGGTGGATTTTGTTCAAACCCTCATTTTGGCGTCCCATGGTAACGTGCGGGCGAGATATGAAGTTTGAGTGGATTTGGTGCGATGGTTCTCTCTAAACATCGTTCACAGACACACAGACCATTTTCCCAAATAGTGTTTTTCGGACTCAGGGGGGTCTGAAACGTAAAGATCTGAAGATAACTTTTTTTTTTTCAGCCGATTACATAACTTTCCTTTCTACTTCGTAGAGCCAAGGAAAGTAATAATACTGGAGTACTAACGGGGCAAGTAGAGCAATGCACCTGCAGTGCACCAGAATTCAACGTGGTAGTGATGAATGCCTCTGGGGTGAGCCAGGAGACTGTGCCATCCACTGTGGTTCACCACCTGCCCACTTCTGGCACGCGGCGATAGCACGGGAAGCATTATCCACCATTGCTGTGCATTGCAAGCTGGGTGGGCTCGCAGCCTTACCAATTCAGTGTACAGACACTCTAAATGCTCCATGTCCTGTTAGGAACTGGGTAAGGTAGAAGTCCACCTGTGGATCCAAGCCACAGATCAAGTTCAGGAATCAGTTCCATAGTCCACTGCTCTTACTGGGCTGTGTCCCACTTGCCTTGCCCCGTCGTTATTTTCTCATGGGAGAAATACTTACTTCGGTTGGTGCCTTGATTGGTACAGCTCTTTCTGCTGGTTCGCGTAACACTTGATACTACCAACACTGCCTTCTGAGAAACAGTACTAGCAAGCAAAGTGAAAGAGCAATTCCTCTTCAGTGTTGCCAGCCATTTCCTGTGGTAGGTAATGCTCTGTGTATCAGCTCACACTTCCATACAATAAAAGACAGTCAACTGATTCTACGTCCATGAGTGCCCCACCAGTGTCACATCGTCAGGCATCTCGAGGCGAAGCAGCCATCGAACGCCACGTTCCACAGAGCCGGCCCAAGTAACGACCCCTGGGACATACCTATTGCGCCATCCGTGAGTGGTCACGTACATAAGTATGTGATCCTAATTACCCAAAGTATTCAGGTACCCTAAAGGAGCTCTCTAGAGCCCCCAGTACGTCTTTCCTCTGTACAGAGTTGAACGAGTTATTCACATCTTGGATGACTAACAACTCTACATGCTGGAGGGAGGAGTTACCCCGTTATGTCATCTTAAGGGTCTCTACCACCTCCCAGATTGCTCCCATTGTTGAGCACTCTGTTCTGAAATCGTGCTAAGTGGCTGACAGGTGACCCTCACGCCTGGCTGCAGCATCTACTCCAGCCCCTTCCAGGCAGTATTCAGCATACGCAAGGGTATCAGGGAACCATGAACGGAAAAAGTTCAGCATCATTTATCTACCACGAGCACCTCACGACCATTCTCATTACGAACGTAGGAGCTGACGCTTTTCTACTCGAAAAAGACGCAGCTAACATACGGATCTACCCGAAATTCGCGTGATTGGGATGGGTTCCTATTTGTCAGTGACTTCAGTGCAGGATTTCTCACTGTCTGACGAATTAAATTCCCTCCACGCAACTGCGGAGACGAAGACGTAAATAATCGTGACCTTCCTCGCTTCAACTTTGACTCGAAAGGCTACGGAACGATTTGAGCCGGTAATCAAAGTAGCGCGTTGAATACTAACGAGACTCACCGCCACGTGTGCCGACTCGTCCCCACGTGCCTGTAACCCCAAGAATGCTGTGATGTTTCTTTGCTTTCCTTAGCTTTAGGGTGGTGGGTGGGAAACAGTAATGAAACAGTCTGACAAATTCGCCCTTTTCTCCATTCTAAAGGTTTTGGAGTCGAATGTGGGGAAGTTCGCTACAGCTTGAAAGTTTTAGAAATGATTTGGCTGCTGCAACTGAACACCGGGCAGTGGCGATTGACGTAATTTCATGTTTATCCAAAAGTTGTGATGTCTCCTGCATCAAAAACAATCAATTTTGGAGTTTAGTCTGCGTGTGTCTTCGTCCCATGGAGAAAGAACTCATTGATCTTGTGCATAGCCCTACGTAGTTGTGATGAAAGTTGTGAGTTTTGAGAGCTACTGGTGGTGAGCGTGAGTTAGGACTGTATTAACACTTTAGATAAAAGTTTCAAGCAAGATAATAAGCACGAACGATGGGGTCTCTGAATAGATTGAACTGGTTGAGCGAGGAATGAGAGTGGTGAGTGAGTGGGCAGACAGAGAGCGGTGAGACGAGTGCCTACGGCGAGAACTGAGAGACGAGTGTCAGTTTTTGAGTTGGGACTAAGAACCGCTGAGAGTTGCAGAGGAATTAAATCGAGTGTTGGCAGCCTGGGCTTTCCTGCAGCTACAGACGCAAGGCTTCAGGTCAGAAAGAGCTGGACTCAGTGCTCAACAAGGATTTCCCGATGGGGGCAAGTGTGGAAGTTCCGAGCTCCAGAGTTCTACTAATTCGGTGCACAGATCTATTATGTCAGAATGAATAGTGAACCGGAGTGTGCCAAATTTGCGTTCATTTACGTTTTCCAATGGACAGTATCGACCTGACGTGGTTTCTTGCTGCCTGGACTCTGCGACTCTCCTTCTTCTAAAATGTGGAGTGGCATTCATATCTTTTATTTGTTTCTTGCACTGAGGGCAGTATTTCATTCAAAGCGACCCCACAAACGTCGAAGTATCGAACTCTCTTGATAGCAGCAGTGACGTACAATGGCTGCCAAAACCCAAATCCCTGGACCTACTGACAAAACGTGATGTCAGACAAGTGGAAGTAAGTAGCGATCGACAAGCCCCTAACTGCTATTATAGAAGTTACCGTGTCGCTTTTATGCAGTTTTAATCAAATCAGATTTGAAAAAATGGACGGTTCAGCAGATGGAGGGCTGGTGCCTCCATGCGTTTTATGAGTCAGCGGACAGCAGGTGAATTCATTAGGACCATCCGCCGCCAAAGAGAATTTCATATTGCCCTTCGGAATGAAGTTACGGCGCTACATATAGCGATCGTGGCTGTTGAATGCGTGTGGTGGGCATAGGGGTGTTCCCTTTTTCGACATTAATTCTTTTTTGCGTCTCACTTCGTCGAATGATCGATCCTGCGACGACGGAATGTGACAGAACGAGCGGACCATCGGATGGGACGAGAAAATCGCCCGGTGAGCCCGTTAAATATTGACAGGGTCGCTCCAGAGACCGGAAATCCTTTTCGAGTTCGCGCGGAGCAAAGCGGAACGTAAATATTGGAATAGGAGCAGGTGCGGTAGGAACAGCCAAACTTTCGAAAACGGCGTGTTTTTAGGATCTCTCAAGAGAAGCCGTCGCATGTGAGGAGCATAGCGCAGCTTTCCTGCGCAGTCCAGACATTGTCACGCACTGTGAAAGTAGTAAGACGGTGCACGCTGGTTAGGGCTGGTGAGAACAACACAACCTAGGGTGTTGTTTTTGGGTTGCAGTGACTCAGTGTCAGGTGTTGAAGGTAGATCACAGGTGACTGTCAGTGTGACTGTTGTTGTATGGATGAGGGAGTTGACTGTATGTGCAGCCCACCACAACATACCGCGCGGGATAACATGTTTACAAGCTGCGATGGGCGGGCATGCCCTGGAGGCTGATTCTGAGTGTCCCCCAGTCATTGCTGGACCACTGTCACCAACTGTGCAGCAACGTCTTCCGATTCAGGACATCTCGTTTGCAACACCTGCAGTACAAACACCTTCAAGGTTTCTATTTGTTCCACCCTTCTCGTCAACAACTTACCTCTACGATCGGACTCTCCGACTACCGGGAGAGGCACACCTTCTCCTCTAAAACCACCATCATTTGGACTTCTTCTTTAGTTCCTTCGATGCCTTCAAACTCTCGATCTCATTTAGGTCGACCGCGTTATTTTTCACTCTGACTGCCGAGGTGCAGTAAATTCTTTTACTGAACCTTGCTTAAGTAGTATTGTGTTAGCAATGTTGGGCGCACGAAGGGAGGAGCTTTAAACTGAGAATGAGTATGAGTGTATAAACGTGAACAAGAGGACTCTAAATACACGTGAACTGGTTGTAGGGCACTATGTGGAGGGAGAGAGAGAGAGTTGAGTTGTGAATGCCACGAGCTGGGAGACGAATTGTTGGGAGAACTGGGAGACGACTGTCGCTCACGAGTGCTAACAGATGACTGTGTTGGAAAGAGCTGTCTGCTGAAGAGAGAAAAGTAAAAGAGGGGTAAGAAAAGGATAGTTTTTGGAAAGTCTAGGTAAGGGGGAAATCTGTTGTCACTTGATAATAACTGATGAGTGGGTACAAACAAAGGGGGTTGATGCTGTGGGAAACCATGATTTAGGGTCCAGCGCGGACGTTTGGAGGTCAAAAAACCCAGCTAATTCGACCTGCTGAACAAGCACGTTCTTCATTAAATAAATAAATATCTCTCATCTCGTACTGGGTAGCAGTGGAGCGGCAGCAATGACATATGGTGACTGAGAGGCTCATACTGAGTGCCTAACCAATTGAATTAGTCGGTAGGGCGATAGAAAACGTGCACGGTCCACTATTTAGAGTGTCACTTTCACTCAGCTGCATCAATTTCAACTATCGGCAACTTACAAACATGTGATTGGTGGTTGGTTGGCTCCATCTCACGAGCCCCATCTCTCCATATACCAACCTTCGGTAACAGCAGCCCTCCTATGTAACAATTAATCCACTAAATGCTCACAGATATGTTTGCTACACCCGCGTGTGTAGCAATTCTGCGTTTAAATGACGAGGGGTTGGTCGGCTCTGTCCAGTGGGATACCGTCCAACGTCATAAAAATAGCAACCTTTCCTCCCAGCAATCTTTAAATGCCGTCACATTGCCTGCTATTTGGAATGTTGCATGATTTCAGCAGCATGAGCTACTTCCAATCATGTGACAGTGGTTTGGTCAGCTCTACCTTCAAAATAGCCACCCAAGTGTGTGGCAACTGCACCTTCAAGTGATATAGCTAGTATTCGCTCAATCTGGTGGAATATCATCCAACAACCGACAACAGCAGCCTTCTTTTCTAGCAATTCCACCTTTACACGTATAACACCCACACAGCACCCGCTATTTAGGGTTCATTTCATTCAGCAGCGTAGGTTTGGACTATCAGCAACCAGCAATTATCCTAGTAATACTGCTCCGAGACCCATCCCATACGATTCAGCATCGAAAAACACCAGTAAACCATATGAAACATGACCTGACTACAAGGGAACTACTAAATAATCCCCCGGCGCCAGGCGCCCGTAAACGTCTGTAGACACTTACGATCCGATGTAGGGGTGTGCGGAGGAAGTGGCCCTAACTTTCCTCCGCCCTGTCAGGCAAAAAGAGTCGGGGAGATTGGGACAGGGAGTCCCAGCGAACCCTCGGCAATTGGCACGACATTGAGAGGTGAGCGGGCAGGTGGTTTTGATGAGACGGGAAGGAGGGGAGGAGTACTAACGACGAAACGTTGACTTCCGCTGTAGTTCCCGCGAGTTCTTGCAATTAGTTGACTATAATAATTACTGTAATTTTCCTATACGCAGTTGTACACGTCTGATACTCATTCCATTCGACCCAGGATGTAAAAATACCTTGAAAATGATACGAAACACGGCTCATTTGCGACTATACTGCGTTTCGTTAATTTTTCTAACCATTTCTTGTCCATAACAACGGACAAGGTCATGGGCTTCGTCCGATCGGATTGGCGAGATGGCGGGCACAACTAGATACCTAATGGGACATTTGTGTGAAAGGACGAATTCTTTAGACCACGTTAAAGGCACAAAACGGCCCGGACAGCGGCCGGGTCACGGCGGACCGACATTGCAGATTTGGAATCCCCGTGTCTTGAAACGCGAAGTATCAAATTTTGAGGGGGGGTTTTAAACGCTATTAAGAGTGTTGCTTGCACTCAGCAGCGTCACTTTAGACTACTAGCAACTTTCAGTCATGTGACTGTGGGTTGGTTGTCTTCATCTCCAAAATAGCAACCCTCTTGTGGCGACTTCCCCTTAACTGATTGGGTAGTCGAACCTTTACAAATAGCAGCCCTTGTGTGGCCGTTCCACCTTCAAGTCGCGTTCATTCAAATAGCAATCCACCTTCAAGTGATAGGAAGTTATTTCGCTCAATCTACTGGGATATTAGCCAATCGCAGAAAAAGAGTCATCCGCCACTGTCATTCCAATCCATCTTTACGTGACTGGTTGGCACCATCCAGCGGGATATTGTCCAACCTTCGAAATGCGTGCCCGTGTGTTGCTGTTCCACCTCTAAATGCTCATAAGAGTTGATTCTACCTGTAAAGTCGCAACATTTTTTATTAAATAGTTGTGTTAGAACAACTAAAATCAACCCTTAAGGCCATCGCAAGCTGAAGGATTTGATGAGATGCATCGCGCAGGTCGCCGCCCAAACGCCAAACATCACCTTCTCCATTCGTCGCTCTTCGTGGCGACTCTCGACTCCTCGCAAAACCTCCAGTTCCTCTTTCTGCCCCTTCAACGCCTTCTCCAATTCAGCCATTGTCGTCTCTTGCTCCCTGAATTTGAACTGGAGGGCCGCCAATTCCGCCCCGATCTCCGCGTTGACGGTTTTCGTCTCTCGAAGATGTTCCTTGAGCAGCTCGTTGCGGTCGGTTTTCTCCAGAAGAACGCGAGTGAGCCGCTCCAAATGAGCGTTGCTTCTGCGCAGGTTTTCAGTCAAGTCGCTCTGACGCCAATTCGCCATGTCCAGTTCCGCTTTCGAATTGCGTACTTTGACGCGGAGGTCGTCCCTTTGTGCAGAGGCGTCTTCAATTTCGGTTCTCTTGAGGTCCACTTCACTTTTTAACGCGTCGACTTTGGTCAACTCGTCGCGCAATGTATCTTCGCACATTTCGACCAAAGTTTTGACGTCCGTCTTACATTGAAATTGCTCTGCCAAACGCAGCCTCGCGGAGGAAATTTCGCCGGCGAGACTTTTCTCTCGAATTTTCAACGCTCCGTTTCGCTCTTCTCGACAATTCGCTTCGATTTGTGTCGCTGCGACGGATTTGTTCATCGCCGCCAATTCGCGGGTTTGCCCCTCGAGAATTTCTCTGTCTTTGGCAACGAGGGCGCTCACAGACGACAATTGAATCAGAGCGGATCTTTCGCGGAGCTCAGCCTCGTCCCCTTTGACCGTCCACTCTCTCGAATCTACCTTCGCTTTCATCCAAGCAGCACGAGCCAATTTACAAAACGCTTTCCAGACGAGAGGCGTTCGATAAGTTCCGTCGTCATTTATCGTCAAAAATGAGTCGTCGACGTCGAAATGTGCCGTCTTCAAGTCGTCTAAAGATGGGAATTTGGGTCGCCGAGTCTCGAAGATCCCTAGAGTGTTCAAAGACGACGAGGACGAAGTAACGAAGTTTTTTTCCATCGACAACAAAACAAAACAACCCGAGTTCAACAAAAACAGTTCAAAACTCCCAAGTTTGTAGTTTTGAGTGTGCTCAATCAACACGTGACACAAACAATATCCTTGGAGGAGACTCAGTGACCATCGCTTCGTTGCTAATTTAATGAAGGCTCCACAAAAAGTTTGGATTCGGTTCAACTAGCGTGAAGAAGCCACCGCAAGCATTGTCTATAGCCCCCCAACTTTCTAGATATTTGTGGGGCCTTTGGCAATCCGTCTAATGCGGCCAGGAGGAAGGGAGTAAACGCCCTTTTGCCCGGTTCTGGGTTATCTTCCCAGGAGCATGCCCATGCTACCAGGCGCGACCACGGGTTGTGGATTGGAACGGCCATGGCATTGTCCCCAGGGGCATGTCTGCGGCCAGCTGTGAATAAGGACAGCATGCTGACTGAATAAGCAGCCACGAACAATGGGCCAAACCCAAGAGATCGCAGAAGAGACCCTGAACAAAGGGCTCAAGGGCAAGCGGTTCTACATTTTCTCAGACAGCCAGGCCGCCTTAAAGGCCATCGCAGCCTATAGTTTTAGGTCTAAGCTGGCATGGGAATGCCTCCATGCGCTCAAGCAGCTCGGTGCCCGTAACAGGCTCTCCCTCATTTGGGTGCCGGCTCACATGGGGCATGAGGGCAATGAAAAGGCTGACCGCCTCGCGAAAAGGGGTACAGAATCCCTACCCATCGGGCCTGAACCACACGTGGGTCTGACGAAGTCACCTGAACCGTCTGGTTGCTCGATGGGAGATACAGGAAAATGGCGCCCATTGGCATCGCCAGCCACGACTACGACAGGCGAAAAGGCTTGTCACGCCTTCCTGTCCAAGGGCGAAGGCGATGCTGACACTCTCTAGACAAGATCTGAAAGTACTGATAAGGTTCCTCACCGGGCACTGCCCACTCGAATATCACCTCAACAAGATGGTCATCTCAGAGGCGGTGGAATGCAGACTCTGCGGCGAGGAGGATGAGACAGGAGAGCATATTCTATGTGAATGCCCTGCTTTGGCAGCAAAACGCTTTGAATACTTCCGTCAGGGGACCACTGAACCCCAAACTGTAGCGGACTCTGCGGTGAAGGACATACTCGGCTTCCTAAGGGGGGGCGGGTATGTACGACGCCTTCTACTAAGAAAGGGCCAGCGTCACAATAGGCCCATATGCGGTCACTTGTCCCACTCGCCTTCGTGTTAAAAAAAAATTTAAAAAAATAATAAAAAACGCCCTTCTGATCGCATGGACCGAGGAAATGCTGGAAAGTGGAGTGGTCTACTCAGAGCTAAGAGTTGACACTGTCTCAGATCGGTATCTCAGTGTCTCTCAGTTGTCCCATGGGGATGTATTCTCCCTCTTGCTCTGGTTGCTTGTTGCAGATACCCTCCTCGATTGTTGGAGAAAGAGGCCTGCAAAGCAACAGCATACGCGGATGACTTGTTAATAATTATGAGAGGAATATTTCCGAACGAGCGGAAGGAACTGTACTCATCAGGAGGGCAACCAGAGGGCAGCCACCGCAGGAGAAGAAGGGAAGGGGGGCCCTGGCGGTGAAGGGGGGAGGAGGAAGACGACAGAGTACGCGGCTCAGAAAGGGCTCTGATTGAGGCAACGCCATTGGGAGGTAGATTGCTATCTCACCCAGTTCCTAACAGGGCATTTGAGCGATTAGATCGTACCTGCACCTCATTCGAAAGATTGCAAGCCTAAACTGCCTACACTGCTGGGCAATGGTGAATGATGGTTTCCAATGCCACCTTCTGGTGCCAAAAGTGAGCACGCTGGCCAAACGGCCACTGGTCAGCCAACTCACGTCAGAGGCACACCGCGAAAAACTGGAGGTGCATTGATTTTTGCCAGGGCACTGCTCAGCCAGAAGAGGATAGAGCTTACTGAATGACTGATATAATTTTAGGAACATATTAGGAACAGTCATCCAATAAGGAACAGACCTGGTAGAGCTTACTGATCCGTGGCAGGTGTCTCTCAGGGGAAGATTAAAGACATGGAGGAAAGGCCACCACTCCTGAGCTTCCAAAACTGTTGGTTAATGTGGGAGGATGTATGGGAATGCCGGCGTGGTCCAAGGCTCTCGTGATTGTAAGGAGGACTAGAAAGAAGAGCTGCAGATCGCAGTGAGTCGAAGGGCTACATGGGTACAGGTTGGTTTCTCAATGCGCAGGACTAAACTCATGGGGTCACACCTTTCTTAGGCCTTCGAAGTTTTTTCAAATCTTTACTTTTCATATGCTTCACGGTCAAACTCGGCCAAAACTGTCTATATTTATCTAAGAGACTTGTTGAAGCGTGCCAGTCACAACAGGAATGAACGGGGTATTCGACTGGCCAAAGGACCCCGTGGGGGAGAGTAACTTGCGTCCGCTGATTCCCAGCGACCCCTCGTCTTTCCAATTCCAGTAAGACCCCCATTACACGTCGGAAGCATTGGAAGCACGCCGCCTTCTGATCAACAAGCCGCGCGCTGTCGACAGAGTGAATTGCACTTCTCAATAAATCGATATGACGCCCTCACGTCCTCTCTCCTTTTCTTCTGCGTCATAAACAGCAATTGTGGTCAGGCAATAATCATTTCACCGCGTCATTGTCCGATATGAGGGAGAACTCGGGAGAGCAGCGGGGGTCTAATCCGCTCTCAAAATTAAGCCTTTCCTCGCTCCCCCTTCAACCGCACGTCATTCCCCGAAACGGTATTCGGCTCAAATGTATCGATTACGTGCGAAGGAGCGACTCGTTGACGACATCCTCGAGTTATCTGCGAGCTAACGCTTCGCAGGAGGGCCCAATATACTACTGGAGAGAGGCACACTTATCTTACTTCCAATTAATTAGGTAAAAGTGCCAATTGTTAACTCGAAATAAGGTACTCTCTAAAACTGATGCACTCTAGACACTCAAAAGCGGCGTCATTCTGCTGACAAAAATGTAAGAGTTGAGGTTGGCCAAATCCAGTGGTCATACTCCCACGTGTTGAAAACTCACTCTCTGCGATGGCAGCTCTCCTTGCTTGTCCTCTTTACTATCACGGGAACTTTAGAGCGTGCCGACCTTCCTACACACCCTCGCATACTGCCAAGCAGTTTGGGAGATTCTTGAACAGGCTTTCCTCCACGTGTCGATCCTGCGAGATATTGGCCGGGGTTCAGCTAGCACCAGCTTCCTCTGGCTGAGGCCCTGGCAAAAAACAAAGCACCTCCAGTTTTCCTGGAGCTGACGAATGCCTCTGACGTGAGCTGGCGGACTGTCCTCCACTGTGCTAAGCCAGCCTGCTCGCCTTTGGCCTCTCATGAAAAGCACCATTCACCATTGCTTTGCAATGCAGCAGTTTGGGCTTGCAGCCTTTCCAATTCAGTGCCAGTAGGCACTAAATTCTACGTGTCCTATTGGGAACTGGGTGAGATAGCAATATACCTCACCATGGTGCCGCTTGAGCCAAGGAGCAAACACCCTGCCACCTGCAGAGCTGTGTCTCAGTCGTCTTGCCACCTCTTTTCTTCTGGTGGTCGTACTCTGGTTGCCCTCTTGGTGGGTACAGGTCCTTCCACTCAGGTGCTCAGTGCTGCCTCTTCAGAAACTGTGTGGTACGAGCAAGCAATCAAGAGCACCTTTGATTGCATCTTGTCTACACCCGTGCCATCCTTTGCTCGGCAATGGTCACAGTATCAGCCCACATCTGCGCTCCATGTAACATTATCAATAAGAACCTGCGTCGTGCTTCCCATGGCCCACACATTGTTTGATCTGATCACATCAAGGAAGTATCACTCACTTTGATGAGAAAACGGGCGCCTCCCACAGTTGCAAACGTTCACTGGTACTTCTTGGTCCGAACTGCCCAAAATTGTTCATTTCGATTGTACTAGAACCAGCCCGTAGCGTTTGGGAAGACCCATAAGTTATTGAACTCCCTTCTTCAAAATGAAATATCCTCTTCTGACCCTCATAAATGGAACGTTATTTTATTAAAACCAGGAGATGCAGATGCACCCGAGTCGCTGACGCCCTGCAGCTCTAATCCCGAGCTTTTCCTCGCCCTTTCAACCCAATAACCCTCCGCCTAATCCCCGCCGTCTGCCGTCGCTTTGTCCTCTTCAGCCTCATCCTTTAATCCTCCGACAAATAAATCATCGCCGCTTACGCGTCGTTACCACTTCATTAGCATCGGCTCTAAAAGAAGCTTTTCATTTCGTAGAAACCAAACATCGATCCCTCCAGCCGCCGAAGCGTCGACCTGTCCGTACTTTAATCCTCGCTCCGAAGAATTCAATTTTCAAAGTAGGATTATAAGAAGCGGAGAGAGCGGATGGTGTCAGAACCTTCTAATAGCTTCAGCGATTAATCATCACTTTCCTTCGCTTCAGATAATCCTCTGATATTCCAAAACCCCTCCACGTCTCTCAGCTTGAATTTGCTAGGAATCTTCCGTCCAACGAGTCGACTTATAAAAGCTACTTGAAATTTTCATCGAGAAACCTTTTTTGTGTTCTAAAACTGGAAAAAGACGAGATAGAAAATCGCTACTAAATGTTAAAACATTCAAGGATGCTGAGAGCAGAAGAAGTTATGATAGTTTTCTGTTGGCTAGGCATGATTGTTCAGTATGACCTCCGAAACCCAATCCATTCGATTCAGCATCGAAAAATACCCGTAAACGATACGAAACACGACCTGACTACAACGGTACAACGTGACAAATAAGCTGACGGAAGGTTTTATTAAGATGGGAAGGAATGCGGTAAATGAGTGCAAAAAGGGGAGGAACGATAACTATCAAAAATCCTAGCTTGCCAGAGTGACACTTGTTCATTCTCTTACGGCGTTAGGCATGGGCTGTCTTGGGGCCCTCACTGTTTCTTGCGTACATAAATTCTCTTTTTGCTCTGGACATTGCTGGAAAAATGGTGTGCTTTGCAGACGACACTGCCATGCTGTTTCGAGGTGAAACTTGGGAGGAAGTAGTGCTTAGAGCGGAGAGTTCGTTGAAAGCGGTCGTTCAATGGTTAAATAAAAACAATTTCCGTTGAATGTTTCTAAAACAAAATTTGTCGTTTCTCACTTCGCAGAGTGTCCCTGAGTTGGGGTGGATGAATGTCTCGCGGACTCCTGCTCCTGTCTGGTAATCGAGCAGGTTGGCTCAATCAAATACTTGTTAGTAGTGTTGGACCAATGCTTGAGTTGGAAGGATCATATTCTCAAAGGTTAAGAAGAAATCTTGAAACCTGTCATCTATGGAGGGGGGAGGGGTTAAGCGGGACCACTCTCCGACCTTTCATTGTTGCTCACAAAAGCCGGATCAAAACAGACGCTTCCCCTCTTCTGGGCTGTTCAGGCATGTTCAGGTATGGTATGGGTGATTGAGTATTGGTGGCGACACGCGGAATTCATAAGGGTGTCATGCGCCCCTCCGGAGGGGACGGAAAACTGGCATTTTCGGGGCCTGTATCCCCCATCCAGCTTCTGGGCGCGACTGGTTGAGGGATGGTCCTTGTGTACTAGGGTCCTGGGGTCCTCCAGCAAGGAGGGGCAAGTCCAAAGACCCTCCAAGACGGAGGTCCCCGAAGCCGTAACTCTGGACACAAGTCTGGGCAGGCTAGTGACCATTCTTGCCTTAAGCGATATATTTCCCGAAATGGTACTACGTGGGTGCACAGCCCGCGGCGAAAGCAGGTGCACTCTGGGCAAGGTCCACGTAAGGTGGATGCCTCTGCAGGACACTAGGGCAAAGGCGGAGTAATCTGTCAATCCCTAGTAACCCAGCAATGAGGTCCAGCAGATATCGCAGTGGTCGAGGGTTCGCTGGAAGGAGTCCTTGTACCAGTCATTTTTCTTTTTGCCTGATGGGGTGGAGAGGCCGGCACTGCCTCTGCACACCCCAATATCAGAATGTAAATGTTCAGGTCCTGAGTTTCGATGTCCAAACTCATAAGAATATATCAGCAGGTGCATCAAATTTGTAAATCAAATACTCGTGGCTGTGGGAATGTTAGATTGCCTTTTCGTTTCGTTGCCTTGAATTTGCCACTCTATATTTACTGTACTTTCACTGTTTTCCATCTAGACGCAGTCGTACACCTCCGACACCCGTCCAATTCGACTCAGCATAGAAAAATAACTTGGAAATGGCGCTAAACACAAATAGCAACTACGGGTTTCGTCTGATCGGTTTACCGACTAGTCATTCGCTTCGGTTGTCGAACTGGCTAGCGTTTTTTCCCCCACAATTTGCAACATTTACGCCTAGCTAACGATAGAGGACCGATGTGATGGTGTGAGGACGTGACTGAGGAACGCCTTGAGTTTCTCGTGACAAAAGAAATTTTCGTTTCATTACCAGCAGTGGGGTCTTATTTCAGTAGACGATTCAAGATCGAGGAGGTGTGACTACAAAGAGAAAGGGATGACAGATTCCAAATGAGGATCTCCTCAATGGCCATAGTACTCCACACACGGTTTGATTGCTGAAGCACTGGAACGCGGGTGATTTCGAGGGGAGAATTTTGAGTTGGTTTCAGGTTAAAGGAGCGTGGTACTCATTTAGGAATAGGTTGAGGGCTACTTCCAAGAGGTGGGGGAAATGTAACTGCTTCCTGAAAGGCAGCAGTTATATTGTTATAGCAGTGCAATAATGAAACGGTGGTGGACGAAAATCATAGAGAGAATGAAGGCGCAGTGTTGTAATAAATGACAAAGCAATGAGAAAACAGGACTCGAGTGTGGAGCCAACCAAAGTATTCAAAAAACTCACCACACTGACATCACCAAATGTGTGTGGAAAGGCCAGAGAGTTGAGTAGAAGCCTTAGGAGGGCATCGAGCGTACAGGAGGTCGACACCAAATTCATTTGACAGAAAATTTACTGTGCAAAGGAGACGTCTAAGGGGAGATAACGTATGTAATTGGTAGGTGAGAATATTACTGTGAGGAGGCCGGGAAGAGGCATCAATCTGCCCAGCCAGAACCCCATATTCGTCGTCACTCTTCGGGTGGACGGTCGAGGGAGGCAGAAGCGAGTGGACAAAGCATTGTTATCGTCCTCATTCCTGAGGACGCCCTCACCATTAAAAACCCCGTGTGTACTCGTTGGAGGAGGTCAACATAGGGCAATAACAGGAGTATCAAACTACTGAGGGCATTGGAATTAGAAAACTCACGAGTGCTGTGCTTGAGAACCCCCAGCAGCCTGTGACTTCATCCCCAGCAATGTGATCATTGAACGTCAGATGAGGGTCCAGGGCAACCCCGAAGTCTCGAACAGAGGGCGAGCGGCTGAGAGGGGTGCGACAGAGGAAACGTCCAAGGTGAGATCCCGGTGTGACGCGAGAACTTGCCAGGAATGAGGGGCTGCAACGCGGATCCTGACGGAGGACTTCCGGCCAGAAAAGTAACTTCGCTATGTAAAGACGCTAAAGGGCTCAAGACTCCAAGAATAGTTCTATGAGAAAGCCAGCCATAAGCCCCTGTTGAAGTGAATGGAAACCAAATCGACCTGATCGCATTCCACAAAGGCTTGGGAAACAAATTACTGGCTGTAGAATAGCTTCGAAGCAGGCGTTTCCAGGTGAAGCAACAGTTGAAATTTGAGGGCGTTTTGACTGTAAGCAAGGATTAGCATTGCACATGCGTGAAATGACTAACTTTTAGAAACTGCAACAATCCTGTTTTTTTCATAATTTAATCTTGATACAATGTGCTCCCTTGAGATTATTGACCCTTCAAACATGCCAAGTCAATAGTGACTTAACATGACGGCCATTTTAGTTTGTGGAAGGGACCTATTATTCAACAATGCTTCCCCTGCCACTCTTCCTAACGCATTTGGATATTTTGCACATTATGTTTATCATCCAACCGAACCTTAAGCTTCTTCGGCAGTCACCAAAGGGTGTGATACCTAACTACTTCTGTTATGCTCCGACTATGTCAGCTCTGGTCTCCATTTTACTTGCTCAGTATTTAGAGTTCCTCCGTTACTGCCTACAAGTTGATGGCTGGCGCCGGCCGCCAAGTTCGGGTAAAAAGTGCAGTTTGGATGGAAGTAAACGACCCTTGAGGCTGCCTAAAGAAGCGGTTATAATATTTCCAAGGAAGAAGCCAATTAAACGGCTGATTAAAGTCGCCCCCCCGACGACCAGAGCCCAAAGAAATTTTCGTTTGGAGAATTAACGTTGGAGAATTGCCAAGTTAATCGCTTCACCTTTATAAGCAAAAACATTGGGGAGGCCTTTGTCGAATAATGAATTGTGGGATATGATGAGGAAGGGGGGGGGGGGGTCGTCAGCGGGAATGGGCCCGGGGACATGCAGATCTCCTCTGGGCCGAGGTGGAGTAATTACTCTTCATTCCTGCACATCAAAGGGAAGAGCTGCCCGCGACAGTTAAGCCCCTCAGGGCGCTCAGATGGGAAATATTTTGGTTGAGTTAATCCGGAACCGGACCCCACGGAAGCTTCCAGGTTCCAGCGGAATTCCCATCCAGCGGAGCAAGACCGTCGGGCGCGTGCGGGAGAGCCCTGGATGCCGTTTTCGATTTGAACTGAAATGCTATTAAATCGCGCGGTATTTCGGTCGGCCTCGTAGGATCCAGCAGGTTTTGGAATTCAGTCACTCGGGATTGTGAATATCCCCACGACCGTACGATTCAAGCGGAACAGCACATTTAGTTTGTTAACTGTGCTGATAGTTAAACGTGCTTTGAGGTCATAATCTTTTACTTCAAAGCTCGTTTAAATTTACATCAGCCAAGAAATACTGATAAAATAAATATAAACAGAATTAGTGACAGATAAAATAATGGTATCGATAGTTTCGATATAAGCACCAAACTTTCCGTCTTTTGTTTCCAAATCTGTTATCTACATCTCTGCAATCCGACCGGACGAAACCCATGGTTGTTATGGGCACCAAATAGTCTAGAAGTTTGGCCGAAATCGAAATTATAGCCAGTCATTGGAATTACGTGGTGTCCTAAGCATTTTTCGATGCTGAATCGAATAGGACGAGCATCAGAGCTGTACGACTGCGTCTGGATGAACGACAGTGAATATAGTGTGGCGAATTCTACTATGTGAAGGAACTCGCAGGGGCAATGTAGCAAAAGTCATCGTTACTCCCTAGAGAGCGCTCATTTTTCGCACCGCCTCCTGTCTCACTCCAACTATCAGTCAGTTCGACTCTTCGCGCCGTGCCGATTGCCTAGTGCAGAATGTCAATTTTCGTTCCGTTGCTTCAATTTTCATTTTCAACTGGTATTTTTCGATGCTAAATTGAATAGAACGGGTCGCAGAGGTGTGCGACTGCGGCTAGACGAAAAAGAGTGAAATAACAGTAAATATATTGACGCAAACTCCACTACATTGAGGAACTTGCGGGACAATAAAGCATAAGCCGTCGTTTCTCCTTATGCCTCCGCTCATCCGCTCATTTCCCTCACTGCCACCCATCTCATTTCAATCATCCGTCAGTTCGACTCGTCATCTCCTGCTTATTGCCTAGCAGTGCCTAAAAAATTCCAATTTTCATCATTTCATCGTAGTCACGTCATGTTTAGGTGTCGTTTACTACTATTTTTCCAAGCTGAATCGAATGAGATGAGTCTCAGAGGTGTGAGACTTCAAGCTAAAGAATTATAAACCGTCGTTTGATCATTTGTAGCGTTTTTCAGGCTGAGGAGGCTTTTAACAGCCGTAAACCGAAGGTAGGTAGTCCCTCAATCACCTTCCAGTCGCTTGCATTTCCTCATTGCTTTTTTCGTCAGTTTGTGCGATTTTTCGTCAGTTTCTGCGATTTATTTTAAATTTGAGTGTTTGTAATCCATCATAATTTAATACCAAATTGTCAACAACCATTTTACTTTTACTTGATTTGAAGTACATATTTATACAAATATTATTCAATTATTCCGTGGGAAATTCCTGTCATTTTTAAAAAGTAAAATAAATTTAATTTTTCTTTTAATTAATTTTCTTTATCAAAAAAGGAATATAAATCCAATTTACACCGGCTTTACGGCTTACCCGCGTATTTTGTATTCCGTGATGAGTTTTTAGGAGTAAAACTCCCTGTTTTTTAAATTGAAAGAAACAAAACAAAAAGACAGTCTCATCCGTTCCAACATTCAGCGTTTTTCTCCCCTCTAGTTACTAATGCTATGAAATGTCACTCAGTTCATATAAACGTATCACATAAAGTTCCTCGGTGAAACGCAATTTCCAGAAATTAGTAAACTGATGGTACTTACGCCCCAACCTTAGCTCAAACGTATAGATACTTCATGGTATTTTTATGGGAAACCTCGCGTTTACGATTCTGGAATTATAGACAAAACACTGCGAAAAAGAGTTACTCAACTGCATGATGTGTGAATTTCTGCAATTGCTCCCGATTATTTAATGATCGTTACTACAATTTCACAGCTATTCATTCTGGATGATAACCCTATGTTTTCGGTCTGGACATTTTTTTTTCAACCCCCCCCCCCCCCTCAAAATTTGATACTTTACGTTTCAAGATATGAGGATTCCAAATCTGCAATGTCCGTCCGCCGTCTGGGCCGTTTTGTGCCTTTAACGTGTTCTAAAAAATTGATTCATTCGCACAAAACTCCCATTCGGTATCTAGTTGTGCCCGCCATCTCGGCAATCCGATCGGACGAAGCCCATGGTTTTTATGGGCGAAAAATGGTTTAAAAAACTTCACAAGACGCAGTTTAATCGCAAATAAGCCGTGTTTCGTATCGTTTTCAAGGCCTGCTCGACTCGCAACGCTCTTTGGACTCGCAACGCTCTTTGGACTCGCAACGTCTTGCCAATTGCCGAGCGAGGGTTCGCTGGAAGCCCCCGTCCCAATTTTCCTGACTCATTTTGCCCAATGGGGCGGAGGAAGGTTAGGGCCACTTCCTCCGCACACCCCTACATCGGATCATAAATGCCTACAGACGTTTACGGGCGCCTGGCGCTGGGAGAATATTTAGTTTCCGTAGTTCCATTGTAGTCAGGTCATGTTTCTTATGGTTTACTAGCATTTTTCGATGCTGAATCGAATGGAATGGGGCTCGGAGCAGTAATACTAGGTCAAGCTGTTCATGAGAATAATAAACCGTTGTGTAATAATTTGCAGGGTTCTTTGTTACGTTGATTATTTTTGGTAGACGCAAAAATAAGATTATGGACCATTCAATGATGGGAAAGGAAATGTACCAAAAACTAGCATTTTTTTCCTAACTACAATGTAACTACGGAAACTAAATATTCCCCCAGTGCCAGGCGCTCGTAAACGTCTCTAGGGATTTATGATCCAGTGTAGTTGTGTGTGGAGGAAGTGCCAGCCTCATCGGCTCTAACCTTCCTCCGCCCCGTCGGGCAAAATGAGTAGGGAAAATTGGGACGGGGACTTCCAGCAAACCCTCGGCAATTGACACGATGTTGCGAGTCGAGCGGGCGGGTGGTTTCGATGAGACGGGAGGGAGGGAGTTCAAACGACAAAACGTTAACTTCCGCTGTAGTTCCCGCGAGTTCTTTCAATTAGTTGACTCTAATAATTACGGTAATTACCCTATACGCAGTCGTACACGTATGATACTCATTCCATTCGACCCAGCATGTAAGAATACCTTGAAAACGATATTTGCGATTATACTGCGTTTCGTTAATTTTTTAAACCATTTTTTGTCCATAACAACCATGAGCTTCGTCCGATCGGATTGCCGAGATGGCGGGCACAACTAGATACCAAATGGGATTTTTGTGCGAAAGAACGGATTTTCAAGACCCCGTTAAAGGCACAAAATGGCCCGGACGGTGGACGGCAGACGGACATTGCAAATTGGGAATCCCCGTGTCTTGAAACGTAAAGTATCAAATTTTGAGGAGGGGTTGTAAAAAATTGTTCGTGAACAAAAACATAGGGTTATTATTCAGAATGAATAATAAACCAAAAGAACCAGCTTTCGGTTCTGCCGTTCTCCTGCAAATCGAACTAAAGACACGGACCACGCGCCAAAATGAGGTTTTTCGGACTCGGTAGGCCTCAATACGTGAAGATCTTAAGAAAACCCTACTTTCGACACGACCACTATAGTTTCATTGCCCTTTGGGTCGCGTAATGTGATAGTAAATAAATATCTCATCGAATGTTGTGATGGCTCTCGCCAGATATGGCCAGGATCAGTTTTGTCATTTGCTCCGGTCGACTACTAGAGGACTCCTAGAGGAGATGCTCATCTGATGAGGGCGGTGTTGTGTTGTTGTCGTTCTAAACTCCTTCAAGACAATTCCCGCCGTTAAAGCTTGGCGAAGGGGTGTTCGTTCGACGGAGGTGTCCTGAATAATCGCTTCAATTACGTTACAAGATCCGCTGGCTCTAAAGGCAGTTTACCGGTGGTTTGCTAGTCGTTGGCAGCGAGACCGACCTCAACTGCTCTCATCCTATCACCGGGATCATCCTCGTGTTTTGCAGCCCGCCGGATTGGCTCGCCAGAGACAACGCTCCGGATGATGCGATACAAACGCTCGTCTCAAGTCTTCCGCTCCCGCAAACTTCCCCATTTACCCGGGGCCGTCTAATCTGAACTGAAACGTTTTCCATTACCGCTCAAGTTTGGCCCATCGAGTTCTCTCACCCTTCCCCCCTGCCGCGAACTTCCTTATCAACTCTAATGAAAACCCGGCCTTGTGATGGAATTAGCTCGACTTATTGGGAACTCAACACGCACCTTCTCTCGCTGCATCGGTTTCTCTTCATTGACAAGATAAGCGCCGATTATCTAAACCGTTCTCGCCCTTATCTTCTTCTCAACTAATGTTAGCACTTTTGATGCTAATGCTCCGAGCAACGCGAAATGACCAATTTGAAAGTGCTCGTATTTTTACAACCCACCACTATCCAAAGGGTAAGGAATATATCGTGATCTTGTCAAAACAAGTTGGATTTCCTTTAGATCTTTACGTTTTGAGGCTTATTGTATCATCAAACCTAATTTGGGCGGGTGGCCCGTGATGTGTGAAGGTAGTTCGATCTAGGGGAGAACGGCTGGTTCTTTTTACTTTCCTTGCTCTACGAAGTAGAAAGGAAAGTTATGTAATCGGCTGAAAAAAATATTTTGAGTTTTCTTCAGATCTTTACGTTTCAGACCCTCCTGAGTCCGAAAAACACTATTTGGGAAAATGGTCTGTGTGTATGTGTGTCTGTGAACGATTTTTAGAGAAAACCACCGTACCGAATCACCTCACACTTCATACCTCGCCCGCAGGTCACCATATGACGCCAAAATAAGGGTATAAACAAAATCCACCGAAATTTAACTATAGTTATCATAGTGATCAAAACACCAAATATTTTTTTTCTCAAAAACGGCTCTAACGATTTTGATTAAATTTTTTATACTGATAGCTCTCAATAAGGCAACTATACCATAAAATGCCCATTTGTCGGAAAATGACGAGAGCAGCACAATAAATTACCAATACTTTCGACGAAATCCATTTTAACGCGGTTTTTAGAGGAAACAACCGCACCAAATCAGCTGAAAGTTGATGTGTATCCTACAGGTTACCATGGGACGCCAAATTAAGGGTATGGGCAAAATCCACCGAAAGTTAACTATAGTTATCATAGTGATCAAAACACCAAATTTTGTTTCTCAAAAATGGCTCTAACGATTTTGATTAAATTTTTTATATTGATAGCTCTCAATAAGGCAATGATACCATAAAATTCCCATTTGTGGGAAAATGACGAGAGCAGCACAATAAATTATCAAAATTTTCGACCAAAAGCGTTTTTAGCGCAGTTTTTTCCTTATAAAGTCCGCTGGAATGTTAGTAGAATGCTAAAAAAAATTGGTATTGTAGTCCAATCCAATACCTAAAGGGTGGGTGGATGAGATACATGGGGTTCACTCCAGAAATTCCTGAATTTCAACTACGCCCGTTTCGCTTCCTACCAGTTCTAACAGTTATTACCCAATAACTCCACAAAAGTGATTACTATCCACTTCAAAAAATTCGTGTTTACAGCCTCATTAATTATCTGTGTACCGATTGCTCAATAATGGTGCTGGAATGAGTACGAGCAGCACAATAAAATCTGGAACTGTAAGCGCTACCGCTTCCTGCTGCCGTAAAACGTTATTTGACCAAGTTCAAATTAACTGATTGATAAATGAATTGATTAAATCGAATTGGCCATGTACAAAGTGAATTGACGTAGAGCTAAGGAAAGTTGTGTGTTGCAACGCACCAGATATTTTAGCTTCGTTCGTTATTTTTTGTAGACGCAAAATAAGATTGCAAGTACCAAAAACTAGTAGTTTTCGCATTTTTCTCATAAGCGGCTCGAACGATTTTGATTACACTTCCAAATTATCTTCTACTAGTTAGTACCTAACTCTTCTTCTCCATAAATATGAAAAATGGTGAACGGAAATATAAGCATGTTACATTTTGGGGCGTTCACATTCGGAATTTCTCCTTCTTCGTAATCTGAAGACATGGCGAGGCACTTAGAACACGCGTATTCCGAACGCAACTAGTTTTAATTATAACGTTTGGGGTGCAGCTGTCTAGGAAACTCAAACTAAGCCTACTCTCCCCTCGACGGCACTAAATATGTGTAAGTTTCAAAACTGAATTACTGCAGATATGGAAACTAAATACGAGAGCATTGACAACTAAGGGTCGTTTTCACCAACTGCGTTGATTCAGATAGGGAGGAAATGTCAAATAATAACACACTTTTACACACAAGTTAGTGTATTAAACACGATAATTCTTTCTTCCTTGTTAAAGTTCCTTGCTCGTTAAAATAGTAACCTTACAATTTCGGGTTTTATTATTTCTCGTTCAGCTCTCATTTTCTTGTACCACTTCTGATTTTCCCTGTGGACACAAAGCATGCTCCCGTACTAATTTGGGGTTTTCCTGCAGTTGGAGTACGCGTATTGGCACTTTATGCTCCTCGCCCGTTTCAGCTTCTGCAGAGATTAATGCGGCCACTATGGCTTTCGACAATTATAAGAAACAATAATTTGGTCAAATCTGGATTGTTGTTTCTTTTTTACTTTCCTTCCCCTACGAAGTAGAAAGGAAAGTTATGTAATCGGCTGAGAAAAAAATTTTGAGTTTTCTTCAGATCTTTACGTTTCAGACCCTCTTGAGTCCGAAAAACACTATTTGGGAAAATGGTCTGTGTGTCTGTGTGTCTGTGGACGATTTTAAGAGAGAACCATCGTACCAAAACCAGTCAAACATGATATCTCGCCCGCAGGCTACCATGGGACGCCAAAATAAGGGTTTGGACAAAATCCATCGAATGTTAACTATAGTTATCATAGTTATCAAAACACCAAATATTTTTTTTCTCAAAAATGGCTCTGAAGATGTTGATTAAATTTTTTATATTGATAGCTGTCAATAAGGCAATGATAGCATAAAATGTCCATTTGTGGGAACACGACGAGAGTAGCACAATAAATTACCAAAACTTTCGACAAAATCGATTTTAGCGCAGTTTATAGAGAAAACCACCGTACCAAATCAGCTGAAACTTGATGTCTAGCCTACAGGTTACCATGGGACGCAAAAATAAGGGTATGGGCAGAATCCATCGAAAGTTAACTATAGTTATCAAAACACCAAATATTTTTTTTCTCAAAAACAGCTCTAACGATTTAGATTAAATTTTTTATATTGATAGCTCTCAATAAGGCAATCACACCATAAAATTCCCATTCGTGGGAAAATGACAAAAGCAGCACAATAAATTACCAACATTTTCGACGAAAAGCGTTTTTAGCGCAGTTTTTTTCCCTAATAAACTCCGCTGGAATTTTTGTTGAATGTTGAAAAAAATTGGTATTGTAGTCCAATCCAATACCTATAGGGTGAGTGTTTAAAAACGCTCATGAGATACATGGGGGTTACTCCAGAAACTCCTGAATTTCAACTACTGTAATTTCGCTTACTACCAGTTCTAAAGGTGTTTACCCAATAACTCTGCAAAAGTAATTACTACCCTTCATCAAAAAATTTGTGTTTACAGCCTCATTAATTATCTGTGTACCAATTTCTCAATAATGGTCATGCAATGAGTACGAGCAGCACATTAAATTCCGGAACTGTAAGCGCTACCGCTTCCTGCTCCCGTAAAGCGTTGTTTGACCAAGTTCAAATGAAGTGAGTGATAAATGAATTGGTTAAACAGAATTAGCCTTGTAAAAAGTGAATTGACGTAGAGCTAAGGAATGTTGTGTGTTGCAACGCACCAGATATTTTTTTTTTAATTTTAATTTTGAAAACTTTATTTGTACCTTCCGATACACCATAGTTGTGTTTACAATGGTACGCTGTAGTACACGTTATACACTAATTAACATGTAACTTGTGCAAGATTGCTGCCCATTAGCAGTACCTGTTTTTAGTTAGTGATAACAATTAATTAGAATAACAAACAAACAATGAAACGAGACTATAACGATAATACATCATAACAATAGAATAATTTAATTGTCAACATTGGTCGTTGGTCACTGTTGTAGATGTTACGGGGGGGATTTATATCGAAGCGATATCGCACTAAGAGAGTCGGGGAGTTAGTACGATATCAAGCCGAATGCAATTGGAACAGAGTTTTTTATTCGCGAATTACATTCGGAGTTTTACCACCACAGACAGGGGAACTGAGTGGGAGCGAACGCGTGCGCGGGCAACACGGCGACGAGGGAACCGGCTCGGATTCAACTGACTCCTGCAAAGTCTCGAGCGAATCGGGGCATTTGAGGTGCCCAATCAGCATAAATGCCCCGGACGAGCCTCCGATGAATCGAAGGGTTTGGTTCGTCCCGTAACACCACTCCGCCCTTGATGAAGCGCCTGTCCTCAGGTACTTATGAACACTGCAGTTTAGGGCGTTGCTGTCCACCCAACAAAGGGGAACCTAATCTTGAGCATAGCGAGACCAATAAACGGTTGTGTAATCATTTGCAGCGTATTTGTAGTGTGATAATTCGAGCGAGTCAATCATGAGAGAAGATGCCTATTCTCATCAGTCCCATTTGATTATTTGTCGAACCAGGGCCGTTGTGTTTTCTATTCTGGTTTTGAACATAGAAAGGATGAGTTATTGTGTTCAACTCCATTTCCAGTTCGAGCTTGAGTCAGTCGATTTTATTCAACATAGAAGTGGGCTGAACATAGATTTTTAATCACATCTAACTCGCATTCCCAAATTACATGCTGTTAAGCCCTATGTTCTTAGATGTGTGTTTCAATTATCGGATGATCTTGAGTTCCGTGTGAATTGTAAAATAGTAATTACCGAGGGCGTTAGTAACTATCGATAATTCAAGCGCCGACACCCGCCTTCATTCTGATTGTGTCACCTCTTGTCATCAATGAGTTGAAATAATCGGCCAACGCACAGAACGAAAGTTTGGAAGTGATGACGACGTCTGGCAACCTGAGGCGCCATCCAGGGCCACCGCCGATCCGGCGCCGGTTTTTACAATAAAGTTCGGTCTCGGCCAACGCCAGCTCACAATGGGAGATCCCTCATTTGACGACCATTATGTTAATTTTATTATTTCTGTCGACGATTAGCCCTGAGCCGATACATTTGCTCTCAATTACCGGCTCGAGAATGAAGTTGATGTTTCCGACTAATGGGATCGCCTTCTTTTTTATTTGTACGCCCGAGGGAATTTGATTAGTTGTCGTTTCAAAGGAGGTCTGGAGTGGGGAAGTGGTTGTGTAAATCATTTAGAGAGGGCATACGATGCGACATATTCATCACTGCATCGTCTATACAACATATTGTTGTGTGGTTACTCCATTAGTCATATGATATTGCATTGTCGTTGTATGGTAACTAAGGAGACAGCAGTTTTTCGAGTTGGATTTGTTCCGTAAGACGATTTGTCTGATTATTAAAATCAAGTATTCCTCCTTCCTTGTCCGAGTTCATTACATTTGGTGTCAGAAGTGGGATAGAATGGACTCCACCGCTGAACGTGTTCGCCAGCGGAATCGAGCTCTTCCTGTGGGACGGGGTGAAGAAGGTTAGTTTGGTGACTTAACAAATGTTGAGACTAACCCGCTAGATGTGCCAGTGGTTGAAGAGCCAGCAATAAATCCGACAGAGCAGATAGATATCTTGACCCAACAATTATTCAACCTAATGAGAGAAGTTCGCAGATTGAGGGAAACATGTATGCAACCCCCTGGCTCAGAGATGACTCGGAGAGAACGAATTGATACCATCCGTCCTCCTACTTATGATAGTTCTACGCCATGGGACGATTATTGGACTCAGTTTAGAGCTATTAGCACAGCAAACAACTGGAATTCTGGTACAGCAGCGGTACGTTTAATAGCGGCCTTACGGGGATCTGCCCTTGCAGCTGTTTGCAATGTGCCCTCAGATCGTAGACATCTTGCATCCACGGAAGACGCCTTGTCGCGGCGATTTGGAACTCAGGGACAAGCTCATCTGTTTTTAGCGCGTCTACGGCAAAGAGTTCAAGAAGCCTCTGAAGATGTCGCTACGTTTGCAGCAGATGTAGTAGGTTTGGCCCGAAGGGCCATGCCGAATGCGGATGCTAGAAGAAGCGATAGCTGTGGAACAGTTTTTGAATGGGTTGCGAAGCCAACGGGTTAGAGAACTAGTTATGAGTGCTGATCCTACAACGCTAAGAGATGCTGTGACACCTGCTACTGTTCTGGAAGCTGGTTTGCAGAGTAGTCTTCAACCGAAACTACGTTCAGCCACTTCTGAGGAAGAGATACTCGTGAGGAGACTGTTCTATTGTTCGATGACACGGATAACAGTAATAATGGCAGGGGAAGCATGCTGTGCCAGTTCGTTCAAGATGAACTCAGACAGAGGCGTGCTGGGGTTAAATGTTTCAAGTGCGGCAAGCTGGGGCATTTTCGTTGGGAATGCAAGAAAAAGTTGGGAAACGAGTAGCCACCAATTTTCAAGGCCAGAAATTGGAGGGCTTTAAAAGGCCTCAAAGCCACATAGGTCTGAGTTTGAAGAAGACTAGAGACGATGACTCTTTCCTCCCTTTATACCAATTGAACCAAGCTTCCATAGTTGTTAATGGCACAATTGAAGGGAAACATTGTCAAATGATTGTTGATACTGGTGCAACAGTGACCATAGTTAATCCTGAAATTTGTGGCATTCATGATGTAGAATGGGAAACATCTAGTGGTAGTCTCAGGATGTTATCTGGTTCGATGATCCCAGTGCTTGGGAAGACCCAACTTTGCCTTAAGTTGATGGATGGTCAGCCCAGGTTACATACGTGCATCGTTGCGGGTATCGGGGAACCCTGTATTCTTGGTATGAATTTCATGAAGGCTCATGATTGTGTCATTGATGTGGGAAAGGGTATCGTTAAGTTCGGGGCAGAAGCTATCCTATACAATTGTCAACCTACTGTTCGCTGTCAATCAACTAATCCTGCAGACTGTGATGTGGATGTTAATCGAACTCCAGGCTTACCAGATGTGCTGCAAACGAAATGTGATTCATTACTTCCACGGCTCTCTCAACAATATATTGCTGTCGTCTTTGATGGTGTGTTCGATCCCTTCTTCACTCTAATGACTCCTTTTGCAGGATTAAATAAATACTAGTTGAAGTGGAGTCTTTATTCGTTGAATACCGTTATACGTCTTCCTATGGTGAGCCCAAGCTACAAATCCAATTTGTTCTTCACTCAGTTTAAATGAACGCGGTAGAACGTAACATTCTATACTGAAGCTGACCGTTTGTGTTCTGTTAATTTAATTATATTTAAGACATTAAGCAAATAAATAAATTGAGAAGCTCCTTTAAGCAGCACTACATTACTAAGAGTTTACGAAACTGCTCCGCACTGGCGGGTGACGAAGAAAAAATATCAGGTGCGAAGCATCACCCAACTTTCCTCAGCCCACCTATGTTCTAATCAATTGTTCACTCAATTCACTCGGTAAAACATAATTTGACGTATGTATTACACAGAAATGGGTTGCGCTTATAATTCCAGATTTTATTGATGTGCTTATACTCATACTACGACCAGCTTTTTTTTAAGGATCTTGTCCACCTTTTTGGAGTTATCGGGTAAAAACTGTGAGGAATGGCAGTAAGCCGCGGTAGTTAGATTTCTGGAATTAATGGGGTTGCTGCTAATTATCTTATGAGTGTTACCAAACCCTCCTCGTGTTTGGCCTACCACAGTCAGTTTTGTTGATAATGGTAGGCGGGATTTACGAGGAAAAAACTAAGTAGGATGAGAACGGAAAACTATTCAATACACTGCTTGTGCAATGACTGGGTTTTGAGTTAGGTCTGGGGGGGCTGTGTGTAGGAATTCCTTTGGAGAAGTGATGAGGGAGGGGTGGTTCGAAGGGAAAGGAGCACATTTTGGAAACTCACAGGGTAAAACCCGTTGTCGTCTTCGGAAATAATCCTTAAATCCTTTTGTTAGCAAGAGAGGCTAATCTCGTGAGACTTTCTGCTCGCAAAAGACGAGAATTTCTGCTCGCATCCTCCACTCCGAGAGCACATCCACAATTCTCTCTACTGGGTCGGCTAGGCATAGATTCGCCAGATTCGCCCAAGCACGGGGAGTTAGGCGGCAAAGGCTGGAGTCATGGACTCTCCCTGCCCTCGCCCTCCCCAGCACCCCCTCCTCAATAAAGGGCACCTCAATCACTCCGTCTGCACCCCTTAGTGCCGGGACTAGAGTCGCAACAGACCCGCTAGACACGGGCATGTTATATAATAACCTCCCCCGCCTCCATTTGTCCTAACACCACCTTGCACCAATGAGCCGGTAGGCCACAACAGGTCTGGCTCATTCTCCCATTAGGAGAGGCTAATTGAACTAACACGAGATAAGGAAAAATCCCGCACTCGTGGGGCAAGGACAACGAAATAATTCGGCCAGAGCTAAGCTGAACAGTACTGTTGTATTATTTGAGACAAACAATTTAGTTAAAATAGTTAAAGCTGTTTTCGCGTGCTTTTTAAAATTAAAATTGTTAAAGTCGCATCATCTGGCAATGATTGTACAAAACAAAGGTGTCCTCGATGTCCCAATTGGGTGACAACAGTTAAAACTTGCTGCGGATTAACTAAAATTTCTCTTAGAGACGTCTCTACTGGTGTCCAACAAATGAAGCTCACGCTTGTCAACAAGTTTGTCACGATTTGAAGCGAAGTGGACATTTGACCCGTTGTCTCTGCTACTGAACTTCCTCGAACAGAGTTGAAAAGAAAGAAAACGTACATAAACTGAAACGAATGAAATGTAACATATCTGCGGCGCGAACAGTTACATTGCTCCTAGTTTTGTCACGACCTTTGCTGACTAGTGTATTATTAATAGAACGCGATCTGATTCTTTTTGAAAGGTTCATGCAAAATCAGGCATTTTATTGGCAACACCACTCTGAACCACTGAAGTCTTAGCTTCTCTGATATCAACTGGTCGCCAATAAGTAATACCTTACATATCTTTCCTGTACCAGAAATTACCTGTTTTTCGGCAACTCCGATATCTAGGAAGCTTTGGAACAGGACAGTGCTGGAGTTGTAAGAGGATGGAAGTGGACGCAGGCCACTTTATGTTATGCTGAGCGCCCCCTTTTTTGGCTTCTTACTGTCGGTTAGGCCCAAGAAAGTGGAGAGCTGTTGTGGGGGAATAAAAGCTGACTGATTTGAGAGAGAAAGAGGACTTAATTACATTTGTGAACGATAGGGGTAGAGTACAGAGTAGAGCATAATATACACGCGCAATTCAGCTCTCTGATACATTAGCTAGTGTAGGTACGAAAGTGGGAAGCGAGTGAGTAACTGCGCGAGAACTGAGAGTCGAGTGAAAGTGACTTCAGTCTGGGGAAAAGCTGAGAGTTGTAACGCCTAAGGAACGCAGGTAAAGTGAGTAGATGGAAGTGGGAACGGAAGTAAATCCCAACTAAACATTTTGGAAGCCTTAAAGAGGAAAATCTTCGGAAATAATCCTCAAGCCTTTCGTCGTCAGGAGAGGCTGTTTGAACACGTAAGGATCCCATTTGAAAGGACTCAGGTTAGAAAGGGCTGGACTTGAGTGATCAGAAAAGACTCTGGCCTGGAATTTCCCGTTTTGTGGGATTCTGATCACTGTACTACGCAGTTTATTATTCATTATTGCGTTGACGTGGCGTTTCGACGTTAGTTTCCAAAATGCCTAAATGCTGCCTAAAGTTTAATACACACGGGAATACTTCCTAATTGAGTTCAAGTGTGATGACATCAGTCGCTTCACAATGTTACCATTGATTTCATGATGGTACATTGTGTTAAGGCAGATGATGAAATGTATGCCTTTTTATTGAGACATATGCAGTGATTGGTTGTTGACAAGTCTGCCACAAACAGTTGATACAAAGTCCCCTTGTTAATGTGGCTCCTACATGGTTCGTTCCTTCTAACTCTCACGACGCGACGACGTAGAAGGTTTAGCATAACCAGTCCGGGAGCCCCTTGCAGTCGATCAAGTTGGTCCTCATTCATCACTTTACACAACGCTCGGTAGATCATACAATGGAAAGCAGCCAATACTTCGTTTGCTAAAACGATCAAAAAACCTATTTTTGCTTTTTAGGACCATTTTCATGGAGATATCTGTAGAGAAGAAAAAGTTTGGTTAGTACTAGTAGAAAGTAATTTGAATGTTTAGTCAAAATCGTAGGGGTCGTTTTCAAGAAAAATGGGAAAATCCCTAGTTTTTGGTTACTTTTCACCCACCACCAATTCGTTGTCAATGGAAATCGCCCATAGTCTTATTTTGGCGTCTACAAAAAGTCACGACTCAATCGGTTCAGCCGTTTTCCCGCAAATCGAACTATAGACACACACACACACACACACGGACCACACGTGGAAATTGGGTTTTTACTTACCCTGGCGCTACGAAGCAAAAAGAAAAGTTATGTAATCGGCTGAAAAAAATTGTGTGTCCTTTTCAGATCATAACGTTTCAGACTACTGAGCCAGAAAAACACTATCAGAGAAAACGACATTTCAGCTCAAACTTGATATCCAGCCCACAGGCTTTGGGACGCCAAAATGTATGAGCAATACCCGCCTAAAAATGGCTATTGTTATCATAATGATCAAAACAGTAAATATTTTTTTCCTCAAAAACGGCTCGAACGATTTTGATTAAATTTCTAGCATTGACAGATTCAAATGACACAGCAATAGCGTTGTTTCAATTTACTTTCATTTTCAACCCCATCCTGCATTCGTTCCTTCTTTTACATTATGCCATTTTCTTTTCTTCATCATCAACAAGGCAACCCTGCTCCATTCGACTCAGACAGAACCGATTCAAGTTTCATTATCTTATCACCGCTATCACCATTTACTATCATCATCATCATCCTCATCGTAAAACCATCCAACATCTCATCATCAATCTACTTTTTTTTCATTCGTTTTTACCTCTTTGAACACTCTGGGAATGTGCGTTAATACTATCATTCGGTATCAAAATCAAACGGAACATCTGAGGTCGACAGCCTCACAGCTGTAGATCAGAAGTGAACATTTACTTTTGTTTTTTTTTGTATTTCTAATCTTCATAACTTCCAAGATTAAAGTAAGTGATTGATTTAATTGGTTCAACCAGATACCCCGAATTAGTCACGACAAGCGTAGCCTCATCATCCAAGAGAAAATGACGAAAGCAGCATAATAAATTACCAAACATTTCGACAAAAATTGAGTTTATCGTAATTTTTTCCTTATAAACTCCGCTCAAACGTTACTAGGTTCTTAAGAAAAACTCAAGTGGTAGTCCAATCAAATATCTATACGAAGAGCCTTTAAAAACTCTCATAAGATACACAGGAGTCACGTCAAAAATTCCAACCAACGCCATTTCACATATTACCATGCCTAAACGTTTTTACCCGATATCTCTACAAAAGTGATTATAATGCTTTTCAAAAAAATCGGCTTTACACCCTCATTAATTCTCTATGCACCAATTGCTCAATAATGGACGGGGCATGAGTACGAGGAGCATAATAAACTTTGGATCTGTAAGGCGCTACCGTTTTCTGCGGTGATGTTTCAAATGAACTGTGCAAAAAATAAATTGAGCCATGAACATAAGTGAATTGACGTAGAGCTAAGGAAAGTTGTGTGTTGCGGCGCACCTGATATTGTGTATTCTGTGGGTACTTGCAATAATTTCTCGAGCTTTCTGGTTTTTTTGTTGTTTTTTTTTAAGGGTCGATGTAGGCGATACCCTCTCTGGGGCCACAAACGGGCTTGATGATGATCCTCAGATCACGGCTCCCCCTGCACGGCCCACGGCCCAACTTGGTGTGACGTCACCTATGCGCCCCCACCACCCCTGCACAAAGCGGAGGACATCCGCAAGTTCTGCATTTGCCACCTCTTCGGGCTGAAGAAAGGGCCTCCCAAACACACGACGGCGCGATGCCGCGAGTCCTTCGCATACACACAACACATGCTCTGCCGTCTCTAGCCCCAACTCGCAGTGCCAATATTTACAAGGTGGTACCTCAGCGGACAGTGACCTGTGAACTGGCCACATTTGATCCTCATATCCTTCCTCTCCAGTGCAAGCACCTCCTTCTTTGCCAACCAATCAGCCTGTTCTTTCCCGCTATACCCTGATGCCCTGGCATCCAACACGGGGTTACACTGTTGTCCTCGGCCAGGGCCTTCAGTCCAATCAGACACTCCTACACCTGCCGTGACGTAAGACCTTGAGAGTGGCCTGACTGTTCACCATAATGCAGATCCTCTGCCGCTTCAGTCCCCTCTGCAGCAGCTGCTGCACACAGACCGTCACCGCAGCCACCTCTGCCTGGAACATCGTGGCCAGCGACCCCAATGGGTTCGCCGCTCTAATTCTCGGCCCAAAGATGCCTGTCCCTGCGAGGCTACCCTGCACCGAGCCATCAGTGCAATAACCCAGGGCCCCAGGGCGGGGACTCCCCTTTCCCACCTGAATCACTCGTGAATGAGTATCCGAAAGGGTAACGCGAAGTTGAACATCGTGGGCATTGAGTCTACCACATGCAGTTCGGGCCCCTCCACCTTCACCTTGTCAATGATCAAGTGGCAGGAAGTCCTCCCCCCCCCCCCTCAAGATCAGACCCAACTCCAACATTCGCACAGCCTGGAGGTTTCTGGTTTGTGAAACGGTCTAATGTCTTGTTGAACTACGTCTTCGGATTGGATTCAGCTCGGATGGACTGTATCGTGGACTGAACTGCCTCCGACGCGAACACAAAATGAAAGTAGGAAAGCAGTGAGGGACGTCGTGTTGGGCGTGTTAAAGCAGCCTTCCGTCGAAGGGGCGATTTTCCCGGAGATCTCGAGAGAAGACTGGGAAGGAGCGAGGATCCGCGGAACTCTGTCGGCGGAAAGGAACTCCCATTTCCTTCATTAGGATCAAACAGTAAATTAAAATGTTTCAAAGTCACGTTTTGCTAACCGCGGGGAACGTGCAAACTATCGAATCGAGTCGTTCCTTTAATTAGTGAACTATTCGTCCAAAGCATCTACGATGCCTGATAATAAGAGATAGTTGACAGTCACGTCTCTAAACGCGCAGGTTTATCATATGAGTCACATTGCTGATATCCAAAGTGCCTAGAGCAACGTAACACATCCGTTATAAGTTGAGTCATAACTGGCAAATGACGTGGCCTGAAAAATAGTCTGTTCAAGGATCTCAATGAGTACTGCGTTCGCAAGGAAATGGCGTACTGGTAACTAGTCATCTCGAGAACTCGTACATGAAACTGTGAGTGTACTCCACCGTCATTAATCCTCACGAGAACTAACTTCCCTCCATTCACATCCGAAAAAAGCGATAATAAGGTAGGCTGGTACTACGTCCAAACCCGTGCATCACGCTCCAACCTCTCTCCTCGTAAGTTGCCCCCGAGTTGAAAGGCATAGAGGTCAACAACTAGACAAAGCAATGGGTGGGTGGGGTGGGGTGGGGGGGTGGAGAGAGAGAGAGTGAGAGTGCGAGAAGAAATATAAGTTAGGGGTTGAAAGGCGCTGCGGTCACTCGGCGAGATGCTTCATCACGACGGCCAAAGTGTTTGAAAGCCCTCGCGAACGAGCCTTCCCTTTGAGTAATTAGGGCTCTGAAATGGACGGAGATGTAATGGGCGGTTTGAGTCGCTAAAAGAGGCCATTTGCCATTTCCAGGCGGTGGAGATACTTTTACATTTCTCGGCCCAAACGTTCGTGGAAAATATAATGATCGGAACAAAACAAACAAAAAATCTAATGCGTGGCAACACACAACTTTCCGCCCCCCCCCCCCTTGAGTTCGGATACCGGCTACATATATGGGCGCTATATCTTCGTTCAACGCATTTTTACCGGAACATTTATGGAGAACAAAATGTTTGAGAATCGAGTTGATTAAAATCGTTATAGCTGCTTTTGAGAAAATTGGAATACCTAAACATTAATATTCGAAAAATCACCTTTTCCGAGTTAACTTGGCTTACATTTCCGTTCAATATACATACGCAGAAGTAATTACGGAGAACTAAATGTAGGTATGGGTGGCTAGAAGATGCTCAGTAAACTTTCTGCCAAATAGTTAACCAACTTTGCGAAGAATTGGTTAGTCTCCCGCCACTGATTTGCTGCCTACCACAATAGTTGCATACTTTTAGTTACTATATCGCGCTCTGATTTATTCCCCTTTTTTACATTTAATAATGACGATTTAAGTACTTTCCTAAATTCCCTACTATTATCTCCAATATTTCAAATTTATTTTTATAGTAGTTTTTCACTTGTTTGCATTATACTTTTAAGTTTATTTGACTACTCCATTCTATTTCCGCGTTCCCGATTTGAAAATGTGAATATCTTGTGCAACGCATCTGTAACGAATAAGAATCGGCCGTAACCTAATAATATGTGCTTCCTTGTAACTGGGTATAGTCCACAATCCGCTCCAAGTGATATAGCCACCAGAATAGCGTCGATGCGAATCCAGAAACAGAATGGAATCTGGCAGTCAGGAGGTCCACCCCTGTTTGAAATTGAAATGGGATTTAAACTAGAAGTGAAAAAACCAATTAACTCAACTCAAACGAAAAAATATATTTAAAAGAAAATTTGCTTGGATTGGAAATAAAATCGATGAGATATAGACCGTGTTGGTTGTATGAGAAGGATTGGTCTGACCGGAAATTGCATGGCGAACTAGAGGATCTTGCAGATGATGCGAATGGCGTATTGGCTGTAGCAGTTCTGTATATTGTCGTTGGTGAATCAGGCGATGCAGTTGACCTGACTTGGAGCACGTGTACGCACAAAAATAGGAGAAAATTGGATGCGAATAGGAGGTCTGGTTTGGATTGCGCAGACAATGGTACTGCTTGGTTTGCGGAACGCGGAAGCTGCCGTATCTTCCTTATCGCTTAATGTTCTGCGAGACCTTGAAACATGTTGAGGTGAGTCCTCCTAATCTCATTTCTTGATTAATGACCCCCCCCCCCCCGGGATGGTCTCGTTTCCAAATAGTAAACACCCCTCCTTTCACCGTCGACTGCGTGTCTTTACACTTGAAAGGTTAACGGCTGGAACGACTCTGATCAAGCTGCATACATAGCCTGCCGTCAATACATCTCCAGTCCCTCAAAGGCACTACCCTGGCCAGGTTTGCTTCACTACGAGCAATTAACAATGGGTGAAAGTTACCGTAACACAATCCTCGCGTGACTACTGCCCCATTTCCTGTGCTGGCAAACTCATTCAATGAAAGGCAGAGTACTCAGTAGTGACTCAATCGTCGTTGACATGGCCAATGAGTGCATGGTGGACAAGTGGAGAGTGTAACGTACTTGGGGAATCGTCTCACAATTCCCGTGTACAGGACACGCGTGAAAGTCGTGTCTGGGCCAAAAAGAAAAGAATAAATCAAATACTCTCAATTATACTCACTTGATGAAATAAATAAAATAATGGCTCTCAAGAAAGTAACAGGAAATGAAATTATAAAGCGATTAAGACCCACTTGAATTTAATCAGCAAAAACTAGAAATGAATGAAATGAAATGAACTCCTTTTAGAATGAAATAAATAACCTATGCTCGGATTGTATTAATAACAATAAAAGGGACAATGGGGAAAATTAAACACCAAGCTCTGATCGCTTACCTTACTTCACACAATTTAAAGGGACGTTTAAGTACTGATTCAATGGCTTAGAAAAAGGGGACGGATTCGCTGCGAAGTCGGTAGCCGTTCTGATCGAGAAATGTGGCTCCGTCGCTAATATAAACAGCGGCGGGCTGCACGGGTGGCGGTCAGTGTTGCCACCTCCTGCAGTCCGCCGCGTACCATTACACTCCCCCCCCTCCAGACAAAAAATTTTTGGTACAAAAAAAAATTTCGTCACACCCAACACAGCACACGAGGGAGACTAGCAAAATAAGAAAATGAGAAAATAAACAAAATTAAGAAAGAAAGAAATAAATAATAGAGAGAGCGGGAAGCCTGTTAGCGGTGGCCTCGGGTAGGCAGGGATGGGTACACTCCGGAGAGGCCGTGGATGCTAAGGCGATAAGGATGCCCGCTGGAGGCTAGCACCCCAGGGCGAGTGAGACTCCGGGACCTGGGTGCTTTGGGAGTCACCCCGGCTTTGTCACAGCGAGGGAGGTGCGTGCTAGTAGCACCATGAGTTATGGGAGAATTCATCCCCTGAACCTACACCCAGGTTAAGGGAAGGGGGGTAAACCACCCACTGCCCACCAGTGATGGGCAAATCGATGAAATGAAAATGAAAAAATCAAACAAGAGGAAAAAAATGGACGGATTCGCTGCAAAGACGGTAGCCGTTCTGATCGAGAAACGTGGCTTCGCCACTAATATAAACAGCGGCGGGCTGCACGGGTGGCAATCAGTGTTGCCACTTACTGCAGTCCGCCGCGAACCATTACAAGAGTGAAGAAAGAGCTTCCCTCGCCCTGGACCACTTCATATAACTTCATATAGGTAGTGGAGGTCCTCTCCACTGAACAAAAATCCCCATGCTAGTTGAATGGGCATGAGATAAGTAGCTAGCGTCAAAGGCCAGGAATACGTATGACTTTTTCCCAACATCCGCGAACGTCTCTAAGGGAATGTAGGTAGAACCAGACCATGGGACATGTCAGTTCCTTACGAGATATTGCCACTTCAATGCTTGGCTTTACTTCTTTTCTCTCAACGACTCTCCTCCATCCTTTACTGTAGTTCCCGCAACTACACGGTTGTTGGAAGATCAGCCAAAAACTTCCACCTTTGACTGGTACTGTACCGCCCAAAGAACGGCGCTATCGCGTTGAAGAACTGAGCATCAACATTCTCCCCCTAGAGAGAAGGCTTCACTATCGTTTCTCCTCCTTGCCGATAACCATATCACCGGCACGAGGAGTAATAGTTAGATAAGGTACCTAGGTAGGTAACAGTTATTTTGAAAATTTTATGACGATGTACCAAATTTTTTTTTTCAAAATGTTGCCCATTTGGATCCCCCCTTTCCTGAGGACGATTGCGACAGCAGCGACGGCTAAAGGCTAAAAGGTAAACTCGAACCAACCTCTAGGTAATCTTGCTGGTACCTCACCTTCTCGGGGAGTGCATCACCGAGACCATTCTCCTGATTCTACTCTCGACTTACCCGCCTAGGCCAAGCAAACCAGGCCTAACCACCGCTCCTGCCTACCTGGTCGCATGAGGACATGCTCAATTTAACCTGGGTAGCCATGTACCGCTCAAAGAACGGCGCTATCGAGACGAAGAGCTGAGCATCAAGCATTCTCCCCCTAGAGAGAAGGCTTCACTATCGTTTCTCCTCCTTGCCGTTAACCATATCACCGGCACGAGGAGTGATAGTTAAATAAGGTACCAGCTTGAGAACCGAATTCGAGGTGGCGAGTAGCCCAAATACGGAGTTAGCCGAATCGAGAGTGCTTGCTCAGCAGAGGACGATCGCTGATCCTTCCACCGAAATCCCGAGCTCTCTCTCCATTTCCGTCCCCCGAGGAAGCAGGTTACCCTTCACTAGCCCCGAATATAATTTATTTTTCGACCTTGGACGCGTGGGACAGCCAGCTTAGACCTAAAGCTATAGGCTGCGATGGCCTTTAAGGCGGCCTGGCTGTCTGAGAAAATGTAGATCCGCTTGCCCTTGAGTCCTTTGTTCAGGATCTCTTCTGCGATCTCTTGGGTTTTGCCCATTGTTCGCGGCTGCTTATTCAGTCAGCATGCTGTCCTTATTCACAGCTGGCCGCAGACATGCCCCTAGGGACAATGCCGTGGCCGTTCCACTATCCACAACCCGTGGTCGCGCCTGGTAGCATGGGCATGCTCCTGGGAAGATAACCCAGAACCAGGGTATAATTTATCTAGTCTCCACAATTATTCTTTTTCGTAGTCTCCAAGCACCTTCTCTTCCCTCTCAATCACCACCTATCTTTTCGCACCTTTTGGTATTTCCTTTTTATTATCGTTAACCCTCCGCCCCCTCAGTTTCGGCCACGTCGGAGCATTACAGTACTAAGCAAGCTTATACGTTGCCCCCAGTGTGCGAAGAAGGTTATGACAGTTGGTTTGTGTCTTTGGAACTTTAAAAGTGAGAGATCAGGTGGGAAACCAGATGAAGATCTCCCTTTAGATGACTAGGATTCCCCAGAGTCATACCGCCGTATGACAACGGTTGTTCACTGGGAGAATGGCTTAATGGCAACCCTGCAGTACCTCCACATGTCTGATTTGGGTGGACGAGCGGGTGCCTGGGCTCATGCAAGATAGCGACACCGCAACCTCCATGACACTGACAAAGGTATCTCATTAATGTTAGGGTACTGTCATTTTGATAAGGAAACCAACCTGTTGCAACTGTTATCGATAGAAACGTTCTACGTTGTTCAATTTGTTTGCCATCGCCCCAACTCTTCGCTTCCACTAGTGATCGGTTCGATGATTTAGTAGCAGCCTTACGACTATTCCTACTCCCACAGTCCCCATCGTAAAGGGCTCCACAGCAACTTACGACGAAACGCCTCGAAAATGCGCATTTGTTTCCGCTCGAAAAACAATGACGTACATCTGTCGCTGGTTTTGCCGTATTTTACCGGCTAACCGTAAAAATACGAAGAGCGGCAGAGTCATAAAAATTCACCTTTGTATGAAATTGAACTGATTTCTTATCGTGAAAGTTGCCTTCGTCCGGATCGCGAGCGAACTGAATGGCCTTACGACCGGATTTACTTCAGACGTCGACGGGAGCACGTACGACTCCCAAGTAGCGTTCCCCCGTAAAAACCGGATCATCTTATTTTACACCGACGTTTTTCCCCCGGTTTTATTTATATTTTTTATTCGACTCGTGCGAGTGTGTTCCGTCGAGTCCTTTCGGCGAAGAAATACTGCCTCAATAAAGGGAAAGAGCCGGAGCCGTTTTCCGCAAAAACTTTCTGGGAAAAGCCCTTCGCTCGGAAGTTGGGTGGAAGTGTGCGAGTCCTGGGGAATCGGATTTCGATCAGACTGAGTCTGAGTCAATCCTTCGTGCGGGATGCGGAGCGAAATGGGCACTTTGAAGAGAAAAAAAAACTTCCCGGATGGTTCGGTTCTTAGGTAAAGAGGCTTGGGGATCAGGAATATGACACGAGGGCTATCATTGAAGTAGAAACGAAGTCGAAAAGTTACGCGCGCATCCCCGCTTAGTCTCAACTATCACCAAAAGAAGCTCTGCCCTCCATTTTTCCAACAACTGTTGAGAAAAAATTGAACCGTGCTCTTATCAGCCTCGCGCGCATAAATATTCCTCGTCTTTCGCCTTACATTGGCCCATGAACAGCCATTATTACCATTTTCAATCCCCAGAAATTGTCAACAGGTTTTGCACGTCCTGTGCGTAGCGTTCTCAAGTGGAAAACGCCCAGATTCTCATTTTCGTCAACCAATCAGCCAGAAGACATCAGGTAGCTGCCCCATCGTATCAGACAGAACATCCAAAAGGTGTTTTGAGTCTTCTTCCAGGATGTATATCGCATTATATCCCTCTTGTTGTGTCGAGCTGTAGCCAGAAGAGGAGCCAACAACAACAACAGGAGGGCAGGTTATTTTAGTCAAGTTTTTGATTATTATTCCATGCTACGATACACTTACGAAGTTTACTTTCCGTTGTCAATCATTTTAAAATAAATTCTATTTGCGTTTAATACGTCATATTTGAAAAAAACTCGAACAGTGGCGCAGTCGAGGTTCGAATCTACGTTGCAAATACGTTTTCCATTCGGTAACCGGCGGTTGCGTAAGTTTTTCATTCACAATGGCTCAAGTAGAAGGTGCGGTGGCAGGTGGTATGACAAATGCTTTAACTCAATTACTGCAATCCAATCATCAGTTGAACAATACCATGTCACAAATTTTAGTGCATATGCAACAGCAAATGAGTACCATAACATTAGCTGAGGCGCGGTCTACAAAGAGGTTTGAAAAATACGATGAAGTTGAAAACATCGAAGATTACCAGGTAAGATTTGAATCTTATTTCAAGTATGATGTAGCTGGGGACAGTACTCCTGAAGAAGATAAGCTGAATTCATTACTTGCTTGCTTACCTGCAAACACCTTTGCGTTACTTAAAAACCTCTCTTACCCTGATGCTGTACAAACGCAGACCTACATAAAAGCAAAGGAGTTCAAAACCCCTCATTATACCAAGCCGACACGCTTTCCTAAACAGGAAGCAGAGGGAAGGGGAAACCCTGAATGAATTCCTGCTTGAACTTCGAAAAATGGCTATTCCATGTCAGTATCCTTCCGAAATGCTGAAAACGGGACGTGTTTGTCAGTGGACTAAAGAGCAAAGCAATGCTTGACAAAATTTTTCAGGAAGACAATCCCTCATATGATAAGACCGTTCAGCTAGCACTAGCCGTAGAATTCAGAGGGTTCATGCACGAACTAGGTGGTGTCGGTAGTCAAACCGGATGAATCTTCACGAGCTCTTCAAACTCATAGCAAGAAGGTGTCGATGTCGTACGCCCCTGGAACTGTGCGCGTTTTAGTCTGCAACGCCACATTAAGTCGCCATTCTAACGGATGATCAGCTCACTGTTCTGGAATCTGCTCATTCCATTTTGACGAGCCGTCCAAAGAAAATTATCGATTTCCTCCGGCTACAGGACACTATGCGAGATGAAGAGGGTTCGGTCGCGTGGCCTACTGGGGTTTGCCGAAGGGGGTGCGCCGCTCTATTGTGTTTTTTGCCTTAGGGTGCCGGAGTCTGGAGGGGAGCCCAGAGCCCTAAGCTTCGGCCTCCTCGTGAAACCAGGTGGCCCTTCCCCTAACTCGCAGCTATGAAACGCGGCAACCCCAACTCGAGCCCTTTAGTACTTAGTTAGTCGAGTTTCTGTTCTACTCCTCTCCTTCGACGGCTCGTAAAACCCGGTTTATTTTTTGACGTTTCCGAATGGGCAACGCGCATTCGGGACCGAAGCCCGGAAGACGGCGAGCGCGGAGTGTACCCACTTCTCCGGAGATACGAGACTTCAGAAAGTAAGTTCCTCTTTTCTGCGCATGCGCTCTCCCGTTCTCGAACCATAAAGTCTTGAAGAGACCCCTTTCAAACGTCTTTTCTACTTATCGATCCACCTTTTCTTGCAAAACCGTACTCTTAACCAGATTAGAAGTTTTGGGTTTTTCTAAAAGTAGGGTATCACTTAAAGGGCTCACGGGTGCGTGTCTGCTCGTGTTAGTTTCCCTTCGTGACAGCTGGCGCGTTGAGAGGCTTGCCTCTACCTGTTAGCAACCGCCAGCCGCAATCGTGTTCTGCACTCTCGAGAGACAAATCCGTTTGACCTGACCATCTGATTTTACTGTGAAATACCAACTGTAAGAAGTAAATCGACTTGTTATGATGCCATTTGTGGCCTGACTCCCTCTAAAGGCACAGGGCGATCGTGGTCTAGTGGTTAAGACAATGGTTCATAATTCCCGACGAAAGTAAAACGTATTGATAAGTAATACTGTGTGATAGGAACTTCCCAGTAGCTGGTGTATTGGTCACTGCATGCTGTACTCATCACTCAATCTATCATAGAGATGGATTTGAAAAGGACGAAGAATTAGTTGATGGATGAGACCAATGAGAGAGTGTTGTATTGATAGAACACAGCTAGAAATAGAGAGGAAAACTAGGAGACAGACGTCGTGTAACATATCGGGTCTCTGGATAGTTGAATGGTATGAACTCAGACGAGAGCTGAGAGAGAATAACTATTACCTGTATGAGTTCCAGGGCTGATTCAAGCCCGGCAAGGGGTGAGTGTTAGGGTATAAGTTAAATGACTCAGAGGTGTCTCTCCGCAAGTGTTCTCTTGCCTTTGTTCTGCATTCAACCCTCATCTGAAGAGACAACTTCTTTTGACATAGAGTGAAATATCAACCGTGAGCAGAGAACCGACATCAACTGGTTTGTCCTGATGCCATTTGTGTCGATCTACGGGATAAACGTATTGATAAGTAATAATGCGTGATAGGACCATCCCAGCAGTTGGTGAGCAGATCACTGCATACTGTACTAATCGCCCAATCTGTGCAAGAGATAGAGATGGATTTGAATAAGGATGAGATGAGGGAAAAAGGATTGTATTGATAAGACTTTCCCAGAAGATACACGATAGAGATAGGGAGGTCTGAGTAAAGTAATTAAGAGGAAGAGTTCACAGTTGAACTGCTATGAACACAGACGAGAGCTGAGAGGGAATGGGGCCGACAAAGCGTGGGAGAGGAGTAAGCACGATGACGACCGAAAGTAATTGGAACACAGTGTTTCGTATGCAGTTACAGTTTGGAGATTTACCACCATAAAAAGGGAACTGGGTTCGAGCAAGCGTAAGCACGGGCAACAGGAGGACACCTTGAAGAGACAAAAATTTCAGTCAAACTGCCAACACCGTAGTTTAGAGTGAATCTGGATAGGTGCCTAATCAGCACAAATGGCTCGGACGAGCCTCCCCTAAATCGAAGAGTTAAGTTTGCCCCGGTATATGACTCCACTCTTTGTGAAGTGCCTGTCCTCCGGTACACAAAAACATGGTAGTTTCCTGCATTACAAAGAGGTGGTAAAGTGAGGAGTAAGAAATGTTATAAGGAAAAGTAGTGAATCTGAAATGAATGCTCAAATATGAGAAAGTACACAGTCAGGCGTGGAACTACCAATCCCTGTGTTGCATATAACTCAGCATATTAAAAGTAATAAGTTAACTGACAGGAGTAGTTCCGAGTTTCCAGCGGCTCTAGATCAATTAGTCTCAGGTCAGAAAGCTCGTCTTGGGAAAGGCCAATCAGGCCGAAGACTTTGTGGTATATCGTACCAATGCAGCTTGAGCTGAACCAAACACTCCTCCTCTCACCAAGTTTATGGACCAGTGAGGGTGAGTGCATCACGCCGTGAGAAGATCCTACATATTCCTTCTGATTTTCATTACACTGTACTATCAAATCATTCGCTATTCATAATCTTCGACAACACCATTACTAAAGCAAAACCAGTTACGCATTTTTATTATGACATTAAGTAAGCACATAATGTCACATTTCATATAAAATGACAATTTATTGAATGAGGATGGTGTGACACATCACTCAACTTTCCTGAGCCCACGAGCGTTCCGCACTTTCTCTTTATCACGGACTTGCGCCGGGGCGTTAGGAATTAGGGCCCTGAAAGGTGGCTGCCTCTGCAGGGCAAGGTAGGTAGAACGGAGCAATCCAACTCCTACTCAGGGCAAGGCCTGAAAATGCTGGAAAATGCGCTTGCTCTTCGAACATCATGGTCGTCGTGGAGTAGCTGGAGGGTAGACATCTCATCCCTTACTTCGTTTTCAAACTGCAGGGTCTGAGAAAGGTGCTCCCCTAGACATCCCCAAATTCAGAATTGTAACTGTCAAAACTGTTAGTCGGATGAAAGGACTAGATACGCGAATATATCGAGAGACTCCCTCCCAGCTCAGGGCCATCTTACGTCGGGGTAACACATAAGGTTAAGAACTAAAAGATGGGTAGGGGAGGCCTGCTCGACTGGACTGGAGGCGTGGCCAGATTAATTTTATTCAAGTTTCGCTTTTCACGTCTCAGAAGATGGCCTCTCGGCCATGAAAACTGTGCCCGAGTCCGAGTAGTGGCAGGTCTACAAAGGGACGATGGGAGATGGTACCCACTGGGATGGCCTACCCATTGGGCGCAGTTACCTGGCTCAAGACGCATGCAACCTGGCCCTTTCTTATGTGGTGGTCTTCCCTGCATTCCTTATGTGGTGGATGAGGGCGAGCCCAGTCCTCTGAGCCCATGTGTGAATAAAGCGTAGGTGCAAACAGAATGTCTCTTGGCAATTCCTGCACTGGGCCTTTGGCTGCTCAAGCCACAGCTAACTCAAATGGTACCCTGGGAGGCTTCTGCTCGCGGCCACAGACAAGGTTTCGAAAAACAGAGTGTCACTGGCTGAGTCGTGTTTTCGATGGAAAATCCCATATGTTTTATAGACTCTAACCACCTCAGGTCTTCGGCCACACGATTACACATGTCAACTGTGATTTGGGTTTATTATTCATTCTGAATAATAACCCTATGTTTTCGGTCACGAAAGATTTTTTACAACCCCCTCTCAAAATTGGATACTTTACGTTTACGTACTTCGTGGCCGTACATGGGGATTCCAAATCTGCAATGTCCGTCGCCGTCCCCCATCTGCCATCCCCGTTCAGGCCGCTTTGTGCCTTTAACGTGGTCTAAAAAATCCGTTCTCTCGCACAAAACTCCCATTTGGTATCTAGTTGTGCCCGCCATCTCGGCAATCTGATCAGACGAAGCCCATGGTTGTTATACACAAAAAAAAATGGTTTAAAAAATTAACGAAACGCAGTATAATCGCAAATAAGCCGTGTTTCGTTTCGTTTACAAGGTATTTTTACATCCTGTGTCAAATGGAATGAGTATCAGACACGTACAACTGCGCATAGGGAAATTAAGGTAATTATTAGAGTCAACTAATTGAACGAACTCGCGGGAACTACAGCGGAAGTCAACGTTTCGTCGTTTGTACTCCCTTCCTCCCTCCTGTCTCATCAAAAACCACCTGCCCGCTCGCCTCGCAACGTCATGCCAATTGCTGAGGGTTCGCTGGAAGTCCCTGTCCCAATTTCTCGAACTATTTTTGCCCGACGGGGCGTAGGAGGGTTAGGGCCACTTCCTCCGCACACCCCTATATCGGATCATAAATGCCTACAGACGTTTACAGGCGCCTGGCGCGGAGGGAATATTTAGTTTCCGTAGTTCCATTGTAGTCAGGTCATGTTTCGTATGGTTTACTAGTATTTTTCGATGCTGAATCGAATGGAATGGGTCTCGGAGCAATTATACCAGGTCAAGCTGTTCATGAGAATAATAAACCGTTGTGTAATAATTTTCAGGGGTTTTCTGAAAAGGATCGTGTTTACCGTTTTGGAATTAACGAGTAAGACCTGTAAGATATGCTAGAAAGTGAAACGAGGCTAGTTTGAATTCCCTAATTTCTGGTGTTTCTCCTAGTTATCTTGTGGACTTTGTTAAATCCCCATCGTATAGTTAGTTTATTGATGGACCATACTTATTTTTCCATGAATGTTGGCGTCAGATAATCCGTTAGAAAAAACTGCGCTGAAATAGATTTTTTTCGAAATTTTGAATCGTTTACTGTGTTTCTCTTTTCCTCAATAGTACTGTGTTGTTGTTTAGAACATTTTATCAAAATAGTAGGACCGGTATTTGAGATAGAACTATTCACTGCTTTGATCACTATGATTACGTGGGAACACACACAAAATGTTTTGATGAGTCCGACAAACTGCGCACTACCCTGCCTGCTTTTTGGAGCGCTGTATGCAATGCCACTGTTAGTTTTCCTTGTGCGCTGCAGGGGTTCCCGCTTTTCTGATGTCATAGGATGGTAAAGTACGGGAAACGTGACTACTGTAATGAATGATTTTATTCCGTAGTGTTTCGGAGCGGTGGTTACGATGCCACTGACGGTTTTCCCTGTTCGCTTCAGGATTTGCCGTTCTTAATCTAAAACTAACATACCTTACCCGAATGGATCGCAAGAAACCAAAGAAGCAACCCAACGTAGCGCAGTTCAACCCGATATTTCTTAGTCTCTGCGTAACTATACTGTACACTTTCCTCAACTGTGCCAACTCCAGGGGATTCTCGTCGCCGCTGTTTCGCTCGTTCTTTTTGATTCGAAAGACTCAAAACTTGTCTCGTTCTGAAGCGGTTGCCTCTTACTAGCATATCTCTAATCTCGCTTCAGATTCCAGCAATAGTTCGCCATCATGCTCATCTAAGTCTCCCTGATACCTTCCTTCTATCTATTTGATATCCTGACGGAAACGCTCATTTTGTTTCTCGCTGTAATCCCCGAGATTTTGGGAAAAGCTGAAAATCTTGAGAAATTCAACAGTGGCATTGTATCCAGCTCCCCCCTCCCAACAGGTAGGATGGTATCCTGTTTGTTGGATTCAACAACAAATTTGTTTTGAGTTTGGTGAGTGTTTGGTTTTTTTTGAGAGAGAGTCTAGTATCTAGTCTAGTATCATGTGCGCAGGGCGTATTATCTGTTCCCTTCGAAATTTGTGATGATTTATTGCGTAACTCATCATTTTCCCCGTTGATGACAATTTTATGGCAGTCACGCTACTTGGATGTGTCCTCGGGACATGCTGGTTAACTGGTTGGCTTACTCGACCAACCCTTCAGTTTTCACCTAGTCGAGCTACGATGATTGATGGGAGGGCTGAACTACTTCAAGTCAAAACTCATCGTCTAGCCTCTGACGTCCAAGGACAAATGTCGTTTTTGCCGTGGCGATAGAGACGACGAACATTTAAGGGGTCAAAAACTGACAGCAATTAGTCTCAGATTCGTCACATCTGTCCAGCCTTCGGAAATTCGGCATATGGCGTCGCTCTGGGATACGCTCCGCTGGGCTCCACCGCTGAGCTCGAAGAATGCCCCTCCAAAATGAATATGAAAATTTTTATTGAAATGGTTGCTCGTTGCGGAGGGTGAGTTTCGCTCAGCGTCAACGTTTCGTCGTCGGCTGTTGAAAAAAGTCGTTTAGATGATGGTAGAACTAAAAAAAGTGAGTTGTAGGCTCATTGAAGGAAGTGCCAAAGCTTGTTGTGAATCCATTTAGTAGTCAATTCAAAGAACTAGAGGCAATGGTAACCTCAGAGAACGATGAAGGATGCAGATTTCCTAACCGGGTCTGTGAGCGCGTTTTTCCGCTGTTGAAAGCGTCATTCAGTTTTATGTGTAGCGATTATGCCTATCATATTTTCCAGTGTTGCTAGTTTCGTGAGCGCTACAAAGTAAGAATGAAAATTAGGTAATTGACTATAAAATTCAAATATTTATGTTCAAACCCCACACGCGTAAATGGCCCGTGTCTCGTGTGTTACTTGAAAACTATTTGAACTGCATTTTTCCATAGTTGAATCCGCGATCTGGGTGGGGATGCCGAACAGATTAGTTAAAATAATAGTGCAGCTAGAAAGAAGGTGGTTGAATACTAGCATGCCCAGAGGTTCAGGCGCTGGGGACAGTAAAGTAAGACGTGCGCTCAACACGGCGCCTCACGTGCAATGTCAACCACTCCACTTCAACTAGATGTGATAATGACTCACCCAGTAGTTGGAACAAAGCTTCTAGCTGGTTTTTCCCAGCCTCTTTCTATTGTGGAAAGCTTCTGTCAATCTGTCTCGGTCTATTACTGTCCCAAAGAACGCTGAGGTTGCGCTGCGGGGCCATACAAACCAATTTTGGTTTATTATTCATTCTGAACAATAACCCTATGTTTTCGGTCACGAAAAATTTTTAACAACCCCCCCTCAAAATTTGATACTTTACGTTTCAAGACTTGGAGATTCCAAATTTGCAATGTCCGTCCGCCGTCCGGGCCGTTTTGTGTCTTTAACGTGGTCTAAAAAATTCGTTCTTTCGCACAAAAAACCCATTTGGTATCTAGTTGTGCCCGCCATCTCGGCAATCCGATCGGACGAAGCACGTGGTTGTAATGGGCAAAAAATGGTTAAAAAAAATTAACGAAACGCAGTACAACGCGGGAACTACAGCGGAAGTCAACGTTTCGTCGTTTGAAGTCCCTCCCTCCCTCCCTCCCGTCTTAATAAAAAACCACCCGCCTCGTCCTCGCCTCGCAACGCCGCCCGCCCGCTCAACTCCCCTTTCGCCTCGCAACAGGTTTGCTTGAAGCGCCCCCGTTCCAATTTCCCCGACGGGGCAAAATCATCAGACGTCTTGTTTCCGTAGTTCCATTGTAGCCAGTACATGTTTCGTATGGTTTACTAGTATTCAATGCTGAATCGAATGGGATGGGGGAGCACTAATACTAGGTCATGCTGTTCATGAGAATAATAAACCATTGTGTAATAATTTGCAGGGTTTTTTTGTAAAGTCTGTTGCCTCCTGTAACTACCACGAGCTACTCACTTCTCGTTTTCTGGTGGCGTCGTGGCAAAGTCAAGAGGTTATGGTGGAGAGTAAGAGTCTGACGATTCAGCAGACGATGCTGCCCCTGAGAGGTGTCATGAACAATAATCAAATTGAATCAGCTGTACTCTTACGCTTACGTAGGCTGCATCAAGCATCATGACGCAGTCTGAGTACCTGGAACTAATCATCAGAAGGCTGGAAAGAGAAGAGAGAACGACACCACTGTGGTGCCTACAAAAGTGGAGTGGGAAGTAGGAGGGAGGGTCTGCTGCTTGTGGAGTCTTTACCTGTGCGTATTAAGAAGTACTTCAGAGCCATTCAGTACATTGCACCAGGTTGGCCCCACGTCTCTCTGTGGTAGCAGGTATTCTTTGTCCTCATCACATTCACGAGAATCTTGCAGCGTGTTGCCAGTCCCTTATATCCTCCCAGACTACCCAGAAGTTTGGAACGTTCAGAAGCAGTCCTTCCTCCATACCTTCGTTATTCATCCCTGTGAGATACACGCCCTGGATCACCAAGCTCCCTCCTCCCATGAAAATTGAGTAAAGTGCCTCCGGTTCTCATTGGAGTTCAACATGGTGAGGATGAATGCCTCCGATGTAACCCCCAGCATGCGTCACTGGTCTGCCCACCTTTGAAATAAGAATACCATCCACCATTGCCCCGTAGTGCGAGCAGTTTGGGCTTGCAGTCTCACCGATTCCATGCAGGCTGCAGAAAACAGGTGGGTTGGGCTGTCCCCCACCCTGCAGGAGACAGAGCTAGCCTGGTGATGATGCTAACTATGGATATTTCTTCCCATGATGGTGAATAGCAAGTTGTCGTTTGTTTCCACATCTGCAAGCAGCAGATAAATCTGCCACTGGTACAACTTCTTCTGTTCTTCCCAACAAGTTTATTGTCTATCTGGAATGTCATGTAATTTCTAGAAGCTAGGACCTTGTCACTTGGATGATCAGGCAATGTGAGAGTATCGGGATTTTCCAGGCTTGCAGCATTGATCGAGTCGTGGCATTAAGCGTGGCGCTAGCATGATGCTAGGGAAACGACGCCATTCCTAGCAGCCTCACTTAAGATCCCCCACTCGTCTATCTCGTCTTCTTGTGCTATCTCCTTCTACTATACTACTACTTTGTGAAAGATGCAATATCTTACATGGCGAACAGCATGAGTCTCGATGAATACAAAGGACTGATCCTTCCCCAGTTGGACAGAATACAGCTAATTTCTGAGAGGGTGGGAAGTAAGAAGTTCTGCCACAGCAGAGTGGAATGGAGCTCATCGTAGTGGTGTAAATTACATCGCATTGCCCCGTGGTCTCGCTAAAAGGTCCCACGATAGTTCGACGAATGATTTTTTTCAAATGGGATAATTGGTTGTCGTAGCCCCTGCCTTCCCAAGAATCGTCAAATGTGTTTGCATCTTCGAGGAGTTGCCCCAGGTGTGTCGTCATTTCGCTTCGTGTTACCAAAAATCTCCAAGATTCTCTTCCACGCTGGCAATCCTTTCAACTGCGCCATAAAACGACAATAAGAGATTACTTCATTTTATCCCATTCAATCTTGGTTGTGTTCTCGGTCCCCTCTGGACTCATAATATCAATTCTCTCCTCAGACCCCCCCCCCATTATATTCTTCTACTCTTCGTCCAAACATTTTACCCATTCCCTCTCCCTCTCGCAAGAGTTTCTCGAAGATCTGGAAGGTTATGTGGGGTTTCGGAACGACGTTGAAACGCGACCTGTTCGGAGCTTAACCGTCCAAAAGGAACGTCCCTTCCCCCCATCCTTTTGTCTTTCGCTTATAAAAGGCAATTTGCTCTGAAGAAAGCGGCGTCTAATCATATTTAACGAGCTTTGTAACGTCCTTAATGGCTCAACAACAGCTGGATTGGCGAAATGAGATGGGCGATATTATGCAGTTTGAAAATACTTCATTCGGGCGGACGCTCCTTAATTTTTTTTTTTTCCTTCTCCCCCTCTTCGGAACTTGAACAGACTCTTTAATGGGGAGCTCATTGGAATACGTGGAGTTGCATCAGAAATTCATGGAGTTGGGAAGACTCTTCCGAAGAGCAGCTGGTGCGAGTCAATCACATGAGAATCGTAATTTTCCAATTAACGAAAATTGAATTAAAGCAGGAGACGAGTTAGAGATGATGCCAACATCTCGTCCCCCACCCTTCTCGTTGTGGTTTCCCTTTTCAAGATAAAACAATCGATCCGGCCATGATTGCCACTCTCTCCTTCATTTCTCTGCCTTTAATGAGGGGCAAAGGGTATGGCTTGGAATTTACAAGCTTTTCGCAACAAGTAAGAAATCAATCAAGAAACAGTTGACTTTTCTTAGAGTTTTTTCACGCCTCCTGAAGAATCTCATTCCATCACGTATCTTTGTGTATGATGTGGTTGAATAATGTCTTCTGTGTGGTCTGTCGGCCCTTCCGGAAGATGCTGGCATCTCGTACCGAAGTTGGTGGCGTCCTGATGGCGTTCTGGTTACTGAGCTACTCGGGCGATTCGGCAGACCATGCTGTTCTCAGCCTGAAACAAATATCTGGTGCGTTGAAACACACAACTTTCCTTAGCTCCACAACAATTCACTTTTTACACGGCTAATTCTATTTAATAAATTCATTTATAACTCAGTTAATTTGAACTTGGTCAAACAACCCTTTACGGCAGCAGGAAGCGGTAGCGCTTACAGTTCCAGATTTTATTGCGCTGCTCGTACTCATACCAGGACCATTGTTGAGCGATTGGTACACAGATAATCAATGAGGCTGTAAACACAAATTTTTTGAAGAAGGATAGTAATTACTTTTGCAGAGTTATGGGGTAAAAACGTTTAGAACTGGTAGTAAGCGAAACGGCTGTAGTTGAAACTCAGGAATTTCTGGAGTGAGCCCCATGTATCTCATGTGCGTTTTTAAACACTCACCCTATACATATTGGATTGGACTACAATACCAATTTTTCAAAAACATTCGACTAACATTCCAGCGGAGTTTATACGAGAAAAACTGCAATAAAAACGCTTTTCGTCGAAAACTTTGATAATTTTTGTGCTGCTCTTGTCATTTTCTCACAGATGGGCATTTTATGGTATAATTGCCTCATTTAGAGCTATCAGTATAAAAAATGTAATCAAAATCGTTAGAGCCGTTTTTGAGAAAAAAAAATTTGGTGTTTTGATCACTATGATAACTATAGTTAACTTTCAGTGGATTTTGCCCATACCCTTATTTTGGCATCCCATGGTTACCTGCGGGCTAGACATCACGCTTCAGCTGATTTGGTGCGGTTGTTTCCTCTAAAAACGCGTTAAAATGGATTTCGTCGAAAATTTTGATTATTTATTGTGCTGCTCTCGTCATTTTCCCACCAATGGGAATTTTATGGTGTGATTGCCATATTGGGAGCTATCAATATAAAAAATTTAATCAAAATCGTTCGAGCCATTTTTGAGAAAAAAATATTTGGTGTTTTGATCACTATGATAACTATAGTTAACTTTCGGTGGATTTTGTTCAAACCCTTATTTTGGCGTCCCATGGTAACCTGCGGGCGAGATATCAAGTTTGAGTGGATTTGGTACGATGGTTCTCTCTAAAAATCGTTCATAGACACACATACACACAGACCATTTCCCCAAATAGTGTTTTTCGGACTCAGGAGGGTCTGAAACGTAAAGATCTGAAGAGAACTCAAAATTGTTTTTTCAGCCGATTACATAACTTTCCTTTCTACTTCGCAGAGCCAAGGAATGTAAAAAGAAGCAGTTATTTGTAATGCCCAGGGAATGGGAAAGCTTTTCATGTAGATACTATCTTGGCCTCGGTCAATTGCCTTCGTCGTGTGGAGCTTCAGATCGATTTTGTAGATGATTATTACGACTCGCAGGTTGGAGGGGGAAAAAGACCAGAAAAGGAGTGGCGTTCGGCAGGACGTTTTATATCCACTTCTCTTCAATCTTGTCGTTGATAGCGCTCTGCCGAAAGAAGTAGAGTTTGACCTCACTCCCCACGTGTGGATCGGTTTGGTGTGTTAGCCTTTGCAGACGATGTCCTACTCAAGGATACAGCGTAAAAGTAAAGGCTTGGGGCGTCATCGAGAAGTGCTGTCGGGTCGAACGCGTCTGGTAGCCGTGTGATCCTTGAAGGTTATCTTCTGAAAGTAGACAAAGAACCGCTAGCCTCTTCAGACGCTTCGCCGCCTTTGGACATTTCCATTTTCCTCCAAATCTGAATCTGAACCCTTGAATTTTTACAAAGCACGATATGAAAGTGACAGTGAACAAACTAAATAAATATTAACGAAATATTTATTTCGTACCTTAAGATCGAGAAAAGAGAGGGAAGGAAATAAGGATAAGAGGACATCTGCACCAGATTGCCGACCTGGCTAAGATACTAACTGAATGGCTTCTGGATGCTGGTTATCGACGAGCTTCTAACACTGCTACATGAGCCTTAAACTCTGTTTGCGCTTCTAGGCTTGGCACGTCAAGATCTTGGCTTCCAGGACGATATCAAACGTCAGGTCCGAGGAGTAACTCGTTCGTGCTTCTCTCTCTCCACATTCCATCCCAGAGTAGTGTTGGGAAGGATGTGCGATCCATTGAAGACGCGGTCCATATTATCTAATGGGGGCTGGTCGAAGGCGAACTCCCACTAGGTGTAAATCCCTCGAAATAAAAATCTCCCTACAGACGGAGAAAAAAAGCACTCGGACGGTTAACTTGGATTCCTTAAGGCCAATGTGGAAGGTCGAGGAACGTAGTGGACTGGGGGCAGTTATTCCTACAGGAGGAGACAGATGAGTCGAGAGACGGGAGGGGAGAGAGGAGCTCGGCTTAATGGGCAGCCTCTACAATACCAGGGCTAGAAGCCAGGTTGACTTAGGATAATATTATTGAACAAGGGCATTTAACTGTTGACACGTGATTAGCATCGAAGATTAATACTCCCAAAGGCGGTGCTGCTACTTCCTTTAGTCCTGCGGCAAAAAGAAATTAGAATCTTCGCCAAAATTTTAGTTATTATAACTTCTGAGTTCGACAAACGCCATTTGGGAAAACGGTCTGTGTGTGTTTGTTAACGAGAACAGCTGCGCCAAATCTACTGAAAAATTTTTTTTTAACGCTGGCCCTTTCTTAGTAGAAGGCGTCGTACATACCCGCCCCCCTTAGGAAGCCGAGTATGTCCTTCACCTCAGAGTCCGCTACGGTTTGGAGTTCAGCGGTCCCCTGACTGAAGTATTCAAAGCGTTTTGCTGCCAAAGCAGGGCATTCACATAGAATATGCTCTCCTGTCTCATCCTCCTCGCCGCAGAGTCTGCATTCCACCGCCTCTGAGATGACCATCTTGTTGAGGTGATATCTGAGTGGGCAGTGCCCAGTGAGGAAGCTTATCAGTACTCTCAGATCTTGTCTAGAGAGTGTCAGCATCGCCTTCGCCCTTTCACAGGAAGGCGTGACAAGCCTTTTCGCCTGTCTTAGTCGTGGCTGGCGATGCCCATGGGCGCCATTTTCCTGTATCTCCCATCGAGCAACCAGACGGTTTAGGTGACTTTTCGTCACACCCACGTGTGGCTCAGGCCCGAAGGGTAGGGTTTCTGTACCCCTTTTCGCAAGGCAGTCAGCCTTTTCATTGCCCTCATGCCCCCTGTGAGCCGGCACCCAAATGAGGGAGAGCCTGTTACGGGCACCGAGCTGCTTGAGCGCATGGAGGCATTCCCATGCCAGCTTAGACCTAAAACTGTAGGCTGCGATGGCCTTTAAGGCGGCCTGGCTGTCTGAAAAAATGTAGATCCGCTTGCCCTTGAGCCCTTTGTTCAGGATCTCTTCTGCGCAGATCTTTATGGCAAGGATTTCTGCTTGGAACATCGTGGCGTACTCCCCCAGCGGCTTTGCAAGACTGTAGTTGGGCCCTACAATGCCCAGTCCTGCTCGGCCTTCCTTAACTGAACCATCGGTGTACCACTGCAGCGCGCCCACCTCGGTCTGGAATGTCGCCTTCTCCCACCGTTCCCGTGAGTGGACGCTGACGCTGAATGGCAGCCGAAAATTCTACTGCTCTGGCATAACGTCAGTAGCAAGGACTGCTGCCTCTTCTATCTTAAACTGTCTGGTTATTCCGTGGAGGCTCGCCTTAGCCCTGGTGGAGATTTTACCTGTCTGCAAAAGCCTTGCTGCTCCCAGGTAAGCGGTCCTCTGAATCTACTAAAATTTCATATTAGGCTATAGATCACCATGGGACCCCAAAGTAAGGGTTGTACTTCGTACAACACTAACTATAGTTATCAAAATACCAAATGTTTTTCTCTCAAAAACGAATGTGGTTACATTTTCTGTATGAGCAGTTCCAAATTGGACAGCAGTACCGTGCAATTCTCATCCATAGGACAATGGTGAAAGCAACACTATCATTTATCAACAACATCGATGAAAATCGATGGTCGCGCGGTTTTTTCTTACAAATCTCGCTCATATGACAATATATGAGCATTAACGATTCACTTTCTACCATTTCTCACAGTTTTTACCCGTTACTTCCAAAATAGTAAACGCCCTACTTCTCAGAAAGTTCTAGTTGGCAGTTTTATTAATCGTCTGTTTACTCAATTAATTTCGTGACATAAGTAGGCGCAACTCAATAAATTTAGCAACATTAAATTATTTGGCTTCTGCTGATGAACGCGGGGCTGAGGACAGTTGTATGAAGCTGTGGCGCCAGATATTTTATTTAGTTCGCAATCAAACCTTCGAACGATTAGTGAGAAAATGAGGCTTAATCCGCGATTACCTACTCGTAGTTCGTATTAGGTATCGTCTGTAGCCCCACGGCTCCTGATTTCCCCTTCGATGTCGTTCTGTCCTCATCACAAACTGCTTCAGGCTGTCTCCATAATTTTCATCTTCTCGCTCCCCTCGAACGCAGGAAACATTTAACTTCCCCGCGAAGTGCTTCTATCACTGCAATATTGCGGATGAGGGAGGGTTCTGTTGCCAGACGAAGCCTTTAATTTTCACCCTTTAGAGAAAAGGAGGGAGTCGAGACTGTTTCCTGCGGCTTGCTAATGGTTTTTTGGACATTGAAAATCGTTATCGTTCATTTCTGAACGACATAAACAGGATGTTCTGGAGGAAAGTCTCGGCATGGTGAGCGAATTTTTGTGGACCTTTGCGAAGTCATCCAGTGGGGCACAGTGGAAGACCAGTTAGAGGCATTCGTCCGCTCAAGGCTGCATTCCAAGGAAAATTGGAGGTGCATTACTCAATTCGCCATGGCAGTGCTCAGCCAGAAGGCTGATTGGGCCAGTATCTCGCAGTGTGACGAAGAATGAAGGCATTGAGGAATGATTGCTCTTGGAACGGGTTTTCAACGATGAACCAAAAGCGCTCCCACTAACATTCGATTATCGCTTACGATAAGTTTTGTCATATTTCACGTTCGTTCTCGCCGACACAATTGAAAACAAAAGGTAAAGTTAGAAGCGGAAGTTCCGCATCGCTAGGATCCGAATGAATCGGGATTCAAAATGTTCAAAAGCACATTTAACGTCGGGACGATGCAATTATATCACAAGTTCGGCCCTCCGACTCAAGTTTCCCCAACTCCCCGAGAAACTTTCGAGTTGTGGATTAGGTTTTACAAGTCTTAACTGTAATTGAATAGGACCCCCGAAAATATCCTCGCACGCGAGGGGCGTCGTAAATCATTCGACGGAGAATAAACTTCCTTCCCAGTCAAAAACAAGTTCGCTGGCGGAATTCATACGGCCGAATCACGAACTTGAGTGCAACCGGTGGCTTGTTGAGGAAGAGGGCTATTGGGGAGGTTACAGGCGAAGCATCGAACGTAGCGCGGAGGAACGACGTGCAAACTGTGCACGGACACGAGAAGAGCACGCAAACTGCCAGGAACGTATCGTCAATGCAAGAGTTTGATTTATCTGCTCCGTTAATATTCTTTTCGAAAGAGCTCTCGACTTCCTGAACTTGGCAAACTTGGACCATTCAAATGTGCTGGTTCGTGTCCCGATCTCAACCTAACCACTAGCTCCAATATCAGTTTCACGCACCTAACGCCGTCAGTTATAAACAGTCACGGTATAACAACCAATCGTTGACAGTTATCCAAATGCTAACACTTCAATTTTGAAATGTAAAATTAAGGTATCGGGGTAGGTACTAGAAATTGGCGTCATTCTGCTGATGAGAATTCAAGTAATGAGGTCCTGCAACTGTGCGAGACAAGTTAATAATATCTGTTGCGTAGCAACACACTACTTTCCGCCACCCCTTTAAGTTCGAACACCACCTACATAGGCGGGCGCTATATCTTCGTTCAACGCATTTTTACAGGAACATTTATGGAGAACTAATGTAGGGACTAGTTAGCTGAGAGTACTCCGAAAGTTTGATCGAAATCGTTTGAGCCGTTTTTGACAAAATTGGAATACCGATAATTTAATATTCGACAAATCTCCTTTTCTGAGTTAATTAGGCTTATATCTCTGTTCAACATATATATATACAGAAATAATTATAGAGAACAAAATGTTGCTATGGGTGACTAGAAGACACTCCATTATGATTTATCACATCTGGTGAAAAAGTTACCCTGGACTTTACGGAAATGTTCGAAAAAATGTTATTTTTGATACATTTTGATTTTTATCTCTCTTCAATGGACCGTCACAGGAACATTTATTGAGAACAATATGTAGGTATTAACTATTTGAAAACATCCTGTGAGTTTGGTGAAAATCGCTGAAGCCGTTTTGCCAAAAAGCGTAAAAAACCTATTTATGCTTCATGGGCCTATATCTCCGTTCACCGTGTTTTCATGGAAATATGCATGAAGAAGAAAAGTTAGGTATTGATTAGGAAAAGATAATTTGAAAGTTTAATCAAAATCTTTAGAGCCGTTTTCGAGAAAAATGCGAAAACCCTAGTTTTTGGTACATTTTCGTCCCCCACCATCCCTTCCCATCGGCCGAAATCGTCCATAACCTGATTTTGGTGTGTACAAAAAATAACGAACAAAACAAAAAAAGAACCAGCTCAATCGGATCAGCCGTTCTCCCGCAAATGGAACTACAGACACACACATACATACACACACATACATACACACACACACACGGACCACGCGCCGAAATTAGGTTTTTTAGACTCAGTAGGGTCTGAAACGTAAAGATCTGAAGAAAACCCAAATTTTTTTTTGGGCCGATTACTATACTTTCCTTCCCTTCGGGTAGCGGAAAGTAAAAATTAAGCTTTTCAAGTCAAATAGTATGAATAAAGATTACTATTTCACATTGCCTGCTCTATGAGTAATTTGAGGAAGAATGCGTACGCTATAAAACTCTACATGAATTTCATTAGAGAAACGTGGTTAAGTTTTGTGTCATCATTATGGGTTTTTGTGACTTAGGAGCGAGGGTTTGTTTGTCTAGTGGCCCCATGAATTTACTCCTGAGAAGCCTGAGGACCCGGAACCGTTTAGCACGTTGAATTAGGATGGCCTTCACGGTTCTTTCTACTTACTTGCCCACTTTGCCCTCGCGAGAATCTTGCAGCGTGCCACCATTCCCATACACGCCCCCATACTTCCCAGCAGTGGTAGTCTTTCCTTCATGTCTTGATTCTTCATCATTGCGAGATAGTAACCCCAGATGATCAAGCTACACCTTCTTCCAGTTGAGCACTGTGTGGTCTAATTGAGCAATGCACCTCCAGTTTTCCATGGAATGCAATTTGAATCAGACAAATACCTATGATGTGAGCTGGCTGACTGTCTTCCACTGTGCCCTGCCAGCCTGCCCATCTTTGGCCTGAGAAAAAGGCATTGGAAGTTCCATCCACCATTGCCCTGTGGTGCAAGCAGTTTGGGCTTGTAGCACATATTGTTTCATTTGCTGACATTCAGCATCCAACGTTAACTCAGCTGTTTGACGGCTGCAGCCTTTCCAATGCGTGCAGGTACGCCCCAAATGCTGCATGTCCTGTTAGGAACTGGCTGAGGTAGAAATCCGCATTCACTGTGGCGCCGCCCAAGCCATGGAAAAAATACTGGAATCAGCTGCAGTTCTGGTTTGTGTAACACTCGTCTTGTCCCGTCTCAAGAGTCACAGCCCTTCATCTTCTGTTCTGGTGGCCATACTGGTGGCCTGGGATCATTAGGGTGTCATGAAATGGTTGCCAAGTTGATATTTGGGTTTAAATAATTCGACTCATGCCTAATGAGTTCGATACCTTGCCCCTAAAGGGACGTCGTGAGTTCAGCCTTTCTCCCCTGAGCGTTCAAGTCCAGCTGTTCCTGACCTAATGCCTTCGGGAAATTCGAACTACCAGTTCAATCAGCTTCTCCTGCCAAAGGGCTTAAGATTTATTTTAAAAGCCGACAACAGATTTTCCTTTTTGGCTCTTATATAAATAAAATATTCTCTTCCCACCACTTCTCTGTGATACCCTGGATTCGATCATACACAAACACGCCGACTCAACCCCAATAATTTCTTCAGTAAGTTCGTTTGTCCGTTCACTGGAACTTCAAGTCTGACACGACTGCAACCTGCTTTTTTGTCACGTTTGACTCAATTCCTCCCTTTTCTTTTATTTGGATTCTTTCCGCGGAGTCTTCGTTTTTAGAGACTCGTTTTCTTGTTCCCGCACGCGGTGCTCGATTATTCAACACTTAGCCCTTTGCGGGTTCCGTGTCACTCGGACGCCACGCTGCATTTCACGCTCCTGCCTGATTTAGTTCCGCCCTCGGCGACTAATTGCTTACGCTTCCCGAGCCGGTTTAGGCTTTTTTCCTCCCACTTCGGTCTGGAGAGGTTTGTCACGGCCTCGTTCTCTACTCAACACACAGTTCCACTGTAGACACGTCATTCTGCGCCTGCTGGACCGATATGCAGTTAGTCTGTTCAACTGTTTTGGGGATGGTGCGTGTTTCTTTAAGTCAGAAGGTGTTCACGATAACTAAATTATCCCCCGCGTGACGGTTGCCCACAGAATGAAATCTGAATAAAGTGGGTTTTAAGCTTAATGTACGAGGATTGGCACACCAGTGAGTGAGAGTACGTAACTTCCACTCCAGCTCTGTTCACGAGGACTTGATGTGCCCTAGCTTTTCAAATACGCTGTGCACAGGTTGGTTTTTATGACAGAAGGTGTGTGTATCTTTGAAATAGGAGCCACTGGCCTTCTTCTAAGGGTTTCTGTACTCAAAAAGCCTACCTAGCCCAAGGACCCAAGAGAAGTACAAAGAAAGGTTGCGAAATTGACCTTTGCTTAATTTTCTCCTCCAGACCATTTTGAGAGGACGTGCTTTTCAATCACAGTCTGCTTTCGTCCACCTTTCAGCCTTTTGGACTGTACCTCAGTTTCCTTCGTACACATTCACCTAGGAGTTGCTCACTCATTCCACGAGCAAGACGACAGAGAGTTTTTAAGACGGTTCCTTCGTCTTCCACAAAGTTCTAATTTTACTCGACTGCCCAAACGTATTTATAACGATTCCTCTCGAGAGGAAAGGGCGGGGGAAGAAATAAAACCCAAAATACAAATTTATGGTCGAAGAAGCCGAGTAAAGTGATTAGTGCCGCGGCGGGGTTCAGATTGCGTTGGGGGGGGAGCCCCTTGGGAAGTGAGACTCCGGAGAGTTCTGCCCTTGAAAGGCACATAAATAAGGGAGATGCCGTTGATGCATGTACACCCGAGAAGCTTGAGGGATCGCGCACTAACGACGACACTTGCCGCGTTCAGCGCAATGACTGCCCATGCCGAGAGATCGATGGCTTCTCTCAGAAATGGCTGCTATTAATTCAATTACACAAATGACACTGCTAGGCTAACTATTCCTTCATCAAATTGAGGTTGTCAGAAATTGGTGAAGGAACCGTCTAACGATAGAGTAACTCAAACCACTCACAAAATACGTCGCTCATTTGAAAATTTAATTTACTCGCCAATGGGGGTTAAACAAAAGGACATCAATAATCTGTACTAGATTTCAATGCCTTGAATTATATCCTTGGTTAGGTAACATCACACATTGTCTGAGCTGAGTTAACATATTAACATACTTTGCGCCCCAAACTTTGCCAAAAATATCTGGTGCGTTGCAACACACAACTTTCCTTAGCTCTACAACAATTCACTTTGTACATGGCTAATTCTACTTAATCAATTCATTTATCACTCAGTTAATTTGAACTTGGTCAAACAACGTTTTACGACAGCATGAAGCGGCAGCGATTACAGTTAAAGAATTTATTGTGCTGCTCGTACTCATTCCAGGACCATTATTGAGCAAATGGTACACAGATAACTAATGAGGCTGTAAACACGGATTTTTTGAAGGAGGATAGTAATCACTTTTGCAGAGTTATTGGGTAATAACTGTTAGAACTGGTATTTAGCGAAACGGCGGTAGTTGAAATTCAGGAAATTCTGGAGTGAGCCCCATGTATCTCATGAGCGTTTTTAAACACTCACCCTATAGGATTGGACTACGGTACCAATTTTCTTTAACATTCTACTAACATTCCAGCGGAGTTTAAAAGGAAAAAACCACGTCAAAAACGCTTTTCGTCGAAAAGTTTGATAATTTATTGTGCTGCTCTCATCATTTTCCCACAAATGGGAATTTTATGGTATAATTATCTTATTAAGAGCTATCTATATACAAAATTTAATCAAAATCGTTAGAGCGGTTTTTGAGAAAAAAAATTTGGTGTTTTGATCACTATGATAACTATAGTTAACTTTCGGTGGATTTTGCCCATACCCTTATTTTTGCGTCCCATGGTAACCTGTAGGCTAGACATCAAGTTTCAACTGATTTGGTACGGTTGTTTTCTCTAGAAACCGCGCTAAAATCGATTTCGTCGAAAAGTTTGATAATTTATTGTGCTGCTCTCGTCGTTTTCCCACAAATGGGAATTTTATGGTATAATTATCATGTTAAGAGCTACCAATATTGAAATTTTATCAAAATCGTTGGAGCGGTTTTTGAGAAAAAAAATATTTGGTGTTTTGGTCACCATGATAACTATAGTTAACTTTCGGTGGATTTTGCCCATACCCTTATTTTGGCGTTTCATGGTAACCTGCGGGCGAGATATCATGTTTGAGCTGATTTGGTACGGTGGTTTTCTCTAAAAATCGTATACAGACACACATACACGCAAACACACAGACCATTTTCCCAAATAGTGTTTTTCGGACTCAGGAGGGTCTGAAACGTAAAGATCGAAAGAAAACTCAAAAAAAATTTTTCAGCCGATTACATAACTTTCCTTTCTACTTTGTAGAGCCAAGGAAAGTAAAAAGTGTTGATAAATCGGTACTTCATTACGCAGGATTGTTGTCGAATTTGGTAAGTATAAATAGAACGCAACGTGACTGTCAACATGGTAGAAGACGATCGTGTTTGCCGTTTTGAAATTATCGAGTTAAAACTGTGAGAAATGGTCGTAAATAGAACGGCCGTGGTTTCAATTCTTGTATTTGTAGGGTTAGTGTTTTGATCACTATAAAAACTATAGTTAGTTTTGCTTCTATTTTGCTCATACTCTTACTTTCGCGTCTCATGGTGGACAGGAGACTGAATGTCAAATTTGAGCCGATTTGGTATGTACATTATTCTGTCAATCTTACTTCACAGACACACTATCACACACTTTGTACAAAACTCACCGTAAATGGGGCGGTGGCACATAACTAAATAAATAACAATTAATGAAATGAGGAGGGCTCTAGAAATTAAAGGATTGGAAGATAGAAGGGGAGAACGATATGAGGATGTCAGATTCCACCTGAGCAACACACGGGTGGTGGAACTTCATAGAACGCCTCCTGGCACACCCCCGATGCATCCCCTCAGCACATTTCATTCACGCCGCCGAGTCAATGCTGCATCCCTAAATGTTATTGGCCTCCACTCCACGAGCTTCAGGCATCGCCATCCGTCCTGTCATATTTGCGCTTCAAGATCACCGCAGACTGGTCGAGACCTATGGCAACGATATCCGACCTCAGTCCTTTTCCAGAGAGGACCCAGCAGTCCACTCTCTCTCCACTTAGATGACAACGCACCAGCAACCTGCTCGACGCAGCTGCAACGCATAATTCAGCGAACCACACTGGTTACCACACAGGGTCGACAGCAAACACGTTGTTATGATCCCAGCCTCTTGTACCCCTCATCACTGTAGCGTACACACATCATGAAAGCCATTTGCCACATTTGTTTTTTTCCGACTCAGAAGCCCTCGAAAAGTTAAGATCTGAATAGAACTTTTTTTCAGCCAATAGTGGTCTCACCTTTCTACTTCTCAGGGCTAACGAAAGTGAAAATATTCGATCTCTTTGATAAGCTCCTCGCCATTCTCCACAGGTAGGTTGACTTTGTCCATACCTACACTGGTGGGCTTGACTCAAGCTTGTACGCTTTTGCCTTTGCCCTATGGGAGTGAGGTGCTAAGCCCCATCGGCAGTGAAGGCCTTCTGAAAGGCCTCAAGAGAGATAAAGAGGGGGGGGGGAATCTATCAGTTACAAGGTGTGAAAGCTTTCCACGGGAATGAGCTTCAATTCCGTTCTGTATTACAATCACTTTTATCTAGATTATTAAATTTATGAAGAGGGAAGAGGGAAGTTTAGTTAATATGTGCGAGTAAATGTATAAATAGTGACGTAAACATCCACGTAAGGTGCTTACTTGCTAAAAGGAGGCCCTTCTTCTAATTCTTTCTCTTCGCCCACCTCAGTTCAAATCTCCTTCGAATGGGTTTATCTCACAACAAAAGCTTCCGTGCCAGTCCCAGCCGTCACGGTCACAACAAAGGCCGTCCCGTCGAAAGGGGGATTTTTCCGATAGGACAGGAAGATTTGATGGCCCTTTCCACTTCGACAATAGGAGGGTCACAACAGCCTTGTCCTTCGGATCTGTTGAGACGGGATATGGAGAAGGATAACTGACCCTTAGTTCACCCCCCCCCCCCAGGGCTAAGAAATACGAATTGTGTTAGTCCATGAAGCTCCTTCGAGTTGGAAACTGGGAATATTTTATCTCACTAGCCCTTCGGATCGAGCCATTTTGGGGGTTTCTCACGAGGTGTTATTGTTCCCTCGTCGGCTGATGGTTTTCCAGAGTGAGTTGTCAAGTGGTGTTGTTGGTGGGGGGGTCTTGACAATTTCTTCAAGGAATACCACGTTTGAACTGAGATACGATTTGTAACACGGACCTACAGAAGTGTTACGGGGGGAAGGAAATTTGGAGATGCTTTTTGAAGAGCTGCTGACTAAGGCAAAAATTACGGCAATCGCGCCGGGGATTCGATCCACAATCCTCAATTAACGTCGAGAATTATGAATCGACCGTCTTACCACAAGACCACGATGAACCGCTTGCCTTTGATAGGAGTCAGTCAGCACAGAAGAACGCCTCTGTTGTAATGCGTGCTTTAGAGGAAAACCCCACCAGCGTAGAGATCACAATACGCTAATCTCTCCATCCCCCTTAATCAAGTGTATACACAAGTGACGTCATCCAGTACATCAAACTGAGGAATATCATTATGTACCTTTAAGTTTTTATTACGCTTAACATCCCAATTATTTGATACTTCTATTCTACGCTGCAGTAGCCATAATATGAACGCTATGTAGGAATGAAATCCGCTCCCTATTTGTGTCTAATCTTGAATTAAAAAAGAATCAACCAAATCGGTCAATAATAGCGAGAGTAGGACAATTTTACGATGTGTACTCTCCCGTTCCCGTGAAAAAACTCAGGATTCATAAGGTACGTCGCTTCATTCGACCCAAATCTGCATAGAACAAAGTAAGAATCACGAGGAGCGTTGCGAGTTTAGAATTTTTTATTGATTAATTTTATTTAATTAACGCATTTACCCCTTCTATTTTCCCTTTCAGTGATGAATATTTAAAACCCTGCAAATTATTACACAGCTTGACGGAATCTGACAGCTCATCACATTCGATTCAGCATCGAAAAATACCAGTAAACCATACGAAACATGACCTGACTACAATGAAAGGACGAAAACTAAATAATCCAGGAGCCCGGAAGCACCTGTAGGCAATTGGCACGACGTGGCGAATCGAGCGGGTGGGTGGTTTTGATGAGACGGGAGGAAGGGAGCACAAACGATAAAACAATCACTTTCGCTGTAGTTATTTTCCCGCGTGTTCTTCCAATTAGTAGACTTTGGCTAAACTTAATTACAGTAATTTCAATATACGCAGTTGTACTCGCCTGTGATACTCATTGATCTAAATACACCTTAAAAACGATACCCGGCGTATTTGCAATAAAACTGCTAAAGTGCGTTTTTGTTAATTCTGTTAACCGTTTTTGCCCATAACAACCATGGGTTTCGTCTGATCGGATTGCCGAGGAGGCGGGCACAACTAGATACCAAATGGAATTTTTGTACAAAATGTCAAAGACAGTGGACGTACACTGCAAATTTAGAATCCCGATGTCTTGAAACGTCATGTGTCAAATTTTGAGGGGGGTTGTAAAAAATTTTCCCTGACCGAAAACATAGCGTTATTATTCCAAATGAATAATAAACCAAAAACGAGAGTTTTTGCACAGTTATACCAAATTGAATAGAGAAAACAGAATAATACCGTAGTCAGTTGAGAAATACAGCTTTGGCTCGAAGAACCACCTGAGTTAATTGAGAAATACAGCCTAGGCATCGCTTACAATATTTTACGCGCACGATTTTAGAACTTCAGAACTGATGTATTTGTTTTTTCTCATCCTTGCTGTTTGTCTCACCTCTGGCTGAACTAGTTCAATTAGTCGAGCATTCAAGTACAGCCCTTCCTGACCTGAAGCGTTTCAAAGGGAGTTTACTCGTTCAATTAGCCTCTCCTGCTGACAAAAGTCTTGAGGATTATTTCTGAAGCCGACAACAGATTTTCTCCTTTAGAGTTTCCAAAACGTTCACTTTCCACCACTTTTTCTGAGGCATTCCAACTCATAGCTCTTTCCTCGACTCGATCATCAAACATACACAGTTCATACTCAGTTCTCACCCAGTTACTCTCTCGCTTTCTACTCCTGGCCCATCACCAGTTCACATATTCAAAAATGTTGACCCAACCGTCAAGATTTATAGGACGTGTTTCTCTTAAAGACGAACCCTAACTTCAGCCTACTTCACGTTTGAGGGAGTCTTTTCGAATTGGCGACTGCGTCTTCACGTTTAGTTCGAAAACGGTAACGGTAAACGGTAAGAACGACGCTGATGAGCCAAACCTCGTTCCATTCCTTTGTTGCCTCATGTTCCATTCGTGCTCGTAACGAACGTTTTTCTCGAGTGATTGCGCAATATTCCTTCCAAAGGGAGGAAAGTAGTTATAGATTTATTGTCCCAGTGTTCGCCCCCTCGAACGAGTGCCTATACGAACAACTACACAGCGAAATCCTGATTTTATGTAACTGAATTCAACGTTTCACAAACTTGAGCTATACTTTCCATCATTCGAGTTCCTCAATCCGAATCTGCTTAGGCGCCACGTTTTCGCAATTAGTCCACTGTTCTCAGCCAATATTGACGCAGAAGTCGCGATTTCATTCAGTCCTCAGTTTTGTAACGCCCTCATCCCCTCGGGATAAATGACGATTAGTCGGCTCTGGCTTCTTATTACTTTTCGGAAATGTCGCCCTCAAAACGGGATTTTCTCAGTCGGGAAAATGGGGCTAATTCGGGAGGGTTCGAAGGAAAGTTGCTCCAAGTTTATTCCCTCACGCGTCAGTTTTAGCCCCTCCGCCACATTTTTCGGCGTTTTCGGCTCGGTTCTGTTAGGAACGACTCTTTCCTCTTTTCCTCGGAGCAGGGACGTCGGAACTTGTCGACCTTACGACATTCGAAGGCGCTACCGGTCGTCCCTGGGAGAACTTGGGAGGGTTGTCCATAAACCACAAGTTGGGCGCCCTGGGGTGATGTTGAGGAAAGTTGATGTTGAAAAGGGGAGGAATTTATTTGGTTTAAGAGAATTCGACACTTTGAACTTTTCCGGTTCGTGGACCAGCGCTCAGCCTCTGTAAAAGTTAATTAAACCCACACTTAGTTGTGTGGGTGTGAACTCATTTTGGCAAGTTAGAAACACAGAAAATTATGACGCAACTGTTAATTACACTTGTGCAGTTCCTTTTGAATTAATTGACCTTGGAACCTAATAACATCACAGTTGGCGCGTCATAAATAAACAGGTTTGAGACTGAATATTTGCGCTGTATCGTCTAAAATGACGGAGGCGATCTCCAAAACTATGCAACTCGAGGAAGGAAGCAACGAGGGACCGGATCTCAAGGTGATGCGATGATGGAAAAAGCGAAAACCATGAGGTTGAGTAAGGCTGTTTATCGCGGCGCTGCGTGAGCCCTCCTTTCAGAAATAAAGCCTCGTACGGGTACTCTGGGCCCCATTGACGGCAGCAGGAACGTCTACTGTGAGATTGTGAAGAATGCAGGCTTGACGCGAGCAATCTAATTTTCCAACGACGTCCTTCAAACACGAAAAGCGCTTGTGTAAGGTGTTTCGAAACCGTCGAACTCGAGTAAGAACTGGGCGCAGAGTGTTCATTGTTTAATGCAAAATGGGAATAGATAAACTTGAGGGAACGCAAGAAAGCTGCAATGCCTGCTTGAGTGGGAAAACTGTTGAAAACTGTAATGTTCGGAGTTACATATAGTTGATAGATGCGCGCGTAAAACACTTGAAGTGGTGAAGAAAGGTGAAGAAGTTCGGAATGAAGTCACTGGGAAACAGAGACGCGACACGTTTCACTATGCTGATACTTTGAGGGTAAATTGTCGGGGAAGAGACTCGGGTTAGTCGAACTGACATATCGCATAGCGAACAAGAAGCCTCTTCAGACGTAAGGGTAAGTAAAGAGAGCCCATTTATACCTAGAAGCTGTAGGAAGACTGTAACGAGGAAGTCCTTTATTCACGCGGGGTAAAACCTCGAACACTCATAATGCGCCTTAAGAGACAGAGAAAAACTTCCTCATTTATCTGATTGACAAGAAAACGTCACGGAAATATCATGATGCTGTGTGCGTGAGCTCTGCTGCAGATTGCTACATATTGTTCACTGAGGGCAGTTCGTAATCCCAGTAAGGCGACTGGAAGGTCGTCCACCCTGTCAGATAAGTCGTGATCAGTGCCATCGCTCCAACGTGCCATTTCCCCTCTGGGTGAAAAGCGCTTGGATCCGACGAGACCGACTCAGACTGACGTCATTTACAGGCAAGAGCCACCAACTCCCATCAAGAAGCCCACTCGACGGCCTCTACTGATCAAGACATCACCTCCACGATGTGCCTGCCAGAGACGTGGCGAGAAAATATCTGTACTCAGGTACGAGTATTAAAGTAATTGGGCCAGTAGGTATCTCACCAGCCAGAGGAGACGGACTCGACTCACCTAACAGGTACGTTAACTTTGATAATGTGCTACTCACTTCTCGAGCACGAGCGCCCGCCCTGCCGAATAGTAAAGATTTGTGACTAATTGAGAGAGTTCTTGAAAGCGTTCCAACGAAGTAGTATATACGTGACTGTGAAGCTGACAAAACTATACTGAATCGTTCTAGCTGAGGGAAAATATTGTGTTTTAATCATAATGATAACTATAGTTGGAAAGGTTTTGCTCACGCAGAGACGCTTATTTCGGCGTCTTACCGTGATCTGAAAACGTACGAAAGCTGAGTTGATTTGGCTAAACTGTTTTCTCTCGACGGCGTGCACTGACTCACTCACACAGCTTATTTCCCCGTAGTGCTTTGAGTTTCGAAGCATCGGAATTCCAAATCTGCAATGTCCGCCCGCCATCCGTGCCATATTTTGCCTTGAACATAGTTACAAATGCCCGTTCTCTCGCACTAAAATTTCGTTTGAAATCTCGGTAATCCGATCATCCGACAAACCCATAGTGAGCGAAATATGGTTTAAAAAATTAACAAAAACACAATTTAGGCAGTGTTGTCCCAAGTGTTTAGTATCGTTTTCTAGTTACTTTTCGATGTTGACTTGAATGGAACGATTCTCAGAGATATACGTTTGGGTCTACACCGAAAAAGCGAAATATTGATAATTATAGCGAGCTAAAGTACTAAAATTGAAAGACCTTGCTAGACAATCCAGCGAAAGTAATCGTTTCATCATTCGCACCCTCTCAATGTCAATTGCCCACAGGCGCCTGGAATGCATCATTTTCGTTGTAGCCAGGTCATTTTTCGTATCGTTTATTGGTATTTTTCGATACTGAATCGAATGAAATGGATCTCGGAGATGTGATAATAAACCGTTGTGTAATTATTTGCAGTGTTATTAATATTTCTTTTATTCTTTTATAGTTTTTAAAAATTAATTTTATTTTTACTTTTATTATCCCACAAAATCATGTGTATTAGGGTCGATATATTCACACTTTTTTTATGCTTTTATTGATATTTCCAATTTCATATGAAATGGCCACAAAAAAAGTAAGATTCTGAAAACTCGATTTTCCGGTTAAATATTATATCGACCTCTAGTAGATTCGTAAAGATAACATAATATTTTTTTACCAAGTTCCTTGAAGCTATCGAAGTTTGCTTGTAGTGGTCGCAGAAAGAGCAGACGGATTTCTGACGGGTCGATTAATATTATAATTTCAGTATACTTTTAGGTTCCATTAACTTTGATTTTTACTTTCCTTGGTTCTACAAAGTAGAAAGGAAAGTTATGTAATCGGCTGAATGAAAAATTTTGAGTTCCCTTCAGATCTTTACGTTTCAGACCCCCCTGAGTCCGAAAAACACTATTTGGGAAAATGATCTGTGTGTGTCTGTGAACGATTTTTAGGGATAACCACGGTATCAAATCAGCTCAAACTTCATATCTCGCCTGCTGGGGTGACCATTCCACCATACGCCAAAATAAGGGTATGAGCAAAATCCGCCGAAAGTTAACTATAATTATCATAGTGATCAAAACACCAAAATTTTTTTTTCTCAAAAACGGCTCAAACGATTTTAATTAAATTTTTCATATTGATAGCAAGGCAACTATAAGGCCAATAAGGCAACTATACCATAAAATTCCCATTTATGGGAAAATCACGAGAGCAGCACAATAAATTACCAAAACTTTCAACGTAGTCGATTTTAGAGTGGTTTTTAGAGAAAACGACCGAGCCAAATCACCTCAAATTTGATCTCTAGCCTACAGGTTACTATGGGACGCAATAGTGAGGGTATGAACAAAATCCACCAAAAGTTAACTATAGTTAGCATAGTGATTAAAACACCAATTTTTTTTTCTCAAAAACGGCTCTAACGATTTTAATTAAATTGTTTATATTGACATCTTTTGATAAGGCAATTATACCATAAAATTCCCATTCGTAGGAAAATGACGAGAGCAGCACAATAAATTATCAAAATCTTCGACGAAAAGCGTTTTTAGGGCGGTTTTTTTCTTATAAACTCCGCTGGAATTTTTGTAGAATGTTAAAATAAATTAGTATTGTAGTCCAATCCAATACCTAAAGTGTGAGTGTTTAAAAACGCTCATGTGATACATGGGGCTCACTCCAGAAATTCCTGAATTTCAACTACCGCCGTTTCGCTTACTGCCAGTTCTAAACGTTTTAACCCAATAACTCTGCAAAAGTAATAACTATCCTTCTTCAAAAAATTTTGTTTACAGTCTCATTAATTGTCTGTGTACCAGTTGCTCAATAATGGCCCTGCAATGAGTACGAGCAGCACAATAAAATCTGGAACTGTAGGCGCTACCGCTTTCTACTGTCGTTAAGCGTTGTTTGACCAAGTTCAAATCAATGGAGTGATAAATGAATTGATTAAATAGAATTAACCATGTACAAAATGAATTGACGTAGAGCTAAGGAAAGTTGTGTGTTGCAACGCACCAGATATTTTATTACTGTTATCATTATTTTTATTCATTTATTTGTTTATTGTTTCATATTTAGTAGATCGCAAGATGGGTTGATACATTTTCACCTTTTTTATTCTTTTTGTCGACTATTTATTTTTTGCAGCCGACGAGATATGAGAATTAAATTCACATACACATACGAGTACACACACGGACGCACATATCGTGTATCGTCATCGTACATATTTAAGTTGTTTTATCTAGTCTAGACGTAGCTTCTTTATGTTTTAGCAGCAAGTTGATGAGGAGAGTTAAGGTCGAGGAGAATATCGAAAGGACTGGTCGCATCCCAAGCCTAATCATAGTTTAAGGGCGCCTGATAAACTTTCGTGAAGTTCAGATTCCAACTCAGTCGCCGTGAAAATAAAAATACAAATGAAGTGAAAACAATTTTGTTGTTGTGCAGAATCGTGTATTCTAACGCATCACACGTTGCCACGTTCGTTTTTATGTCGCACTCGTTGGTAGTGCTCCTTTGCCCATCGAATCCATACGAATCGCTTTTAAAACGTCATCTGTAGCGTTTGGAGGAGGGAGTCTCGTCGTGAAACCACGTTCGACGGCGTCTATTAAGCAAAAAATCTTTTTTGACAAAAAACTCATAATGGTGTGTTGTTGGTGGTAGGGGCACGGAGGGGAAGAGGGGTTCATGCATAAACAAAAGACGGTGCTCTTGTTAAGCCCTGATTTGAATTTTAAAGCGACAATTTCGGAGACGGCATTTCTCCCGGCCGCAACGAGGCGCCGCTTATCTGAAACGGAAGCGTATTAGCATTCCAGGAGTTTTGATGCACAAGACGTGCTTCCTTCATATCTTCGAAGCATCGGCTTTTCTTTTTTCCCTCCCGAGCTAGGCCTCTTTTTCATCCTCCTTTGTGCGTTGACGTCTTTTTGTGTATAGAGACGTTAAGGACTTGGAATACTGGCGGGGGGAGGGGGAAGGATACACACAGCGAGTAGACGTAGCTGTGCAGTCTCCCTCAGAAGTACAAACTCCTAAACGAGATTAGGATCGCCCACAAGTAACGAAAAGGCTGGATGTGTTTCCTCTTCCAAGAGGGAGGGCTGAGCCTTTTCTCCGCAAAAGTTGGACACATTAGTTAGATAACGGTTTTTCTCTCCTCCACGCGACACCTGAGAGTTGAGTGTCGCGATAGTCTTCCCTTCCAACTCCCCTTCAGAGCCCTTACAACTAAACATACAACTTCAACTGCCACACAACATACATTTACTTCCCTGAATCTCACGCGCGTTCTCAGGACTATTCTTCCAACTTTCCTTAGTCTTACTGACCAGCTAAGTAATCGGCCGATTTTTTTTTTTGTGTGTGTTTTCATCAGATCAAGACACATTTCAAAGGCTGTACAGTCTGAAACACTCCATATCGAAAAATGAAGGGATTGTGAGTGTATGTGGTTAACATTATGAGTCTTATTCGCTGGAAACCCTCCTTTCGACAGCGTTCCTCGACGACACGGTAGCTCTAGATACAGAAGCCTAGAGGGTGGCAAAAGAGCTGAACCCCACTGTAGAAAACAGGTAATCTCGGCTGGGCTCTGGGGTCTTTGAAGCCCATAAAGCCAACAAATCTCCTGGGCCGGATAAGATAGAAAGCAACGTGTTAAGGGACGTCAAAGTGTTCCTCCACTGATGGCTTAATTTCTGTTTACCACTGTAAAAGCTCCCCACCACCACACCCACCAACCTATTTTTTTGGGGGTATAAGATGTTCTCTCTCTCTCCCTGTCCATGTTCAGTTGCATTCTTGTTACTGACTTAACCGTCGAAATCGATTTAAAGGTGGCGGATCGCCCCACGGCCGAGACAGGAAACGGATACTGCAACCAAAACTGCGATTCTTTCTGTATCGTAGTCTGTCGATGAAGTCAGTTGCGTGTTGTGTTGACTTAGCCACTAATTTTGAAAGGGTAATCGAAAGACAAATAAGGTTACTGTTGGAGGAAGAAGAAGACGACGATCGAATTATTATTACAAATCAAAGGAAAGATTGCCTATCTGCGGATAATACTCGACTAGAAGCCAAAAAGGATCATTTCGGCTATCGGTGAAGAATATCTATGTATTGCTACGATTTGCGAAAATGGTGTGTGTATGTAAAACCAATTAAACCTCTTAAAAGGAACTCGCTGAAAAAATGAAATTGGAACTTCCCACAAGTCAAACAACAGACGCACGGGGACCAGTTGGGCCAATTGGATTCAGTAGGCCTCAAACCGTAAAGATCTGAGGAAAACCCCACGTGTTACATTCCGCGACCCTAAGGGCAATGAAAGTATAGTAATCGTGCCAAAAAAAAGTTGAGTTTTCTTCAGATCTTTCCGTTTTGCGGCCAACTGAGTGAAAAACTTAATTTCCGCGCGTGTCTGGAGTTTTGCGGGAAAACGGCTGAACCGATTGAGGCCGATTGGCTCTTGCAGCGTTTTGTTCGTGATTTTTCGTAAACACGAAAATAAGGTTATTAGCTATTTCGATCGACGGAAAAGGGAGTGGGGGACGAAACTGTACCAAAAACTACGATTTTTCGCATGTTCCTTGAAAACGGCTGAAACGATTTTGATTAAACAAATAATCTTGCACTAGGCAGTACCCGAATTTCCTTTTCCTATATCTCCACGAAAATTCGGTGAATGTACATGTAGTTCTTCGTAAATGTTTCTCTGATAGTCCATTGATCGACGATAAAAACCGCAATGTGTCGAAAATGTTTTTTAGAACTTTTTCAAAATTTTCGGAGTAAGTGCTTCACTGTATAGGAGTGTCTAATAGCAACCGTCATTTTGTTCTACGTAACTATTCCTTTATATATATGTTGAATATACGCCATGATAGCTCGGAAAACGAGGTTTGTCCATTATAAATGTATCGTTTTTCCAATTTTCTCTAAGTGATTTTGATCAAAATGTCAGGTACTCTTCACTAGCTAATACCTACATATTGTTATTCATACATTTTTACGTAGAAATGTGCCGAACGAAGATACAGCGCCCGTGTATATAGCAGGTCGTCGAAGTTGCGTATCAGATATTTTTTTACTTTCCTTGGCTCTACAAAGTAGAAAGGAAAGTTATGTTATCGGCTGAAAAAACAATTTTGAGTTTTCTTCAGATCTTTACGTTTCAGACCCTCCTGAGTCCGAAAAACACTATTTGGGAAAATGGTCTGTGTGTCTGTGAACGATTTTTTAGGAAAAACCACCGTACCAAATCAGCTCAAACTTCATATCTCGCCCGCAGGTTACTATGGGACGCCAAAATAAGGGTTTGAACAAAATCCACCGAATGCTAACTATAGTTATCATAGTGATCAAAACACCAAATATTTTTTTCTCAAAAACGGCTCTAACGATTTTGATTAAACGTTTTGTATTGGTAGCTCCCGATATGGCAACCATACCAAAAAATTCCCATTTGTGGGAAAATGACGAGAGCAGCACAATAAATTACCAAAACATTCGACGAAATCGATTTTAGCGCGGTTTTTAGAGAAAACAACCGTTCCAAATCAGCTGAAACTGGATGTCTAGTCTACAGGTTACCATGGGACGCCAAAATAAGGGTATGGGCAAAATCCACCGAAAGTTAACTATAGCTTTCATAGTGATCAAAACACCAAATTTTGTTTCTCAAAAACGGCTCTAACGATCTTGATTACATTTTTTATATTGATAGCTCTAAATGAGGCAATTATACCATAAAATGCCCATCTGTGAGAAAATGACGAGAGCAGCACAAAAATTATCAAAGTTTTCGACGAAAAGCGTTTTTATTGCAGTTTTTTTCGTATAAACTCCGCTGGAATGTTAGTCGAATGTTTTTGAAAAATTGGTATTGTAGTCCAATCCAATAACTATAGGGTGAGTGTTTAAAAACGCTCATGAGATACATGGGGCTCACTCCAGAAATTCCTGAGTTTCAACTACAGCCGTTTCGCTTACTACCAGTTCAAAACGTTTTTACCCAATAACTCTGCAAAAGTAAGTACTATCCTTCTTCAAAAAATTTGTGTTTACAGCCTCATTGATTATCTGTGTACCAATTGCTCAATAATGGTCCTGGAATGAGTACGTGCAGCGCAATAAAATCTGGAACTGTAAGCGCTACCGCTTCTTGCTACTGTGAAGTGTTGTTTGTCCAAGTTCATATGAACTGAGTGATAAATTAATTGATTAAGTAGAAAAAGCCATGTGAAAAGTGAATTGATGTAGAGCTAAGGAAAGTTGTGTGTTGCAACGCACCAGATATTTTTTAGGCGATTCGAGTTCGAACCTTCTTTCAGAAAATGATAAAACAAACATACACGACTGGAAACACATTTTAATAAGCGAAACGCCCGCCAAATTTAACGAGATAATTTCTCTCCCCTAAAAATTGGATTTCCCTCGAAGGGGCGGAAAATTCGTGAGGTGTAAACCGAGAACAATGAACTCATTTGTAGGGGCTTTTCCCTCTTAATTACGACCGGATCCCGAAGGTAGCGCTGTTCTTTAATATCCACAAGGCGTAAACCAGGTTTTATGACGTAATAAACGGAAGAGGGGCGTCGGAAGCGAAGGGCGAGAAAAGCTTGGAGAATTGCTGGAGTTGGCTCTGAGTCAGGACGAAGGACGACGCTCCGCCCCTAACGCCGCTACTGGCTCTCAAAACACGTTAACTTCAATTCTAATTACGCGCAATTAGTCGAAAACTTATTTCAACGCAGTAATACCTTAATACGGAAGGCCGTTGTCTCGTTATAAAATGCCGTAAAACTCTCTGTCGAGCGGGAACTCGTTATGTTCCCCCTTGTGGCTTCATAATTTTCAACTTTTTCTCTCATTTTCCTTCTTGACGGGAACCTCTATTTAGTCGATCTTTTGAGAGGATACGGCCGTTGGAACCGCTCGCCCGTATTCTACCACGTGACGTTATTATCACTTTTGTCAGTTGCAGGCATTTAAAATGATTAATGAATCTTCATAATTATCATTCAAACCAACATTGGGGGCAACGTCAACACGATATGTAACGACATCCCACGTTTTTCCAGTTAATGAACCATTTTTGCGGCTTAATACGTTCGAAAAGTGATTCTACCGCTTGAAACCCTTGTGAAAAGATAGGGGAAAGGTTTGATTGTTTGCCTTTTCGATGCTTCGAAACATTTCTCGTGGCTGTGGCTGAGGGTAGTGATAATTAAGTATCAAATGTATAAGAAACCTCCTTTACTTGTTGCGACCCAAAGGATGAGGAAAGTATTGCATTCGTGTAAATGCTTGGCATTCAGAATCGAAACACAAACGGTGGGTATAGCTTTCGTACAAGTACGCAACCACGAGGGACATTCTATGTCTTTTTCTTTTAATATAATTTTGTTTATTATAAATGAAGAAATATAAAATTACAACACAAAAAATATTTTCCATTTTTGTAACAGACGTTACCATGCACTTAACCCAACACAAATTTAGTGACGCTTCTCCGTTACATATCCCGCGTTACATTTTCGAGTTTATGTAGCAAAGTAAAGACATAAAATGTCAATAAAGAACTTTTGTAGACATTTGCTGCTCTTCGAGACGAAATCAAATTTCTCCTACTTAATCCTAAATTTTCTTCGAAATTCCGCATTTGCGCTATGTGTGTTAGTTGTGAGCGGTTAAGTACCCCTAGTGTTGTCGATGGGAGGATAGGTTTCAATACAAATTACTCATGTCCAAAAAATTTTTTAAACGTCTCTGATATAATTCCCAAAAAAAAATATATCATGCATAGTAGCCAACAATTATTCCCCCAATTTAGTATTTGCCTACTGGCGGACACAACCCAATTTCTTTAATACCTAATACAGCCAGTCCGGCTAAGGTACTACTAACAAGACTGACCAACAAGACCTCTCCCCGCCCCTTCCCCAACGCTCCATCACTCCCTTCACCTTTCTCTTTGTATATAAAGACCACGACCAACTGACTGACTCCAGTACTGACTAAACGGCCAGACGATGATGTCTTTACATCGAAAGCGCTTGCCCACAGTAACTCACAAGCCAGAGGAGACGGACTCACCTAACAGGTACGTTAACTTTAATTATTCCCGACTTACGTAAATTCGACGACCCGCATGGTGTACGGACGCTGTAGACAACAAACATTTAAAGAGAACAAAATGTAGGGACCTTAGAGTATTCCGCAAGTTCTATCGAAATCGTTCTCGCGATTTTTGAGAAAATTGTAAAAACGATAAATTTATATTCGACATATATCGGCTTATATCGCTGTTCAACGGAGGTACTCAGAAATAGTTAATAGGAAATGTCATTAAGGTGTGTACATGCAAATCGGCTCCAGCAGTATACTTTTCAAATTACTACTTGAAGTTCCACAAGCCATACCCCATAATGAGCAATTAGTTTTTCTAGAGAAGGATCATTGGTGTTTTGGAATTATTGGGTTAAAACGCTGAGAAATGAACGGGGTTGCTCTTAATTATTTCATGAACGTTATTAAACTCTCATCGTATAAGTTGTTTATTTAACTACCTCCCTAATTTTTTTGTTGCCTAACCGGAATTGATCAGGGAAAACTACGCTAAAATGTTCTTCGTAATTGTTGATAATTCTTGTGCTGCTCTGCTTCGGTCATTTTTCTCTCAAATGAGAAGATTTTATGGGACTGTCGTGTTATTTGGAACGGTTCATGCAAGGAATTTAATCGTTAGAGCTATTTTTGAGAAATAAAATAGGCGGTGCTTTGTTCACTATGATAACTATTAAACAGTAACTTGATTAAGACGATAGAGTCAAAGTGGGTCTCTAGATATGTGAGAGCTACTAAATACTATGGGCACCGAGTGTGGAATGACTTTTGAGTAGGGCCTGGAGGGCGACGAGTACAAATGCCCAAGGACACGGGGTGAGGGAAATTCTTAGAGCAAAACCTGTTGTCGACCCCAGAAATAATCCTTGGAGCCTTTTGTTAGCAGGAGGGGCTAATTGAACTCCTAGCATATGAAGAAACACCCCAGGAGCTTTCCCATTAGTGGTCAAGAGCCACCAACTAATTCGACCACATCTGAGCCAAATAATACCTGAATGTGGTTTCACCTTTATAATGCTTTGCAGGCTGACGTCAATTTGAGTTATCCGTTTTCCCTCAATCTGATCGGCAGACAATTCAAAAAACGTTTTTCAGTCGGTTACGTAACTTTTCATCTTACTTCGTACGGCTGAGGAAAGTGAAAAGAAAACGAGCGGTGCGTAGCAACACACAACTTTCCGCCACCCCTCGAAAGTTCGAACACCAGCTGCATATGCGGGTGCTATATCTTCGTTCAACGCATTTCCACAGAAACATTTATGCAGAACAAAATGTAGGGACTAGTTAGCTGAGAGTACTTCGAAAGTTTGATCGAAATCGTTTGAGCCGTTTTTGAGAAAATTGGAATACCGATAAATTAACATTCGACAAATCTCCTTTTCTGAATTAACTTCGCTTATATCTCCGTTCAACATATATATACAGAAATAATTATTGAGAACGAAATGTTGGTATGGGTGACTAAAATACACTCCATTAGAATTTATCACATCTAGTGAAGAAGTTACCCTGTAATTTACGGAAATGTTAGAAAAAACGTTATTTCCGACACATTTTCATTTTTATCTCTGTTCAATGGACTGTCAGAGGAACCTTTATTGAGGACAATATGTAGGTATTAACTATTTGAAAACACCCTGTGAGTTTGGTGAAAATCGCTGAAGCCGTTTTGCCAAAAAGCGTAAAAAAACCTATTTTTGCTTCATGGGCCTATATCTCCGTTCACCGTATTTTCATGGAGATATGTATCGAGAAGAAAAGTTAGGTATTGATTAGTAGAAGATAATTTGAAAGTTTAATCAAAATCGTTAGAGCCGTTTTTCAGACAAATGCGAAAAACCCTAGTTTTTGGTACATTTTCGTCCCCCCCCCCTTCCCATCTGCCGAAATGGTGTCCATAACCTTATTTTGGTGTCTACAAAAAATAACGAACAAAACAAAAATAGAACCAGCTCAATCGGATCAGCCATTCTCTCGCAAATCGAACTACAGACACACACACACGGACCACGCGCCGAAATTAGGTTTTTTAGACTCAGTTTGCCTCAAAATGTGAAGATCTGAAGAAAACCCACTTTTTTTTTCGACCCGATTACTATGCTTTCCTTCCCTTCGGGTAGCGGAAAGTAAAAACAGGACACCAAGGACGAGTACGTGACCTTTGCGTGGCACGACTTAATCATGCTATAACATTACTTTTGGACGCTGTCTTCATCACAACGACCAAACAATTTTTGTATGAAATCGAGAAATAACAAGAGGGAGAGAAGCGGACTAAGGTTTTACAATTAACTGAGGAAGTTTTTAATTAATTTAAATCTCATTATTCAAACGGTCCCTGAAATAATAAATAGTGAGGGCAATAGCGTTGTTTTCTTAATTAAACGTCCTCCCCCAAATGAGGGTAATCTCGAGGAAATTAGGTTTTTCGAGTGAATAGGATCACCAGAGGGATGAGAATTCGGGTTCCGCTAAGTTAGTTCGAACTCACACAGCTGAACCCGGTAGTTCACCTCTCAAGTCAATAATTCAATTAAACCTCCCACTACCGAACTCCGTAGAGAGCAGTTAATCTGATTTGCATCTTGGAAAATGACTAATGTTTTCGTGAAATGTTAGAAGGTTGGTGCGAAGCGAGGAGGGGGTCGCTCAGGCGAGTAGACGACACCCATTAAACCGGATTTGGGAGGTGAAGGACTCCCCTTACTCCACACCACAGGAGGAGAGTGAGAAAGGACTGGCAATAGGCGGAGCTGCACAATTAGACTAAGTGACATTTTAGTCATAACAATTAATATGCGTCGAGCGAGCGTCGGGGGTCGTGTAGAGGTAAGTGCGATCGGAAGGCGAGGGCCAGAGTTATAGAGTGAAATATTACCCTGTTTACTACTTGAGAGTCCCACTCCCCTTCCCATCTTGTGCAACTCCACTTATCAATCTTCGTGATAAAGATAAACGAAGGCATCTTCCACGTTGTTTATATGTATATTGTACAAACTAAGAAGAGGAAGATGCGATTTATCTTGTACCTTCCGCCGTATGTTTGCTAGAGGGTGGCAGATTCGGATCGCGCTCTGGATTTATGCACTTCGGAAGGCTTGATGGGTAGCTGGGGGCTTAGAAAATATTAATGAATGAATTACAAGCATCTAGCGAAGGAGTGATGGGTGGAACAGTAGGGCAACTCGCGTGATACGCACTCACAGTTGACTGCATATGGTCAAATCATGCTTAAGTCATTGATGACGTTATCTTAAGGCGAAGCAAAGACTGGCCGAGGTGTGCTCAAGCTTGAAGTGGGTTTCCCTGTGCACGCTTTGCCAGGTTTTCCATTCGCACTTGTTGACAGCTCCAATTTGTCTCCTGTGTTTTCTTAATGTTCAGACTGTTCCTGTTTTTTAAATTGCTTCTCTGACTACTGTGATGAGCAGGAGCCTACACTTCGTCCGACACCACAGCTCAGCAGACTAACCGACCATGACAATTGCTTTCATAGTCCTCCATCGGCATTCGCTCACACAGGCATTCCCTACTCCTAGAGGATGTGAACCCATTCCTCTGTCACTGATTTAGTTTTTAAGGGCGTGTTACGTGGATGGCACTGGCTGGCGTCGTAGCGGCCCTGTTGCAACAACCACCCTCAGCCATTTATTGCATTGACGTCAGGCCTGGGCCACAACTGCACCTACCAGCGTTTGCTCTCAATCTACGCACCCAATCCATGCCCAGATGTCACACTAAAAATAAACGCAAATCATTACACAACGGTTTATTATTCTCTTGACAGCTTGACACACTACTAATACTGATCGACCAACTCCAACACAGCATGCAGTTATTAGCAGTAGGGGATTCACCCGAAAGTTCTGCGCTAGTATCACGATTGGATGCTGGTCTTCACATGAGAACCAAAGCTGTTACGAAGGTTCCTTCGCGTATGTGAAAGACCGGTCGACAGATACTTTAACGAAAAATACGAGGGCGGTTTCCAGAACGAGATTGAGACAGAACAGACAGAGACAGAAAATCGATGACTTGAAGACTAATTTTCTCATGTGGGAAAGAAGCGCTGGTGCAGAGAGAACGCCTCTTGGCAATTCCTGCACCATGGCTTGCCACCCATTTATGTCCTATTCATGTCCATTCATGATCATGCCGCAGCTAACTGAAATGGCACCACGGGAGGCTTCTGCCCACTTCCACTTGCTCAACGCATGAGGCGGTGTCACCAGCCGTGAAGCCAAGGTGTAGTGTGTGGTGGTCTTGGTTTCAATGGATGTCCCCCATGTAAATTAGCGTGCTGGTAGGAGAGGAGTAAAGGCCACAGGGCTAAGTACCCTCTCCAACCACCAAGGGTCGTGCCTACAGACGTCGCAATTATGGTTTATTATTCATTCTGAATAATAACCCTATGTTTTCGGTCACGAAAAATTTTTTACAACCCCCCCTCAAAATATTGATTGATACTTTACTTGACTTGGAGATTCCAAATTTGCAATGTCCGTCCGCCGTCCGGGCCGTTTTGTGCCTTTAACGTGGTCTAAAAAATTCGTTCTTTCGCACAAAAATCCGATTTGGTATCTAGTTGTGCCTGCCATCTCGGCAATCTGATCGGACGAAGCCCGTGGTTGTAATGGGCAAAAAATGGTTAAAAAATTAACGAAACGCAGTACAACGTGGGAACTACTGCGGAAGTCAACGTTTCGTCGTTTGAAGTCCCTCCCTCCCACCCGTCTTAATAAAAAACCACCCGCCTCGTCCTCGCCTCGCAACGCCGCCTGCCCACTCAACTCCCCTTTCGCCTCGCAACGGGTTCGCTCGAAGCGCCCCCGCTCCAATTTCCCCGACCCGACGGGGCAAAATCATCAGACGTTTTGTTTCCGTAGTTCCATTGTAGCCAGGACATGTTTCGTATGGTTTACTAGTATTTTTTGAAGCTGAATCGAATGGAATGGGTCTCGGAGCAGTAATACTAGGTCAAGCTGTTCATGAGAATAATAAACCATTGTGTAATTTGCAGGGTTTTTCTTGCGTGTCAAGCATTCGAAGAGGTGGCTCTGAACACTTGCCTTCCTTGGGCGTGGTTCTCACTATGATTTCTCTTCCGCTATGTTCCCTCGCGGATTTAGACAATATTTTGGATATTCCCTCGTAATTTCAGGCCTGGTACGATTTTTCTCGTTCGTTGGGCCGAAGATGTTTGTGAAAAGTACTGAATTATGTTGAACAGAAAATGATTTAACGAGGACAGATACAGGCAGCAAGGCAACTCAATGAGAACAAACCGAGGTGAACTCGTGAAGAGGTTAAAGGCTTTGCAGATGCGTCAGCATGGTCATGGGTCATCTTGTTTACAGCTTCCGTGCATACTCTACGCTATATTGGCTTCGTATGTCATTATCCATAACAGTACTTCTATCATCAAGATTCAGTTCATGAAAGTCATACTTGGATAACGGTTTGACTTATGACGAGTCCTCACCGCAAAGTGATGATAACCTGTAACGTCAGTTCAGCTCGCAAGCTCGCCAGTAAATAGATGTTTAACGTCTAAACTCCACTTTGAGCTCTTTCATTCCGCTTCGAGTCTTCCAACTCCGGTGTGATACCTGTCCATAACCAGCCCCGCCCCTAAATTACGGTTTCGGTCTTGGCAGGATGAGTGTCCATTGCCGGCTCGGAAGTGGAGTACGCATCGAGCAGAACTAATGTCCCCCTAATAAGTCGACTTAATTACTTTTTGGCTCGACCAGAAAAGGGAGTCTCTTCAACTCTCTTGGGCGCAACTTGGACGGGTTTCCCCCTTGGTGTTGAGGCCAAACCACAACCCAACGCTGCCCTTCCTGCCGCTCTACATATCACTGAAGCCCTCCTCGGAGCTCGTGTTGCTCGTCTAATCCACAAGTCTTGTTCAGTGAAGCAGTCGTGTTACCTGGTGACGTCTAATCCGTTACTGTTTTTGAGAGAAAAAAATGTGGGTGTTTTGATCACTATAATAACTATACTTATTTTTTTACCGATTTAGCCCGTACCGTTATTTTGGCGTCCATTGGTCCCATCCCATCCTCGTCTCCTTTTTCGTTATTTAGATTTACCTTTAATAAGGTAACAGCAGAGGCTAAGGAGCATGATGTGACACCTTACTGACTTCAAAATGAGCCTATAACAACATAGGGGACTGTTTATCGCATTATTCTGAAGTTGAATAAATACACTGGCTAACATTTCTGCACGATTTGTGCGCACTAAGCGCATGCTCCTCACATTAGAGGTTTAATTGGGGTAAATCTTCCTCTATGCATCAGGGTCTTTGTCAGTCTCTTTAGTCTTCTTGACTCAGGATCACTGTTCATAACAATGCCCACTCTTCTTATATGCTATTCTCTTCCCTTCGTGCCACGGGCCGAGTTTGAGTTGTGTATCAGCGATTGTAATTTCTTCGTCCCTCTACATCTAGAAAAAGCCACGACAGTGTAGCCGCGTGTGTATGAGATCACCAAGTTTACCTACTACATCGCATTAATATGGTAATACCCTAATGGCCTGCAGGATGGTATCCGAGATGTAGTAGGAAGTTTTTTTACCCCCAGGTTTTGCGCTAAGTCGCTAATTAGCGTTCATTGTGAAACAAAAATGAGTTCCGACTCAGTTTTCAGGGAATAAGGAGAGGGGCTGGGGAGCAGAGGGATAATTGAGTGTCGTGTTCAAAAGGTTTATATTAGAAGGGACGGGTCTCAGGGAAGAGATCATTTACCGGCAACTGCGCCCTTGGGAGGACTTCATTTTCGTGTGCATCCCAAACAACGAAACCGAGAGCCGCGGGAGGGCCGAGAGGGCTTTCAGCGAGGAAGAACTGCCAAGATTCTATTCAAAACGAGCGCGTGGCTCCGGCGGAAGACGACGGTGTTTATCGCGAATCTTAATTATTATTTTCGAGGGAAGAATGAAACTGAGGGGAAGTTAGAGCGGAGGTCGTTTTTAGAAGCGGGCGAGTTAAGCCGTGCGATAGCTACTGCCGAATGAAAACCAGAAAAGCGGTTAGCATGCCTCTTGAAAAAGGGCGGAGTGGGGAGTTGACCCCTCAACAAAGGAGCAGTTGGTGGTCTAGGACACGGTTACCTCCTTCTTAAGAAACTCGTCACAACTAGAATGAATAAACAATTTTTACTTCCCCTAGCCCTATTCAGTAAAAAGGAAAGTTATGCAATCAGCCGAAAAAAAGTTGACTTTCCCTCAGATCTTTACTTTTCACGAGCTACTTATCCGAAAAACACTGTTGGGAGCACAAATGCGGGAGCTTGAACTGAGAAATAAATGGACATGGTAAGCGTGAGTAAGGATGTATGACACTTGATAGAATAGCGATCTTAGTTTGAGTGAGTATATAAATGCGAACAAGGGGACTCTAAATACACGTGAACTGGTTCATGGGAAACTAAGTGGACGGAGAGAGGAAGAGAGAGAGATTTGAGTTGGGAGCACTGGGAGACAGCTGTCGTTCGCAATAGCTGATAGATGACCTGATGTGAAAAGAGCTGTCTGTTGAGGAGAGAAAAGTAAAACGAGGGTTGGGAAAAGGATATTTTGCAAAGTCCAGGAAAGGGCGAAATAACTGAGGAGTGGGACTTTCCGCAGATACAAACAAAAAGGGGTTGGTATTCGGGAAACAATGGCCAGTGAGTAACTTCAAGTGCGGACGTTTGGAAGTCAAAATAACCATCTAATTTGGCCTGCGCCGAACAACCATTGGGAAAACGGTTTGTGTGACTATGAACGAAATTGGAAGCAAACGGCTGAACCTAATGGGTGTCAAATTAAGAGTATGAGCAAAATCCGTCAAAAACTAACACATAGGGGTATTTTTTTTCCTCAAAACTGGTTGTAACAATTTTGATTTGATAAGTCCTAATGGCGCGATATTACCATGAAATTTCTATCCGTGCAGCGCAATAAATGATCGCTTCATTGGCAACAGTTTTCCAGGCGGAGCTCTTCGCAGCGATGGAGTGTGTGCAGCGCCTTCTGCACTAGTACTATCTAGGTAGGATCCTGCACCTCCGAAACTCATACCTGTCAAGACGACTGTTTTGTAACGTTTGTAGAAGGGGAGGGGAAAGCGAGTTCTTCCTAACTCATTCCAGATCTCTAGAAGTACATTCCAAAACTAACTACATAGTAGGGGGTTTATGCACTAAATTGGGGTTTATGAATACTTTGGAATACTTCACAATAATAAGAATTGGCGCAAAGAACTCCCTCTGACGAAATTACAACATGAACGCACAATCGGTAACTGAGCCCCTCTTGCAGGTCAACCACTTTGGTCTGAAAGGATGCGGTGGGCTAGGGCGGGGTTGTGACCGAAGGTACATGGCTGCGCTAAAAACGAATTTAGTCGAAATTTTTGATAATCAGTTTCACATTACCGTAATGTCATTTAGAACTGTGTACACAAACGTAATGTCGTGGAGCCGCTTTTGAGAGAAAAAAACGATGACAATGATCGCTGTAGTTCATTTTTCATCTATTTCCTTCTAAACCCTTCTTGATCTGCAAATTGGATATCAAATGTGAGCAGATTCGGTTCATCCGTTTTCTATCGATCACCGCCACAGACCACTTCGTCAAAAGAACTCTAAAGCCATTAAAACGTCAAAATCTGAAGAAAATTCACATTTTTATGGCTCTTACGTAAGTTTCCTTGTTACTTCCAAAGCTGAACGGTTCACTACTCTCTACCGCTCTTCACGCTGTGGCCGGCGTGCGTCAAGTGTCAATGCACTTATACAGATCTGTTCATGGGCGCTATACGCACTGGTTGGCGGAGAGTACTCAGTGAGTTCAGTCGAAATTATTACAGTCATTTTTGGGAAAATTCGAAAGAGGAATTTTAGCGTTTGAAGAATTTACCTTCTGATGTAATTTGGCTTGAATCTCTGTTAACGAATGGTATGTGAGATACATCAAGATCTGTTTAGCGCGGACTGTGGGAAAATGAGAAAGAAAAGGTTTTTGGTACTTGTACAGAGTTTTTGATGTTGACTGATGTTAAAACGTGATTTAAATCGTATCTTTGTTTAAAATACTGCAAATTTTTACACGAAGGTTTATTATTCTCTTGCAGAGCATGATTATCCAGCTTGACGCAGTCTCATACCTACGACACTCAACTCATTCGACCTAACATCGAAGACCCTGCAAATGATTACACAACAGTTTATTATTCTCATGAACAGCTTGACCTAGTATTACTGCTCCGAGACCCATTCCATTCGAGTCAGCATCGAAAAATACTAGTAAACCATACGAAACATGACCTGACTACAATGGAACTACGGAAACTAAATATTCCCCCCGCACCAGGCGCCTGTAAACGTCTGTAGCCATTTAAGATCCGATGTAGGGGTGTGCGGAGGAAGTGCCGGCCTCATCGGCTCTAACCTTCTTCCGCCCCGTCGGGCAAAAAGAGTCGGCGAAATTGGGACGGGGACTTCCAGCGAACCCTCGGCAATTGGCACGACGTTGCGAGGCGAGTGAGCGGGTGGTTTTAGATGAGATGGGAGGGAATACAAACAACGAAACGTTAACTTCCGCTGTAGTTCCTGCGAGTTCGTTCAATTAGTTGACTCTAATAATTACTGTAATTTCCCTATACGCAGTTGTACACGTCTGATACTCGTTCCATTCGACCCAGTATGTAAAAATACCTTGAAAACGATACGAAACACGGCTTATTTGCGATTATACTGCGTTTCGTTAATTTTTTAAACCATTTTTTGTCCATAACAACCATGGGCTTCGTCCGATCGGATTGCAGAAATGGCGGGCACAACTACATACCAAATGGGATTTGTTTGCGAAAGAACGGATTTTTTAGACCACGTTAAAGGCACATATCGGCCTGGACGGCAAATGGCGGACGGACATTGCAAATTTGGAAACGGAAACCTGTCTTGAAACGTAAAGTATCAAATTTTGAGGGGGGGTTGTAAAAAATTTTTCGTGACCGAAAACATAGGGTTATTATTCAGAATGAATAACAAACCAAAATACTAGTAAACAATACCAAACATGAACTGACTAGTGCTGAACAACGAAAATTGACATTTTTTAGGCGACGCTAGGCAATTGGCACGACACGACGAGCCGAACTGAAGGGTGTTTGAATTGAGACGAAAGGCAATGAGGGAAATGAGCGGAATCATTGGGAGAAACGATAGTTTATGCCTTGGTGTGCCTCGAGTTCCTCCATATACTAGAGTTTGCCTCACTATATTTGCTGTGATTGCGCTGTTTTCCACCTAGACACAGCGGTACACCTCTGAGACCTGTCTTATCAGATTTTCAGATCAGGTATCAGATTTGGACACCACATACCTAGAAAGAAAAGACGAACAAATAGTTTGGTTCGAGGGATAATGGGAACCATCGATACCGTTAATTTTTTGACATTTTGTGTGTTTACTTTGCTACATAAACTCGAAAATGTAACGCCGGAGATGTTAGGGAGAAGCGTCACAAAATTTGTGTTAGGTTAAGTGCATGGTAACGTCTGTTACAAAATCTAACGCTTGGTAACATCACACTTTTAATAACGTAAGTGACTAAGTGATGATGTCAATTGCAATTGACGCGGTCATTATATCGAAACCATCAACGAGCACAATCAAACGTAGTTTTTAACAGATTTTTTAAAGAAAAAGACATAAAATGTCCCTCCCTGGTTGCATACTTGTACGAAAGCTGTACCCACCGTTGTGGTATTTTAAATTGATTTTAAATTTTGACACGATTACTATACTTTCCTTTCCCTTTGGGTAGCGGAAAGTGTTTACAACAGACATTCAAATTTCGGTACTGGAGGCGCAAGACGTCCATGATGGAGAGTACTTTCCCATCTGTTTTACAACCCTGCGTCAACATTTGGCAACTAACATCTGAAGGCATTGGGATTTCCTGTTGAACTGTTTCTACAGATTGACGAGTGCTGTAGGAACCCTTTAACGGCCGATGTTAATTGTCAGAACGTCTTTAGTTCGTCATAGCCCTTGCTCCCACCGTATTGCAGAGTGGTTAACCAGTGTGAGAGTGGAGGAAAACCGAACGGCCAGTTCATAGAGGAAACATTAAGTTATGAAATGGCGAGGAAATCATTTGAACGTCCGCACCGTAAGACAGCCTTGAGGACCATCCAGCCGCACATAGGCGCTCAGAGCTCTGAGGAGAGCTGCAGTATATGCTCCGCTGACTACAGTACCTCTGACTTACCTGGTGCCTTATCGGACGATGTCCTCTGATCACGCCACGTACTATCTGTATAGTTTCTAGGTCCAGACTCAGGACCTTGACTGCCTCTGGCCGGGCATATCCCGCCAATAAGCATCGCTGCACTTCTTTTCTTCTTCGACGTGCCATCTCCATCAATGAAGGTTGGATATCACAGTGACAAATCCCTCTGTCTTCAGCGGCTCTGATGAGCTCCTCGAAGCTCATGCCAGTCCACTGACGTACATTCCTCAGCCATGACATCTTCTTCCGTCCTAGGCCCCGCTTGCCCTCGATCTTACCCTTGACGATGAGCTGTGCGTAACGGTATTTGTCGTTTCTCAGGATATGACCTAGGTATGCAGTTTTACGGACTTTTACAAGTTTGAATAGTTCTCGTTCTATTCCAATCCTGCGCAAGACTTCTTCGTTCGTGGTATGCGATGCCCATGGTATTTTGAGCATTCTGCGATATGTCCACATCTCGAAAGCTTCCAGCCTGTTGATTGTTTGTGTTTTTAGGGTCCATGTTTCGACTCCGTACAAGAGAGCAGACCATACATAACATTTTGAGAGTCTTAAACGCAGGTCGAGACTAATTCGTGAGTCGCAGAGGAGCTTCCTGAGTCGTACAAAACAGTTTCTGGCTTGTTCTATTCTCGATCTAACTTCTATGTCTGGATCTAGTTTGTTTTCTATCCCTCATCCCAGGTATTGAAACTTGCCCACTTCTTCTAGTATGCTTCCATTTATTTGGATTGGTTGTGGGACATTTTTTGACTTTTTGATTATCATTACCTTGGTTTTCTTCACATTTATTTTCATACCAAACTCTTCGCAGGTATTGCTTACGCTGTTGAGGAGTCGCTGCAGACCTACATCCGAGTCAGCGATCAAGACAGTATCGTCAGCGTATCTGATGATGTTTATGTTCACGCCATTAACCTTGACCCCCTCTGAGATATCTGCCAGAGATCTGACAAATATTAGCTCTGAGTAAAGATTGAACAGTAACGGGGACAAGACGCAGCCCTGCCTAACTACCCTGCCAATCCCGATCTGCTCTGACATGGATCCCTCTGTCCTGATTCTAGCGCTCTGGTTCCAATATAGGTTCTGTATCAGAGTAGTGTCCTTCTCGTCGAGGCCCACGGCGCGAAGCGACTCCATCAGCAGATCGTGTCTCACTCTATCAAATGCTTTTTCGAAGGCACTTCTTTTAGTCAACTGTTTTTCTGTTGCAAAAGACTATTCACTACACGTTACTTAGGGGGAGTACGCCGCGTTCTCGAGTTAATTTCAAGTGCTTCAATTATCAACTGTTAATATGGAGGTGATCAATCAGTAAACCGTGAAGAGGGACACTCTCGTCCTGACACAAATATAGTTCTCCCTAAACTCGGTGTTTCTTGTACTGAGGAGGAATTGAGAACGATATTGTAAGTCGAGAGGAAGTTTTCTATGACCTTGTGGTTCAGTATTTATTTTATCAATAGTCCTTGACTGATGTAAATGGTAATGAGCTTTGAAGTAAAAAATTATGATCTCAAAGCACGTTGTGAGTTATGAAAAGGAATAATGCCTGTGCACCTAATAAATAAAATGTATATTCTGAATGAATACACAAAGTATCGTACAGTCGTGAGCTCAGGTCGGGCAGAAACGATAACTTTCCCTATAGCGTTCCGTGAGTTCCTTCTGGTAGCAGAATTTGCCTCACTATATTTACTGTTTTTCAACTAGACGCGGTCCTGCACGTCTGAGACGCGTCCCATTCGACTCAGCAACGAAAAACACCTAAAAAGTTTTACCAAGCACGACGTGATTGCACTAAAACCACTGCAACTTTAACCGATTTCGATGCTTTACTTATTGATTCGCATTGAGGAATGCAAAAATGCCTTTCGGGTCTTTCCTCATGTATTCGGGTGGCTTAGGATTAGTGTAACCGAACGAAGCTGGAGAAAGAGGAGGCACCCTTTTGTATTTAGAGCAGCCAGCCGCCTTCAGAAGGGAAGCTCCACGATATTCCATCAGTTGGTTGTCTCCCAGACCCGTGAAACGCTTGTTTTGCGAAATTCTCATTCCTGTTCAGACGAGGTTATGCATAATTCAACTTTCGGGGCGAGTTCTAAAGGGAAAAAAAGGGAGGACGAACTGATACGCGACTGAAATTGATGACTGAGCCGAATGGAAAGAGGGTTAAGAACCGAACGAGAAACGGGAAGGTTTCGGGTTTGAGAGGACCGAAGCAACATCCGAAAAGACCCCCGCGCCGGTAGCCGCAAAGGTCTCTCCCTAGTCCGCATCTCCGAGGACTCGTCTCGCCGCCCTTACGAACTTTTTCCACCCCCGTTCCCTTTTATGTGCGAAGCTGCAGACGGGGGTGTGACTCTGAGACTGCGAGATGTCCGAGGTGCCCTATAAACTTCTTCCCCCAACCCCTCATTCCGTCGTCTTCTTTATTATTTCTCGTAAAAAAAAAGTACGGAAAAAGGGGGGAAAAGGAAAACTAACAGAAGGCGGGTTGGAAGAAAAAAAGTCCTTCCGAGTGGAAGGTGTTACACGAGTCCTGGCGAAGACTTCGTGTTTTTGTTCGGGAGTTTCAAAGAAACTTGTTTGAAGTTTTTATTGAAGGGGTCGGTCGGATACGGCTGTCATCATTTTGAAAGAAGGGGAAAAGATTGAGGCATGACAAGGTTTTATTTTCGAAGAAAATTAGGAATCTTCCAACAATAAACGGAGCAATTGGCTAAACTCGATATTCCAACTCCCCGCAGTCCTACATGGGCGATGTATGCAACTAATATCACGCATCATAGTGAACTTTCCATCACAATAATAACAGGGTATTGTGTGTTCAACTCCAAACATGTGAACTGTAATGTCATTTATTAAACAGTGGACAAGTGACTGAGCGGCACAATGAACGATCAACAATTTTAGTAGAATTTGAGCAGTTTTTGTATATTATTCAGGATTAATAATGAATTATGTTTCGATCAGAAACATTCTTTTCGTGCTCAAGTATTTTTACTTTCCTTGGCTCTCCGAAGTAGAAAGGAAAGTTATGTAATCGGCTGAAAAAATATTTTTGAGTTCCCTTCAGATCTTCACGTTTCAGACCCCCCTGAGTCCGAAAAACACTATTTGGGAAAATGGTCTGTGTGTGCGTGTGTCACTAAAGTGTGTCTGTGAACGATTTTTAGACAAAACTACCGTATCAAATCAACTCAAACTTCATATCTCGCCCGGTGGTCACAATGGAACTCCAAAATAAGGGTATGAACAAACTCCACCGAAATTTAACTATAGTTATCATAGTGATCAAACCACCAAATATTTTTTTTCTCAAAAACGGCCTTAACGATTTTGATTAAACTTTTTATATTGGTAGCTCCCAATATGACAACTATACCATAAAATTCCCATTCATGGGAAAATCACGAGAGCAGCACAATAAATTATCGAAACTTTCGACGAAATCAATTTTAGCGTGGATTTTAGAGAAAACAACCGTACCAAATCAGCTGAAACTTGATGTCTAGCCTACAGGTTACCATGGGACGCAAAAATAAGGACATGGGCAAAATCCACCGAAAGTTAACTATAGTTATCATAGTGATCAAAACACCAAATTTTTTTCTCAAAAATGGCTCTAACGATTTTGATTAAATTTTTTATATTGATAGCTCTTAATAAGGGAATTATACAATAAAATTCCCATTCGTGGGAAAATGACGAGAGCAGCACAATAAATTATCAACATCGTCGAAAATGTTTTCGACGAAAAGCGTTTTTAGCGCGATTTTTTTCTTATAACCTCCGCTGGAATGTTAGTAGAATGTTAAAAAAAATTGGTATTGTAGTCCAATCCAATACGTAAAGGGTGAGTGTTTAAAAATGCTCATGAGATACATGGGGCTCACTCCAGAAATTTCTGAATTTCAACTTTTGCCGTTTCGCTTACTACCAGTTCTAAACGTTTTTACCCAATAACTCTGCAAAAGTTATTACTATTCTTTTTCAAAATTCGTGTTTACAGCCGCATTGATTATCTGTGTACCAATTGGTCAATAAAGGTCCTGGAATGAGCACGAGAAGCACAATAAATTCCAGAACTGTCGGCGCTACCGTTTCCTGCTGCTGTGACGTGTTGTTTGACCAAGTTCAAAGGCCATGTACAAAGTGAATGGACGTAGAGCTAAGGAAAGTTGTGTGTTGCAACGCACCAGATATTTCATTGCTGAGTCAGAGGTGTAGAACTGCGTCCAGATGGACAACAGTGAAATCACAGTAAATACAGTGAGGCGAATTCTATCATCTCTCCCGCACTGCCACCCTCAGTTCTAGGTGCCCGATGTCTGTAGTCAGGTCATGTATCGTATCGTTTACTGGTATTTTTCGAAGCTAAATCGAATGGGATGGGTCTCGGAGGAGTGAGACTGCGTCAAGCTGGATAACTGTGCAGTGCAAGAAAATTATAACCCGTTGTATGATAATTTGTAGCGTTGTATTGGATGGTTTGATGCGCTAAATTTTTGTAAAATCCCTGGCTCTTAAGAACTCCATCCTCTTCGTCAACTAATTGTGACCATAGGTAGCCAAAAGGCCAACAACTTTTATCTAACAAGGATAAAGGCGTAGTAGAACGGAATACAAAGCGAACACGACATGGTTGAGTGGAACTATTTTGCTGATTTAGGCACAATTAGGAATTTGGGACACCCACGAAATTGAGGCATCCAATGTCCCAGCGGTGTTTGCTAACTTTTTATAGTTTTTTCCATGTAATTCCAAAGTAATAAGTAAAAGTCATCCCAAAAAGAGCTCATTGACATGTTCATAAATTATGAATATGGAAGATGCTATAAATTTGGGAACGGCAAACACTAACAATTGCCGTATAGTTCAACCGTAATACATACTCTCTTCCATTCGAGGGCTCTTAACCCGCTAATGGCAGTGAACCATAATGAGCACGAGCCCCTCGGCAGGGAGTCTAGTATCCCGTGCTACCAGTTGCTTGTGGGTCTAAGGTCCCCCCAAATCCATTCGCGGCACATTTGGTATGCCTCGGAGGATCACTATTGCCTGAGAGGAGAGCCAAGCTACTGAACAGCCATACCACTTCCTCCAGCAGAACTTGCTTCTCCAACCATGTTCTCCCAAGTGCGTACAAGTGAGGGGAGAGGGTCTTTGATGGTGCAATACTGGAGGGACAGTGGTCCCTCGTCGGATATTTTTATGACAATACATGGACGTTCCTTACCATGTCCAAAAATGCAGACGCAGACACATTCAGGATCAGGTCTGTCAGGAGCTCCCTCAGATATCTGGGACAATCACGGAGTATGTGTCTGGGGCGGTTCTACAACTCCCCAGAGCCGGTGTAGCTCGTCCCTGAAGTCCCCATGCTCCAAATTAAGTTGAGATACAGAGTACTCCGGGCTAACCAACCACATTTACAACCTACTCTGCACAGATGGGAACAAGGCAAACGTCCAACGCCCGGTTTCAGCCCCTGTCCACCTTTCTTGCCTTTCTTTTTTTTTCCTTGAAAACGGTGGATGCAGGTGATACCCTCACTGCATCCACAAACGAGCCTATTGTAACAACATCCATGATACTCAGATCATGGGCCCCCCTGCACCACCCCCAGGCCACACAGCACTGGTCTCACTTTGAGTGAGGTATCCCCGCACAAAGCAGAGGATATCCGCAAGTTCTGCATTCACCACCTCTTCGGGCTGAAGAAAGAGCCTCCCAAACACAGAATGGCGCAGATGCCGCGATCCCATCGCATACGCACAGCCCATGCTCTGCCGTCTCTAGCTCTACCTCGCAGAAACTGCATACCTGTACCTCGCACTTGCCAATATTTGCAAGGTAGTACCTCAGCGGACAGTGACCTGTGCAACCCTGCACCTATTCTCCCATTTTCCAACCTCTCTTCATAGATGGCTCCTGGTAGTCCCAACAAAGGGCTCAGGGCCAATAGGGGTCTGCGCCGATCCCTTCTTAGCCAACCTATCAGCCTGTTCATTTCCCTCGATACCCTGATGCCCTCGCACCCAGCACAATGTTACACTGTTGTCCTCGGTCAGTCCAGTCAGACACTCCCACACCTGCCGCGATGTAAGACAGTATGAGGCTAATGCCTTGAGGGTGGCCTGACTGTCTACCATGATGTAGATTCTCTGCCGCTTCAGTCTCCTCTGCAGCAGCCGCTGCACACAGACCGTTACCGCAGCCACCTATACGCACAGCCTGGAGGAACGCCATTCTGTTAACATGTATGTGGAGTGGAACTAAATCTAGCAAGACCTCCAGTGCAGCCGTAGGGCATGTTGTCATACACAGTGTTACACCAGACACGCCAGACACGCCCTACGCTGCAGTTTATTTAGCTGCAACTGCACTGTTTTGTTTTCCACCCTAGCCCACCAGACCAGGGCTCCAACCGCAGTGTACAGCCACCGGATCATCCCAGGCCTCAGCCCCCATGTCTTCCCCACCATTCTCTGAGCTGCCCACATCACCACGGACGCCCACTGTAAGGCTTTTTTCATGTGTGTGACCCAAGTGAGCTTCCCATCAAGGAAAACTCCCAAGTACTTTATCTCATGCTGAATCTTCACCACCTTGCCACCCAGCCTGAGTTCCCGCAGCGTAAGGCTGCGCCTTCTGGTGAACACGAGCAGGCTCGTTTAGTCTGGATTGACAAACAGCCCTTGCCCATTGCACCATCACCTTTCTTGCCATACATTCATTAAGAGTGTCATAATTACCTTTCTTCTCTGAGAGTTCGTGTCCTCTTCACGCAGTGATAACGAGATCTCTGTTGTTATCCATTTGCCAGGTCCGGTGGCCAGGTAAACCTTGAACCACATACAGCAGTAAGGATGAACAACGTGTTTAAAATATTTTTATTTACGTTACTTTTAAGCCATTTCTACTTGTTGAGTACTTGGTATTCGCTTCCCCCACCTTGTGGAAGGTCGATGGTGGTCATATAGTGTAGTGTAAGCATATGCTCGAATGACGCAGATATATTCGCGAGAGCCCACTCAAAACATCTAATGTCGCTTCTTCTGCAGTCGAGCAGTCTTTCAAATGTATACAGTCCCCCTTCTCCTACCATCCCTCGTCACCTGGTAACTTTCCGAAACTATTGTAGCAGCGACAAACGTTCGGATAATCGCCTCCGTTCTATCCAAACAAAGAAAGGTTTTCCTTCCGGGGAGGAGCCGACAAAAAGACGAGCGGCTCTAGTCGCGTTGCGTGCACATTAATCCTGAAGAGTGGCGGTGAAAATCTTCTTTTTTTTCTCCTCTGCGAAGACGGATAAAATGTCTCCCTTCCGGATTCCTCCAGAGCTTCCTTTCAGAACAAACTTCCAGCTTCCATTTCGCTGCTCACTTCGGCAGCTCCGTCACAGTGAAAATTGTGTGGTGTTTCGAATAGGAAGGAAGGAGGGGGGGGGGGGTGAAGAAGCTTTTTCCGAACGACGGAAGAAGCTTTCATTTCACGTCGAGACTCTTCCTTTTCGTTTAGACCGACGAACCGACCTGAATTGTTTTTTGGAACATCAACTTCATTTTTTTTTCTCTTTCAACAGATTTCCGGTTCCTGCCCCCCCCCTTCCCACCTCCCGTTCTTCTGACCGCGGATGTTCCATCAAGAAGTGAGTTCAATCTTTTGAAGACGAGTAACGACACCTTCTGGTCGTTGAAAGAAATAGAGAAAACGTCCTTTGTCGTCCTCAATCGTTTGTCAGTATAAATTAGTCGCTTCGGGTCAGACAAAAGAAGCGGACTAATGCGATACACTTTTTAATGCAAAACACACGGCTGAAAAAATTTTTTCGAAAAACACTATTTGGGAAAATGATCTTTGTGTCTGTGTGTCTGTGAACGATTTTTAGAGAGACCACCGTGCCAAATTCACTCAAACTTGATATCTCGCCCGCAGATTATCTTGGAACGCCAAAATAAGGGTATGAACAAAATCCACCAGAAGTTAACTATAGTTATCATAGTGATCAAAACGCCAAATGTTTTTTTCTCAAAAACGGCTCTGACGATTTTGATTAAACTGTTTATATTGATAGCTCACAACAAGGCAATTATACCATAAAATTCCCATTCGTGGGAAAATTACGAGAGCAGCACGATAAAGAATTAAAATTTTCGACGAAATCGATTTTAGCGCGGTTTTTAGATAAAACAACCGTACCAAATCAGCTGAAACTTGACGTCTAGCCTACAGGTTACCATGGGACGCAAAAATAAGGGTATGGGCAAAATCCACCGAAAGTTAACTGTAGTTATTATAGTGATCAGAACACCAAATTTGTTTTCTCAAAAACGGCTCTAACGATTTTGATTAAATTTTTTATATTGATAGCTCTCAATAACCCAATTATACCATAAAACTCCCATTCGTGGGAAAATGACGAGAGCAGCACGATAAATAATCAAAATTTTCGACGAAAAGCGTTTTTAGCGCGGTTTTATCCTTTTAAACTCCGCTGGAATGTTAGTAGAAAGTTAAAGTAAATTGGTATTGTAGTCCAATCCAATACCTAAAGGGTGAGTGTTTAAAAACGCTCATGAGATACATGGGAGTCACTCCAGAAATTCCTGAATTTCAACTACCTCCGTTTCGCTTACTACCACTTCTAACAGTTATTACCCAATAACTATACAAAAGTGATTACTATCCTCCTCAAAAAATTCGTGTTTACAGCCTCATTAATTTTCTGTGTGTCAATTGCTCAATAATGGTCCTGCAATGAGTACTAGCAGCACAATAAATTCCAGAACTGTAGGCGCTACTGCTTCCTGCGGCTATTTGACCAAGTTCATAGGAACTGAGTGATAAATGAATTGATTAAATCGAATTAGCCATGTACAAAGTGAATTGACGTAGAGCTAAGGAAAGTTGTGTGTCGTTTTCGTCCGTCCGCTTTAACGAAATTTAAATCCCTATTCAACGCAACTGATGTCATAACTGGTATGTAACGACTCCCATAAAGTACGGTGTGTGTAAAACACACGACTCAAACGGTGGGTACAGCTTTCGTACAAGTACGCAACCACGAGGGACATTTTATGTCTTTTTACGCAAACGACATTCACGCGATCGCTCCCTGTCTGATTTAGGCATCTTCCGCTTCGTTGACGGTTTACTAGGTGCATAATCGAGTCCCATCACGCGCTCACTGAGGTTATTAAAACATATGTCGTCTTATAAGACCAATGATAACTACGTTTGATTGTGCTCGTTGATGGTTTCGATATAATGGCCGCGTCAATTGCAATTGCAGCAACACTAAAAATGTCTGAAGACGCACACAACGACCGACATCTTGTCTAAATTCTTGACTTGGCTTGCGCAGTTTTCCTAACGATTTCAATTACGTAGCACGTTTACAACGTTGACCGTTCCTGAGTGAAAATCTGATTAAGAGCAGTCTGGGCACAAAGGTTTTCTTAGCATATCTTCTTTCGGAGGGTTAAAGAACAGTCAGTTTGATAGTCAAGTCAAATAAAGTTGACACGGATTACTCGATGATGGTCGTGGCTTGAATAGGAGTTACTCAATAAATTCCGGAAACTTCAGCCCCACCAGTATATGCACATCTTACTGTGCGAAGCCGTAACTCTCAGTCGTAACTCTTTACTCCTTCTAAACTCATGAAAGATTGGGGTGGTGGTCGTTGGTAAAAACCTCTGACATTCGAAAGCAAAAAATTGTCATCGTAGCAAAACTATTGATTGATTTTTTTTCTCCCTTCTCCATTCTGTGGCTGAGGGACAAAGCAGTGAGGGGATGAAAGGAAGCAAGTAGCAGCTAATGTACCGTAACACAAATAACATGAGAAGTTTCTTTACCGAATCGAACTGAGTATGTGGAGCGTTCGTCGTAACTCAGGGAACGAAAGAGGGAGCCTCGTGTAGGGGGAGAGACTGCAACTGGCAGTTTTGGGTGTTGGGTAGAGAACTCGTCGGATTTTGGATGTGGCCGGCTGACAATTGCAAAATATCGTGCAAACTGTAGAGTTTGGTTTCATAGAAGTTTGAAGCGTTTCTGTCATGAACTTTTCAATTTAACAAGAACATGAAGTTCGGCCACGCCTAATGGTATCTTTAACTCAACGTCGTTGTCTGTTTCAGGTTACCAACTCCGTACCAAAGTCCGATCGGCCATGGACACGCTACCAACATCCCGACACCGCTGTCACTCCGTCACAATCAAACAGGTTTGATATTCTTTCAATTAATAATAACTTAACTGTTACGTACTTGTGCCTCCTGCATTGCTCCCCTCAACTACTAATCAATCGTTATTGAACCCCACAAACGTTACGTGATTTCCTTACGGGACGTAGAACGTCCCATCTAGTAGCTCCATGAATTTACACCCACGTGTCTAGAACCAACCAGAAATTGTAATGCATCAAGTTAACCCTCATGCTTATCTACGATGCTCTTATTTCTTGTTCTCTTCACCCTCACGAGAATCTTGCAACGTGCCACCATTCCCATACACCCTCCTGTACTGTCCCGCAGTATGGGAAGTTCAGGAGCAGTCTTTCCTTAGTCCTCGCAGGATAGTTTCGTCGGATCAGCTAGCTCTATCTTCTTCTGTGTCAGCAATACACATTTAGTTTCCTTCAGAATGTAACACAGTATGGACGATGGAGGTAATTCAATAAGAATCCTGGGGGTAAGGGATCGGTACCTTAATAGACGAGTGATGTGTAGTTATCCCAAGCAATCGAGGGATTTTTGGAAGTTGACGCTTGAAGAAGCATTGAAGTAAAATAAAAACGTAAGTAAGTCTGGGGGTATCCCAATTTTTATAAACAATGGTTTGCTATGGCTCTGATATCAATTGTTTTATTGATAATTAGTATAACGTTAATGTACTATTAATATTACTTCACATGCAACTCCGGATCTCAGGGCAATTTCCTTAAATTTTTGGGTTCAGAAATTGCCCACAATGCTTTGTTCTTTATTTTAAGTGGTACTGATGAAAAAAATTACATTTTAAGTATCAAATACTTTACATGTTGTATATATAGCAAATTAATGGCTAAAAAAAAGAAAAAACAAAGCAGAGGGATTCCAAATCTGCTATGTCCGTCGCCCATCCGCTGTCTGTGGCATATCTCGCCTTTAACGTGGACAAAAAAATTCGTTCTCTCGCACAAAAATCCGATTTGGTGTCTAATTGTGTCCGTGCTCAACAATCCTATCGGACGAAGCCGGTACGTCGGTAGTTATGAGCCAAAATGGTTGAAAAAATGTTTAAAACGCCATTTTGGCAGTTTTATCGCAATTACGCTGTTTGTGGTATCATTTTCTAGGTATTTTTAGATTTTGGGTCGAAAGGGACGAGACTTGGAGGTGTACGACTGCGTCTATACCGAAAACAGTGAGATCACAGTAATTATAGTGAGCCAACGTTTACTAATTCAAAGAAATGGAGAATACTGTGAAAGTAATCGTTTCATCGCTTGCACTCCCTCTCGTCTCAGTCCAACCACCCGTCATGTCTTGAACTGTGTAATTATCGTCGTTCCGTTGTAGTCATGTCATGTTTCCTATCGTTTACTGGTATTTTTTGACGCTGAAACGAATGGAATGGGTCTCTGAGTTGTGAGACTACATCAAGCTGCGCAAGAGAATAATAAACCATTGTGTAATAATTTGATAGCAATAATTTCCTTACCTATTGCGTAGCCAAAAGTTAAATAAATGAACCAGAATGAACTACATTATTCATTTAAATGAATGAAAGAGCCGGTTCATCGTGAACAAAATGGTCACCTCTGTTGACCGACGAAATGAACTGGGAAGTAGCCCTGCACTCTGGCGAAGTTGAGTGTAAGCTTTGAGTTAGCAGTTTCTCCCGGTAGGTTTCAGGGGCTGCGGTACAACCGTTTAGTATCAACAGGCGAAATGAATTACTTATAAGTTTATTTTAATTCTGCTCATGTAAACCACTGACGGATCCAGAGAATTGGTTCGGGGAGGGCGACAGATGAATGTTCATTATTATTTATTTCTGGATATTATCATTAGAGATGCAACCAAGAACGAAAAGATAGAAGGGAAAATTTCTTTCAATTTCTTTGTATTTAAATTTATTTCAAATAAGAGGCGAACAATTTTTGTCCACATTTCACAACTTCAAATAAATTTCCACCGTTCAAATCAAGCGTTAATTTCTTTCATAAAAAAAGATAATGATCAACGTTACTACGGTGTAATTTATCCCTAACTATTGTTAGGGGGTGGGTTGGGGGGTGAAGTGATTCCTCCATTGATCTAAACCAGTGGTTCTCAACCTTTTATGAGGTATCGCCCCTTAGTGGAAGACGACTCACCCCTGTCGCCCCCCTTCTCTCAGTACGGTATACCCTTATTTAAATGTAAGAAACGTGTTGTTGTAAAAATAATAGACTGAATTATTATGTTAAATGATTTATTATTATATACAATTATTATTATTTCAATTAATTAATTTACCGTTTTAATGGCTCCCTTGTGCTAGGTGGACTGCAGTCAAAGCCTGAATATCCGGCTGTATGTTGGTCAGGTGAAGGCGCAGGTCTCCTTTGGTGCAAACATCCAATTTGTTCCTTTGTTTTGTGAGGAGCTGGACGACAGAGCTGAATCCTTTTTCCACTAAATATGTGGATGGAAATGAGATTAGAAGAGATTCAACCATTTCCCACAGTTTTGGATAAGATTCCATGAGTTTTACCCAGGCTAACTCGTAACCATGCTGCTTAAAAATCATCTTTGCCTCACAGTCATATTTCAGGTCCAAAAACTCTGTCTGCAAAATATGTTCAAGGGTGTCCACCGCGTCAAACGAAAATGGATCAAAACCCCAATCTGGAATTTTAAGATTGGCAATGTCTTCAAATCTTGATTCCATGTCACATTTTAGCTTGTCAAGGTGGTCTGTGAAAGTGAAGATTTGGTCATCTTCAAGATGGAGGGATTCTGAGCATTTTTGTAGGGATGGAAACTGACACAGTTCACCACGACCTATATTACCTTTGAAAATGGCAAACTTGGCAATGAATGAACTGATAATGCCTTTTGCTTTGATAAGATTCATCTTATTTCCTTGCAGCTTCATGTTGACCTCATTGAGTTTTTCGAAAATATCAGTCAGATATGCAATCTCGAATTTGCGAAGTCTCAACGCTTGACTCAATTCAGGGTCACAAGAATCGAGAAATTCAGTCACTGTTTCGAACAATTCCCTTTTTTTTTTTTTTTTTTTTTTATCCGAGGGCGTGTGGGACAAGTCCCTTTGTCACTGCGGCCACATATGGGCCTATTGTGACACTGGCCCTTTCTTAGTAGAAGGCGTCGTACATACCCGCCCCCCTTAGGAAGCCGAGTATGTCCTTCACCGCAGAATCCGCTACGGTTTGGGGTTCAGTGGTCCCCTGACCGAAGTATTCAAAGCGTTTTGCTGCCAGAGCAGGGCATTCACATAGGATATGCTCTGCTGTCTCATCCTCCTCACCGCAAAGTCTGCATTCCACCGCCTCTGAGATGCCCATCTTGTTGAGGTGATATCTGAAGTGGGCAGTGCCCGGTGAGGAAGCTTATCAGTACTCTCAGATCTTGTCTGGAGAGTGTCAGCATCGCCTTAGCCCTTTGACAGGAAGGCGTTACAAGCCTTTTTGCCTGTCGTAGTCGTGGCTGGCGATGCCAATGGGCGCCATTTTCCTGTATCTCCCATCGAGCAACCAGACGGTTTAGGTGACTTTTCGTCAATCCCACGTGTGGCTCAGGCCCGATGGGTAGGGTTTCTGTACCCCTTTTCGCAAGGCGGTCAGCCTTTTCATTGCCCTCATGCCCCCTGTGAGCCGGCACCCAAATAAGGGAGAGCCTGTTACGGGCGCCGAGCTGCTTGAGCGCATGGAGGCATTCCCATGCCAGCTTAGACCTAAAGCTATAGGCTGCAATGGCCTTTAGGGCGGCCTGGCTGTCTGAGAAAATGTAGATCCGCTTGCCTTTGAGTCCTTCGTTCAGGATCTCTTCTGCGCAGATCTTTATGGCTAGGATTTCCGCTTGAAATATCGTGGCGTACTCCCCCAGCGGCTTTGCAAGACTGTAGTTAGGCCCTACAATGCCCAGCCCTGCTCGGCCTTCCTTAACTGAACCATCGGTATACCACTGCAGCGCGCCCACCTCGGTCTGGAATGTCTCCTTCTCCCACCGTTCCCATGAGTGGACGCTGACGCTAAATGGCAGCCGAAAATTCTTCTGCTCTGGCATGACGTCAGTAGCAAGGGAACAATTCCCTTACCGGCGCGCAACTCAATCTTGCACACTTGCATATTTTATACAGATCATATTTTTTTGCCCATAATTTTCTTAAAAACGAGTGAATTTGTTTTTGAAACGCTACCATGTTTCTGCGACACTTAAGATTCTACTCTACAGAAGAGTTATTTTTTCTGCCTTTTCATACTGATCGCCCCCCTGTCGCCCCCCACAAATTTATCGCCCCCCTTAGAACCCAAATCGCCCACCGGGGGGGCGATCGCCCCCAGGTTGGGAACCACTGATCTAAACCATAAGATATGTGGAGAACCTTTGCCAAAATTATTCTCAACCTGACTGGTCATATTCCACTTCCTAATATTTCATCAAGTGCTACTTGCTGCCGAAGTATTAGGAAAAATTCTATTGATGACCTTAGCCTGGGCAATTTAGGGTTGGGTAGTGCTACAGTATAAATGAACCTCGACGTTTATGTGTAGAAAGCAACGGGTGAGCACAGGGCGGGGGCTTATGAAAGTTGTCCACTCCGTCATATTATGTCAGGCGTTTGTCTGGGCAGCACATTCCAGCACCAAATCCATGGTTCGGGCAGGGCCACAGAGAGATGAATTTCTACTATAACTAGTTCCTCTAGGGGCATTGGTCGTCCTGCAGTCTAGCTTCAGGCACAAAGCGCTGAATGCCTACGTGGAGGCTCTGAGGTCGCTGGTGCCTGCGCTGTAGCTCGGAGACTCTGTCGAGCGCCGAACTCGAGGGAGTTCTTGACGCGTGGCAGGTGCAGTGGGACATGGGGCTCACAACACGGTGGCATGGGCTGGAGCCGTGGACCCCCCCGCTGTGGCACACCCAAGGGAACTTGACATCCACCCCCTCCCCCTCAATATGGGCATTTTGCTCCCCTCGCACCACTCCTCGTGCCCGGATGTAGAAATGTGCCAGACAGGCCAGAGCCAATTATGAACTTCCCACCTCCACCTTGCCGGTATTCCAACACTGGCCAGGCTTGTTACCCCATTAGGCGTGGATCATTTAAGGAGCACCTTCACCGAATTGCCAACGCTGCAAACCTACACAGCCTACAGGGCAGTTGTTTGCGCATAATTGGGGTGATTTTTACAGGAAACTTAAGCCAATTACCTATGGCAACCAAGGGGGGAATTTAAATATAAGAAAAAACACTTTGATTGTCTGTCGTACAAAAAACTTAATATTTACAAAACGAAGAATCAAAAAGAACAGAAGTAAAAATAAAAGTAACTTATTTTGACCGCGGAAAGTCTTTGAGACGCACTTGCGAAGACGATGAGTGTCCACCGATGAGCAAAGGCGATTGGCAGAAATTCTCCGATGACAGGAAGAATACTTAAATATCTGGTGCGTTGCAACACACAACTTTCCTTAGCTCTACGTCAATTCACTTTGTACATGGCCTTTGAACTTGGTCAAACAACACGTCACAGCAGCAGGAAGCGGTAGCGCCTACAGTTCTGGAATTTATTGTGCTGCTCGTACTCATTCCAGGACCATTATTGATCAATTGGTACACAGAAAATTAATGAGGCTGTAAACGAATTTTTTGAAGAGGGATAGTACTTACTTTTGCAGAGTTATTGGGTAAAAACGTTTTGAACTGGTAGTAAGCGAAACGGCTGTAGTTGAAACTCAGGAATTTCTGAAGTGAGCCCCATCTATCTCATGAGCGTTTTTAAACACTCACCATATAGGTATTGGATTGGACTACAGTACCCATTTTCTTCAACATTCTACTAATATTCCAGCGGAGTTTAAAATAAAAAAACCACGGTAAAAACGCTTTTCGTCGAAAAATTTGATAATTTATTGTGCTGCTCTCGTCATTTTCCCACAAATGGGAATTCTATGCTATAATTGCCATATTGGGAGCTACCAATATAAAAAATTCACTCAAAATCGTTCGAGCCGTTTTTGAGAAAAAAAATATTTGGTGTTTTGATCACTATGATAACTATAGTTAACTTTCGGTGGATTTTGTTCAAACCCTTATTTTGGCGTCCCATGGTGACCTGCGGACGATATATCAAGTTTGAGCTGATTTGGTACGTTGGTTTTCTCTAAAAATCGTTCACAGACATACTGACCATTTTCCCAAATAGTGTTTTTCGGACTCAGGAGGGTCTGAAACGTAAAGATCTGAAGAAAACTCAAAATTTTTTTTCAGCCGATTACATAACTTTCCTTTCTACTTCGTAGAGCCAAGGAAAGTAAAAAAGTAGTACATTTTAAGTATCAAATACATTACATATTGTGTATATAAATTGCAAGTATAGTTGTGTGATGCGGCGCACCTGATATTTTTGATACGATTTCAATAGTTTTAGGTCTGGGTCAAGTAAAAATTAGTTAACAACTTAGAACTTATGGTTCAACGTTTTGGGTTGGGTTGGTAGTTTTGGATTGGCGCAATACCGAGGGGGTGTCGACCTGAGGGGGTTTGTTTTGCCGGTCCGGCGGCAAACTGTCAAAGGCGTCAAAGGACTTGTTCCCCGTCCCCAGTCGCCCTTTGCCCATCGCCCTCAGTCGCTCTCCTTTCGGCCATTCGCCTCGTTTCCTCAACTTGAGCAGTTTCGAGCGCGTTCTTTCTCACGCGTCCGAATGATTCCGTTGGGCGCTGGTTCCGTTGCGTCGGACCGCTGCGTGAGAGAAAACCCGCGGGTCGGTTCCGGTTCCGTTTCTCGTCGCGGGAACCCTCGGCGGTCCGGAATCCCGAGGCCCATCGCCTTCTCCAAATTTCACGTCAGCTGCTACAACAACGAGAGCTCGGCCTTAAGAAGTAAGTCCTCATTTGCTTCCAAACACGTCATAATTCAGAACGGCGTGGTTACTTTCCTTTTAAACAACGACTGGTTGCCAGTGATAACAGTTGTAACTAGCACCAGCTGTATAAGTGACGCTACTGAAAGCTCCGAATCGCGAAAATAACATTTTATTTACGATCACCGGGAGCAAGTCAGGGATAAATTCCCGATACAATAGCCGCGGGTACATGCGGGTGCGAGGAACTCCAGTTCGCTATTCGGAACCTTTTACTAGCACCACTGATACTGGGGAGCCTAACAGTAGCAGTAAGGGCCGTATTCACCAACTGCGTTGATCTCGTTTAGAGTCGATTAACAGCACCTAACCCGCTCCCGTCCCAAAAACGGCATTCACCAGACTGGGTTAAGCTCTAGCCCTGATCAAACATTAATCCCAAAAAATTAGGCGGTTTGGCACGGTTAGCTCTTATCTTTCTTTATCATGTTCTGGTATTTGTCCGCCATTACCGTGCTCTGCCGAGTATTCACTTCTATTATTGTGAATAATTTACGTATATTTTGGAATAATGATAATAAACAAAGATACTATTTACTAGTGCGCAGTTATTTCAGTTACTATTCCACTACGATGATAACCTAAAATGTTGGGTTATCGTCATCTCACCCGGCGCCTCAAATGGCTATGAGTCGACTTCTAGAAGTATGCATTTAAATTCTGTTGCGAACAAAAGTATTACGATCGTCGAAAACAAGTTGTTGTTTGCGTAAAATGCGTGCTGAGCAGTTTCTGAAAAAACCAGTCGTCATATTGCCATGTTAGAAAACCCAAACGCAAATGGCTTACCTGGTTTGGATTCAGTAGCAGATAAGTAGGAAATATTAAATAATACCACGCTTTTACACAAACATTAGTATATTGAACAACTTTTATTAAACTCGACAATTCTCCCTTCCTCAATTAAGTTCCTTGCTTGCATAAGTTGTAACCTCATAATTTGGGTTTTTATTATTTCTTGCTCAGTTCTCATTTTCTTCGGCTAATTCCCAATACAATGGCCAAGGGTACATTCGCCCGGTTCTTCGGTTCACGATTCGGAACGTTGAAGAGCGTCACTGATACTGGTGCTAGTTACAAATTCATCACTGGCAACTTTCTAGCGCTAGTATTCTTCGAAATATGACTTAACTCGGTCGACTAACCGTTGAACTATGGAAGCATTCTGCGAATCCCACCCTTTTTCCGTTGTAACCGTATTATCGTCCTTCAGTTGTCGAGTTGCCGCCACCCGCATGCGCCTTTCTCGTATCTTTCTTGGTTACATATCCAATTTTTTTCGCGCCCGTTCGGATTCTCCTGCTGTAGTGCTTTCCTCACTGCCCTCTTCGCGTTTATTTTTTGTGATATTATTCGACCAGTCATGGATGGGCCAATTAATACCGATTTGATCCATCGATTGTGAGTGGAAGGCTTACGGAGTGTTGTGCATTGGTGTATGAGTGTCGGTTTTATCTCAGAGAAGTATGAATGTCCTGAATGTGGTGGGTGGATGAAATTGTCTCCAAAGGATGGTTTTGAATGGAGGTGTAGACGGGATGGCCACAACTCCAAACGGTCAATTCGTAAGGGGTCGTGGTTCAGCCTGAGTAAGTTGAGTATGACTGACATCATGCTTCTCACCCTTAATTGGGTAATGAGATTACCGGCAGAGATGAGAGCGATAGATCGGAATGTTTCCAGGAACACCGTTACCGACTGGAAGAAGCCTATTCTCCTCAAAGTTCGGATACGTAACTTGAGAGGTGAGCGATATTTTTTATTATTTTTGTGGTCGTCAATGTCTGTTCTGTTGCATTACGCGAGTGATATTTATTATATTTGTGGTCTTCAATGTCTGTTGCATTAGGCGCGCACTTAATGTTTTTTTGTTCACTTCGACTCAGTTTCGCGCGCTCTCCATTGTTTACATCCCGTTTCTTTCGCGCGCGTTGTTTACATCCACTTATACGACAAAACTTTGCTCAACTCTTACTGCTTACTATTACGCACACCAGTATCAGTGACGCCAGTAAACCGTTCCGAATCGCGAACCGAAGTTCCACGCGAATGTACCCGTGGCCATTGTATTGGGAATTAAGCAAATGGCTTACCTGGGTGGATTCAGTAGCAGATAAGTAGGAAATATTAAATAATACCACGCTTTTACACAAATATTAGTATATTAAACAACTTTTATTAAACACGACAATTCTCCCTTCCTCAATTAAGTTCCTTGCTTGCATAAGTTGTAACCTCATAATTTGGGTTTTTATTATTTCTTGCTCAGTTATCATTTTCTTCTTCGCACAAAGCATTCTCCCGGATTAATTTGTCCTTTTCCTGCAGCTATTGCAATTGAGTAGGCGTATTTTCACTTTAAGCTCCTCACCAGTTTCAGCTTCGGCAGAGGTTAATGCGGCCACTTTGGTGTATGACAATAATTAGAAACAATAATTTGGTCAAATCCGGATTATTGAGCATTGAGCATCTACGGGATACACGGTTTCGCGGCCGTTTACGTTTACATGACACTTGTTTTCGGGACGGGATGTCAAACAGATGCTCGAATTCCTTACTTTACTGTAACCTCATTAGTTCACTGCCTTCTCGATACGGTTTAATCGCAGCGTAATCACGTCTATGCTAACCGCATACCACAGTGATCTCGGCTAGCGTGGTGGGCGCGAAAATGACTAGCCTTGATCTGCTTATCTAGCCCTGATCAGTTGGTTCACGATCAGCGGCGTTTTGGTGAACGCGGCCCTACGAGTTGAGCAAAGTTTTGTCGTAAAGTAGATGTAAACAACGCGCGCAAAAGAAAAGGGAAGAATGTAAACAATGGAATACGCGCGAAACTGACTCAATGTGAACAAACAGTGCACGCCTAATGCAACACAAATCGACGGCCACCAAAATAATAGATATCACTCGCGTAATGCAACATAACAGGCATTGCTGATCACAAAAATAACTTAAAATATCTCTCACCTCTCAAGTTACGTATCCGAATTTTGGGGGGGAGATAGGCTGCTTTGGTGGCTTCATATAACTCTGTCATTCATTCCTCCATGCACACCACATTCAGGGCACGCATACTCACCAGAAATGAAACTGACACTCATACACCAATCCACAACACTTCGCAAGCCTTTTCTCTGAATCGATGAAACAAGTTCGTATTCATTTGCCTCCTATCCGTGGCTGGTAACAAATAAACGCGAAGAGGGCAGTCTCCACAAGCAGAAACCGTACGAAACAGAATGGATACGCAACAAACGAATATGGAAAGAAATGGTTAGGCTTGAGGTGGCGGCAACTCGACAACTGAAGGACGATAATTCGGTTACAACGGAAAATTGACGAAGTGTGTTGAAATATAGTTCAACGGTTGGTCGAGCGATTGAATTCGTATTTTGAAGAATACTAGTGCTAGACAGTTGCCAGTGATGAAAGTTGTCAGGTCAGAAACCAGCAGAGTTGAGAAGAGTGCAAATAGTCCAGTTGGGTACGTGACTACATGAAGAAGGCAAGGTCGTGGACAGTAGGTCAACGTGGGAGTGGACGAGCCTTGCCAGTGTTACGATATCGTACTTAGTGAGAAGGAGAGTAACCTGAAACAATTGGAACAACGAGTTTTATTCGCAATCACAGTCGGAGATGTTTCACCACCACAAACAAGGAAATGAGTGGGAGAGAACGCGAGTGCGGGCGACAGGACGACGCCTCGATGAGACAAGAGCGCCGTTTCGACTGCTGGCATCATAGTTTCGAGTGAATCTAAGCATTTGAGGTGTGTGGTTAGCACAAATGCTCCGAACGAACCCTCGCGAAATCTAAGAGTTCGGTTCGTCCCAGTACACTTGCAATAGCCATGCAAGCGGCTCAATAGGTGATGGGCTGTGTAGTTTTTAGGGGAAAAGGGAACCGAAAAAAAGTCATCGCGATGAAACAAAGAGAAGTGGTTCACATGCAGGACAATCTGAGAAAGGAGGCAAAGAGCTGCCCCTTGAGACCAAGGGGCACCTAGGAAGGCCAAGTCAGTTGTGATGTGAAATAGTGTGCGTAACGTATCAGTACGGGCGATCCATATGTTGCCCTCATAAACAATGACTGGTAAGTAAGAGTAACGTATAATTCAAAATAAAAACTAAACAATCAAACAATCACAATTCTTCTTCCTTTGAATAATATTGCCCAACGGTAGGCAGAGCCTGTATTGTTGGGCAAGAGTCGCTGAACGTTGATATGTAGGACTTACTTAAGTAATTTATAGTAGTTGTAATTTACAATTTATAGTAGTAGTATGTAGGGACCAGCATGATAACTTCTCCTGCGAATGACATGGTCGGTATGACAAAATAATGAAATTGATAAGGAATATTATTATTTGCCGAAGCTGCACCTGGTATTACTGAGTGTACACACTTCTAAAAAAACTCAAAATAACCTCAGGACCACTCACGATCAGCCAAGACAAAACTTTTACTTTTTATACAAGCAACGTTTATATTTCGATGGATCTCTCATTTCTGGTGGTAATTGTTTGTGGAGTAAATTCATCATGTAGAGCGTACTCCGCGTTGTCAATGAAATACGGAGTTTGGGGTTGACTACGTTGCCAAGTACTTGAAATCTGGTTTCATATCCATGGGGCTGCGGGACGATTAGATGCGGATGTTTGTGGTAGAGAAGAAGAATGTTTTTTGCAAGGAGTTGCTTAATGCTCAATACTTGCGCTGAGTCGAAAAGCTGTTGGGTGGGGAAATGGCGGGGTTTGTGGTGAATAATTTTGAGGATCGATCGCAGTAGAACATTCAGTTTCTCCAGGTATGCCTCCAGTGCGCCGCCCCATATAATGATGCCATATTGGAGAATCGACTGAACGAGAGCCAGGTAAATAATTTTAAGAGTCCGAATGTCCATCACACCGCGAATCCGAAAGAATATCCTAGTGAATTTTCTAAGTTTGTTGTAGAGGAAGTCAGTGTGCGGTTGCCAGCTCAACTCTTCATCCATGATGATACCCAGGTATTTGTGCTGGCTCACTCGTTCTATAGGCATACACAAGCAGGACCCATTGCATCTCTGCCCGTCGTCATGGATAGTGATTCTCATTTCCGAGAGAGATTCCTTATTTTTTATGCTGGACACAACCATATACTTCGTTTTGCTCGTGTTAAGGGTTAGCATGTTGTCGGTGTACCATTCATTAATTTGATTTAAGACGCACTCCGCTCGCTCAAACAACTCACTCCACTCTGACCCCGACACAAGAACGACCGCATCATCCGCAAAGAGATATATAACCCTCCTCTCAATTATTACTACACCCAGCTAATTACAGGTCATGGGGATTTTATGGAAAAACTTCGGGGTTTTGGGTTGGTAGGGAATGGGACTTGCGAGTGTGAGAAAGTAGGCACTGCCAAACATGTGGTATTAGAGTGCCCAGTGTTCGAGGAGGGAAGGATAATGGCAAGGGATGGGGTTGCTGGAGTGTAGGGAATGGGATAGAGCCAGTGGTTAGTGACGAGGGAGGTTTTGGGTGGTCAAGGCATTTTGAGGAGGGGGTTTGAAGTGGTGGGAGGGTGTTAAGTTGGGGGGGGGGAGGTGCGCAGAGCCCTGTAGGGGGTGTTTGTGTGTAATAAATTGGGAGGGTTAGTACAGGTTAGCATAGGTGGGGTAGCGGCAGTTCCAGGGGTGGGTGAATATAAAGTAGTCCTCCCCCGGAACTTATTGAATGAATGTATTTAAGGGTTGAGTGTATTTATTGTGTGGATATGTTAAGGATGAGTGTTGAGAAGAATATGTATGAGGCGTACGACCGAGGACGGCCAAATATCGAGTAGTCCGCCCTCTGCCCTGGGAAGGAATGAAGGAGCGAATGTATTATCCAGGTGGAGTAAAGAAGAGATTGCAGTTCAGGTCGGGATCGTGGTGGCCTGACCTTTCTCCGTCAGGAGGGCGGGAGCAAGTCCAATCCCTGAAATCCCCATAGAGATAAAGCGTAGGTGCCGGTAGAACTTCTCTTGGCTATTCCGGCGCTGGGGCCTGCCACCCATTTGGTCCGGAAGCTGCTCAAGCTGCAGCCAAATAGAATGGGTACCACAGGGGCTTCTCCCCATGGCTGGTGGCGTGGAGCCACTGGATGTGATGTCAAGTGTTTGGCATTGTGGTTTCACTGGGAGTTCCCTGAGCATTATATAGAGTGTGAGAGGGGAGAGGTAGAGGCTGCAGGGCTTGGTACTCTCCCCAATCCGACAAAATTACACTTGGTAGCCTCCTCTACGGATCATAAGAAACGAAATGAAAAAACCCTGCAAATTATTACACAATGGTTTATTATTCTCATGAACAGCTTGACCTAGTGTTAGTGCTCCCCCATCCCATTCGATTCAGCATCGAATACTAGTAAACCATACGAAACATGTCCTGGCTACAATGGAACTACGGAAACAAAACGTCTGATGATTTGGCCCCGTCGTCGGGGAAATTGGAACGGGGGCGCTCGAAGTGGCGGCGTCGTTGGGAGGCCTCGAGCGCGGTTGCTTTTTTAATGAGATGGGTGGGGAGGGAGGGAGTTCAAACGACGAAACGCTGTAGCTCCCGCGTTGTACTGCGTTTCGTTAATTTTTTTTAACCGTTTTTTGCCCATTACAACCACGGGCTTCGTCCGATCTGATTGCCGAGATGGCGGGCACAACTAGATACCAAATCGGATTTTTGGGCGAAAGAACGAATTTTTTAGACCACGTTAAAGGCACAAAACGGCCCGGACGGCGGACGGACATTGCAAATTTGGAATCTCCAAGTCTTGAAACGTAAAGTATCAAATTTTGAGGGGGGGTTGTAAAAAATTTTTCGTGACCAAAACATAGGGTTATTATTCAGAATGAATAATAAACCAAAATCCCAATGTCGGGATCTAGAGGTCATACGCTTTGATAAGAGACGGCAACAATTAGGTTCAGTTTTAGTAACAGTTAGGGAAGCATGGCCTTAAAAGCGAATGATATCTGGTCCGCAAAACCCCTCATAGATAAGACTTTGTAATATGAATAATAAACCAGAAACAGGAATTTTATTTCAATGACTAAGCTCGAGTGCACGTTGTATTGCAATAATTGCTGAGCGTCGTTGAGAAACTGTCTTATCATTTCGTGGTTAGTCATCGTGTAAATAGTTAATGATATAAGTTGCAATTCAAACTGCAGCTAATAACAACGCCAGAATACCGTCAGGAGGTCCTTGAACTTATATATGATCCATATATTTCCAGAGACCTCGATGTTGAAAAATGACGCTTCCTCAGGGCAAAGCGCATTTATTTTTGCACGATACCAAATGTCCTTGACCTCCACAGCTAGAAGAGGGCAGATAGTCCTCCGTGGTCCCTCCTATTTTCCTAAATGATAGCATTCTGTGGAGCTCAAGCACGCGCTCGGCAAGAGATCTCAACTCCTCACCTGTCACCGTTTTGCCAGTCGAACGTATCGTTCCCTCCGTTATGCCAACCATGAAAAAACTCTTCTAGAACATAATTGCGTAGTCTGACAGCGGTTTACTACTTCAGCATCGTAATCTGAAGTTTGAAAGGAGAATTTTACGACGATTCTCTGCCCCCCCCCCTCACCCACGCCGTTCTCCATTTCTCGACAATTTCGCCTCAGTTCGAGTCAATTTCCTCCGGCCGTCGTCGTCCCACACTTGTTTCTGATTTACGGAACGCGGACGGTAAATGGCTGGAATATGACGGCTCGAAGAGTGGGCAAAAAAAAAACACGAAACCTGAAAGAACGTCAGAAGGAGCGGCCCTGGCTGCGGACGGCGTTAGTGGGCGTCTTGGCTGCTCCAGGGGCCACAGAAATATTTCAGAAACAAAAGTGCAGATCTGACTCTGGGGCTCGGGATATTTATTTTCTGAATAGTTGAACCTTTGATGGTAAAACTAGCGGTTTGACACTACTTGCTGGCCGAACGTGAAGTCCACCATTCTGGATTCATGGGATTCCATTACATATACATCAGTATTTGCAACAGATTCTCTACTGTCCGGACACGAATTCTGGAGGGACGCGTTATTGTTTACAGCATCCCCCTCTTCTAACGGTGAATCCTATCGTTCTCAGGACTAGGCTAAAAACCCTGTCTAATAATTACGTCTGCGTTCAGAGGCTTTAACTAGTCCAATCTGTTTTGGTTTATTATTCAATCTGAATAGGAGAGGCCTGTACTAAGAAGGACTCGTATTTTACACGTCTGTCCTATTTTCGAGATAGTTCATTCTGTTCAGCGGCAGTTGGCTGAATGTGTACGTTTTACTTTCAACGGCTTTATGGATGCAAGTTACAACCGGTCTGGACAGACTGTAGCAACTTCCCTCGAGTCTAATTATACCCAGTTTTAAGTAGTAAATTTAATTTAGCCCCGACGTTTACTGAACATTCCAATGAATTGGCAATAAAACCTGAGACGTGCTTTGTCGAGAGAAATATTTCCTCTCCAATATGGTCCCCGAGATTCCCGGCTTCCTAAGGTCAGGCCTTCATTCCTGAGCGGGTCGTAGCTCAAGCGATGTCCTTAACAGTTTGACGTAGGTCAGTTTTTGCCTCTTTTCCTCTACTCGGCTTCGTAATCCTTTCACCGGTCGGCCTGCTACCGTTTGACAGGTTTTGTGGGAGAAGAGCTAGCTCCGAGGGACTCGGCAGAAGGGTTCAGGTTCAACGTCCAACCAACGGCAATCGCAAAACATGAGGCGCGTCGACTAATTTCGTTGGGAAGGAGGTAAGGATAGTCGCGTCAGTTATTAGTTCAGGTTCTGAACGCCAGTAGTGCGCTTTCGTGCAGCCCAAGTCAGCCTGTACGTGCATTGGCGTACCTAGAGAATTGGTTCGGGGGGAGGGGGGACAGATGAATGTTTTTTAAATTTTATTTTCAGGATATTATTATTGTTGTTATTGTTATTATCCTATGGATACAAACACGAAAGGAAAGATTGAAGGGAAAATTGAAAAAATGGTAATTCATCTTTATTTTTTATAAAAAAGCTAATAAGCTAGCTATTTTTTTTAAATCGGAAATTGCAGCAAAGGAGGTCGCCCTCCTCTTCCCTCCCTCTTTAGATCCGCCACTGTGTGTTATTGGGTTATTATTTATTCTGAATAATATTGGTTTATTATACATTCTGAATAATAACCCTATGTTTTCAGTCACGAACAATTTTTTACAACCCCCCTAAAAATTTGATACTTACGTTTCAAGACACGGGGATTCCAAATCTGCAATGTCCGCCCTCTGCCCGGACCGTTTGCCGGGAGCTACGGCGGAAGTCAACGTTTCGCCGTTAGTACTCCCTCCCTCCCTCCCTCTCGTCACATCAAAACCACTCGCTCGATTGCCGAGGGTTCGCTGTAGTCCCCATCCCTATTTCCCCGACTCTTTCTGGGAAAGACTGTCTTCATTCACCTAAAAAAATAAAAAGTTACTTAGGGATCGTATGCATGCAGCTATGTCATCCTTAGGTTCTTAGCGTGTCATCTTTAGGTTTCTGGACAACTATTGCACCGAAATAAAAATCCCACATATTCTTTTTATTTTTTAACTTCTATAGCAGTGAAGCATCAATCGGGGCTAAAAAACTTTAAGATGACAATACGATCATCTTTAGGAAACTGCGCCTTTTAAGGAACCTAAATATGACACCGCCTTTGCAACCCCAACCCGTAACCAAAATGACTGTGCAAAGCGCTTTGTTGTGAAATTAAGTCTAACAATGACAAAAACTTATTTAGGTACTACTTTATAATATACTTTAGGTATATCTTTGCGATAAATATCGAGATTAAAAAACTTAAATAGTAAATACACTTACCTTAACCAAATCACTAGAATTGAAGCGAAAAATATCTGGTGCGTTGCAACACACAACTTTCCTTAGCTCTACGTCAATTCACTTTGTACATGGCTAATTCTGTTTAATCGATTCATTTATCACTCAGTTAATTTGAACTTGGTCAAACAACGCTTTATGGCAGCAGGAAGCGGTGGCGCTTATAGTTCCAGATTTTATTGTGCTGTTCGTACTCATTGCAACACCATTATTGAGCAATTGGTACACAGATAATTAATGAGGCTGTAAACACAAATTTTTTTGAGAAGGATAGTAATTACTTTTGCAGAGTTATTGGGTAAAAAGTTCAATCTTTAGGTATTGGATTGGACTACAATACTAATTTATTTTAACATTCTAGTAACATTCCAGCGAGGTTTAAAAGGAAAAAACCGCGGCAAAAACGCTTTTCGTCGAAAATATTGATAATTTATTGTGCCGCTCTCGTCATTTTCCCACAAATGGGAATTTTATGGTATAATTATCTTATTAAGAGCTATATATATATAAAATTTAATCAAAATCGTTAGAGCCGTTTTTGAGAAAAAAAACTTGGTGTTTTGATCACTATGATAACTATACTTAAATTTCGGTAGATTTTGTCCATACCCTTATTTTGGCGTCCCATGGTAACCTGTAGGCTAGACATCATGTTTCAGCTGATTTGGAACGGTTGTTTTCTCTAAAAACCGCGCTAAAATCGATTTCGTCGAATGTTTTGGTAATTTATTGTGCTGCTCTCGTCATTTTCCCACAAATGGGAATTTTTTGGTATGGTTGCCATATCGGGAGCTACCAATACAAAACGTTTAATCAAAATCGTTAGACCCGTTTTTGAGAAAAAAATATTTGGTGTTTTGATCACTATGATAACTATAGTTAAATTTCGATGGATTTTGTTCATGCCCCTATTTTGGCGTCCCATAGTGACTTCCGGGCTAGATATCAAGTTTGAGCTGATTTGGTACGGTGGTTTCCTCTAAAAATTGTTCACACACACACAGACCATTTTCCCAAATAGTGTTTTTCTGACTCAGGGGGGTCTGAAACGTAAAGATCTGAAGAGAACTCAAAATTTTTTTTTTCAGCCGATTACATAACTTTCCTTTCTACTTCGTAGAGCAAGGAAAGTAAACAGCAAATGATACAAACATAAACAAGACCGAATTATGGAAACCAAAGTAGCGTTTGATTGCTTTGTTATGTTGTCTCCTGGGAGAAGAATCACTGTTGTCAATGCAATAAATAAAATTCCCGCTACTTTTTTAAAACTCTTGTTTTTTGAAAGATTATGAGACACTGTCATCTTTAGGTGGTATGTCATCTATAGGTGCCATTACCTTAAATTTATGAAGAGCTGAGGAAAGTTGTGTGATGCGGGGCACCTAATATGTTTTAGTAAGATCGTATTTTCTGTTAGGAATTATCGGGTAAAAATTGTAAGAAATGGTAATCAATGAAACGACTGTGGTTACAATTTCGGAATTTTCTTATGAGAGTTATTAAACGATCATCGGTAGTTTATTGGACTACCACCCTAATTTTTCTGGCAATTGTAGTATCATTTGAACGGAGTTTATTGGGACATAAATTGTGCTAAAATCGATTTTCTTCGAACTGTTTTATCGTTGGTTGTGCTGAACTTTTCTTCTTCTTAGCTTTATAACTTTAATAATACCCCGTAAAGCTAAAGAAAGTAAAAAACACTACGGGTTGCTCCTGAGGGCTGTCCTAATCACATTGTCCCATTGCTAGTTATTATCTCGTCCGGCCATTCTTGCTTCGATCATAACTTCCCACTTCCTCTCTCTCTCTAGGTACTGGTCCTCACCCATCCAGTCCTGGTAGTTTTAGAAGTTGGTTCTGCACATGGTAGTGTCAAAAGCCTGCATAATAGAGGCAGAACACAATCAGAGTAGCAGTATTTACTGTTTCCTCGCGCGAGGTGTGGTGCAAGATTCGTGCGCAAAAGGTCCCCTCAATTCCTCAATGTGTGCAGCTTCGCCGCTCACGTTCTCCTCAGCTCGCTTCTCAATTGATGACATTCAATCGTGTAACACTCTTGCACACTTAGTCCCCAGAGCGTACGAGGTTTAGTTCGTTCACGTATTTCGTTATATTTGAAACTCGAAACCCGCTTGATGTATTAATGATAGAGCTGAAGGTAAATATTTAAGTTTTCTCAGATTGTAAGCACCAACATGAATGAAATATAGATTTGAACACGCCCTGTTGCTGACAAGGACCTCAACTAATTTCGGTACTTCTTTTGACCAGACTTCGTTCCTTTGGTTAGAAGGAGGACAGAACCACAGCGTTAGGCTTATTCCGCATCAGAATTGAATAGCCTTAATGAGGTCGGCCTGTGCTCTCCTTGTCGGGGTTCCATTGTGAGGCTATGAAAGGGCAGTTTAAGACAAAGTGGAGAAAGGAAACTGCGTCTTTGTTTCCCGAACCCTATGAATACCTCTTCTTTCCTACAAATTTATAAAGACACTTCTCACTGCCCCATATTCCTTTCTTTACTTCTGTCCCTCCTTTTTTTGGAGCAGTGTTATGCCCTTCAGAAGTATCCGGTACCGTTCGTTACGAGGGTTTAATTGTAAGATTGACACCGCCTGAAAAAATGTCTGCGAGCCTCAAACGTGATTCTGAACGCCTCTTGCAAGAGTTGAGTACATCTCCGTCCACATATATTAGAGGCTAATACTGAAGTAATGGCTGGTAAGAAAACGCGAGGCCGTGACAGGGTAATTTAAGATAAGATGGCAGAGGAAGGGAGCTATTTGTTTCCCAACTTTAAAACAGCCTCGCCCATCATCTTCAACGTAAATTAAGAATGTGGGTGAGGCGCTATTCAAGACTACTACAAGACATGAACTACCTCGCGCTTTCAATTCATTATATCTGCTATTAATGTGCACTCAATTTTATTCATTTATCGTCCTTAACAAGATAATATATTCTTCTTCACAAGCATTTCATCAATAATTCGTCAAAGCCAACTTGTACCAAACATTACTTTTGGGAACCTCAAAAGGTCCAAAGCTGTTAAATTTTATTTTGATCGAACTGTCGAAGACTGTGTTTACTTTCCGTAGCCCTACGTAGTCAGATGGAAAGTTATGTCCGAAAAAAAACATTTTAACGAAATGGCTGGAAATATTAGACTCAAATTTTATACGTCGGGACACTGAAGTAAGATTATGAGCAAAGTTTGTTCGAAATGGCTCAATTATTTTGCATAAACAAGTCCAAATGGCATCCATTTTCAGTCAAATGTTCACCCATGGGAAAATGACGAGAGCAGCGCAATAGATTATCAAATATCTGGTGCGTTGCAACACACAACTTTCCTTAGCTCTACGTCAATTCACTTTGTACGTGGCCTTTGAACTTGGTCAAACAACACGTCACAGCAGCAGGGAACGGTTGCGCCTACAGTTCTGGAATTTATTGTGCTGCTCGTACTCATTCCAGGACCTTTATTGAGCAATTGGTACACAGATAATTAATGAGGCTGTAAACACGGATTTTTTGAAGAAGGATAGTAATGACTTTTGCAGAGTTATTGGGTAATAACTGTTAGAACTGGTAGTAAGCGAAACGGCAGTAGTTGAAATTCAGGAATTTCTGGAGTGAGCCCCACGTATCTCATGAGCGTTTTTAAATACTCACCCTATAGGTATTGGATTGAACTACAGTACCAATTTTCTTTAACATTCTACTAACATTCCAGCGGAGTTTGAAGGAAAAAACCACGGCAAAAACGCTTTTCGTCGAAAATTTTGATAATTTATTGTGCTGCTCTCGTCATTTTCCCACTAATGGGAATTTTATGGTATAATTATCTTATTAAGCGCTATCTATATAAAAAATTTAATCAAAATCGTTAGAGCCTTTTTTGAGAAAAAAAATTTGGTGTTTTGATCACTATGATGACTATAGTTAACTTTCGGTGGATTTGGCCCATACCCTCATTATTGCGTCCAATGGTAACCTGTAGGCTAGGCATCAAGTTTCAGCTGATTTGGTACGGCGGTTTTCTCTAAAAACTGCCCTAAAATCGATTTCGTCAAAAGTTTTGGTAATTTATTGTGCTGCTCTCGTCATTTTCCCATGGATGGGAATTTTATGGTATAGTTGCCATATTTGGAGCTACCAATATAAAAAATTTAATCAAAATCGTTAGAGCCGTTTTTGAGAAAAAAAATATTTGGTGTTTTGATCACTATGATAACTATAGTTAAATTTCGATGGATTTTGTTCATACCCTTATTTTGGCGTCCCATAGTGACTTCCGGGCTAGATATCAAGTTTGAGCTGATTTGGTACGGTGGTTCTCTCTAAAAACCGTTCACAGACACACAGACCATTTTCCCAAATAGTGTTTTTCGGACTCAGGAGGGTCTGAAACGTAAAGATCTGAAGAGAACTCAAAATTTTTTTTTCAGCCGATTACATAACTTTCCTTTCTACTTCGTAGAGCAAGGAAAGTAAAAATATAGACGAACTGCAGGTTTATTAGTGTTCAATAGTTTATCCGTGTGCTGAGTCAGAAAAAAGTGTTGAATTCCCTTTGGAATGAGCCAGGATGCAGAAGTGCCATAACCAGTTAGTGGTGTAACGCTTTGAATTTTGGTCTGAATTAAATTAGCGCTACAAAAATGGAGAAAACTTGACGCTCTTTCCAAACTTAAGAGCGTTACAACTATTTTGAGAGGTTCGACTGATGTTAAGAGTCAGGGGCGATTGAGTATGTACCAAGTAACAGGTTTAATGACTGTATACACAGACTGTAAAACTTTGGAAATCATTACGCAACTGTTCGTTATTCGATTGCACCTCTAAGGCCCGTTCCATTCGATTCAGCTTCGGAAAATATTAGCAAACGATACGAAACACGACCTGACAGCGGAACAACCAAGAGACAACAAATCTAGACAACGCTAGGCAATAGGTACGCCGCGACGAGTCGAACTGATGGGTCGAGGGTGACGGAAAGCAGTGCAGGAAATAAGTGCTAGGCTAGGGAGAAACGATATTTTCCGAATCAGTCGCCACAATCTAAGACACCTTGGACCATCCCACCATTCAGATTCAAATAGGGATATACCAGAATAGCCACGAGAAGGTACATCCGCTGGAATTTTAATAAAGGAACGTGGTGCCAATCTGAAGTGTTGGCTGTGGCACGAATTTCTTTAATCCGTTATGTACAAAAACATTCCGTTGCTCATCTCTTCAAATTCACGTGATAACAAAACTAGAATCGCTAAAATTATATCATTCAAAGCGGCTGAGCGAGGGGTGTATTCAAACACCAGACTGAGCAGTCGTCAGCTCTAGTTTTGGAATACTAAGAACTTTATTTGGGTACAAACCGCATTTTCTGATGCCGTTGGAAATAATTTTTGGAATCAGCACATAACTTTGGTTTCGTAAAGATTCGTACTTCTACGTGACCGTAAAGAGCGTAATTAATGAGTGCCCGTGCCATTCGATTCAGAACAAAAAGTTGTAGTAACCGAAACTACAACGCAATACGTATGACGTGGCGAGTCGAACTGACGGGTGAAGTGAGACGGAAGGCAGTGCAGGATACAAGATATGAGTGCTAGCCAGGGAGAAACGAAATATTTCGCTATTGTCCCGCGTATTCCTTCAAGTTGTAGAATTCGCCTAACTATACTGTGATTTCACTGTTTTCCATCTACACGCAGTCCTACGCCTCTGAGACCCAACATCGAAAAATATCTTATAAATGATACCAAACAACGTATTCGCCATAAAACTGCCATAATTGCATTTTTTACTTTCCGGTTCGAGTGAGTGTCCGTAGTTCCATTTGCGGGAGAACGGCTGGAACGATTCAGCTGGTTCTTTTTTTATTTTTTGTAAAATAAGGTTATAGGCGATTTCCATCGACAATGTAACACAAACTAGGGTTCTTCGCATATTTCTCGAAAACGGCAATAACAAATTTGATTACACTTTCAGATTATCTTTTGCTAGTTAATACAAAACCATTATTGAGCAATTGGTACCAGAATTATCGGGCAAAAAGTTTAGGGGTGGTCGTAATAGGCACCTACATTCTTGCAAAGAACGTAGTAAACGTTTGAGCTGAGTTTATACTGAAAAAATTAACCTACACTCGCCTTTCGTCGGAATGTTTGGTAATTTATTGTGCAACTCTCGTAATATTCCCGCAAATGGGAATTTTATCGTATTCTCGTCTTATTAGGAGCTGTCTATACAACAATTTTAATCAACACCGTTAGACCCGTTTTCGAGAAAAAAATATTTGGTGTTTCGATCAGTATGATAACCTTAGTTAGTTTTGTGCGGATTTTGCTCATACAATTTATTTTGCCGTCGTACGGCGACATGCGGGCTAGGTATCAAGTTTGAGCTGATCTGCATCTTCTTTGAAAATTGTTCACACACACACAGACCGAATAGTGTTATTCGGAGTCAGTAGGTTCTGAAATGTAAAGATCTGTAGAGAATTCAAAAAAATGTTTTAAGCCGATTACACAAGTTTCCTCAGCTCTACAACAATTCACTTTGTACATGGCTAATTCTATTTAATCAATTCATTTATCACTCAGTCCATTTGAACTTGGTCAAACAACGCTTTACGGCAGCATGAAGCGGCAGCGATTACAGTTAAAGAATTTATTGTGCTGCTCGTACTCAGTCCAGGACCATTATTGAGCAATTGGAACACAGATAATTAATGAGGCTGTTAACACGGATGTTTTGAAGGAGGATAGTAATCACTTTTGCGGAGTTATTGGGTAATAATTGTTAGAACTGGTATTAAGCAAAACGGCGGTAGTTGAAATTCAGGAATTTCTGGAGTGAGCCCCATGTACCTCAAGAGCGTTTTTAACCACTCACACGTTCTTTAACTTTCTACTAACATTCCAGCGAAGTTTAAAAGGAAAAACTGCGCGAAAAACGCTTTTGGTCGAAAATTTTGGTAATTTATTGTGCTGCTCTCGTCATTTTCCCACAAATGGGAATTTTATGGTATAGTTATCTTATTACGAGATATCTATATAAAAAATTTAATCAAAATCGTTAGAGCGGTTTTTGAGAAAAAAAATTTGGTGTTTTGATCACTATGATAAGTATAGTTAACTTTCGGTGGATTTTGCCCATACCCTTATTTTTGCGTCCCATGGTAACCTGTAGGCTAGACATCAAGTTTCAGCTGATTTGGTACGGTTGTTTTCTCTAGAAACCGCGCTAAAATCGATTTCGTCGAAAATTTTGATAATTTATTGTGCTGCTCTCGTCATTTTCCCACAAATGGGAATTTTATGGTATAGTTGCCATATTTGGAGCTACCAATATAAAAAATTTAATCAAAATCGTTATAGCCGTTTTTGAGAAAAAAAATATTTGGTGTTTTGATCACTATGATAACTATAGTTAAATTTCGGTGGATTTTGTTCATACCCTTATTTTGGCGTCCCATAGTGACTTCCGGGCTAGATATCAAGTTTGAGCTGATTTGGTACGGTGGTTTTCCCTAAAAATTGTATACGTATACAGACACACATACACACAGACCATTTTCCCAAATAGTGTTTTTCGGACTCTGGAGGGTCTGAAACGTAAAGATCTGAAGAAAACTCAAAATTCTTTTTTCAGCCGATTACATAACTTTCCTTTCTACTTCGTAGAGCCAAGGAAGGTAAAAAGGACGACATACAGTGCGTTTTGATTTTAAAATTTTTCCGAAATTTCCGTGTTTTTTTTCAATGCATCACCTTTACTTGGCGTAGCGCTTGTTTTTAGACACTTATATCGAAATACCCTCAAACCACTTGAAATATTCGCTTTATTTACTTCCTTGAAAACTGTCGATGAAATTAATATATTGTTCACGACTGATGGAAGGTTGAGAAATCACTCATGCGCAAGAAATGTTTATCGCAATATTCGACATATAAATATATAAAGCGACATTTTGAGATGATTTTTGGTTATTCCTTGCAGCTTTTCTGAATGCACTGATCAGACTCATCAAAGTGGTTTATAATCAATATAATATTAACGAAAAACTAGTTTTACTAGAAATAAGGATATAATTTCCTGTTCACAATGCACTAGCACAATATCGATTGCGACAACTTTACAAAGTATCGACTGATCCCGATCTAGTGTAGTTTTATTGTTGAGCTATATGCGTAGTTCCTAATGTTTTTGTCGTTTTCATTTGGTTGACTTCAAAGCACATTTTTGGAGAGCCACCGACGATGATATTGGAATTAGTGGATTTAGGAAAACTGAACGAAAGGTTCTCGGGACTTACAGATGTTACAAACGACGGCCGTGAAATAGGTTGGGATTTTCACATTATCGGGTACTTCTAATGATTTGTCGTGAAAGCAACTGTATAATGTATAATAATCGACTGTCTCGATTTCTAAGTGTGTTAGTGAAAAAAATCATTCACCACTTCATAAGTCGATGCGAAGCACCGCAAATGATCTTGTAGCATCGATTAGACCGTCCAACTGCACCTATCGGCGCCTCCCTTCTGCGCTAGGGGCTCTGGTCAGTTTTGCATTTGTCGTTTGACGTTGTCCCTCTCGGCCTTCGAAAACGCGGACAAGCAACGCCTCCTCCCGTCTCCTGCCTGTTCCTGTGCCGATACTCGTTCCCGTTTCAGTCTTAGTTGACGAGTTGCCGGCGTTCCACTGCCAGTTGCAGCTCCGCGCTCTCGGTGCACTAGTCAGTCGAAACGGTTGTTCTTCTCGCGGGTTTTGGTTTTTGTACTACGATTCGCTCTTGGGCGAATGGAATTCGTCTCGACTTTGAGGTGAGCTATAGTCGAGTAGTTGCGGATGAATTTTAAAGCTGTGGCGGTAACGGGTAAGTTCCGAAAAACACAGCGCGCTGGTTGTTATTGAGTCAAGTTTTGTTTTGCTTTTATTTTTCTAAGCCCTACGTATTAGGCACGAAAGTTTTTACGTTTCAAGGGCTACCTAGTCAGAAAATACGATCTGCGTGTGAGAGGACGTGAACAAAATAACAACAAACAAAAAAAAGGTTATTAGTTAAATCGGTCCAACACTAACTAAAGACATCATAGTGATCCAAGAACCTCTTTATTTATTATTAATAGACCTATGTTTTGGTCAGGGAACTGTTTTAACCCCCCCCCCCCATAAATTTGACACTTTTATGTTCTAGGCACGGGGATTCCAAATCTGCTATCTCTGTCCCCGACGTTGTCATATCATTAACGTGGTATAACAAACACAAAAATTCCATTTTTAGTCCGCGTGTATAAGGGTAAGGAAAGTATTGTGCTCCTGTCAAAAAAAAAGTTTTCTTCATTTCTTTACGTTTTCTGGCTTACTGTATCCAAAAAACCGAATGTCGGCGCGTGGTCTGTGCGTGTTTGTAGTTTAATTTGTGGGACAACGCTGAACCGATCGAGTTGGTTCTTTTTTTCGTAGACGTGAAAATAAGATTACGGTCACTTATCGTTGACAGGCCGAGTTGGTGGGGGAAAAATCTGTACCAAAAACAAGGGTTTTTCGCATTTTTATAAAAACCAGCTGCATATGCGGGTGGTACATCTTCGTTCAACGCATTTCCACAGAAACATTTATGCAGAACAAAATGTAGGAAATAGTTGAGAGTACTCCGTAAGTTTGATCGAAATCGTTGGAACCGTTTTTGAGAAAATTGGAATACCGATAAATTAATATTCGACAAATCTTCTTTTCTGAGTTAACTTGGCTTGTATCTCCGTTCAACATATATATACAGAAATGATTATAGAGAACGAAATGTTGGTATGGGTAAATGAAAGACACTCCATTAGGATTTATCACATCTGGTGAAGAAGTTACCCTGGAATTTACGGAAATGTTCGAAAAAACGTTATTTTCGACACATTTTGATTTTTATCTCCGCTCAATGGAATTTCAGAGGAACATTCATGGAGAACAATACGTAGGTATTAACTATTCGAAAACATCCTGAGAGTTTGGTGAAAGTCGTTTTGCCAAAAGCGTAAAAAACCTATTTTTGCTTCATAGGCCTATATCTCCGTTCACCGTATTTTCATGGAGATATGTATAGAGAAGAAAAGTCTGGCATTGATTAGTAGAAGATAATTTGAAAGTTTAATTTAAATCGTTGAAGCCGATTTCGACCCTAGTTTTTGGTACATTTTCGTCCCCCACTCCACCTTCCCATCGGCCGAAATCGTCCATAACCTAATTTTAGTGTCAACAAAAAATAACGAACAAAACAAAACAAAAAATCAATCGGATCAGCCGTTCTCCCGCAAATCGAACTACAGACACACACACACTCACACACACACGGACCACGCGCCGAAATTAGGTTTTTAGACTCAGTAGGCCTCAAAACGTAAAGATCTGAAGAAAACCCAGATTTTTTTGACACGATTACTATACTTTCCTTCCCTTCGGGTAGCGGAAAGTAAAAATGGCTACAACGATTTTGATAAAAATTTCAAATTATTTACTACTAGTTAGTACAAAACTATTCTTAGCCGTAAATATCTCCATGAAAATAAGGTGAACGAAGATATAGGCCTATGAAGCAAAAATAGGTGTTTCACGCTTTTTGACAAACCAGATTCAACGATTTTCACCAAACTCTCAGTGTGTTCTCAAATAGTTAATACCTATGCGTTGTTCTCATTCCTCGCAAGTTCCTCTGACATTTAGTGTTTACGAAAGATAAAAATGTTTATAAAATTAGGTTTTTTGAACGTTTCCAAACTTTCCAGAGTAACTGTCTTACTGGATTTAATCAATCTTTTAGCAACCTGTACTCACATTTTGTCCTTCACAATTATTTCTGTATTTATATGTTGAATGGAAATATAAGCCATCACAGCTCGGAAAACGGGTCGAATATTAATTTATCGTTTTTTTTTTTCAATTTTCTCAACAATGGCTAACTATTTCGATCAAATTCACGAAGTACTCTGCTGACTATTTCCTACATTTAGTTCTCTATAAATGTTTCTGTAGAACGCGTTAAAAGTAACAGCGTCCATGTGTACAACAGGTCGTCGAATTCAGAGGGGGTTGAGGATATTTTATCTAGTGTGTACGCCTGCTCGGCAGTGCTGAGTCGATGGATAGGACTGGGTCTAGACGGAATACAGTGAAATTACAATAAATATAGTGAAACAAGTTCAACTACTTTAAGGAACCCTCGGGAAAATAGCCAAAGTTATCGGTCCTCCACGGCCTACGCTGACTTCCTGCACTACCTCCCGTCTAACTCTAAATCACTCGTCAGCTCGACTTCACCTGTCACGTCGTGCCAATTGCCTAGCGTCGTTTCGTTGTAGTCAACTCACGTCGTTTACTTGTATTTTTCGACGTTGGATGGGGTAGGATGAGTCCCAATCATGCTACGCAAGAGAATACTAAACTGTGTACAACAAAAGCACCACAAAGTAACAAACGTTCCAATAAAAATAGATTTAATCTACTTTAAATATTTACGGTTTGCAGAAATAATTTTAAAACCACTCTTTTTCCGTTTCAAGGCCCGAGTAGAGTGTTCTGAACGTTCTCATTTTTATATCTCTGGGTCCGAAAAAAATTGAACGATGACAGCCCCAACTTTTCAACTGCGAGGCCTCGGACCTTGAATGGTTACAAGCGTTCGGGTGTTATCTCTTTGCTAGTAAGGCGTTTTCGGATGACATGAAAATCGCCACCAGCTTGAGGAGAGAGGTATAACAACCCCTTTAAGCGGAATCGTGCTTGAAAGCAGAAGCCGTTGGGGCTCATAGTACGAATAGAGCGCAACGCCACTGGCCCCACCGTATGTCCTAGTAACGTACGATAAAGTTGGGCCTTTGGGGGAGCCTTTTCTAATTACTTCCCTCCGAAGAGAAACGTTCGTCGTGAGCATTTCAAAATTAATCGACTCACGTTAAAACCTGGACAACCGTTGATGAGATTCGTCACGTTCCTTGAAACTGCGGCTGCGACCTGCGAATCAATTGAAAGGAATAGCCTGATTGGCGATCGCCTGATCCTCCAGATCAATGAACGAATTTGCTAACCGCCTTGAGGACAAAGAGTCCGAGTTGGCGCTGGAAGAGGAAATGGATATCTGCAAGTTGCTCGAAGCTGCCATCCCTCAGGCGAATCATGGGCCTACCGAACGAATGCATTTTTACTTTCCTTGCTCTACGAAGTAGAAAGGAAAGTTATGTAATCGGCTGAAAAAAAATTTTTGAGTTCTCTTTAGATCTTTACGTTTCAGACCCTCCTGAGTCCGAAAAACACTATTTGGAAAAATGGTCTGTGTGTGTGTGTGTGTGTGTGTCTGTGAACGATTTTTAGAGAAAACCACCGTACCAAATCCACTCAAACTTGATATCTAGCCCAGAAGTCACTATGGTACGCCAAAATGAGGGAATGAACAAAATCCACCGAAATTTAACTATAGTTATCATAGTGATCAAAACACCAAATATTTTTTTTCTCAAAAACGGGTCTAACGATTTTGGTTAAATTTTTTATATTGGTAGCTCCAAATATGGCAACTATACCATAAAATTCCCATCTATGGGAAAATGACGAGAGCAGCACAATAAATTACCAAAACTTTCGACGAAATCGGTTTTAGCGCGGTTTTTAGAGAAAACAACCGTACCAAATCAGTTGAAACAGGATGTCTAGCCTACAAGTTACCATGGGACGCCAAAATAAGGGTATGGACAAAATCTACCGAAAGTTAACTATAGTTATCATAGTGATCAAAACACCAAATTTTTTTTCTCGAAAACGGCTCTAACGATTTTGATTAAATTTTTTTTATAGATAGGTCTCAATAAGACGATTATACCATAAAATTCCCATTTGTGGGAAAATGACGAGAGCAGCACAATAAATTATCGAACTTTTCGACGAAAAGCGTTTTTAGGGCAGTTTTTTTCTTCTAAACTCCGCTGGAATTTTTGTAGAATGTTAAAATAAATTGGTATTGTAGTCCAATCCAATACCTAAAGATTGAGTGTTTAAAAACGCTCATGAGATACATGGGGCTCACTCCAGAAATTCCTGAACTTCAACTTTTGCCGTTTCGCTTACTACCAGTTCTAAACTTTTTACCCAATAACTCTGCAAAAGTAATTACTATGCTTCTCAAAAACATTTGTGTTTACAGCCTCATTAATTTTCTGTGTACCAATTGCTCAATACTGGTGTTGCAATGAGTACGAACAGCACAATAAAATCTGGAACTGTAAGCGCTACCGCTTCCTGCTGCCGTAAAGCGTTGTTTGACCAAGTTCAAATTAACTGAGTGATAAATGAATTGATTTAATAGAATTAGCCATGAACAAAGTGAATTGACGTAGAGCAAGGAAAGTTGTGTGTTGCAACGCACCAGATATTTTCGTGTTGGTTGTACGACAAGCCTGTAATATAGGAATTTTAATCATTTTCATTACAAAACGGCCTCAGAAACCAACCTCAGAAATTTCGGAATTCGAATTCGAACTAAGTTTTTTTTTGCTAACTCATCGTGTTGAGGGTCATGAATTACCTATGCGGTACTCAGTGGAGCTCGTGATATACGCAGGAGCCCCCCCTCCCCCCTCCCCCCAAATAAATTCCTTGACGTTAAGCAGTACCAGTTTCCGTACAGAACGTTAAGTTTCATCAAGTTAACGTAAACCTCAGTTAAAAACTGATCGTTTACAGTCGCTGTTAGGGGGGGGGGGGAGAGCTGAGAAAGTAGTGTGATGCGTCGTACCAGATATTTCTATACTCCTCCAGAAAAATCAAAATATTGTGCAAAAATCCTGTAAATTGGAAGCTGACGTCTCCATTTTGTGTTCAAATTGGACTACTTACTAGCAAAACATTCGTAGCTTGCAGTAACATAACTTTCATACAATGTAGAAATTTTGAGAATGTTTCTCCTCAAACAACTGTCTTAATTAAGTGTTAGTTACTGCGACTTCTCGACTGATCGACTCGTGACGTCGGGGAAAGTGGTGAGCTTAGTAAACTAAAAACGTTTTTACATTGAGTTTTCTCGGCATGCTCCTAACGTGCCCTATTCGGCAAATCTGACTGTCTGTAACTACTCTGGAAGGTTAGTGATAGCACTCCTATAAAGTAGAGAAGGTAATTATGAAAAGAGGATGAATTGAAAACATCAAATCAAGGGCGGTTGTTGCTGAACACATAGCAGCATTGCGGTCCCTTCGCCACAGTTGACGCCTGTCAAGGCTGTCCTCCTGGTACCCCGTTTCGAGACGATACGCAACATGTTCCATGGCAACTTCTACTTTGTTATTGGTAGAGTGCTAGGCCTCCCTTCTCTCGTTGCTATACATCGAGTCCGCTGTAAACACCTGCCAATCTCTCGTTATTGATTGGCAAGGTTTTACGTTATTATGTTTCTTCATCATTTTTTTGTGAAAGTTGTACGTACTTCACGATGTAGAGTGGTAAATGGGATTGTGGCTGCCAGAAAGGATTTAAAAAAAAAACGAAAGAAGTAGTGGGGATGTCTTGATTACTCAAAACCAGCTTTTGGGAAGTGGAAATGGAGGAGGGAATAGACAGCAGATATAACTCAGTTTGTAAGGTAGTTAGCGGTGGAAGGAGTGGTTGAGGATGGATTTTATAAATCCTGCTGAACAGAAGCCGTTTTACTGATCTCCACGTCAGAAGGGCAAACATAAGTGTTTCTGCTGGTCCATCCAGATGTATTCCATTTGTGGGCTTGCGAATGAGTTCAATACAGCTCTAGAAAATACGTGGACATTCAGAGTTACCGCAGACGATATCAGAGCTCAGTTCTTTTCCAGAAACAACCTTGTCCGTGCATCCCCAGCCTTCTCTGGCTGTATGTGCTGCTGTCACGCAGGACAAGAATTACTTAGCAATACCCTCGCTCACAAAGAACGTCCCTCTCCTCCTTACATCCTGCACATCAGCTGCGCTAAGAGTTGAATTTCTTGATATACACTTTGCATACTCTTCTTTGATCATCGTGTACCGCCTGACTTCCTTTAAAAGGCACCGAGCGATCGTGGTCTAGTGGTTATTTTTTATTGGTTCATAATTCCTTACGATATGGATCGCGTGATTTGCCGTAATTTTTAACTGAGTCAGCAGCTCTTTAAAAGCATCTCCCAACTACCTCAGTACAATTGGCGCCCAAGGGCAGATGATACTTCAGTTTCATCAGGCTCGTTGTTATGACAACTAGGCACTTTTGGAGAACGATTTTCAGATGTACGCGGTGATGTGTGGATTGGACTGCCATGAGGACTAGAAAGGGAACTTAGATTGGATTTGACAGGAGTGCCAAATGGTACGGGGCTTGTACAGCCGCAGTTGGCGTGACGGTCTGGCGAAGACTTAGGAGACTCTGGTGTTTGAGCAGACTTTCACGTTTTGCTTGACAGTGGATTATAGGGTTGGTTAGGGCGGGGAACTTCATCGTTGAGACGACTGAATTTGACGGCTGGCTCTTCAACATCTTCTCCTTTCGCTTTGACTATCCTTTGGCTACGTCTTCCGGTCGAGGGAGGAACCTCCTCTTCCGACACAATGGAAGAAACTGTTTTTCGAGTCACTCGAGGGCAGGCTAAACTTGAAGCTGCAATTGATGGCCGACCGCGGCGTTTAGAAGTTGATGGGGTGCTTAATTCAAGATCTGGTTTGCTGCGCTGGCCAGTTGCTTCTTCCTCTATTTTGGACAGCGTGGGGGAAGTCGATTTTTTGGAAGGAGGCGAAGGGCTGGGCTGTACTAAGGTAGTTTGGAGATGCTTTTGAAGAGCTGCTGACTCAGGCAAAAATTACGGCAAATCGCGCGGAGCTCCGATCCACAATATCCCCGGCTATCGTCAAGAATTATGAACCAATGTCTTAACCACTATACTACGATCGCCCGGTGCCTTTAAAGGGAGTCAGACGGTACAATCGCATTTCGCAGCGGGTTATGCGATTTCTGGGGGTTCTAGACGCCTAACTATAGTAGCGGTCGAGAGAAATGAAGAGGAAGGTCGCCCCAATCCGATCAGCAGTGTGAACCATTTACACTCTGTAATAGTCCGATTCAAGTCAAATGACTTCAAGTAGGTGCGTGCTCTTCAGGGGTTCCTTGGCCGTTCACCTGTCACAGGGACCAGCTATCAAAAAGTGGTTTCACGTAGTTGGCTGCTCCTCAAGCTAAAGTACCGCTACGTTACGACGACGAATCGCTTGTACTCTAATTTCTTCGACGGGTTCCAACTTCTGGTCTGTCGTTCTCGTGTTGAGGGCGCAGGTGGTTTCCAGTGGCCTTTCGCTTTCATCGCCCTCTCAAGAGGTTCAGTTCCCTTCAACTCGGCGTCCCTCAGGTACCGGGAAGCTGTCTCTTTCTTAGCCCCTTCTCGTCGAACTATCAAACCAGATGTTCTTTAAAGTCACGTTTTACTTCCCCCGGATTTTATTTTGTTGCGACGGGATAGCTCGAGGTTGTGAGCGAACACGGCTGAGTTTGCGTGCTGATTTGCCTGAATTTCGCGGGCTGCAGGTCGTGGACAGCTGAAATGGCTTATTCCTTCTTTCTTCGTCGGCCGTTTCGGTTTTAACGAGGTCGTATCACTTCATCGAGTCAGTAGTTAAACAATGCCGACCGGCAATCCGCGCATCAGGAGCTAGACATAATAGTTCACTTACTTTCGCACAATAATTTATTCCAATTCTTACTCATAATTCAGAAGTTTAAGCTAAGCACCCTCTCCCCCTCCTCTTGTCCAGTACATATGTTCTGAATTGATTAATGCTCCTCACGTAGCTGTCAATTTTTAAGGTATGCTAACATAACACTAAAGCTACGGCTTCAGACAAACCGGCTCCCAGAACTGGTTTTTGGGAGGGTGACCGCTAAGAGGCTGTTAATCCTCAACAGAATGTCCCATCCTGTAGTGTGTGATTGGCAATCCTCCCACATAGCGCCCCTGGCCGCAGGCATGTAATCGCGATCCTCTAATCTCTCCCTGATGCTGTGCTTGTTCTGCAGAAATCTTGCTGGCACGTCTCAGCTGTGGCTGGTCTTGGATTCATTCAGAACCAGCTGCTGCGGTGTGATACGGCACAACCACCTGCCTGCCCTGAGTTTGTGGTTCCTCTGCATGGTTCAGTTGGTGAACTCGTCCTGGAACAGCAGCAGGTCTTGGAAGGCATCTGTAGAAGAAATTAGTGGTGTTTGCTCCTTAATTTCCGAGTCCATTTTTGTTCGTCCATCGTTTTTTATGGTCTACATTTGAAATAGAATTACTTTTTTAAAAACGCTGCAAATTATTACACAACAGCTTATTATTTTCTTGAACATCTTGACGTAGTGAACGATACAAAACATGATATTACTTTAACGGGACGACGAAAATTGAATATTCCAGGCGCCTGTGGGCGCCAGCAGGCACTACGCACAAAGTGACGAGTCGTAAACTTTGGCTCACTATAATTACTGTAATTTCACTTTTTTCTGTCTAGACGCAGTCCTCTGAGGCTCATTCGACGAAGCATCTAAAAATACCTTGAAAACGATACTAAACACGGCGCATTTGCAATAAATTGGGTTTTTATTCTTTTTTTTGCCCATAACAACTATTTTAGCACTCTCTATTCACGTTGTTGCGTTGTGAAGTTGTTTGCGCTCGTGTATTCTTTCTTTGGCTGGACTTGGCGATGCCCTCGGGAAATAATGGACTAGACAACTCATCACGTTGTTGCACTAGCAACCATGTTCACTGGACTTTGCAGTTGTGTTTTTGGTTTATCATTCATTCTGAATAATACACCTATGTTTTCGGGCGGGAAAATCCCCCCCCCCCCACCCCAAAAATCTAATAGTTTACGTTTCAAGGCATCGGGATTCCAAATTTGCTGTGTTCAGGTCACATTTTGCCTTTAACGTTGTCTAAAAATTCCATCACTCGCGAATTTCCATTTTAAAACTAGTTCTCAACAATCCGATAGGACAGAACCCGCGGTTGTTAATGACTAAAAATGGTTTTACCAATGAGAAACATAATTTTGGCAGTTTTATCGCAATTACGTTGCGTTTGGGATTTTAGGCATTTTTCAATTCAGTCTCCGAGATGTACGTCTGTTTCTAGACCGAAAATATGAAATCATAGTAATTATAGTCAGCCAAAGTCTAGTAATTGAAAGAACTCAAGGGACAATACAGCGAAAGTAATCGTTTCACCATTTGCACTCCCGTCTCACCGTCAGCTCGACTCGTCATGCCGTGCCAGTTGCCTACTGGCGCCTGGAATATGTAATTCATCGTTTCATTGTAGTGAGGTCATGTTTCGTATCGTTTACTGGTATTTTTCGATGCTGAATCGAATGGAATGAGTCTCGGAGTTGTGAGACTACGTCGAGCTGTACTCTAAATTGCCTTGTGCACAGATGAGGGTAAGCAGAACCATTAGATTTGGCTGTGCGGCAACTGCTAGTACATATCATCTCAAATATCAAGTTCTCACTTAGTTCATATTCGGAAATTAAGTCCTTGGAGCCCCAGCACAGCTCTGTTACCAAACCACAGGCGAGAAGAATATAGTAATAGGGTTGGAACAGAAAACCCACCCTTTAAGCGCACCTTGTCATATAGCTCTTCGTATTGTGTCAAACCCATTGCTCTAATTCGGCATATTCACTTCTATCCTTCTATTCCTACACTATTTAAAACTCCATTTTTTTTCTTTCAGTTCATCCGGTGTCGTCCAGCCCGCTCAAATGCCCTTCGACATCGAGTTCACGATCGACGAGCCCCAGCCACTCGTTCATCCCAACTCCTAGATCTCAAGGTCGGATCTCCGGTCCGGAGAAACAGCCACAAAGGCAAGTTAACTTTAAAAATAACTTCCTACATACACCTTATAAGTGGCAAAAACCTTGTTGGGCCAGGATCGTTAATCATTTCTTAAAGGTCTTTCTATTCCTCCGGTGTTTCCAGAGTATGGCGTAAAATGCGCAATTGAACTTAGTGCATATTTTCCATCGTTGTTTGTTTTGCTAAAAAGACATGTATTTACACACTTTTTAAACGAAAAGAAAAGAATTACCAAAAATGCTTTTGGGCTAAAACGCAGAGCTTTTTGGATATTTTTGTCTAGAATTCTGTTATGGATGTTGCGACACACATATTTTTTGCCTCGTCGGCGTCTCTCTCTTTTCCGTTGGAGACAGGCTTAGGGGAAAAATTGATGAGGGGACAGCCTATAAGGGCTGCTAAGGCTTGGAACAACCGAGAGCCTAACATTCCCTTATAAGGAAGGATCTAGTCCACTCTCGTTGCCTTCATCACTTGCACTCGTGAGAGTCCTACGTTGTGAATCGTGATGAGAAAGGGCTATCAGAATATAATGAATGTTAACGGAATCAACTGATTTATAAACCGTAACGAATTTTTCAGCGGTCAACGCGTTTCTGCCGTCAGAGGCCCCCAGACCGCCGTCAGCAGTCCCTATACTACACCGGCCAAGAATAATTCTATGCTAGACAAGCTCAAACTCTTCAACCACAAAGATAAACAAAAGCAAGGTACGCATCTTTTATTTGTTTATGATTTTAAATTGGTATGCGTTTGAACCTTACTTAATAGTACAAACGTTTATGTACTCTTCGTAACTCGTTTTCTTTGTACTTCAGCGGGAAGTGCTAAGCGAACCTCAAGCTCCAGTGGTTTCAGTTCCGCGAGGTCAGAAAGGAGTGATTCTTCAACAAGTTTACACAGTGATGCCAAATCGAGGTTTGTTCTTCTACAAATTTGGTTTTTTCCAAAGCTAGTAATTTGACTATGAAAAAATTGAGAACAAAATAAAAAATTTATGAATATTTGAAAAAATTCATATTAAAGTAAAATTCTCATGTTTATTACTATTTAACGTGATACGTGTTTATTAATTGTATTTTATTTGCTTTACGATGAACATGGAACACTTTTTGATCTTTTCAGAGAACACATAACTTTTTCATTGTCTATGTCTGTTGTGGTTGTAAGGAGCTATGTGGGATTTCCAACTCGAAAGCCACTGAAATAGCTTTTGGCTGGAGGGCTCGTACGTTACTAGTCTCCCTCATGAGTGCAGGTGGGAACGTCGTTCTTCCCTTGGCCTTTGGATTGACGTTTCCACTAAGATATTAAGCGTGCTACCTAAGAGGGAACTGTGTATGTCAGCACATTCCCCAACATCCATGAATGTCTTGAGATATAGAGGTTTGAGCCAGACCACTGGACGAGTAAGTTCCTTACGGGATGTGGCGATTTCAATGCGTGGCTTTCCACGCAAGTGTTGCGCCTCTAGTGTGGAGGAAACAGGTAAACACATGCTGCTCTGCTCGACTGTATTTCTACAACAGTGAGCGACGGTTGTTGGGAGGGCATACGAACTTAGCAGCGCTGACTACTACAAAGCAAGCCTGTAAGTCCCGAGTTCGCGAAAAAGGTGATGGCAAAGAAACGTCGTCACAGTTGATCGGTCCCTCAAACACAAGTAAATGGTTAGATCAGGTGGGAAACTAGATTAAGAACTCCCAGATGGGAAGGTAAGGAATTCTTCAGGTGGTAAGACCTCTGCGGGGTATTACATGGCCCACAGCTCTCTTCCAAGAGACTGGCAAAAGACCAAAAAACCTGCTGTACCTCTGCAGGTCTGAATTCAGTGGATGCTGCAGGAGCTACCCTCTTGCATGATAGCGAAACTGCAGCTTCCATGACTGATATAACCCTCGTCGAGGGTTTAAGAACAGTCAGACTTGTATATGCCAGCACTCTTACACGTTAAAGGCGTGTTACAGCAAGTCAAGTTCATTCCTAGCTGTGAGCCATTCGGGGGCTGATGCCACCTGAGCCGCTAAGGACACAACCAATTTTGTATACTCAGGAAGTGTTCGTTCTGTACGATTGTTTGCAGTGTTATGCTCCAGCGTAGCCAAAACTGAGAGGTTGAAGATTAAATATGAGAGATGCGAAACTAGGGGAAATGAAAAGGATATAGGTATTAGTAAATAGAGAGGGAAGGTGTTGGGATACCAGAAATGAGAACTTCAAAGACTAGGAACACATTGTGTATTACGGATCATCAAAGGGCAATTTAGGGCTTCCTAGGGGGACGACAACAGGGAGAACCTTGGTTTTTTGTGGAAGGCTTAGTGGTCATATTTGGGCACTTTGTCACCTCGAATTCGGTTCATGAGTAGCTACTATATCTTACTATCACATGAGCCAATGATAAGATTGATGTCAATGAGGAGAAACAATAGCGAAATCTCTCTAGGGGGAGAATGCAGTTGCTTAGGAACAGTCCTTTCTCTAAATAGCGCTGTTCCTTGGGGATACAGCTGATATGACGTAGTTTCATTATTCTGTGTTTTCTAGTTCCATCCTTCTCATTGGGATCTTCTAACCATGTACTGAATTGAAGTGATTTTCAAACAACATTCTAAAGGAGTCGGCTAGTGTTTTGGTACCTGACTAGATCTCTAACTCGTTAATAAATTTACTGTTCGCTGACAAAAATGTTGCTTGTGTTACGTGATGTTTATAAATTCTTACATCAAGCCATCAGAAATTGGGCTTACTCGACCACCTGCATAACTCTTTTCTGTGTGCTTTCAGCTTTCCCGACAAAAAAGAGAGCAGCCAAAACGACTTGAACAAGTCAAACTTGAAGAAAAAAGTCGTCAAAAGTGAGTCGAAAATCGTTCGCCCCGGCAGAGCACCGACTAGTGGCAAACCCGTACAACAGAGCCCAGCCCCCTCGCAAGCGACGCCGCCTGTTACAACCGCTCCAATTACCTCCCAAGTCAACGCTAATTTGCCGTTGCAATACAATGGTTCAGTGAATAAATCATCGCGCCAATTCGAACAAGCAAACACTCATAACCAGAGCGGTCTTCCGCAGAGTGGACCTCAGTTGCAACAACCTTCCCTTCAACAATTGCAACATCAACAACACCAACAACAACAATTGAGACGAAGTGGCGAAGTCAAAGAAGGGAAAAGTCGAGAATCACCTCATCAGGAGCTTGCACAACCTGCCAATCCTCCTCCTTCTCCGGCTCCTTCGCCTCATATGGTAACTCATAAGCTCAACTGCAATACTAAGTTTAAACTAATTACACCTTTACTGGAATATATACCATTTCAGCTAATTACATTTACACCAGACAATAGAGCACACATAGTAACTTCAAGTATTTCATAAGTTATGTTGGTTTTGTGCAAATCCTTCTAACTTTAATTTATCAATTTTTTATTGAAGCATGACAAAACAGTTTCATACGGGTGTAATAGCGCGTGACACGTCTCAAAAAACACTGTCCGTCCAATGACTATTTAATAGATGACAGAAATAACTTCCTCAGCTCAGACCTGAGCTGCAGACCCACAATCGAGTCAAATTTGTTAGAAAATTGACTTCTAATTTCTGGTTAATTGTCTAATTATCGAACATTTTCAGTTTCAATAGACAAATTCAGTAGAAAATACTTGTCCACATTTACAGGCAAATTTGCCGCGACGCAATAACAAGAAAAGCTCCCTAATTATAATTGAATTACCTCAAGCCGAACTAGTCAGAAAGTCGCCATTAAAAATCTGACTGTGGACTCTGAAAGCTAGGGACCCCAAAAACTGATGAGAAGGCAGCACCAAAAAGTGTTTTGCACAAAATTGCCTGTTGTGAGAACTTGGACGACGTCGTTTTCATTATATTTACTTTACTTAGCTCGATGCAGTAGAAAGGAAAGTTATGTTTTCGGTTGAAGCAAAGTTTTTTAGTTTTAGTTGATCTTTACGTTTTACGGGCTACAGTGTTGGTAAAACTTGTGGTCTGGTGAGGTTAACCCCCTTGAGCAGAGTGTTAATAGAAAAGGATATACAAGCAGACTCATGACCCTTATTTAACTGCACCATCAAAACAGCCAAAACGACAAGGCTGGCGGAATTTTCTGGAAGTGGAGTGCTCTTAGAACCCCTACAGGCAAACATTACGAGTCTTTCATTGGAAAGACATTGGAGCAGGTTTTAGCTACGGTGCAATGTGATTCAGGGTGGTCTTATATTGTAGAAGATTTGGTAGTAACTCCCCGTTCTAAGGCGCTCCCCAGTGTTTTGATCAGGATAGACTTGAAAGAATCTCTGAGACAGGTTTTACTGTAGCATGAAACTTGTAATTCGAAGAGTCGGGAGATCACAACAAGACTCAAGCACTTACATGTGCACGAACAAAGGAGATCTAATTGTGTGAACTGGTTGTACAGGGAAGGAGAGAGGAGGGTGAATTAGATGTCGGAGAGCTGTGAAACGAGTGTCTATCGCGAGAATTGGGACGTTTGGGAATAGCTGTGTGCTATGGAGAGAAAATAACTTTTAGGGGTGGGAACAGGATATTTTGGAAAGTCCAGAAGGGGAAAACCTGTTGTCACTTGACTTGACTTTCCCACAGCTACAAACGAGGGGCTTGAGTTGTCAGAAATAGGTGGACTCGAGGTTTAGGGAAGGCCTGAAACAAGGTCTTCCCTTTAGGGGCAAGTGCGGAAGCTCCCTGCTCCATTAGATTCCAACAAACTCAGCCTGCGACGAACACTCAGCAACACTATTACCCTAGATACAGGAACCCAGAAAGTTGATCATAGATCCTCCGAACGAGCCAGACGTCCAATTATTGACGACTGGCGACCTCGGCAGGGCCCTTGCGACCTTAAAATCCAACGAATCTCTTGAGCCAGATAAGATAGAAAGCAATATGTCAAGGAAGATTGAATGGAGCATCTTCTGCAGCTTTCTTCGTTTATTTAATGACAGTAGAGGAGGCGTTTGTGAATTCAACTCAACCAAATCAAAAAAAAGTTATTTTCTAACCGTAAGGATGCAGAATTAGCGCTATGCAGCAAAAAACGGAAGTTATGTAATAGGCTGTCATTATTTTTTTATGAGCTTAACGTTTCAAATTCCAGAAAATAAATACCATTGGTAAAATGACAAATGTGCGTGTGTATCTGTATCACCAAGGGACGTTAAATAAGAGTATGAGCTAAATTGGCCCAAAACTGATCAAAACGCAGCACTACCGATAGGATTAATTTTTTCTTACGAAAAAAAATAAAACAACACTACAGTACCATGCAATTTTAAATGCTTTAATAAATTAAGCGAATAGCGCAATAATTGTAACAAATTTAGTAGAAAATCGATTCTGGCATGGTTCGCTCAAATGCTTTCCCAAAAAATCAATGAGGTAGTCCAATAAACTACTGATACGATGTGGGTTTAACAATGCTCATTAACAACCCTTTGAAATCCCTGAATTTCAACTACCGTTTCATTTAGTATCATTTCTCGCAGTTTTTTCCTGATAATTGCCAAAGAGTAAGCACATGTCTACGGCCTCATAAATCTCCTGTGTATCGGTTTCTCGATAACAGTCGTGTCTTGAGGAGGAAGTAACTCGATAAATTCCTGTGGAACTTGAAGCGCTAGCACATTCCAGTTCTAATGAACTGAGTGAAAAATAGATTGGATTAGTAGCTAAAGCCATGAAAGTCGGTCGACGCACAGGGGGATTGAAGAATATCGTGTGATGCGTCGCACCTGATTTTTTTTTTTGTGGTACGCCTGTAAGAGATGCTGTAGTGAAGCTTGTCGAGCGTTCCTGTTTGCACAGCACGTCCCACAAACATCTGCACTCTTTGTAAACTTGAAATGAGTGCATTGAAACTCGTGTTGTCCATGGCCTTCAATGAAATCGAAGAATATGAATAAAAAAACCCTCCAAATTATTACACAATGGTTTATTATTCTCATGAACAGCTTGACCTAGTATTACTGCTCCCCGATCCCATTCGATTCAGCATCGAATACTAGTAAACCATACGAAACATGTCCTGGCTACAATGGAACTACGGAAACAAAAGGTCTGATGATTTTGCCCTGTCGTCGGGGAAATTGGAACGGGGGCGCTTCGAGCGAACCCGTTGCGAGGCGAAAGGGGAGTTGAGCAGTTGAGCGGGTGGGCGGCGTTGCGAGGCGAGGACATTTTTTATTGAGACGGGAGGGAGGGAGGGACTTCAAACGACGAAACGTTGACTTCCGCTGTAGTTCCCGCGTTGTACTGCGTTTCGTTAATTTTTTTAACCGTTTTTGCCCATTACAACCACAGGCTTCGTCCGATCGGATTGCCGAAATGGCGGGCGCAACTAGATACCAAATCGGATTTTTGTGCGAAAGAACGAATTTTTTTTTTAGACCACGTTAAAGGCACAAAATGGCCCGGATGGGGGACGGGGGACAGCGTCCGGCAGACGGACATTACAAATTTGGAATCTCCAAGTCATGAAACGTAAAGTGTCAAATTTTGAGGGGGGGTTGTAAAAAATTTTTCGTGAACCGAAAACATAGGGTTATTATTCAGAATGAATAATAAACCAAAAACGCTTGTTATAAAAATTACTGGCGCAAACTGAACGCTTTCTTCAACTTGTGCTTTAATGGGGGAAGGAAAGTGGCAACTTGTGGGTTATACCGTTCCACTCATGTTGGAAGTAGGAAGGAACCTCCGTTGTTGAATCCAGCTCCTACACTAATGGTCCGACGTCCGGTATCAGCGTCTCGTTGGACGTACATGTCGTGAATGCCAGGCTTTATTGACACTCAGCAGAAAGCTCTTGCTTTTGGTCGTGTCGCACTAACCAACTAGGATGTAAACCCTACAATTATACACACATTTATGTATATCAAATAACGTCTGGGAATATTTCGTATTAGTTTTATCTGTCCTGTCTGCATTGGTGGCTGGTCTATGTGTGCGCACTTTTTCTTCAAATTTCTTTATTTTCCTTTTATTGTGCATGCGAGTAAATGATTGAGAATTGCACTTATACTTGCAAATAATATATTTCTGGTTGGTTATAATTCAACTCTAATGCTGCAGAGAAACACTAGTAAATCACTCTACTTCACTTCTTTTAACACCTGTGGGAAAACGAGCGTCATTCTTTCGAAGGAGTACAGTTTATTAGGTGTACATCTGCAATTACAAATTTGAATTAAAGCCTCTCATTCCTCAGTTAATTTGGCGGAATGTGTGGCCAAAGACGAGCAGAATTTAAATTTCTGTGGGGGAAAATGAAAGCGAATTACGCGTCTAAATACTCTGTGTCTTCTTTTCTTGTTGTCAGAGTCTTTGTAAACGAAGAACAAAAATTTTCCAGGATCCTGAATGATGATTTATTATTCATTTTTGCCCCAGAGGATCTTTTTCGTTCTCGCAGTGAAAGATGGTTGCGTAAATCTACTCGCTTTCTGGAGGACCTTCTTCTGGTTGTGGTACATCAGCTTCTGCTGGTGCTTCAGGTTGTGGCACTTCAGCTTCTGCTGGTCCTTCAGGTTGTGGCACTTCAGCTTCTGCTGTTGGCTCAGGTTGTGGCACTTCAGCTTCTGTTGGTGCTTCAGGTTGTGTTACTTCCGCTTCCGCTGGTGCTTCAGGTTGTGGTGCCTCTGTTTCTGCAGGGGGCTCTGCTTGGGAGGATTCCTTTTTACCAGCGCCCTCTTCTTGTTCAGTTTCATCCAATCGCTCGATTTCACCGGCCACTTGGGCTTTCAAATCGTTTTCTTTATTCGCCTGCACTTTACTTTCAGTTTCTTGCCCGAGTTTTGAAACGTTCGATTTGGCTGAAGATGATTTAGATTTCGCCGAAACACCGCTGACTCTTTGCTCGTGAACGGAGTTTGGCGAGGATTGGGGTTGGGGTTGACTGATTGCGGATTTATCGTTGGATTTGGTTGATTTCGATTGAGAGACACTCGACGAATGTCTGCTTGGCACTGATTTCGGTACGACCGCTGGAGCTTTCGCTTCAACCACTTGGGATTTGCTCCTATCGTCGATAGCTACTTTCGATTTGCTCAATCCATCTTTAATCGGGCTTTTGACCGTGTCGCCCTTCACATGGTTCGCCAGAATGGACAGGTTTTCCGTGCCTTTACCGGTTCGGTCGGCGATGGGAGCGAATTCGCAAACATTGACCACGAAGAGAGCGAAAATGATGAAAAAATAAACTGACACTGAGAGCTCTAAGAAGTAGCCCAGTGTTTCAAACATGGTCCCTTTAACTGACTTTACCCTGGTTCTTTTTCATTTCATCCCTAAAATTCAAGAAGTTTGGAAAATATTGTTTGTGATGGATCATATTAGTTTTACGTAAACTGCAACCTTGTTTCTCTGTAGTCATTCAACAGTTTGACTTTATAATCAATACCGGGGCGTCCTTTAAGTAAAATTTTGGTGTTACCTGAGTCGTAATTTCGAAATGTGCGGAATGCTCTTGGCCCTTTCTTTGGAAGCACACGTGCTCGTTCATTGTGTGCCCAGGGGCAATCATAGACTATGCTAATGTATTGACTGACTCCTATTAAAGAGACTCTAGCGATCGTGGTCTAGCGGTTAAGACAATGGTCCATAACCCGACGAATGTCAGTTTATTGGATCGGAGCTTCTCACGATTGCTGTAATTTTTGCACGGGTCAGCGGCCCCCAAAACATCTTCAAACCCCCCTCGTAATACTAATATTATAGTTAGAATCAAAATTTTGAGTTTGCTTCCACTCATTACATTCAAGGGGCTACTCAGTTCGAAAAATACTGTTTGAGGAAATAGTCTGTGTGTGTGTCCGTCCGTCCATTCAGGATCAGCTACCGTGGTGTGACATTGCGACTCAATCTGCCCCTAGGCCCAGTAAGCTTAGCGGCTGCTCTACATGGTGCAGTTGATAGACGGGAACTCAGGCCATGTCCTGACCCCTCCTACTCGTAGGTGTGGATCGAGTGGGCTTTCGAGGGCTTCCATGGAAAGGGTTATCGGGACTTTCACGCAGTTGGACTGGTGTCACTGCGATGATGTGTGCAAGAGGCGAGGATCGTAACGTTGTGGATACTACGATCGAAAGCAGGCATGTCTCCGTCCGGAGAAAGATTGAGAAGGGGTGCCCACAGGGCTCGGTCCTTGGACCAGCACTCTGGAATGCCTTCTTCGAAGGTCTTCTCAGGAAACTCATGGAGACTGACTGCGAGCTGTACGCCTATGTGGATGACTTGACTGTGCTGATCTTTGCAGAGTCAGTCCGCCAAATCAAAGCAAAAACCTACCATGTGCTCCGCACTGTCAACCAATGGTGCGGCAATGTCAAGATGCAGGTGGTAGAGGAAAAAACCCAGCTAATCCTCTTGAAAGGAGAAGTGAATAATCCACCCACAACACGCTTTGGCAGCCACAACTCCTTCTTGAAAAGCACGCCAAGTATTTAGGAGTGAATATAGGAGCGAGGTGGGGTTTCAAGCAACACCTCCATTCCCTTAAAGGCACTACCATTGCAAGGTTTACCTCACTGCGCGCCATTACTAAGGCCACTTGGGGTGTGTGTTACCACGACACTATCCTCATGTATAAGGCCATCTATCTAGGCGTGATTGGCTACTGCCCCGTTGTCTGGGGCAGCAAACTAACAGTCAATCAAAAGAGAGTATTGGCCCAATCCCAGAGAGCTGCGCTCCTGTGGATCACCAAGGCCTACAAGACTAAGGTTGATTTGGCCGTTGAGTGCATGATCGACAAGTGGAGAGTGAAACGGGAGCTTCCCCCGCTTTGGGCTGAACTCCGTGCGGATCTCACCACAGAACAGAAACTTGTCGCCATTGACAAATGGGCTCTAGAGAAATGGCTAGCGAGATGGGAATCCTCGTCAAAGGGACGTGATACGTATGAGTTCTTCCCCAACATTCGTGAACGTCTTTCAAGGAAATGGGTTGAGCCAGACCACTGGACGAGCCAGTTCCTGACGGGACATGGTGACTTCAATGTGCGGCTCCACTTCTTTTCTCTGAAAGACTCTCCACTATGCACGTTTTGCGCCTCCAGTGCGGAGGAAACAAGAAACCACATGCTGCTCCACTGTAGTTTCTACAACAGTGAGCGACGGTTGTGGGAGAGGGCAAACGAACTTAGCAGCATTGACTGCTACAAAGCTAGCCTTTAACCATTTTGCAAAGTTCGCGAAGAAGGTGATGGCTAAGAAACGTGGTCATAGTTGATCTGTCCTTTGAAACTTGCCACCCAAGTAAATAGTTAGATCAGGTGGGAAACCAGATTAAGAACTACTCCCAGATGGTACAGGATTCCTCAGGTAGTCACCTCCGCGCAATAACACACGGGCAACAGCTCTCTACCGGGAGACTGGCTAACGACCAAATACCTGCCGTACCTTCGCAGTTCTGAGTTCGGTGGATGCTGCAGAGGCCGGCCTCTTGCATATTAGCGAAACCGCAACTTCTATGACTGATATAACCCTCGTTGAGGGTTTAGAATAGTCATCAAATAAGGAAACATCTGTCAGTTCAGGATCAGCTACTGTCATGTGACATTGACACTCCACCTGCTTACCCGCTGCTCTACATGGTGCAGTTGATAGACGGGAACTCAGGCCATGTGTTGACCCCTCCTACTCTGCAGCGTGGATCGAATGGGCTAAAGATGGCTTCCATGGAAAGGGTTATCAGCACTTTCACGCAGTTGGTGTGGTGTCACTGCGATGATGTGTGCAAGAGGACGGGATCGTAATGTTGTGGATACTCGCTTTGGTAACCAATTTGAGTCGCTGACTCATGGGGGCGGTGTCAAGCGTCTTAATGCAGTCTGCAAACAAGTTGTTGGTGCATCGTCATCTGTGGGCAGGGAAGTGGAGGGAGAGCTGCACTACTGGGTTGTCTATGGAGAAAGGCTGAGGCCTGACATCATCGCTGTGGGTCCAGTCTGAAGTGATCCTGGGTGTTCAGGTTGTATCTGGCCAGCCAAGAGGCAGAAATATGATAGGACGGATCTTCGTATAGCGGTTTCAGAAGCTTGTTGAGTGAAGTCAGGTAATATCAGTGTTGCAGCACTGACAGTGTCCTGGTGCAGGGCGAGGCGCAAGAAAAATGCTGAGATGCGTCGGCTGGGTTTGTCAGCAGGCATTCTCCGAGGTATCACCAGGCGTGTGTTGCTCAAGTTGTATCTGAACTGGTGGTCATTCTATCGTCGAACATCCTCAAAATCATATTGACGGTCCCATCAATTACCTTTAAGTCTTCAATCAATAAAGGCTGGGGCATACGTAGCAGCAGATCAATGAAATCCGGAATTTTAGTCTCCATGCAGAAGTTACATTTTACCTGTTACTTTCCGCTACCCGAAGGGAAGGAAAGTATAGTAATCGACCCAAAAAAAAATTTGGGTTTTCTTCAGATCTTTACGTTTTGAGGCCTACTGAGTCTAAAAAACCTAATTTCGGCGCGTGGTCCGTGTGTGTGTGTGTGTGTGTGTGTGTGTCTATAGTTCGATTTGTGGGAGAACGACTGATCCGATTGAGCTGGTTCTTTTTTTGTTTTTTTCGTTATTTTTTGTAGACACCAAAATAAGGTTATGGACGATTTCGACCGAAGGGAAGGGGGGTGGGGGACGAAAATGTACCAAAAACGAGAGGTTTTCGCATTTTTCTCGAAAACGGCTCTAACGATTTTGATTAAACTTTCACATTATCTTCTACTAATCAATACCTAACTTTTCTTCTTCATACATATCTCCATGAAAATACGGTGAACGGAGATATAGGCCCATGAAGCAAAAATAGGTTTTTTACGCTTTTTGGCAAAACGGCTTCAGCGATTTTCACCAAACTCACACGATGTTTTCAAATATTTAATACCAACATATTCTTTTCAATAAATGTTCCTGTGACGGTCCATTGAACAGAGATAAAAATCAAAATGGGTCGAAAATAACGTTTTTTCTAACATTTCCGTAAATTCCAGGGTAACTTTTTCACCAGATGTGATAAATCCTAATGGGGTGTCTTTTAGTCACCCATACCAACATTTCGTTCTCTATAATTATTTCTGTATATGTATGTTGAACGGAGATATAAGCCAAGTTAACTCAGAAAAGGAGATTTGTCGAATATTAATTTATCGGTATTCCAATTTTCTCAAAAACGGCTCTAACGATTTCGATCAAACTTTCGGAGTACTCTCAGCTAACTAGTCCCTACATTTTGTTCTCCATAAATGTTCCTGTAAAAATGCGTTGAACGAAGATATAGCGCCCGCCTATGTAGGTGGTGTTCGAACTTAAAGAGGTGGCGGAAAGTTGTGTGTTGCTACGCACCAGATATTTTCATATAGTATTCGTTGTTCCCCTGTAAACATGCATTTTCCTGCTAGTTTACGTACTATGGTCAGCAATGTACCTTGGATAGGAGTTTGGTGGTACACAAATTGAGTTGGTTGCACATATGTGCTCGCATCACGGTTTTAACCGCACGAGGCACTCATCTTGTCCACTCAGTTGATCTGTCTCTGGTCTATCATTTACGAATGTTTTCACTCATATTAATATCACTGGTTGCTTTTGGTTACTAGCAATTGACTAAATCTCTTTTAAGGGTACTTATGCATGCTCACAAGCTAGATCTTGTGGAGAGGTGATGTTTCGACACGAATCCAGGTTGAGTAGTCTGCATGTAAGGGCTGAGTGTGGTCTTATGACGTATTATTTTGTATAGTTTTTTTTTCTTAATTTTTTTATCTTAGCAGAAGTACCCTTTTAAGGTGCACATGTTGAATAAAAGATGTTTTAAGGCGATAAGGTTGTGTTAGATATCGTAGTGTGGGATATTTATGTGTGGTTAACTCTGTAGTTGCTTGTTCTGAACCTGAAATCTTCGCTTTACTAACCCTGCACTCTGCATTATGGGATACCAAGGTCTGGAGCTTCTTTGAAAAATACCTCCTGCACTCAGCTTTCGTCGCCTAGTCGAGTAAAATTGTTCGAATTGATGTTATTTGACAGCCAACGGAAGGAATGCAGTGTATCAACGAGCCGCTTCGTGTGGCAGGGGGCGGCACCGCTTTACCTCTCAAAGCCTGCGGAGGGATCCCAAAGCTAACTGCCGTCGTCAAGGGGTATTCGAAGCCTACGCATCCTGTGGCACCGTTGCCGCCTGCTCCTACCCCTCAGGAACCGCTCTACGCTGCTCTCGAAAAAGAGAAATCCTCCGGCCTTAAAACGGATTTGAATGGCGAGTCCAAACTCGACAGTCAGCCTCTCAAACCTGAGAAGGTGACTAATCTGTGGAAAAATATTTGTTTACTATTCTATTTCTGTTTCCCATTGTTGTACTTCATCATCGGTTGATTTATTTTTGCCTGTTAGCTTTTCACTATATTGTTCAGTTGACCTATTTAACCGTAAGCGTCACAGGATGGCTATAATTAGGTTGAGTTGGGAGTAGTTACTTCAATGCATCGTTATTCTGTCATAGCGTTTTAGCTGAGTATGCAGATCTTAAGAGCATGGGTGATGTCGACTTATATATGATACTAATTTGTTAAGAATGTACCATGAATATGTACTCAATGCGCCTGCAGATGTTGAACACCTTGGGACATCCAGCTTTTAGACAAACTAATTTATGTTGTTTTGCAATGAAAATTTCCCATACCAAACTGCAGTTGTCAAGGACAATGGACGTTTCAACTTGTTGGGGGGGCTTGTAACACTGGAGGTTCTCTGGTAGGGACCCCTGTTGGATGTGGCCATAAAGAGATCGCTTTGGTTGGGAACAGATCTTTCAACAAAAGGAGAATGTGGATTGTTTATCCCACTACGCTGAACTTGACGCTCATAAAGGTCCATCTATAACGTCGAGGTGTTGCGTTTGTGCCTAAGATCATGGTGCAGGCTGCTAGATACTTCCAAAAACCGGATAAACATGACACTTGGTAATATTACTGTGTAAGAGAGCGTCAACATAGCTATCAACACAATCTACCATTTGATCTATATTGCAAATGGAGTTCCTGCACTTGCTACACACAGAGATCCTTCACAACTGCAGTTTGTGATTGTAGGACTTTAGTTTTGGAGTTTGACCAGGCTTCACTCTTTCTTATGATCATAGTCGGACCTATCTGGTTAGGAGCAGCAAATCGAGTTCTAAGAAACGGCCATGACTGTAGAAACTCGTTCCTTTTAATGTTGCCGCGTTGCCATTTATTTAAGTCATAATTCATAGATTTTAGCCACATTAGTAGTTAGGGGTATGATACAGCTGGGATGAGTGACATAATCCCCCTCCCCCCACCCGCCAGTCAATGTATGACGTCATCCCCCCACCACCTCCTCTGATCTGACGTCCCCCCCCCACACGCCCAACTACACCTGATCTGACGAACACACCCCACTACAGCTGGTATGACGGCACCCCCCCCCCCTCACTACTACAGCAGATACAGCGTTCCCCCAACCACTATGAATCCCCACGTGTGACGTCATGCCCCCACAATTATCAATCTCGTAATTCGCGTAATGTTTACTAGGAGCGTAGGGTGACCATTTTTCGCGCAATTACGTCTCAAAACAAAAAAACGTCTCGGCTCCACGTGTGCTCGGGATTTATTTAGCGTGAACTCGTGTGGGAGGGAAATTGGGGGTAGGAGGTAATTAGGCGTTAGCGCGATAATTAGTAGGGGTATGACGTAGATCCACTCAGAAGTTACGCCAATTGTGGGACCATGACGTCACACGTGGGGATTCATAGTGGTTGGGGGAACGCTGTATTTGCTGTAGTATTGAGGGGAGGGGGTGACGTCATACCAGCTGTAGTGGAGTGTGTGACGTCAGATCAGGTGTAGTGGGGGTGGGGGTGACGTCATACATTGACTGGTGGGTAGGGGGAGGGGGGATTACGTCACTCATCCCAGCTGTACCATACTCCTAACTACTCACATTCCTATCGCTTTTAATTGGCAGCCCAGAGCAATTGCTTTGTGAATTTCAGCTTTCTCTTTGAAATTGGCCTTGCGTTGACTCATTTTGCCCCAATTATTTCTAAACCGAACTCTACACTAGTAGGGCAGTTCCCTTGGCACTGTCTACGAGGATCCATAGCGTCTTGAACAGATCTGAAGGAAAATTGAATGCACAACACTCAGTACTGACCTAAAAAACGAATATTCGCTACCGCTGTTGTCATGCAGTGCTAAGAATGGTGAAATGTGCTGATCCTTCATGACAGGAAGTTTAAAAAAATACTTTTGCACAAATAAATTATAAACTATATTGATTAAAAGGTAATGACTAAGAGAAATTGAAGCTCATGGACTTACTGCCCTTTCAGTAAAAAATGTCGGCCTGGGGAGGCGAAGAAAATGTATGAGGTATTGGCCTAATTCCTGTCCCTTTACAATAGTCCCAGAGAAATGCAGCTGTGAAGGTGTGCACATTTTCCATGAGCTACAAGTGGCAAACAGTCTGCGTACGTGAGTATGATCCTCGGAGAGAACGTGCCAGAACACTGCATCAGACAATCTGGAACGCTGCAGGAGTAAGACACTCCAAACGCTTTGTCTCAGAGCAAACAAGTGAGACAAGACACACTCTACTGAGGATGGAGAGGAAGGACTTAAGGCAGATTGTTGGGATCACCGGGCACTGCAGAATGAACTAACACTTATATGTTATGGGTATAGTCGACACCCCTCGATGTAGGTGGTGTGGCACGGATGAAGAGTCTCCCTACCATGACCAGGCCCATTGTCGGAGACTTGAGAGGGAGCGACTTTCGGTCTTTGGCACCACTTCTCCCAAGATGGATACCAACGAGGGCTCCTTCAGGAACTCCCTGGATTTCCTCAGAAAGTTAGACATTGACCTGTAAGACTTTAGGACTGGGACAATAGGCCATCTGGCCACAGTGCACATCCCACCACTGGGACAGTCAGAAGATTATATATATGATCCTCGGTACTTCAGCCAGAGTGGCCTTTTTGTAACTTCCACATTCAGTAGAGGTCACTCCAACGCTTTACCAAAAACCTTAGGCCAGTCCAATCAAATAAAACACAGTAAGGAGCCCAGAGAAAAGGACTCTTAAATCGCTCTATCGTCTTAATCGCCTCCCCTTCGCATTGGCTGGGTTTTGCCGTATAATGTGGTAGTTGTTTTTACTGTGAAGAGGGGTGAAACCTAATTTATCCTCTCTGTGATGGAAGCCGTCAACCTCAACGGTCTGAAGTGGAGGGATGATTAAATTGAACGTACCTGTTTGGCGGACCAGTCTTCTCTGGCTGATGAGATACTGTAAAGACATCGTTGTCTGTCCGTTAAGTCTGTACTCCCAATCACTTCAATATCTGGAGGGACGATGTTTCATTTTGTGCAAGCATCGTGTGATTGTAAAGAAAACAGGCGTCCTGTATATTACTTTTTTCGACAGTAGACCTGTTTAAGGTTTAGAGTAAGAATGATAAATTAGCCCCTCAGATGAAAGTAATGTGTCGCTTCCTTAGGTGTAGTTTAATAGGGAAGCCTGCTTGTGGACTTGTGTTATAACACTTGCGGTTGCAAAAGTTTCACAAAAGCCGTAGCCATGCCACCTAAGGAAACTGTGTAGTCTTTCAATTGTTGAGGATGAGAAGGCTATAAGTCTTGATGGAATGCTTCATTCTGTTTTCATGTGCATCACGCACTAGCCGTGGGGTTGGGTTGTTCCATATTTCTCAACCTTTAGCTTTTTCTCGCCTCATAAGCAACTTCTAGATCTCTGCACATCTCTCGGGGTTATTGAGCATACTATGGTTGGCCTTGGTCTTCACCCAAAAACAGCTGCAGTGGTGGCGCAAAGTTACTTAGGCCAAGTAATTATTCAGAGTTGGGGTTTGTTCGAATATGAACTCAGTCTGCCTGCTCCCTCTACTCTTGTGCGTTCTTGAAGGCCATTTGTTTTGTGGATCTGGGTTATTATATATTTAAAACGTGTTGTGCAGATGTATTCTAGGACTAATTTAGCCTGTGTCAACCCCCATGATGCATTCTGCAAGGTGGCGCCGTATCATCTGAATATTCTGGCTTTGACACAAAGGAAGAGAGACATTGCTAGATTGCTACTGAGCCACTGATGCCTAACACCACTACTGTTAATAGTTTGCTGTTGGTGATCTCTGTAATAACGCATTTAAATCCTCATTTGTTACATATTTCAGCTGGAAGTGGTGTTGGAAAAAAGTCACGAACGACAAACTTCGCTCGATGAGTCGGAGGATGGCGCAAACGTGAAGCCCATGCCACCGATTCTACCTGGATACAATAAACGACCTATTGCCATTTTGCCTCGAACAATCCCTTTAAACAGGAGCCGCGGTAAGTATTATCCACCTTCCGATCTAGTCATTCTCCCCGCGGAGTAAAGGAGTCAGTAACAGGTTAGCAGCATTCTGGCTGAACAGCCTGATTATATTAGGCTTCCTACATCTTTGGCTGCCTGGTAGACATCCTGTAGCAGCTTCCATTTTCTTATTGCCCTCAAAATTAAACGCTCTTGCATTCTTCACAAACTGTGGCAAATTTCGGAATTAGCAGATTGTTGGTTATAGTCACGTACTTTAAGCATTTCGCTTTTCGTCTCTATTAAGTGGGAAGTACGTGCAAATAATGATGTTTTTGTCCCAGTAGCATTAGTTATGAAGCCCGCTACTAACATCTGTGGACAGGTACTCGCCCAGCAGCAAGGAATAGTTGAAATAGTTCTACGAGTAACTATTCCAAGGGATGCTGCTCTCATAGGGAGTTACAGCTCATGCTCCTTGCTTTCTGCAGCCAGGTGGATTGAAACTACGCATGCTATTACTATGGGTGCCTCCTGAGACTGTAAACAGGTGATACGAAAGGAGCACCTTGTTTGGATTGAAATCACTCTTTCCATGTTGTCTAGTGTACCAGCAAAAGGGGTCTTTTTTCTTTCTCATCTTGTGCAGGTAACTTTGGAGATTTGTGTGCCCCATCAGGAACTGACTTTGATAATACTAACCTCACCATGCTATCACTCTGCCCAGGGGCCAAACTTGATTATAAGCCAAGCAGTACCTCCTCTGTTTCTGAATCCTGTCAACTCTGTTCTCCTCCTCCCTTTTTTGACTTAGGTCAATCACTAAGCCCCGCCTTAAGTAAACTCTTCGACACTCAGCCCAGCAGGTCGATGGGCCACTCACAACCCTTCTCTGTGTTCTATGGAAGTGTAGCAGCACTTTCCTCACTACCGTCCTGTATTAGCAACGCCTCTGAGGCTCTCAGTCGCTGTGTGTTACCCATCGCCCTGGCGAGGCTGTTCTCCACAGTGAGGCTATTCCGTGCTGAGTGTGTTACGAGAGGTTTGGAAATGTTGAGGCTCAGGCTCTATACCCCGAGTTTCCTCGGCATATGAATCATTGCCTTCAACCACTAGACTACGATTGCTGGGGTGCCTACAATGCCCACTAGCCCCCCTTACTGCTAGTTAGGTAGTGATAATTGTTTTCCCCTACATTAATTGAGGTATTGAAAAACAGTTGTACCGAAAAGTTTATACCTAAATAACTTTATTAATTTTTTTCTTAAGGTGCGGCGTATCGACCCCTTGACACATATCCTCGAAGTAACACTGAAAGGAACTTTGCTGAGTGTGATTTTGGCAGCCCACCTACAGCATCAGGTAACAATTATTCGTTATCAGTAAGAAAAAGAAGTGGAATCTAACCAAACGTGTGCAGGATCTTCGTGCACATATTCCTTCATTAGCCCCTGCACGTTGTTGTAGTTAACGCTGAACACCCTGTTATACTTGTACTTAGTGAACTATCACTACTCTATATTTCCCATTGCTTGTGTTTGTTTCTGAGTTCGACTCCTGATCATTCCTTTTCGTTGAGCAATAGTTCTTTCCTTTTATTTCAATTTGTATCAGTGCCTTCTTTGGGCGTGATTGGCTACTGCCCCATTGTCAGGGGTAGCAAACTAACAGTCAAAGGAGAGTATTGGCCCAATCCCAGAGAGCGGCGCTCCTGTAGATCACCAAGGCCTGTGAGACAGCATCCACTGATTTCTGGCCAGTTACCCATTGACTTCGTCATTGAGTATATTAGTGAAGTGAAAAGGGAGTTTCCCTTGCTATGAGCCAAACTCCATACAGACCTCTCCACTGTGCAAAACCTTGCCAGGTTAATTGAATAGGCATTAGATAAATGGCAAGCGAGAATCCATCCTCAAAGGCATGTGCCAAGTATGAGCTTTTCCCCAACACTCGTGATTGTCTTCAGCGAGCGTGGGCTGAGCCAGACCGCAAGATGAGCCAGTTTCTCATGGGACATGGCGACTTCAACGACCGATATAACTCTCTCCTGAGGGTTCCGGACCAGTCATATTGATAAGAAAACAGACCTGTGATTTCAATATGCGGCTACACTTCTTTTCTCTCAAAGACCCTTCTCAGGAACAAGAAACCACGTGATACTCCATTGTAGTTCCACCCAGGTTGTTGGAAAAGCTGCCAAACCTTCCAGACGACTGCTACTTTTCACAGTTGACAAAGAAGGCTATGACAGAAAACTTGCTCCACAGGAGATGATCTGTTCAGTCTTTCTTAACATAATGCTTTCTACCTTATCTGCCCTCAGATTTAAGGCATTTTTGACAGCATCGTAAAGTCCATCATTGTACTAACAGTTGAACTCTTTTTGCAGGATACATGTCAGACGGGGAAATCCTCCACACAAAAGCGTGCGACGTGCAAGACGGTTATATGTCTGAAGGAGGGACTACTTTGTACTCAAGGACTGATTCAAGGTAAGTTTTTCGCATTTATTCAGATTTCCGTTAAACGAAGGCTCAACGTTACGAGTTATTCAGTGGGCAACAAACCAGTAACTCCTAGTACATAGCCCTGCACATGAGGAAGGTGTATATTCAGCATATATAGATGCGATTTTGCCCTCAAGAGATGGGATCCATTGACAGTCCCAATAGTTGCGACAGTATAAATGAATTCATTCAGGCAGTATTTAAATATCAGCCAGAGAATGTCAAAGATTGAAAACATAAAAGAATTGGCAAAAATAATAGTTTGAAATGGTCACAATACAGTAGAACAGTGAATTCAGTTATCAGCTAGGCCCAACCTATTGGTATTTGTCCAAGTAGTAGTAAATTGGCTTCAACAAACGTGAATGGGCAGTCGTGGTCCACCTGAGATCTGTAGCTGCTCGATGAATCTTTTTTAGTTTCACCTCGTGTGGGAACTGCGACAAAGTGTTGGGCGCTGCATGGAACTGAAATTAACCTCTGGTGTATTCATTGACTCCAGCCAACATAAAGTGACCCCTGCTAACGAGACTACAAAATTAAACTGTTGCTTTCGAATTGTCCTCAACTTAATCACTCATAAGTGGCGCATCACTAGTATTCTAAGTGTGCCTGCCTTCTCAGCTGTCACATCAGATGAAACCCATGTTTATTATAGGCAAGAAATGGTTTACAAATTTGGCTGTTTTCTGTTTTATTACTTTTGTGTAGGTATTTTTTTATGCTGAGGCGAATAGGACGGGAATTTCTGCTTGACACACGCAGTTGGGTCATTTTATGTGTTGTACTCCTTTCCTCACCATCAAAAAGTTTTTATTACTGTTATATTATATGAGGCTATACACTGTAAAAATATTATCCATCTCCAGAGAACCATTTTTGACCAAAACACATATTTAGGAATGATAACTACACTAAATATAGTTATTTTTGATTAATTTGCCTCATAACATTGGTGTGCAGACCGGCTAATTTGAGCGAATTTGATTCACTGATTTTGTCACAATCATTTGCCTACACTCATTTTTTTAAAAGGGTCGCCATAAATGGGATCCAAAAACAAAAATTAATTATGATTAATGAAATGGTAAGGGCGCCCAGATTACCCTACGCCAGCTCAAATAAGATAAGAGAAAGTTCCACAGTAAAACGCCCATCAGTTCAGATACGACTTCGCATAGCCCCACCCCCCTACCTTGCATAACGCCTGCTGACACACCAAGCCGACATCTTACTGCTTTTTTTGCCCTAAGACAGTCAATGCAGCAGATGCGGATGTTATCTGCCGCGAGAGCCACATTCCTTCTTGTGTTATTTGCGCTTCTTGGCCAGTCTGCTTCTTTATCAAAGTGACTATTCCTCAACACCCACAAGAGAGTTATATCGGTTGAAAGTACTGGAGGTTGTGGTTTTCGCAAGAATGCGAGAGCACCAACAGTCGCTCAGCGTCACTGAACCCAGACCCGTATTAGGTTTTACGTGATATAATGGCCAGGCCTGCCTTGCTCCCAATTAAATAATTGCCAGTGACCAAAGGAATTCAGTTGGTAACAGCCCTCTTTCTCTGTCCCACTGTTATTACTTAACTTGGCTCTACACAGTAGAAAGAAAAGTTATGTAATCGGCTGAAAAAAATTTTTTTTTTAGTTTTCTTCAGATCTTTACGTTTCAGACCCTCCTGAGTCCGAAAAGCACTATTTGGGAAAATGGTCTGTGTGTCTGTGAACAATTTTTAGAGAAAACCACCGTGCCAAAACAGCTCAAACTTGATATCACGCCCGCAGGTTACCATGGGACGCCAAAATAACGGTATAAACAAAATCCACCGAAATTTAACTATAGTTATCATAGTGATCAAAACATCAAATATTTGTTTTCTCAAAAACGGCTGTAACGACTTTGATCAAACTTTTTATATTGGTAGCTCTCAATAAGGCAATTATAGCATGAAATTCCCATTTGTGAGAAAATGATGAGAGCAGCACAATAAATTACCAAAACTTTCGACGAAATCGATTTTAGCGCGGTTTTTAGAGAAAACAACCGTACCAAATCAGCTGAAACTTGATGTTTAGCCTACAGATTACCATGAGACGCAAAAATAAGGGTATAGGTAAAATCCACCGGAAGTTAACTATAGTTATCATAGTGATCAAAACACCAAATATTTTTTTTCTCAAAAACGGCTCTAACGATTTTGATTAAATTTTTTATATTGATAGCTCTCAAAAAGCCAATGATACCATAAAATTCCCATTCGTGGGAAAATTACGAGAGCAGCACAATAAATTATCAAAATTTTCGACCAAAAGCGTTTTTCGCGCGGTTTTTTCCTTTTAAACCCCGCTGGAATGTTACTAGAATGTTAAAAAAAAGTCGTGTTGTAGTCCAATCCAATACCTAAAGGGTGAGTGTTTAAAAACGCTCATGAGATACATGGGGCTCACTCCAGAAATTCCTGAATTTCAACTACTGCCGTTTCGCTTACTACCAGTTCTAACAGTTATTTTCCAATAACTCTGCAAAAATGATTACTATCCTTCTTCAAAAAATTCTTGTTTACAGCCCCATTAATTCTCTGGGTACCAATTGCTCAATAATGGTCCTGCAATGAGTACGAGCAGCACAATAAAATCTGGAACTGTAAGCGCTACCGCTTTTTGCTACCGTGAAATGTTGTTTGAACAAGTTGCACATGAACTGAGTGGTAAATTAATTGATTAAATAGAATTAGCCATGTACAAATTGAATTGACGTAGAGCTAAGGAAAGTTGTGTGTTGCGACGCACCAGATATTTTTGCGAGCGGATGCAGAAACTGAATGGCAGCTGAAAATTCTTCCACTCTGTCAGTACGTCAGTAACAAGGCTTGCTTTTGGCCTGGTAGAAATAGCACTGGTCTGCAAAAGCCTTACCGCGCCCAGGTATGCGGTTGTGTTAGTGGGTATGTGGAGAGGAAGTGGAACTTCTATTGCAGCAGTGGAGCGTGGAGCGAATGTTAATGGCCCCTGTGGACGCAAAGCGTTCATGAACTTGTCTCTGCAGTTTCTGGAGCTTTGAAGCCCGACGGCTTCCACTGTACTGAAGACGCACGTGAAAACACTGGGCTTATTAACCCCTTGTAAGGCCAATCCATCGTTCTTTAATTGACCCCCCCCCCCATCCGGATTTACTGCACATCTTGCATGCCTACAGAGCTGTGGGTTGCCTTGTGCAGCGCATATTCAACATGTGAGCTGCTTTTCCAGTATCACCCCAATATTTTTTACCTCTGTTGCCACCTGAAGTCTCGCTCCTTTCATAGTGGGAGGTACTTATTCGAGTTTTCTTCGTTTAGTCAAAAGACCATGGTGATTTAGGCCGGATTGATGTGTAGTCCTTGCTTGTCGCACCTCCCTTGGATGATACACAGCACACTGCATCCGTATTAGGTTCATTCCAACCTCAATCAGCCTAATGTCAAGTAGTGTGATTATTGGAATCAGCCCTAAATATCTTAAAACATCTCACGGGGCTTAGTCTTTTGGGAATAGTAGAGCCCTTTGATGAGTCAAAAATTGCAAAGTAAAAATTGGACGTCGAATTCAGTTATTTCCTGTAGACACAGTGCTTATTATTTATTATTGCCCATGTTGGCAGAACAAGCTACGCAACTTGTAATTACCTATTTTTACAAAGACCTGATAGTCCCCCCCCCCCTCCCTAACTGTTCTTTGTACTCTTGTATCTTCTCCAATTTAACTAGAAACAATTTGTCAATCAGGTTGGAGAGAAAATTTGATTAAAAGCTGTATTTACTTATTGCAAGGTTCTATGCTAGGCAGAAATGGTTAATAACGCCTGTCTCAGGCCTGCACCCTGGCATGAGGCTTACGCAAAAGAGCTGAGAGCTCGAATATCTCATCTTAATGGCAATCAGTTGAGTTGCCCCCATGCCCACCACAGCTTGAGCTATGTGAGGAAGAACGTGGTAAAAATCCGCTAACTTGTAGGTCGACGTTTTTTCGTGCGTCGTCGTCCAGAATTTTTCGTCAATGCGATCCCTCGAGAGACACAAAGCCAAAAATACGGACGCCGCCGCGATCATAGAGGGTTTGACTGAGCAAAGTTGGTAACTCAAAAGTGAGGCGTCCGCGAAGAATTTGGCGTAGCAGTGTTCCATCGGGCTGGCGTCTAAAGTCACAATGGTTGCCATTTAGTAACGATGTACTTTGCAATTATAGAAGAAGTTTCTTCTTCAAAACTGTCACATTACTAGGTATATTAATGTCCAAAACAGATTAGCTGTAGAAATTAAAGAAAATTCCAGCTCTATTGGAAGTGAAGATGTACTATAATAAATGCCAATAAACGAAAACATGTGTTGGTCGTATAGTAGATTCAGCCTAGGAAATATAGTAGGTTTAAGTAGGGCGAATTGACGGGAGTTTCAAGTGTCTTTTCTGCTAATTCAGATTGTCCCTGGTGACTGTTGCACCAGGTCTGTTGAAAAAGTATCTCGAATTATGAATTTCCACGAGCTGCGTGTTCACTTTTAGTTACGAGGTCGGCCATTATGAATTTTTACCTCATTTTAACATCTATGTTGATTGAAAGTATTTTGGCTTGTCTTGAGCACAGTTGAATTACTATAGAGTTGTTGAATTCTGTCCACAACGTCCAAATTTACTATAGAGGGGCATAACTGGGCGTCCCATCACGGATTTATGGGTATGATGTAGAAACCACAGCTCTCCATCTCAATGGAAAATGAGAGCTAACCGAAAAGAGCGGCACCAAGTTGTTTTCATAGATTTCAAGGGCGAGGTACGCCACGAATTCTTGCTGCAGGCTCGTACGGTCAATAAGGAATACTAACTGCACGTTACGTGCAATTTAAACGTCCGGATTTGTGGAGGGACGAAATTAGGCTTTTGTACCATAACAAAACCCTTGCTCACAGGTCATTGCTTGTGAGAATTTTGGACCGAATGCTGTGGCCATCTCATACGGCATACAAATTATACGTGGCCGTCCACTGAGGTACAGCTCATTTGCCTTAAGCCCCTGCCCTTTGAATGTTCAGCATTTGTGGGAATACACACTATTGAACTGATACAAAAAACCCTGCAAATTATTACACAACGGTTTATTATTCGGATAAACAGCTTGATCTAGCATTAATGCTCCGAGACCCATCCCGTTCGATTCAGCATCTAAAAATATCAAAATGAAACCCAAAAAAAGGTCGGAAAGAACTGAATCGTAATATTAAAATAAACAAAAAAAAAAAACGAAAGTATCTAGAAAAAACTGAATTTTTATATGAAAACACGCATGCTAAATATTAATATCAAAGTGTAACCAAAAATCTATGAAAAAAACCAAAATGAGAATGAAACGAAAGAATCTAAAAAAATTGAATCGTATTAAAACCAAAAAAAATGAAACGAACGAACTATTAAATGAATAAACCAAAAATAAACGAATAATGAAAAGTTCAATCGAAGATAACAGATATTTTGCTAACGGAAATAGTTGAGACGGAGCGAAACAGTCATTCGTGGAGGTGAAGACGAGAGCAAGACAATCGGACGATAAAGAGACAAATCGTAATGCCAAAGGTTGAATACGAAACACGAGCGCTTCCTAGAGGAAGAAAAAAAAAAAAATTGGGCGAACCCGTTGCGAGGCGAGGGGGCAGCATTGCCAGTTGAGCAGGCGAGCGATTTCGTTGAGATGGGCGGGAGGGAGGGAGTTCAAACGACCAAACGTTGACTTCCGCTGTAGTTCCCGCGTTGTACTGCGTTTCGTTAATTTTTTTAACCGTTTTTTGCCCATAACAATCATGGGCTTCATCCCATCGGATTGCCGAGATGGCAGGCACAACTAGATACCAAATTGGATTTTTGTGCGAAAGAACGAATTTTTTGGACCACGTTAAAGGCACAAAACAAATTTGGAATCTCCAAGTCTTGAAACGTAAAGCATCAAATTTTGACCGGGGGGGGGGGGGGGGTGTGTGAAAAATTTTTCGTGACCGAAAACATAGGGTTATTGTTCAGAATGAATAATAAACCAAAATGAAAGGTTTAGGAGGGGTGGTCATTTGTGATGAATGAATTGTCAAACGGGTTTGCTTTATATTTTTTAATCCTCCCCCCTCTTCAGACACGCAGGGACTCTAATTTGAAGCAGAAATGTCATCGGTTCTGAAAATTAGCTGTAATTCAACTTTGTCACACAACGTTATTGGCTTCAGATTAGTATACCGTGCTTGGGCAAAGTGCAGGGCCTCGTGCGTTTTGATTAAATGTTGGGGACATATTGGGCACATCGCGCTTCAGGATCTGGGGTTGAAACTGGGAGAACGTTCTACTTTAGGAAATATTCAACCATATCGATAAATATTCTTGAGTAACCTTGTGGTATTCCAGGCCGTTTCAATTTGGTTTCCAGTTTCGTTTGGTCGTCTCTAATCCACTACGTTACACACAAAGTTGAAAACACACGTTCCACGCAGGTTGTACCATCGGTTACTTATCGTTATGACCATGGCTTCTTACAAGCCCATAGTTTTGCCCTGGCAGGCCTGTTTCTGCATCGAAGTGACAGTTCCTTAACACTCTATAGAGAGTCATGGAGGTTGTGGGTTAGCAATAGCGCAGGAGCCTGGACACTCGCTCAGGATCCACCAAACCCAGATTGGGAGCTAGGGCAGGTTGTCTTTTTTTTTTTTTGACCCGAGGGCGTGTGGGACAAGTCCCTTTGTCACTGCGGCCGCATATGGGCCTATTGTAACGCTGGCCCCTTCTTAGTAGAAAGCGTTGTACATTCCCGCCCCCCTTAGGAAGCTGAGTATGTCCTTCACCGCAGAGTCCGCTACAGTTTGGGGTTCAGTGGTCCTCTGACCAAAGCATTCAAAGCAGTTTGCTGCCAAGGCAGGGCATTCACAAAGGATATGCTCTGCCGTCTCCTCCTCGCCACACAGTCTGCACTCCACTGCCTCTGAGATGCCCATTTTGCTGAGGTGGTATCTGAGTGGGCAGTGCTCGGTGAGGAAGCTTATCAGTACTCTCAGATTTTGTCTAGAGAGTGTCAGCATCGCCTTCGCCCTTTAACAGGAAGGCGTGACAAGCCTTTTCGCCTGTTTTAGTCGTGGCTGGCGATGCCAATGGGCGCCATTTTCCTGTATTCCTGTTCAGGTGACTTTTCGTCAGACCCACGTGTGGTTCAGGCTCGATGGGTAGGGATTCTGTACCCCCCTGTGAGCTGGCACCCAAATGAGGGAAAGCCTGTTACGGGCGCCGAGCTGCTTGAGCGCATGGAGGCATTCCCATGCCAGCTCAGACCTAAAACTATAGGCTGCAATGGCCTTTAAGGCGGCCTGGCTGTCTGAGAAATTGTAGATCCGCTTGCCCTTGAGTCCCTTGTTCAGGATCTCTTCTGTGATCTCTTGGGTTTTGCCCATTGTTCGCGGCTGCTTATTCAGTCAGCATGCTGACCTTATTCACAGCTGGCCTCAGACATGCCCCTGGGGACAATGCCGTGGCCGTTCCACTATCCACAACCCGTGGTCGCGCCTGGTAGCATGGGCATGCTCCTGGGAAGATAACCCAGAACCAGGCAGGTTGTCATTTAACCAGTCTCGCCGTCGAGATCTCACTGCTAAATGGTAAACGTTGAATAAAGTTAACTTATATTTACCACTGGCTTTGCTGAGCCTCCTGACAAAATGTATTGCTAATGGCTTCCCCAGCTGATAGTCAATGGATCTTAAAATGGTGCGTTCAATTCTTTTAACGTCGTTTTCTGTCCAAGCTCTGTCGCACGCTGTGAGTAGGTCGTTAAGCTCGACGCTGTCTGTCTCTTCGTACTTCGTCGCTATGAGCACTGCTCCGAGTGCAACCTGTGGAGTGCGCAATCACCCTCATTAAACGAACAACCAACCATTGAGCCCTACTGGAATACCTATAGATCCACTCACCAACTGAACTGTCGTTTTAGTAGTTTCTTTGTCGACGGACATGAATTTGTCGATGACGTACGTTGAAAGCTGTAAAGTCTCCTGGAGAAGGTCCATGTGGTTGACAATGCCGGCAACGTAGTCGATCAAAACCGCTCGCATTCGCCCTGTGAGTGCTTGCCCCAAAAGGTGGTTTCTCTCTATTTCGAATCTGCGAATGGCGCGAAAAGATTTTATTTCCGGGATAACCGAATAGCGATAACATTCTATGGCATTAGACGGCCTACTTGCTTAAGTAGGTAACATTTGTTTGCACAATGAATGTCACACGAATCTCAATCCTACTTAATGGATTGGGTGCATATGAGCCAATGGATTTTGCGTAACTGAGTTACGACTTGGAATGATTGAGAACTTCGTAATGCGCTGAACTGCTCTGTAGGCTACGAGTAAACACTTCATTCCGAGTTGTTAGTATAGTCAATTACAGTAACTAGTTTTTGTAGGGGTATTGGACAATTGTTGATTCAATGAACAACTGAAACTCGGGAAAGGTGGATGTTAAATGGGTTCATAATAATATCCACTGGAACTGATCCTTGGGACAACAAGTTACCCAGTATACCCAGGAAGTTTATCCGTTTTTGACCAGCACCCTTTGAAGTGGTTCAGGCAAGCGCCATTCAATTCAAGGTGTGTATTGTCCAGTATGCCTTCCCGCCACTCCTTTCGCAAGCTGTGAATAGCCAGCCATACACGAGCAGATATCTGCGGCAGATTTGGTCGCCCGATCTCATCTGACAGATATCGCTAACGATCTGGAGTGACCGATGAGATCGGTCGTTGCCCCTTAACACGAAAAACTTTTCGGCCGATCTTTCATGCCCGAGATCTGTCACCTGACCAGTGCCCGATGTCATCTGTTCGTTCGTGGGATGAAATCTGACCGATTCAGGTCTGTCACCGACGTTCGTCCGGCAGACTAGAGTTATCGATCGAATCCGAAAATTTTTCCAGATCGGTCACACATTCCGTAAGTTGATGCCATGGGGTTAGTGACTGTTCGTAGTAAAAAAAGCGTAAATTAGCGGCTTTTGCGGCGGGTATTTTTTTTTTTATTGCCCATAAAACGGCTAAGCCAAAAAATGACAAGTTTGGGAGAAGTCATGGGTTTCGGAAAGGAGAAAGTTCGGGCACGTGAAGTTGTTGGCGCACCTTAGGGAGAACAACCCGCGGGATTGTGAACATTTTGCTAGCTCATCGCCCCGGCTCCCGCAATTCAATTCATTTGGTTTTTTGTAAATAAAATATCTGGTGCGTTGCAACACACAACTTTCCTTAGCTCTACGTCAATTCACTTTGTACATGGCTAATTCTATTTAATCAATTCATTTATCACTCAGTTAATTTGAACTTGGTCAAACCACGCTTTACGACAGCAGAAAGCGGTAGCGCTTACAGTTGAGGAATTTATTGTGCTGCTCGTACTCATTGCAGGACCATTATTGAGCAATTGGTACAAATATAATTAATGACGCTGTAAACACGATTTTTTGAAAAAAGGACAGTAATCACATTTGGAGAGTTATTGGAAAATAGAACTGGTAGTAAGCGCAACGGCAGTACCTGAAATTCAGGAATGTCTGGAGTGAGCCCCATGTATCTCATGTGCGTTTTTAAACACTCACACTTTAGGTACTGGATTGGACTACAATACCAATTTTCTTTAACTTTCTACTAACATCCCAGCGGAGTTTATAAGGAAAAACTGCGCGAAAAACGCTTTTGGTCGAAAATTGTGGTAATTTATCGTGCTGCTCTCGTCATTTTCCCACGAATGAGAATTTTATAGTATTATTGTCTCATTGAGAGCTATCAATATAAAAAATGTAATTAAAATCGTTGGAGCCGTTTTTGAGAAAAAAAATTTGGTGTTTTGATCACTATGATGACTATAGTTAACTTTCGGTGGATTTTGCCCATACCCTCACTATTGCGTCCCATGGTAACTCGTAGGCTAGACATCAAGTTTCAGCTGATTTGGTACGGTTGTTTTCTCTAAAAACCGGGCTAAAATCGATTTCATCGAAAATTTTGATAATTTATTGTGCTGCTCTCGTCATTTTTCCACAAATGGGAATTTTATGGTGTAATTATATATTAAAGAGCTACCAACATTAAAAATTTAATCAAGATCGTTAGAGCCGTTTTTGAAGAAAAAAAATATTTGGTGTTTTGATCACTATGATAACTATAGTTACATTTCGGTGGATTTTGTTCAAACTCTTATTTTGGCGTCCCATGGTAACCTACGAGCGAGATATGAAGTTTGAGCTGATTTGGTACGGTGGTTTTCTCTAAAAATCGTTCACAGACACACACACACACATACACACAGACCCACAGACCATTTTCCCAAATAGTGTTTTTCGGACTCAGGCGGGTCTGAAACGTAAAGATCTGAAGAAAACTCAAAATTTTTTTTTCAGCCGATTACATAACTTTCCTTTCTACTTTGTAGAGCCATGAAAAGTAAAAACTACAACTATATTTGAAAATACTATTTCTCCCCCCCCCCCCAATTCTGGGTAGGAGCCAACAAGTAATAATGTATTTACGAATTTATTAGGTTGTGGGGAGATCGTTTTTTGTAGTTACGAAAATTGTAGTTTCCTACGAATGTTTGCAGTTACGAGTTTTGAATTACTTATGTGAAAACAGGGGAAAACACTCGTGGACAACAGAACATCTTAACGTTAAGTGACTGCCCGATCCAATCGAACAGTTCTTTGAACCACAGACATTGCTTCCAAGAAGTCTGCAGGTTAAGGGGGACGCCCGACTACCATCTGTCAGATTTGAACTCTTGCAGATATCTCTGGTCGATTTTCACATATTTGATCTTTTTTTTTTCTTCGACGATATCTGTGGGAAAGATCTGTGCGTTAGTGGGCGTTAAAAACGTGATATCTGTCGCAGATATCTGCTTGTGTATGGCTGGCTAATGGCTTCTGTATCTAGGTTAGAGATGTTTCCTCGGCGTAGGGTTCATCAGTGCTCCCAGCATCCAACGTATAGTTCCACATATATCTTGGTAAAATTATTTAGTGCAATTCAACAAAACAATCGAGGTCACTAATGCGCATCAACTTTTCTTTTAACGCTCTTGTTACCACCTGAGCTTGGTTAATGTTTTTGGGCTTAGAGTCTCTACACTACATAAGCCTAAGTGTGCACACGCTTTTATTTTGTAAGGTTTGAATTACCTCTCTTCCAGGCTAAGCAAATAACTGTAGACTTCATCAGTGTACTTTGAAACGAAAAACAGTGCTAGTTTCTGTTCTCGAATTTTTTCTTTCTCGTCGTACGTTATCAGCCCGATAGGAGGCCAGTGTGAATGATTTCCCTTCGGCTCAGTCGTGTTCGAGTGTTGAATTTGTAGCGGCCTCTTCGTAGGAACTGCTAAAGTAACCAAAGATTTGATCAAGCAGCCATAAATTATCGAATGCATGAATCTAAAACGGAGAAAACACTGTTTTCATCATATTGAGTGCGATCTTCCAAAATTTCCTTATGGCCTGACAAAGGGAGTTTCGATGCTTTGGAAAAGCGGTGATGAGTAAAATACTAGGTCATCCGGAGTTTGAACTTGTGAGGGCGTAGTGTTAAACAGCTCTGAGATGAAGCGGTTGGACTTCTAATTGTCACGCACTGCCGCTCCCGCACGTGTGAATTAATCTGCGCATCTCGAAAGTCGATTGAAATTGTGAAGGCGTTCGTCAACTCAAGCAGAATTAACGCTACGTGAGTCCAGTACGTTTTGAGGCCTCGTTGCTGAATCGAATGAGATTGATCTCAAAGGTGAGACTACGTCAAGATTTTACAAGAAAATAATGAACTGTTGTGTAACAATTTGCAGCGTTTTTACTTTCCGCTACCCGAAGGGAAGGAAAGTATAGTAATCGACCCAAAAAAAAATTTGGATTTTCTTCAGATCTTTACGTTTTGAGGCCTACTGAGTCTAAAAAACCTAATTTCGGAGCGAGGTCCGTGTGTGTGTCTGTAGTTCGATTTGCGGGAGAACGGCTGATCCGATTGAGCTGGTTCTTTTTTGTTTTGTTTGTTATTTTTTGTAGACACCAAAATAAGGTTATGGACGATTTCGGCCGATGGGAGGGGGGGTTGGAAACGAAAATGTACCAAAAACTAGGGTTTTTCGCATTTTTCTCGAAAACGGCTCAAACGATTTTGATCAAACTTTCAAATTATCTTCTCCTAATCAATACCTAACTTTTCTTCTCCATACATATCTCCATGAAAATACGGTGAACGGAGATATGGGCCCCTGAAGCAAAAATAGGTTTTTTACGCTTTTTGGCAAAACGGCTTCAGCGATTTTCACCAAACTCACAGGATGTTTTCAAATAGTTAATACCTACATATTCTTCTCAATAAATGTTCCTGTGACGGTCCATTGAACAGAGATAAAAATCAAAATGTGTCGAAAATAACGTTTTTTCTAACATTTCCGTAAATTCCAGGGTAACTTTTTCACCAGATGTGATAAATTCTAATGGAGTGTCTTTAAGTCACCCATAGCCACATTTCGTTCTGTATAATTATTTCTGTATATATATGTTGAACGGAGATATAAGCCATGTTAACTCAGAAAACTTGGCTGAGATTTGTCGAATATTAATTTATCGGTGTTCCAATTTTCTAAAAAACGGCTCCAACGATTTCGTTCAAACTTTCGGAGTACTCTCAGCTAACTAGTCCCAACATTTTGTTCTCCATAAATGTTCCTGTAAAAATGCGTTGAACGAAGATATAGCGCCCGCCTATGTAGGTGGTGTTCGAACTTAAAGGGGTGGCGGAAAGTTGTGTGTTGCTACGCACCAGATATTTTCATGGAGATATGTATGGAGAAGAAAAGTTTTGTACTAACTAGTAGACGATAATTTGAAAGTTTAATCAAAATCGTCGGAGCCGTTTTCGATAAAAATACGAAAAACCCTTAGTTCTTGGTACATTTTTGTCCGACCATAACCTTATTTTGGTGTCTAAAAAAATTTAACGAACAAAACAAAAAAGAACCATCTCACTCGGTTCAGACGTTCACTCAATTATTTGACATTTTACGTCTTTACTTTACTACATAAACTCGAAAATGTAACGCGGGATATGTAACGGAGAAGCGTCACGAAATTTGTGTTGGGTTAAGTGCTTGGTAACGTCTGTTACAAAATCTAACGCTTGGTAACATCACACGTTTTAATAACTTCAGTGATGATGTCAATTGCAGTTGACGCGGCCATTATATCGAAACCATCAACGAGCACAATCAAACTAAGTTATCATTGCATTAAAAAAAAACAAAAATAAAAGACATGAAATGTTGCTAGTGGTTGTGTACTTGTACGAAAGCTGTACCCACCGTTTGTGTAAAGGTTTCTTTCGCGCCCTCCAGCCTCAACGTCACTCATAAGGAATCGCATCGGAGGTTTCTCGCTGTTTTTATACATAACCCCAAAACAAATTTCTGATAAATCTTGCTCCTATGACATTTACTAAAATTTTCTGGACTGCACGCCATGCCCCAGATGTTGAAAATAAAATTTCGACAAATCCTTGGCACAGTGTGTGTATAATATACCAGTGGACATTTTTTCAAAAAATCCATGAAATAAGTTACATATCCCGCGTTACATTTTCGAGTTTATGTAGCAAAGTAAAGACATAAAATGTCAAAAAATTGAGCGTGTGTCTGTTGTTCGATTTGTGGGAGAACGGCTGAACCGATTGAGATGGTTCTTTTTTGGTTTGTTCGTTATTTTTTTTAGACACCAAAATAAGGTTATGGTCGGACAAAAAACTTAATAATAGTAATAATAATAATAGTAAGGGAGGAAAGTGTTTAATTTCGATTTCTCTATGTTTTCACCTATAGTTCCACAATTGTGAACAGAAACATTCCCAGAATAATGGAATTGGCCGGACTTGAAGATTCCAAATCTGTTCAACTCTTTGTGTTTCAATCACTAAGATAACTATATAGTTGGCATTGAACCGATCTTGCACACACTCACATTTATGCGTCCTTCGATTATCTGCGGGCTTTATAGCAATTGTTAGTTGATTTTAGGGCTTCCCTAACCAGCTGTTGTCTCGCAATCGTGTTCACAGGCACGCACAGCTGCCTGGGCCTAGGAAAAGTGTTAAACAATTTTTGATGTTTTTTCTTCTAAAGCTCAGCCAACAAGGAGAAACTTAAATAAATAGTAAGGAAATGGGGAGGGCGCCTAGACTACTCCACGCTGGATCTAGTGATGTAAGGATTGGGACGGGGAAAGAAAGAAAGATAAGAGGATGTTCCACGATAGAACGACCACCAGTAGGTAAGGTATGACTCGAGCAAGACGCGGGTGGTGGTACCACGGAGAACGGCATAAGTTTGTGTTCGAACTTATTGGGACGGCAGATGCACAACTAAATGTGATCAATCTGGCAGTGCTTCTTCTAGGAAATGGCTCTTACAGTTTTGTTCCACGTAACAGTTTACGGTTGAAAGGAGGCAAGCCAAAGCACGTTAGAAAATTATATTCTATGAGCATCGAAAGTTGGTTTTTCGCATTTACCTTAAAACAATGCTCTAACTACTTAAATTAAAGGTCACGCACACAGCCGTAGAAATGGTGGGTTCAGCTGACCATTAACTGCAACCCCTGTATACAAGAGCGTTGTCATCGAATTTACTGGTGGCGAGGAAAGCTGTGTGATGCTCTCCATCCTTTTTTAAATAAGGGTGAAGCGTCTCTTCTTTTCTTTTGTTAAAATTGCGAGTCCCCGTGCTATGGGGCGATAATGGGTGACAACGTTGAGAGGTTCCTCTCCACATTGTGTCCCACCATTACCGCCCTACGACGTAAAATCGAGCCACCTGACTTCTAAAGTGCTTCACGAGTTTTTACGGCCTCGACCATTTGGGTCCAAAAGACCAAAAGAGAAGCGCTCGCTCATAAAACGCCGCCAATTTGGCGACGTGGCTTTTTTTCACTTCACTTGTCACGGGGCCGAATGAAAGACTTGAGCGATTCTCACTCTAACTCCCTATAATTTACGCGACGTATTTTACGGTTACCGTTGTTACTTTCCTCGTGGCTATTGGAAGGATAACGCAGTTTAAAGGGGTGTACTTAAAGGCAGAGGAAGATGGCGACTGTCAAAATGAGGGGAAGGGGAATCATCCGAAGGCCTGATTTAGAACAAAATACCTCACCGCACAACAAGCGTACCAGCTTCTGTCCTGGGACCAATTTTATTCCACCCAACACTCATCCAGCGTCGACCTGTCCTTTCGATCGCATTTTTGCCTAATTTTGAGCCATCGACTTGGGCTTGTTAATTAAATTTTAAACATCACTGTACAAGGACTGGCGAAACTGGAGGGACTATAAGCTGCTCTACCATGTTGTTGGAAGAGCAGACAACAAACCTAGCAGACTAGCTTGTCACCGTTGCTCCCAGTTTGCGAACAAGTTTAGGGCAAAGAAACGTGGTCACAGATGATCTATCCCTTGGAAACTTGGCACCCAAGTATATGGTTAGATCAGGTTGAAAACCAGATCAAAAATTCCTCTCAGAGGCTTGGTCGTGAGCAACAACTCTCCGCTGGGACACTGGCATATTGACAACCTGCCGTACCTCCGCAGGTCATGGATTCGGTGGATGCTGAGCATGATAGCAAAACCTCCAAGACACTCGACTACTACAACCCTCTCAAGAGCTTTCAGGAACAGTCATATTGATAGGGAAACAGGCCCGTACAAAGTCTGACAGCTGAGGAGCTATTCAAATCCTGCGTACTTTCGTGTAACCTAATCAAAAGTACACAAAAGCGCAGATTACTTGATTACTTGGACACTCCTTGACGCTTGAGTACTTAACTTTTCCTTTTCTTCTGCCATTGGAAACTTTGGAGACCAGCTTGTCTACACCATGCAAACAGCCGTGTTGAAATTACACAAGTAATAACAATAAGGCGGGTTATCTGTTTCAAGCTCCTGGAACCTTGGAATGAACGCAATTTCCGTTTTTTGGCACATCATCGTTTGTTGCGGCCTCAAAGAACTTACGGTGATAACTTCTCTCAGCGGAGAAATGAGAGAAAGTCTACGAAAGTACAGAAAATCGAAAGGATGGGTGAACCAAAAGTTACCTTTTTGATTAGTTTTTTCACCGGTTTTGATCGTCAGAGCCTTCGTAATCTTTTCCCCATCGTTGACGTTTTTGATGTCACCCAAAACCCTCCGTAGTTCGTGCAACTTCCTTCGTCCAGTTTCCTGGCCGAGTTTCGGCCGCTTTCCGGCTGCGAGCTGCTGCGAATTTTCTGCGTCGGCAAATATTCTAACGCATCTTTTTTGCGCAACCCTGTTGACGGTTTTCGTTTTCTCGACTTCTTCGCTTTTCATATTCGGGTTTCTCTTTGTTAGGATATCCTTTTCCCTTCTAACCTTTCGCTTTTCAATAACAAAAATTATTTTTCAACAAAACTAACGATTTTTCTGTTGGGGAAAACAAGTTTGTTTTCTCGAACCATATGATCCGGTTATATTTGGTGGAGCACGTTATTCACGCATAGTTTGAGTCGCATAAGGGATTTGATCTATATGAATTAAATTAATCTGTTTAGTTCGACGGGTGTGCGCGCGCTCCGTTTTACGTATTTTTTGATTTGTGGACTGTATTGTTGTTTGACAAAAAAAAAATCTTGCTCCCTTACAGTTCAGAAGAATATCAGTCACGTCTTTTTTCTTTTAATCGGCATCGAAACAAATTTCATTCAGCCATAACTGTTTATAAAATAGTTTTCAGTTTTAAATTAAGTGTAACGTTTTTATATAAAAATTTCTTCTTTGAAAAATCGATACAGTTGAGAACCTCGATGTCATTTGACAATAGCGCTAACTGAAATTGAATGATTTCTCCATTTCTAGTTTCTAGCTTTTTTCCAAAAGGCGTGTACGTAGCGAGGGCAGTATAAAATGATATGGTCTGCTGTTCCTCATACACTAGAGCATGCTGAGTGCTCATCGGTATCGATCACACCGAGGAGGAGAGATATTAGAGTAGAACACTGTTCAGTAGTCCGAATTATCTGGGTCTTTGACCTCCAAAATTGACCGCCCTAACACCTTCGTCATTGTTTCCTCAAACCCTTTTTTACCTATGGAAAGTCCGCCTCTTCAGTTATTTCCAATTCACGACGGATTTCCCCTGTCTTAGACTTTCCCACTTCTCAATTTTAGATTCCTCTCCACAACAGACAGCTCCTCCAAAACTCATTTACCTACAAGTTAGTCGTCTCCCGTTCTCCCAATATACAGTCATCCTTCAGCTCTCACAATACACTTGTCTCCCAGTTCTCTCAACCATTCGTCTCTCAGCTCGCACAACTCCTAACTCAACTCTATCTCTCTTTCTTTGTCCCTTCCCTCCACAAAGTATCTCACAGCCAGTTTCACATGTATTGAGAGACCCTTGTGCGTGTGTACTGAGGTAGTTTGGAGATGCTTTGAAGAGCTGCTGACTCAGGAAAAAATTACGGCTATCGCGTCGGAGCTCCGATCCACAATTCCCGACTGACGTCGAGTGTCTTAACCACCAGACCATGATCGCCCAGTGCCTTTAATAGGAGTCAGTCAGCACATCCCCCCCCCCCATCGTCTTTAGCCGCTGCTCCTGGAGCGGACTCTTTTAAGGAACGAGTTTATGAGAGTTGAGCGAATCCCTGGAAAATCCGATCTTTGATTTGAGAAACGAGGGGGCTACAAGGAAAGTATTTTCTTCACATCATAGTAGGCGCGTCGTCCATTTTATTTCCCTCCGCGCTGAACTTTCACAGTGTCAGCGAATCTTTTTCTCTTCGAGAATTTTTTTCTCTCTGGGTCTCTTCTTTTTTCTTGGAATGACGAAGTTCGACAACTAGTTGGGCGCCAATTGTACTGAGGTAGTTTGGAGATGCTTTGAAGAGCTGCTGACTCAGGCAAAAATTACGGCTATCGCGCCTGAGCTCCGATCCACAATTCCCGACTGTCGTCAAGCGTCTTAACCACCAGACCACGATCGCCCGGTGCCTTTAATAGAAGTCAGTCAGCACACGTGTTTAGGTGCTTATACTCAACCAGATATTGCAAAACTCTCAAGTGTAGTACAGTCCTCACTCACGCTCACCACGTTCATTTATTCCTCAGTTTCAAGCTCCCCCATTCGTGCACCCAACAAACACATTGGTGCATCGAGGTGCAAAAGTGCATTTTCGATTTCGATTCGAAAAACGTTCAGTTATTCACGTTCTCCTCATAGTCCACGACAATAGGAACTCCTGATCCGTTGTACTCCTTAGACTATCAACTAAAGAAACGAGTTACAAACTAAGTAATTAATAATGCCGTAATTAGCAGATCAGCGTTCCGAGGGAAGTACAGAAAATAGAGTGAGGAGTTTTATAGTGATACCTGCAATTAACGATGGTGGTTGGGTGAGGAGCCCCTTCGTAAATGTTTGACCAAAACGGGCATTTTTCTGATACCCAAAACTGAGGCGATATAGATGGCATCGAAGGAATGCTGAACAGGATCACACAAAATTGAGAAACACGTTGACATAGTGTATCCAAGGGTAATCGCTTTGAGAGGAACAAAATTAATATTAAGGAATAAATAATGTTTGAAAAAACGAAAAATACAGTACTAGTACTGTACCTTACCCCATTCGAATTGATCAGAGCACACAATTTCCTACAGTTAGGGTCGTTAGCCTACTAAACACGTAATTGTCCTCTCGAGGAGTCGTACGTCTTAACGGGTTAAGCAAGGGGAGGATTTTCTTGTTTCCACGACTTCTGACTCCTAATGGTTAAGTGCCGTTGGGTGTGACGTTTCAAACATCTCCCCTTTAAGTCTTTTCCATCGTATTGATTGTTCCCGCCGAGATCCGCTGCCCTTAGCCTTCTGCTAAATGTAAAACCCCATTCCCCTCCTTTAACGGTATTTTTTAAAGTCATGTTTTGAAGTTCGAAGGGTTGTATGTAATGACACATTTTTTACTGGCTAACTCCAGCTAATCAATTTTACCATAAACAACTCAAATATTGAAAAATACGTACATTTCAAATTGTACAGTTGGGCAGCACACTAAAATAAAAGGGCTGTTGTCACAATTAGTTGTTTATCCATTGATATGTGTTGGGCGCACGAGAGGGGTAGTTGAATAACAGAATAAAAAGAAACTCGGTGAGCGTGAGGTCTGTATTACATGTGCAATGATAATCGAATGTACGACTATGAGTGTACGACTCAGAACATGTGGGAATCTATAACAGAAGGAGAGGCAAGCTGTGACTGGGCCGACTGGTGATGGAGGAAAATGTGTCTGGGTTAGCCCTCAGGGACGAGTGAGAGGAATCTGAAAATGAGGAGTGAGGAAAGAAAGATGGGAAACACTTTAGGGAAATCCGTTGTCGTTGGAAACAACCGCAGAGGTGGAATTTCCGCAGGTAACTAGGGGGGTTCGGGGAAACAATGACGTTGCCGTTAGTACAGACTGATTCGGCTTGTGTCGTTCAATATCTTATTTGTTCCCTTATACGTCATTCGCCCGAATATAACACGTTTATACCAACGTTTTTCACTTGGAAAAATTATTTTATGCCGTCCTTACCGTCTTAATCGCGGCGTAGCGCCGTCGTTTCATAGGCCGCTAGTCCGTTTTTTGAAACACAAAAGTCACAGGAAGCCTCAGTTATTAATGTGGTTTTGGCCAGAAATTCCTGCACAAGTAACATCAATGCAATGTTGATGCGCTTGGGCATCCTTCCTCAACGCACTTTAATGCTCACATCTTCTCGGACCTCAGAGAACATTTTATACCACCGATAAACGTTGATTTGATCCAAACCGGCTTCACTTTACGCCACAGTGAACATCGTTTTTTACACGTAATTTGCTACAGATTCTTTGATCCAATTTTAGGAAAAGACAAAAGTCGAAGATAAGCCAAAATAGGTGTCGAAAATGAGTAAAACATCAAAAACGACCTATGATTGCCAGCATAATGATTGACGCGAGTTCTTATGTAATGCTACTAAAAAACAAAATACTTAGCCCGCGGAAATTTTTAATTCGCGATACCTTTTGAGCAGATCTCGTATACTGGATTCAATGCTACTTTTAATTAGTGGGTGATTTGTGTCAGCACCACGCACCAGGCGTTCTTCGCGTGACAGTTAAGTGGCACTCGAGCGTTTTTGTTGACTGGAATTTGAATACTCCACACTCTGGAAGTAACCCTCCCTCGTTGAACCTCTCTCTCACTCTCTCTCCTCCTGTTTTGTCGGGATTTCACCGCACACCTGCGGACACTCAGGCTTAAATTCCCCCGCTTCAACCCTCCAAACTGCATTCCCCTACCGACCTGTCCGCTGATTGCGCCTCTCTTAGTCGTTAATTTAGGCTCTTGATGACGGAGCTGCTTTGGGACTTTCCCCGCGCAACATCTGGTCCTTCCAACCCCCGAAAATCGTTAGCTCCAAAAAGCTTTGTTCTCCCTGCGACCACTGCGCAACGCGCGAGTTTTTGTGAAACGTGCTGGTAAATTAAAAGTTCTTTACCAATTTTTCCGGTAAAAATGACCTCTGTAAATGTTGAGTTTGAATTTGTTAGAAGCTGGGGATACTCAATTTTGAGAAATCTAGACAAATCCACGTTTTTGGCTAGTTATTGACGTGCCGGTGGTTTCATGACGTATTGTTAGGCTGGTGAATGGCCAAACAGTTTAGTGATACGTCCATCACTAAAGTTAACGTACCTGTTTGGGGAGTACGTCTTCTCGGGCTGTAGCAACTGCGCTTGTTTATTTTTCCTCGCTCCAAACGGACTCTAGCATTTGCGCCGCCCTTTTCTTATCGGTGAATGCGATGGCCCGATATCCTCGTGATTGGCACGGTAGTGTCATAGGTTCAGTTCTTACGTGTTGCAATGTCTCTGGAATTCATTCAGTCTCAGCGCGGAAATCCCCTTTTAGTTCTCGACGGGTATAAATTTCGCAAAAGTGATTATGTTCAGATACTCGACGCGGTTAAGTGGAGCGTTAGCCCCAAGTTAGCGTACCTGTTTGGTGAGTCGGGGATCTTGCAACTGCATCGAAACCTAGCACAACTGCACTTCATAGCAACTGCGCCAGAGGTAGAGACAATAGCAAGTGCGCCGTCATACTTTACGGTTTGTAGAAATGATTCTTCTCCAATTTTCAGGAAGTTATCTGATTCACTCCAGTCACCCAAACAATCCATCACTTCATCAATACTTGATGGCAAACGACTGCTGTATACTTTTCTCCGGGCTCTGTATGTATTCAGTTGAATATTAAAAACTTGTTTTTTAGTAAGATGATGTTGAGCTCCATGTGATTCGACTTCTGCCCGAATAATTTTCATTCTTTCTTTCAATAACTGTTGTTCACCAACGGGCTCGTGGTTGTGGATATCCTCCTTTTTCACAATGTTTTTGCTGTCGTGAACGTACAATTTCGCGCAGCAAGACCGCTTACAACACCTCCACTTAACCGCGTCGAGTATCTGAACATAATCACTTTTGCGAAATTTATACCCGTCGAGAACTAAAAGGGGATTTCCGCGCTGAGACTGAATGAATTCCAGAGACATTGCAACACGTAAGAACTGAACCTATGACACTACCGTGCCAATCACGAGGATATCGGGCCATCGCATTCACCGATAAGAAAAGAGCGGCGCAAATGCTAGAGTCCGTTTGGAGCGAGGAAAAATAAACAAGCGCAGTTGCTATACGACACCTCTTCAAGGTCCCATAGACGACCAACTTGGTTGTCAACCTTGTTGCCAACTTGCCATGTTGGAGGAGAGATTGCACGTCTGTGGACAGGTTGGCGGTTGTAGTAAACGGTTGGTGCGACGGTTGGTGTGAGATCAAATCGGTTTGATTTTCAGTAGGCGGAGCCTCATGTTGGCAACCATGTTGAAGCGTCTGTGGGGAAGTTGACAATACAGTTCACAACCTGTCAGTCGTTTCGCGGTTGGTAGTCAATTTGCGATCGCTTTTCCTGCTTTTCTTGTGTTTATTTGTACGTATAGCGCGATAATTTTACTACGCGTGGTTTGCACTCGCAAAATCGTTATACGGAGAATCGCTTAATGATCAGATATGTACTCATCAAGTTTGGTGAGTACAAGAGGCGTGTATTAATAAAAACGGAGTAAGGTAGAAACGTTGTCTATATTTCCACTAAAATAATGCAGTAACATCAGTAACAAACGTGAGTTCATGTTTGTTACTGATGATGACCTAACAGTCGAAATCGATTTAACTGTGTAACTCATTATTTTAGTGGAAATATAGACAACGTTTCTATCTTACTCCGTTTTTATTGAAATGGGTTTTCACAACTTCGTCGCGAGTGATTTAGTTCGTAGGCGTGTATTATGTCGATACCAAACACGACTATTTGGATTGAATTTTTTGAAACCTTTCAAGAACTTCCTGAGCTGTGGAAAGTGAAATCAGAAGTGTTTAAAGACCGAAATAAGAAGAAAAATGCTTGGCTGAAGCTATTGGAAGTTCACCGAAGAATTGAACCGAATGCAAATGTTGACAGTTTGAAGAAAAGAGTTGGGAATATAAAAACCTGTTATCGGAGGGAGCTGAAAAAAGTTGAACAAAGTTTACGATCTGGTACTGGAGCTGATGACGAGTATGTGCCAAACTTATGGTATTTTGAATTACTGGAGAATTACAATTTTCTTTTCTTTCTTTTTGGAAAAAGAACTTCCTCATCATCCTCACACAATTCATTTAGAATTATAAAGTACAGTATTGGATCGTTATTACTCATTTTCTGCCACAAGTTGAGACAACAGAACTGATCGGCAAATGATGTTGGCAACAAGTTGACCGTCTGTGAGCAACCAAGTTCGCAACAAGGTTGACAACCAAGTTGGTCGTCTATGGGCCCCTTTCCGGTCAACGCTGGTCGGCGCGGCTGCCATACGCCCCCTAACTTAAGTAATTTACCTATTGGCGGAACTAACCCAATTAATACGTCTATCTTTGTGCTTCATAAACTTGACTCACAGACAGATGAGATCTTCAGTTTTAAGTATTAATATATTAAAATAAATGTAATCGGAATTATTTTGATGGTTAACTAAAGCTGCCCATTTGTTTGCATACTCACAACGTCGATCAATATTGCGAAAACCAAGCTGATGTATTCTCCGGTATTTCTAAACGAAAGAAATTGTGACAAGGTCCTTCAAGAGTTTTCTGATATCCACCGTGGCGACAAGTAGACCTCAAGCATTCATCCAAGCTGTCTTTGAATACGGGCAGAGAGCGATTCCATCTCAAGAGGCTGCAGATGTTGAAGGATCTCAACAATTGTTTAGCCGATCGTTATCAGCTCTGAGAGTTTCGCGTCGCTCCCGATGCTCAAGTTGGCTTGTTTCATTCACACGACAGCGCCCTTTCGATCGCAAAAAGCGTTCTGACAATGACAAACTTTCTTCCGCCTTCTCCACAGTTGATACTGATGTTTCCCTGGTTTTCGTTAGACTTCTTCAAGGTTAACTCCGCAAACTGGAATTACGAGGCCTCTTGAAAACGACTTCAAATAAAATGTTTCTTGTTTTTGATCGTTCGTAGAAATCGTAATCGATAAAAGCTAAATCGGTTTTATTTCGGCTCCGAATTCGGTTACGAACAATATTTTATTCGAGTTGTGAGCGCGATTCTCCTCTGCCGTCTTTTTGACAACACTCAACCGCACCATCTACCAAAAGCCTTTTTCTCCTCTTCAAATACTTCAGAGAGCTTGGGGATGAAAGTCCAACGTGCAAACTAAAAGCCGGTGACGTTGAGGTCCCCACCATCTCTGTAAAAGCACGCGCACTTCTCCAAGTTCAGGCAATATTTGTCTCACTCCACATATTCGAACCCTCGTTGATTCCAATCTCAACTTTAATCTGCTTAACTTAACCCGCTTACTTGTTGTTAATCAACTTCTACATTATATTGAACCGAGGTCTTATCCGTGAGGCCGCAAGCTTATTTCAACATCTTGTAAGGCGTGTTAGACTGAGTTGAGATGTACCTTATTACAATACTCACAAATGCACACGGTTTGCCGCCGTAGTCCGTTCTTTGAGCCCCTCCCAGAACATACGACATTTTTTTGTAATTGTGGGCAATAGTTTCTACGTAGAACGTTGAGTTTATATACGAGTATGAAAGACAGATTTTATTAGTTGCAAGTTAATTGACAAAAATCGTTGGATGCTCGTTGAGTCGAAGAAAGTTGTGTGATCCGCGTCTCTCCAGATACTTGTTACAATTTCGATCAAACTTATCTACTTTTCGTATTCCATACGCGATGTATAGTCAACGTTGCAATTGTATGCTTCGTACCAGATATTTTTCCATTGAAGTCTGATTATTCTTATTCTTTTATTAAGTGATTAGGTTGAAGAAAATAGGTTTCCTTGTAGACAATATGTTGTGCCTTAAGATACGTTCGTCTTATTACTATACGCGGGAACGTATAAGCTCTTAGTTACCTGTTTAAATAGTCTATTGTGGAGGTTACGAAAATCCGACGAAAGGTTTTTCATCGTTTGGAAAGGGCCTTCTGCAAGAGGTATTTTGAGGCTGTGACAATAAAACTTGATATTACCGAGCATTGAATCGTTGTTTTCTTGAAAACTGCTCTCGCGATTTTGATCGAACTTATGAGCTGCGTCCAGCTTACTAATATCCACATTTTTTCTGCTTACCTTCTTTTTTACTTTCCTTGCTCTACGAAGTAGAAAGGAAAGTTATGTAATCGGCTGAAAAAAAAAATTTTGAGTTCTCTTCAGATCTTTACGTTTCAGACCACCCTGAGTCCGAAAAACACTATTTGGGAAAATGGTCTGTGTGTGTGTGTGTATGTGTGTCTGTGAACGATTTTTAGAGAAACCCACCGTACCAAATCAGCTCAAACATGATATCTCGCCCGCAGGTCACCATGGGACGCCAAAATAAGGGTTTGAACAAAATCCACCGAAAGCTAACTATAGTTATCATAGTGATGAAAACACCAAATATTTTTTTCTCAAAAACGGCTATAAGGATTTTAATTAAATTTTTTATATTGATAGCTCTCAATAAGGCAATTGTACCATAAAATTCCCATTAGTGGGAAAATGACGAGAGCAGCACAATAAATTACGAAAACTTTCGACGAAATCGATTTTAGCGCAGTTTTTAGAGAAAACCACCGTACCAAATCAGGTCAAACATGATGTCTGGCCTACAGGTTACCATGGGACGCAATAATGAGGGTATGGGCCAAATCCACCGAAAGTTAACTACAGTCATCATAGTGATCAAAACACCAAATTTTTTTCTCAAAAACGGCTCTAACGATTTTAATTAAATGTTTTATATTGATAGCTCTCAATCAGGCAATGATACTATAAAATTCTCATTCGTGGGAAAATGACGAGAGCGGCACAATAAATTATCAAAATTTTCTACCAAAAGCGTTTTTCGCGCAGTTTTTTCCTTATAAACTCCGCTGGAATTCTTGTAGAATGTTAAACAAAATTGGTATTGTAGTCCAATCCAATACCTAAAGGGTGAGTGTTTAAAAACGCTCATGAGATACATGAGGCTCACTCCAGAAATTCCTGAATTTCAACTACCGCCGTTTCGCTTACTACCAGTTCTAGCAGTTATTACCCTATAGCTCTGCATAAGTGATTACTATCCTCCTTCAAAAAATTTGTGTTTACAGCCTCACTAATTATCTGTGTACCAATTGCTCAATAATGGTCCTGAAATGAGTACGAGCTGCACAATAAAATCTGGAACTATAAGTGCTACCGTTTCCTGCTGCCGTAAAGCGTTGTTTGACCAAGTTCAAATTAACTGAGTCATAAATGAATTGATTAAATAGAATTAGCCATGTACAAAGTGAATTGTTGTAGAGCTAAGGAAAGTTGTTTGTTGCAACGCACCAGATATTTTTAGTAGAAATGCATTGAACGATTATTGAGGTATCGTTTATATAGCAGATCGTCGAATTGCGGAAAGCAGTGAGTTTTTACTCAAGTTTCATTTCATCAACATCAAGAATGAGAACCTACGAATAGACTTCTTTAAATGTTAGAGTTCGTGTATGTTTGGAATTTGTTTTGAACAAATGGTGAGGCACTAGTGCAGACTTTGTGATTGTCATGTGCTTTGTATAACAAAAAGAGCATTTTTTTCAAGGAAGGATTCAAAAGTATTTTACGAGAGAGGGCGTGGAATTCAACAAATATTCCAGTTTTGTAAAACTTCTAATTCACTCATTTCCGCTACACCAATTTTTTTAAATTATTTTATAATTTATTTATGCTGTTGCTAATATTTCTTGCCTATAGACAAAATCTATTGACAATTGTCAAGAATTGTGTGGGCTCAGTGCATTAGATTCACACAGTGCTTTATTATCTAGGTTGTTCCGGAGTATTTTAGCTCGTAGTTTGTTAGAAAAGAAAACCGAAAATTAGTCGATAGTTCCAATCAAAACCCACTCCGCTCAGCTTAGTTATCAATTAATCTTACTGTTAGAACGAAGTGCACGAAACTCGCCCCTTCGATGGAAAGGTGAAGGAAAGGTCCATCAATCACCGGGAAGTTTCATTAGAGGGCCAATTTATACGTAGCGGAGAAACAAGGAAGAATTGTGATAAGAGAAACGATTTCTCACAAAACAACCCCTTGGAGAAGCTCTTGACATGGGAGAAACTGTGGAATGATTCGATTTGGGAGGAAAATGTCGAACTTGATGAAAATAACCAAAGTTATGGAAAGTAAGATGTTGGGAACGTTATTCAGAATAAAAATCAGATCGAGTTAAACTTGTTTGACCTGACGATTTTTCATCGTTTTATTTCGCGGGGGCCCGAAGCGTTGGGGAGGAATTGCAAGGGGTCCGGATTAAGGACAACACGGTATGGAATGTCAAAATCGTATAGTCCCTTGGCTGTTCTTGTTACGCCGTACATTTTCTTACCGCTGGGGGAAAAACGACCTTATGTTAGTTTGCATTTCGGAATGATCGGTAACAGTTACTACAAAAGTTAGCGTACCTGTTAGGTGAGTCTGTCTCCTTTCGCTGGTTCTGAGGGCGAGCGCTTTCGATGTTTAAGACATCATCGTCTGGCTGTTAAGTCTCAACCTGCCAGAGGAGACGGACTCACCTAAGAAGTACGTTAAATCAGTAATTTTCCTACTGGCGGATCTAACTCAATTGCTTTAGTACAATTATTACATATGCATGTGCAGATTATTGGACTACCAATCCGATTTTTTTTAGATTATCAAATGAGGAAGATGAAAAAACTGCTCTAAAATAGCTTTTTGTCGATCTTTTGGATAATTTGTTGTCCTGTAATTTATATTCAAACGGATGAAACTTTAGGGCACTTTAGGGGGAACTGTACACACAATAAACTTATACAAAATCGGTAGACCCGTTCGTTGTAAAAGAGTAGTGTTTTAAGTACTTTTCGTAAATATAGTTAGTTTTGGGCCATTAAGCGACCCACAGAGACTGGATCCGTTCCTGCAACGAAGAGTACTGGTTATAGTCGAAGATTCATAATCCGACGATGGCCATTTGTAATAGTGGTGGGGGGGGGGGGGTGGAAATTTTTGGAGAGCCGCTGACTCTGGCAAAAATTACAGCGATCACGAGCTCTGATCCAATGCCCAACTTTCGTCAAACGATGAACTACCACTAGACTACGATCACTGGAGTGCCTATAATGGTAGTCAGGCGGTACAGAATAGCACTCACTTAATAAGGTATACACTTAATAGGGTTCCTACAATTCAGTCAGCTTCACCGGCGTGGCTTTTAAATGTTTTTGCGTGTGATATTGTTTTATTAATACGTTTAGTCTTGGCACCGACTCGCAAGCGATATTTCGCATCAATAACTGGCTTTGCACGTGTTGAACATCAGATTTATTTTGTATTTATAACTGACTGTCTGTCATTTGGGATGAGCACCACAGCTTACAGTCATGTTGTACCAGTCCTAATGTCTTACAGATCCATGCCTTGCCCTCCTAAGGAATGCCAGGTATTTTCTGGGGGAAGTTGTGCCCAAAACCAAAGTCTGTGGCTCCGAGCCTGGACATGATAGCAAGTTTACTAATCCCACCACCTATACTGAGGATAGTCGCGTATACCCATGATGTTGTAGGGTGTTTGTTCCTCTTGCAGTGTCTCGTGATGATTCTCACTGTCTGCCTTAGTCCTTCCTCTCCATCATCGGAAGGTTAAGCCTTACATCGTGTGATGGTCCAGAGATAAAGCGTTCAGAGTGCCTCCCTCCTCCAGCGTTCCACAGAGTGTGATGCTTGGAATATTTTATCCTCTTGTCTGGTATCTGAGTCCCTGCCAGACGGTCCACCCTCTCATTTCCATTGATCCCTTCACGCCCATGAGTCCAGTAGACATTAACTCAGTTAGAGTTTGCTGAAAAGAGCCGCATCCTGTACTCCATCACGAGTTTTCAAGACGCTGACTGTCAGTTATTATTGCGATATCCTTTTTCATGCATCGCGACGGCCCCAGAGGCGATACCATACGTCTCTGCTTGAAAACCTGTTGGATTGAGACCCAGGGCAATGTACGTCCCATTCTCCCGTACCCTCCAGAGTTTCATCACTGTCGATGTTAATAACATTTGGAGGCCGAAACTGACGATTTTCGTCGTTCAATAAGCTTCCTTCTGGTAGCATTTAGTATTTCCTGTCGAACTCGTCGTACCTGGGCACGATCATCTCAGTTCATTCACGTGTACGTTTGAGGTAAGGATCTAGGCAGTGGCGGTTCCAAGGATTTATCAAAAAATGAAGATTAATTACCCCCTTTTTCAATTTTCCTTGCAAACTTTCTTTCCCCATTTGCATCCATATAGATAATAACAACAAAAATAATATCCAAGAACTCAAAAATAAATAAAAATTCGTCCCCGTCCCCTCCCCCGACAAATTCTCTGGATGCGCCAGTGGATCTAATCTAAAGCAGACCCTCGATTGTCCGTGCAAGAACTGGGAAAGACGGTTTGGAAGTAAGGGGTTGGTTGATGGATGACTGGTTGTGGTGGGGAGGGGGTCCAAGCAGTTCTAAATTCCCTTCGGTTTGATGAACACCCTGGTACCGATTTTTGGGTCAAGCAGAGCTGAGCCAGGAGACCTCGTGGCAAAAAGTTCAAACAAGTTGGTTTTATAATAACTATTCGTCTTTAGTTGCTTCAGAATTTTAACTCTTCGTGATTGCGAAATGGCGGAAAGTGGGTCATTTTCATAAGGCTCCCGAGGTTTTCATAATGTCTTCTAACCAGGTTTCATATCCAGGCGGTGATCCAAGCGAATAACTTTCCTCAAGGAACTTGGAGTCTGTCAAGATTGAGTTAGATCTTATATTCCTCTCCAGGCTTGAAGAAGTCGTCAGGCTTATTCTAGGCCATGATCAATCTCATCTCAAGTTCCTCGACTACGAGTTCCGTCCTTTGTTCAATCGACAGAGCAACAAGGGGAGTCTCATCCCATTCGACGTCCACTCGTAATGAACGCATGTTGACGGACAAGAAGCACACGACTTTGAAATTACCTTTCAACGCTCTTGGGCTCCCGTCGCGCGTCAACTACGTTAATCAAGTTCCTCGCCTTTTCATCAAAGGTCCATTAACCGAGGTAAATTTCCCTCGACTTGTTACATCGACCTTAATTGATGTCTACTCCTCCAAACCTCGGGAGTTTGGGCCGTCGTAATTGATTTAGTTAAACTTCAACCTGTTTGTAGGCGCAATATTCAATTAAACGACGGCCTTCCAAAAATTAAGCCTGAGATTGTTTTTTTTTCTCGCTTCTTGTCATTTGAAAGTTTTCTGCGTCTGAAACCTTTTGATACGAGAAATACTTCCTTTTTGTATCCATGGCAACATTAAACATGAATTTTGTTGACGGAAGGGAGGCCTATTTCCGTTTTAATGTTTATCTGGTCGGTCGCCAAAAATAGTAGTATAAATAGTAATTTTAGTTCTGAGCGGTTTATGACGTGTGAGTATTGATGAGAACTGTCCAAAAAATAAAGAAACCTTATGTTTTATTGTTACCAGAAGTATTCCAACGACATTTTTATTATTATTTCAGTTGCTCGTTACTATAAAAAAATGTTAAACAGTAAAATAAAGTGAAGAAACGATGCTGGTCGGTTTCAATGCACGTGTTAAATACCAAATGAAGTAGTCGAGAAAGAGGGAACAAATACGTACGGGGTGAATTCGATGGTTACCAAAAGTAATCCAAACAAGTTCTATATTTGAATAATTGACTTTACGGCATTACTATAGTATTAGTAGCCCGAAAGAAAGAATTGATATGGTTCAGCGCATGCCGAATTAGGTGGGTCTTTTACCTCCAAATATTCGCACTTGCCCCAACGGGACTCGCTGGCCTAAATGGCAAAGTCATTGTTTCCTTGAACACCTCCTGTCCTCAAGCCCTTTTTTGTTTACCTATGGAAAGTCCACCTGTTCAGTTATTTCCTATTGACAACGGAAACGCGCCCTTTCTTCTGGACTTTCCCAAATATCCTTTTCCCCTCCCCTCAATTGACATTCCTCTCCACAACAGACTGCTCCTCCCAAACTCATTCAGCTACAAGTTCTTGCGAAAGTTGGACGTCTCTCAGTTCTCCCAAGACACATTCATCTACTAGCCCTAGCAGAGTACAGTTGTCTCTCAGTTCTCCCAATGATTTGCCTCTGAGCTCATGCTACTCTCAACTCAACTCTACCTCTCTCTCTACTTAGCGTCTCACAACTAGTTCGCGTGTATTGAGGGACTCTTTGCATTTATATACTCACACTGATAACGATGTTCTGTCAAGTATAATACAGTCCTCACTCAAATTGAGCTCCCCCCTTTGTGCGCCCAACAGATATTAAATGTTGAGGCGTATTTCAATGGAAAGAATATATATCGAATGTTTATGATAGAACCCAACAGATTATTGTCAACAGGAAGTAGTTCAACACCTGCACGGGCATGTCACAACTTTCCTCACTTCCACTGTCATTCAGAAATATTTGTTATTGAGATAGAAATATTTGTTGTTGTTCACTCAGTCATGTGATGGATGTAACGCCCCAATGCCGTAAAACTGGTATTGGGACTTCATTGATAACTGTTCCACAAAGCCAGGGAGAATACTTTGCAACGTGGTAAGAGGCAACTTTTCCGGGTTGCTACTAATCATTCTATAACCTTTGTTAAAGCTTTCATCGGGTAGGTAACTAAAATCTTTTATGCCGAAATATCTGATAATATATTACGTCTCGTCCCGTGATTTTCCCACGAATGAGAAAGATGGTGCTTCGTCCTCTCCTGTGCTTCTTCTCTTCATCATAAGGAAGCGAATTCTGAATCAACAAGCTTGCTAAATATTTATTAATTTTGAAAAGAGGCCTTTATTCCCTTGATATTTCGTATTAATTTGTTCTCCGGTGTTTCGCATTGCTGATATTCTGATTCGGTATTCTAGATATTTCCCTCCACTGAGACTTTGTTTCCTGTAAGTAGAAACAACATGGACCTACCCAAGCGGCTGTCCTGTCGGAGTTCCTTTTATCCCAATTAACCTCCGTCATCCGGCTGAACATTTTGCCCGTTTTGACGACCCGTCGAAGGACTCACGACATACTGGGAAAAACGTGTAGAAAGGCAATACGCACGGACGGATAATAATGAAAACAGCGTTTACGACTTATTGGAAATGCACTAAACTGTGTGCGGTTAACTTGACGTGTGTCCATTGCCTTGTCTATATACAGGACAAAACTATCTGGTGCGTTGCAACACACAACTTTCCTTAGCTCTACGTCAATTCACTTTGTACATGGCTAATTCTATTTAATCAATTCATTTATCACTCAGTTCCTTTAAACTTGGTCAAACAGCAGCAGGAAGCGGTAGTGCCTACAGTTCTGGAATTTATTGTGCTGCTCGTACTCATTGCAGGACCATTATTGTGCAAATGGTTCACAGATAGTTAATGAGGCTGTAAACACAAATTTTTTTGAGAAGGATAGTAATTACTTTTGCAGAGTTATTGGGTAAAAAGTTTATAACTGGTAGTAAGCGGAACGGCAAAAGTTGAAATTCAGGAATTTCTGGAGTGAGCCCCATGTATCTCATGAGCGTTTTTAAACACTCAATCTTAAGGTATTGAATTGGACTACAATAGCAATTTTTTTTTAACATTCTACAAGAATTCCAGCGGAGTTGATAAGGAAAAAAGTGCGCAAAAAACGCTTTTGGTCGAAAATTTTGATAATTTATTGTGCTGCTCTTGTCATTTTCCCACGAATGGGAATTTTATGGTATCATCACCATATTGAGAGCTATCAACATAAAAAATTTAATCAAAATCATTATAGCCGTTTTTGAGAAAAAATTTGGTGTTTTGATCACTATGATAACTACAGTTAACTTTCGGTGGATTCTGCCCATACCCTCATTTTGGCGTCCCATGGTAACCTGTAGGCTAGACATCAAGTTTCAGCTGATTTGGTACGGTTGTTTTCTCTAGAAACCGCGCTATAATCGATTTCGTCTAAAGTTTTGGTAATTTATTGTGCTGCTCTCGTCATTTTCCCATAGATGGGAATTTTATGGTATAGTTGCCATATCTGGAGCTACCAACATAAAAAATTTAATCAAAATCGTTAGAGCCATTTTTGAGAAAAAAAATATTTGGTGTTTTGATCACTATGATAACTATAGTTAACTTTCGGTGGATTTTGTTCATACCCTTATTTTGGCGTCCCATAGTGACTTCCGGGCTAGAGATCAAGTTTGAGCTGATTTGGTACGGTGGTTTTCTCTAAAAATCGTTCACAGACACAGACACACAGACCATTTTCCCAAATAGTGTTTTTCGGACTCAGGGAGGTCTGAAACGTAAAGATCTGAAGAGAACTCAAAAATTTTTTTTTCAGCCGATTACATAACTTTCCCTTCTACTTCGTAGAGCAAGGAAAGTAATAACGGACGTTGGAGAGGCTTTTGGCTTCAGGCAAGGGACTGATAGTGTGCGCTCCCTCGACGTTTCTCCCTTTCCTCGGCTGACCAGAGTCAACACAACGCAGGCGGAATGTCACAGGCTGTTGGCGACATGCCCGTGGCACGTTTTACAATTATTTGAAAACCGTTTTACACAAAATGTAATCAAAATCGTTCGGTAGATGTTTTCTGTTCTTGATCGTTACCAAAGGTTAATTGCCTGGGAAACCTGGCCAAGGATGAAAGAAAGGAATGACATTTTAAAATATTCGCTCCAACGCAAATATTTGCTTTGATAGTTACTGCGTCAAAATGTCTTCTCTGCGATCAGTCCTCTCCTCCTTCCTGAGCACTCTGCATCATGTGACCGTTTTATAGCGATTAGCTCAAGCAACTGCGTCAATCGGGAACGTGTTGAGGTGGAAGCTCATCGTCTTATTTCCACACAGCTCGTTTTGGGCACTCCACGTACCTACAGTGAACATCACTTCGTTCCAGCCGCTGTTAAAAGCAGCTTATAGACTCAAGCAGTGACACGTATCCTCACATGCTGAGTATTAAACTGTCATTTGGTCTAGGGAGTGTATTTATTGTGTGGATGTGATGGAGATTAGTGTTAGGTTAGAGTAGGTATAAGGTGTATGGCCGAGGGCGGCCGAATATTAAGTAGTCCGCCCCTGTACCATCGGGAATGAATGTATTTATTGTGCGTAAGGTGAGTGGGTTTGGTCGGAGTGAGGAGGTGAAAGGGGATCGTGGATCGCAGCCTGACATCTTTCTCCGTGGAGAAGACAGGGGCAAGTTTAATCCCCGAAATCTCCACGGTGATAAAGCGTAGATGCAATTCCGGCTCCGGGGCCTGCTACCCATTCAGGCTGCTCAAGTGGAAGCCATATTAGTTGGGTACCAAGGGGGGCTTCTGCTGCGGCCGGTAGCGTGGAGGGTTTGGCTTCGTGGGGGCCAGGTTTCGCTGGGAGTTTTCCCGGAGTTCTATGTGGAGTGTGGCGGGGAAGAGGTAGAAGTCGCAGGGCTAAGTACTCTTGCCAACCGCCAATTAAACACCCTTGTCATTTGGTCTAGGGCTATGACGCTGGTAACTACTAACTAGCTATTCATTTTGCTGCTACGAGACTCGTATGATGCCCATTCGCTTCCATTCAAAAGGACATGCACCGCAGCATGCAGCTATTCTTCTACCGTTACTGTTCGATAGAGTTCGTCTACGTTTGCAGGTAGTAAAATAGTGGCTTCTCAACAGCCATCAGGAGAAAGCCAGGGGTAGGGCAGCATTGACCTCCACTTGTGTACACTCTGAAGACTCCAAGCTTTGGGAGTAAGTATCTGGTTGCGTGAACTCATCAATAACCTAGTCTAGTTCCATATGTACTGAGGGACGTTTGGTGATATTTGAACCATTTCCTTAACCACCAGGCCACGATGGCGAGGGTGCCTTTAATAGAAGACAGTACGCATAGTCATCTGTCAGTGCTCGTTTTATGTCCTCCCTGTTGTTTGTCAGGTGAACTGCCCTTTGGGCATCACAAAGTGCAACAGATGGCCATGACCCCTCCTCGTATCTCAGCCTGCTGCCAAGTGGGTAACTCCTCAAATTCCCTCCAAGCACTATGATACAAGAAAGGTTCGTCTCCGCCTCACGCCAATTCGAATACTTCTGATATTTCGCACGTACGTTCTTCTGCAAGAATACTTTTGTGTGAACTATAAAACCGAACCAATGCAGTACTAGTCCTGTCGTACTAGTCGACGACTCATTAACAACGCAGCATGTTCATCACGAAAGGGTGAAAGTAGAACGCAATATCTTCTGGCTCATTTCCCTGCCTTCTGCCGCTCAGCACACAAATTCTAAATGAGGTCCACCCTCTGTTTGTTCTGAATTCCCGAAAACAAACAATCCATCGCGGCACAGAGTTTTCTTCTCCAAAGAACTTTTCCCTTCGTCTCATCTTGAGGGCCCGGGCCCTTCCGGCTGGATGGGCTGGATGAGAGCATTGTAAAGTTAAATTGAAAGCCGAATGAATGAAAACTGAAACAAAAGGAAAGACGAGGGAGTGGCATTTGGAAAGCAAACGAGATGATCTGAAAAGCGCTCCCCCTCAAGCTCCCCCCCCCCCTCTGCTTACAGCGAACAGGTGGTTAACGGTGTCTTAGGAGGAAAGAAAAGTCTTCTTAACAACGTTATTTACTCAGTCAAAGGTTCCTCAAAGTTGGGCCAAAGGTGAATAAATTTGAATGATCCGTTCCGAATGAACAATGTTTCGTACAGTTCATTTGTTTTGCAAATCGGCGGGAGATGGAAAAGTGATGGATAACAAGATTATGAGTTGAATGTTCTACTTAGCAAAATATGAGCGTACTTCACTTTAGTTGTTGCACTTATATTCTGTGGGCTCGTTTGTTGTTTTCATTTTCTGTAAGAATGTTTTGAAGAGACGGAGGCATTTCACGATTCCAGCTGAACGCTATGAGAAGCTATTTGGATGGATGCGTGCTGATGTAGTAACTGAAGTGTGATCATTTGGTTGTAAAGGCATGAGTTGGCTGTTTGACAAGAAGTATTAGTCCTGGGAGTCTTATGAGGAAAGGATAGACTTACTGAAGTGTTCCATGAGCGTCGAGTAGAAATAAATGTAGAGGACGTCGTATTGCGAGGATGATTGATGATGGGACGAGTGCAAATGTAACGAGCCAGTTCCTCTTTGACTTCATTGTGCAGCTCCACTTCTGCTGTCTCGAAGAACCTAAGAGTTCCTGACTGGAGGACAGAGTTATTCTATTTTATGCTCCGAGCCAGTCTTATTTGTTACGTTATCTTACGGTTTCCGTGAACAGCTTCACGCTGAACGTCAAAAAGTTTCAAAACCGTATTGAATCCAACATTAGTTTCGTTGAGACGAAACCACCGCCGGACCGTCTGTCTCCTCTGGCTGGTGAAATACTGTGGGCGAGCGCTTTAGATGTAAATACATCATCGTCTGGCTGTTAAGTCAGTCGGACTAACCTAACAGGTACGTTAACTTTTTTTTTTTTTGAAACGGTGGATGCAGGCAATTCCCTCACTGCAGCCACAAACGGGCCTATTGTAAGGGCGTCCACGATCCTCGGATCATGGCCCACCTCCAGGCCCCACGGCACTGGTCTCACTTGGTGTGACGTCACACCCCCACCACCCCCGCACAAAGTGGAGGATATCCGCAAGTTCTGCATTTACCACCTCTTCGGGCTGAAGAAAGGGCCTCCCAAACACACAATGGCGCGATGCCGCGAGTCCATCGCATACGCACAGCACATGCTCTGCCGTCTCTAGCCCCAACTCGCAGTACCTGCATACCTGTACCTTGCACTTGCCAATATTTGCAAAGTGGTACCTCAGTGGACAGTGACCTGTGAACAGGCCACATATGATCCTCATATCCTTCCTCCCCAGTGCAAGCACCTCCTTGGACCTCTCTCTGGAGAGCCGGATGAAGAGTTTTGACTGTTTAAGGCCAGGCAGCCCCTGCCAATGAGAGGCCCTGCACCAGTCCTCCCATTTGCCAACCTCTCTACGTAGGTGGCTCCTGGTAGTCCCAACAAAGGGCTCAGGGCCAATAGGGATCTGCTCTGATCCCTTCTTAGCCAACCTATCAGCTCGTTCGTTTCCCTCTATACCCTGAGGCCCTGTTACACTGTTGTCCTCGGCCAGGGCCTTCAGTCCAGTCAGACACTCCCACACCTGCTGTGATGTGAGACAGTATGAGGCTAAGGCCTTGAGAGTGGCCTGACTGTCCACCATGCTGCAGATTCTCTGCCGCTTCAGTCCCCTCTGCAGCAGCCGCTGCACACAGACTCACCGCAGCCACCTCTGCGAACACCATGGCCAGCGAGCCCAATGGGATCGCTGCCCTGATCCTCGGCCTGCCCCTGCAAGGCCACCCTGCACCGAGCCATCTGTGTAGTATACCAGGGCCCCAGCTTCGAAAGCGGGAGCTCCCCCTTCCCACCTGGATCGTTAACGTTAACTTTGGCAATTTATCTACTGGCGAAACTAACCCAATTACTTTATTACGAACTATGCAGTTTAGGTGCAGGGTTCAGTCACTGATACTTCCATACCATCGATCACAAGGCTCGCCTCTTTGAACAAGTGCAACTCAACTTTCAATGACTTCGGTGAAGAGCATCCCACGGTCCAAATTACTTTCTTTCCCTATGTGGATTGACTTTAGTGAGCTATTCGTTAGGGTCACGAAAGAATCGCTCATCGTGGTGAGAGGACAGGGTGCTTACCTTGACGCGTTCTTTCATACCCTAGATGCCCCGGTTCCCAGAGTAACCAGGCCCGTTGGACCAAAGACTGAGTTTGAATTCTTGAGCGAAGGGGTTGAGTGTGAGAATCTATGGCCAACAAAATCAGCCATCCGATCGTTTGAAAATTGGTCATCATGATTGGTATTGGTAACTTCTGCATCTCTCGCATCATCACTATTGATTGACATTCAAGTTTCACTATCAACCCTAACTGTTTTTCTTCAAAACACACAGGAAACACCTTTCAGTTTTCAACACAAACCAACCATCAAAACTATCGATCGGAGGGTCAGAATAACGAAAATCGTTAGCAACCTAGGCACGTTTCGGGATATCGTGGGAGCTGTAATGAGCGAGGGAGAGAGGGATTCTGATCAACTGGGATAATCGCCGTAGTTTCATCCTCGCTCATACTCACCTATTACAGGCAAGAGGCGGAATTGTGCGTTGTATGAACGTCAGTTGACTAGCACGAGATTCGTTAGAACTGCCCCCGGTGCGTTCGAAAGGAACTGAGTGACCAAATTGTGGTAGTTTTTCCCTTACACACAGAAACACTTGCTTTGTGAGCATACTTTGCCGACTTGCTCCCGGTGAAGACTCATTCCAACACTATCCCTGCTCGGCCTTGTTCAACTTTACGCTTTGATAATCACTCATGGTGCCTCGATGGGTATGGAGTATTGTCGGCTTTGGTGATCCAGACCTCTGGTGCATCGAAGTTCTTGGTTGACTTAAGCTTGTCACCTGATAATGATAATAGCTGACCACTCAATCAGTCGCACAGCAGACAACTGTCTCATTCCCAAGACGACACGCCATGGAATCCACGTCTGACGCTATTACTTTCTTTTAAGTAATTCACTTCTATTGTTTAGGAAGCATCCTAATAAGCCGTAATTCCGTCTAAATAAAACCCAATCAACTCATTTCCTCTGAAATAAGCTCGTCGGAATGCCAAAGAGGGGAAATTGTTGGAAGTGGGAGACTTCCCACTCTTCCTTAGCTACAGCTCCGTCTCCCTTGGACCAACGAACGTTTTCTGAAAACCAGATTTCCCTTGAGGGAATCCTCTCGCTCTCTCCTCATGCTTAATCCCTCCCCCTCCTCATAAGACGCTCTTTCTTGGCTCCCTTTCCTCCCCAAAACCCTGACCCTTCTTCACAGCTTAGTCAAGAATATCGTTACGGCAGCTCCGTCCCAGCGTTCTACGGAAAATCCCAAATCCTTAAAACCCACCTTCGTCTCCCTTTTACCAGAAATTGAAATTTATTCCTCCCCTGCCACTCGTGATCTTCTGCGTCACTGCCGCAGAATTCGTGAAACCATATTTATTAACCTCTGCGGCGGGAAGCCAATATTTTCAGAAACTCAGCGAATTAGCCGGCTTGGACGTCCCCTTAATTCCGTTGTTACAGACGAATGTGACATTGATGCGGTCACTTACGTCACTTTGAGAGATTTCAGAAGCCGTTTTTCTCGGTGCGGCTAGCGTTCCCCTAACAAACAAAAATAACTGAAAGCCAAGTCCAATGTATCTTGAGTATCTTCTACCTTTTCTGTGTTGAATTCTAACTTCCAACAGACCTCATCTTCTCCTGTACCCGGCTCTCGTTCCAGTCCTCTCAAATGTGTCACTACACTTCACTGCATTACCAGAGAGTTTGAGATAAAAGGGAAATATTAGACCCTCCCAGGCATTGGGGAACCACTGGGGCTGAATGGGTTTGGTTTCCCAACTTTGTTGAGCTTTGCTTCCATCCTACACGTAGCATTGCCTAGCATCCACAAGCCCACGTTACTTTCGAGTTCTGGTAGGATGTGAGTTTTCTGGCCCAAAAAAACGCCTTTTGTCCAGTTTAGCTTTAGAAAAAGCTGGAAACTTGGATCCCAGGTACTTGAAGCATTCACCGTCACTGGGAAGTGCTTTCACGAACTTCTTCACTGCGCCCAATTTCGTGCGGTGACAGTAACCCTCGCTCCACGCTCGAACAGAATACCAAAATATCCTCATGAGAAAAGTTGGGTGGAAAGTACTTACAACAAATGTTTGCATTTATGTCTGGAACCAAGCAAGTCAGCCAATTGCTTAGGGTGATTTAAAGCATTCTGCTCCTCGTGTGAGAAAAGCGTTGGTTTCTCATCTTCGGTATCTTCTGAACAACTCCATTCATCTTTAGACATAGAACAGTTGCAGACAAATTCGCGTCATCTAAAGTTAGTAGACAGTAAAGGGGCGGAGACGCGACGGATAGCGGGAGATTGAGATGGTTTCAACGTGATTATCAATTTTTATTTTTGAAGTGAAACTTCTATATAGACTTAGGATTCTCGAGGCACGACAATTCCTTACCGGTCACATGGTAGGGCAAGACGACGGCCAGAGCAGGTGCAGCAGCGACAGAGAGAGGGAAGGCTAGGGGCGGTGGAGAGAGGGCGACAGCGTAATGCGCAGCGGAGAGCGGGGATACTCCCGGCAGCGTCTGCTCAACTGTTATTTTCTTATTTCCGCTCTCCACGTGGCTGGGCATCGTTGCCTCTGCCTGTCGTTTTCGCTCTCCTTAACTTCTTAATTCGCTTGTGTGCTCTCGCCCAGCGGCGTCAATAGAGCGTTGTAGAGTAGACTATGGATGTTTTTTCCCCGGATTGAATTCTGTTTTCCTGTCTAATGTGTGTGGGAAAACAACGGAAAAGTGGAAAAACGCATCGCAAAAACATTTTTACTCGAAGTTTTACGGGCAGATTGTTAATGTACTTGTCGGTTGCGATTCGGTTTTGCACGTTAAAGTTTCACTTCTACCATGTGTGACTGTCACACATTTCCTATTCACAGGTTTGCTGCAAATTATGATTTGGTTAGGGTAGGTAAATTGTAATGAATGCATTTTTTATATTTTAAATTGATTCGGCCTAAGATTGCTCTATTGAATTATACACTTTACTTACCAATTAAGTGTAGTAATTCAATCGGATTCAGATAGGTCCGCTTTTCCACGCTCAGCTATTATTGTTATAATTAGGAAGTGGTGTCTCTTGCTGTTTATCAAATAGAAAACTGTTGTACAGACAACATCTGTTGGTGATATTCGGGTTGACCTGTGAAGGAAATTGTGTGATGAGCAACAAATATTGTTTGATTTGGTTTTGGGTCTTCGCCAGTTTCTAAATTGGTTACAAAGGGCAATTAGAGTGCGTTCATAGCAGACATTGATTCCAAAAGTTTGAGTCAAACAGTTACAGGGTAATGCACGCGGTTTACATTGTGTTAGAAAGCTGTTATTTGATGCTTCACAACTGGAATTTGTTCTGTTAGATTGCTCGGAAATGGAAGGCGTTTCTAAGGAAATACAAAATTTGTGCGAAAGCTACGAAACGTTGGTCATTGTGTTTGTAGCATAATTTAGAGTTAGGACTCAGTGACTCGTCCACAGTTCTTCCTCAAAAATGACAACCCCGAAAAATTTTGACGAGGTCGTGAGGACGGAATCGTCTCTGTCAGACTGCAACTGCCATCGACAGTTCGCCTGCTCGTGCAAGATCAAGGGAAATGACCTTTTGGTGACGAAGTCGACGAAAATATTGTTGGGCGACGTGATCGGGTGCGGGAGCTTCGCGACCGTTCGAATCGGCGTCGATGTCAACACAGGTTCGCACTGCGCCGTCAAACTGGCACCTCGAATCGATTGGCGAGGCGAAAAGTGGAAAACCCTGACGAGCAGCGAGAAGGAGAGTGTCTGGTTGGGGCGAGAAGACGACGACAGGATCGTCGGAGAGTTCAAAAGCTACGTTCTACTCTCTGCAGTCAAATACGACGAGGAATTCAGATCTCATGTCAACTTGCCCGTAGTATACGAATTGGGGTTTTACAAAGACATCGAGTATATGACGATGGATCTCCTCGGTCCAGACTTATTCGATTTATTCGTTTTGTGCAAATTTCGTTTCTCTTTGAAAACCGTTATACAAATCGCGATTCAATTGTTGAGAACGTTGAAATACGTGCACGAGTGCGGGGTCGTTCATCGGGACGTTAAACCGACCAATTGCATGATAGGAAGAAAAGCGACGCGTACGGACTGCGTCATTTACCTGGTCGATTTCGGGAACTCCAGGGAGTTGATGTGCCGACGACGGAATTCACACATCCGGCCTAAAATAGGACTCCCAGTCCATGGCAACGCCCGATTTGCCAGCCTCAACGTTCATTTGGGCAAAGAGTTGAGTCGTCGAGATGATCTAGAGTCGCTTTCCTATATGCTGATTTACTTTTTGAATGGATTTCTTCCTTGGCAGGTTAGGACCACCTGACCAATTGCATGAACTGGTATGTGCGAGCTATGTCAGTCAGCTGTAGGTGCTGAACGATTAGCGATTGAAGTGGCAGGGGTTGTGGCCAAGTACTCTCTACCATTGGAAATGAACTTTCAATGGTAATGTGACAAGAACTGGGGTCCCAACTTCAATGCAGACTTGTTAGAACTGCTGCGTCCAACAGGAGCCCACATCATGTTTCTAGTTGGGTTGGGGCCCGTAGTATTGTGATGGGAGGTCACCAACACCTTAGCCATCAATTAATTGGAACCAGTATCACCGCCAAAAGTGCATTGAGCTACTGGGCACTCGTTAAGGCTGGGATGAGAGATTTGCCGTGGTTAACGACCTTGCCACGCTGTTAAAGAGAACATATTGAGGACAAGATTGTGTGTTCGCCAGCTTCTTCTCCGGCCCAGCAGAAAAACGCTCTTGTATGGCAGTTCGATTGAGTGCAGTACGCCTGAAACATCTCAAATGACCCCATTTCAACATTCTGTGGTTTTAATGTTTACAGCTTGCCTCGGCAGTAAGAATCACGAACCCTAACCCTCCCTTCCTTTTTGAATCTCTGCGTACTCTATGCTGGCACAAAAATACCCACAACTTATAGTACTAGTTCGACCATCATTGTAATTTTAAGTCCTACTTACTTCTCACTTGGTGCCCATTTTTTCGTAGCAGTAATTGAGTTATCTCTGGTTATCCCGTACAACATCCTTCTTTCATCATTCTAACATGGTTGCCAGGGGTTAGATGCGCCAGATACCGTCGAACTTTGGCGTCGAGTCGGGGAGACCAAACGAGCCACTCCTATCGGTGCGCTGTGCAAAGGTTTGCCGACTGTATTTCTCAATTTCTTACGCTACGTCAAACGACTTCAGTTCTTTGATGCCCCGAAGTACGACTACTGGATTGACGAGTTCATAAATTTGTACCGCGAAAATAGTTACTCGGACCCGAACCAGTTTGATTGGAGCAATGATGAAGATTTTTGAGAGCAGCGATTCGGAAAGATGTTCTAACACGTTGTCTGACAATGTACTCAAAGGAGAGTCTATGCCTCGACATAGACCGGCTGGCATTCAAGTTCTACTTTAGCCGTCCAAAAAAGAATAAACTCTCCTAATAAGTGCTGTGTATTGGTTAATTTAGTGAACGTGTTCAGCGCACGCCGAATCAGTCTAGGTTGTTCACTTCAGAATCCCCGCACCTGCCCTAACTGGACTTCCTGGCCCTGACGGTTACCGGAAATTCCACCTCATCGTTTCCAAGTGACATCGGATTTCTCCTTCCTTCCCCGTACAACCAGTTTCACGCCTTCTGAGCCCCCTTTTTCGTACTTAAATACTCAAATCACATCCTGTTCCAGTCATCTCTTCTTTGTACATCTAAGCCCTCAAATCTTGTTATATACCAACTTTTCAAATTACAACTTCGTGCTAAACTAAAACCTGTCTTCGAGATTCATTTGGTCTTGGAAGGTATGGATACACATTGACCTTACTCCACGATACAGGAGTCTGATGAATAATAGCCGAATCGAAACCCTCGGGGCTTGGTGCTATGGCTCCAACCTGAAGTTGTGCAGCAAAAAGTGAAAAATCATTGTTTTTCATTGTGTGCCAAGGATCCACTTTTCTCGTATTCTATTCTCTTTGTTAGCGTTCCGTCGCTAGGAATTTGTAACATCAGCTCCATCCTTTTCTTGGCCAGTCTCATCACCAGGGGCCCCCTACATCTTGCCCCGTAGCCCTTTCAAGTTTTTTTACTTTCCTTGGCTCTACGAAGTAGAAAGGAAAGTTATGTAATTGGCTGACATTTTTTTTTTAGTTTTCTTCAGATCTTTACGTTTCAGAACCTCCTAGTCCGAAAAACGCTATTTGGGCAAATGGTCTGTGTGTATGTGTGTCTGTGAACGATTTTTAGAGAAAACCACCGTACCAAATTAGCTCAAACTTCATATCTTGCTCACAGGTCACCATGGGACGCCAAAATGAGGGTATGGGCAAAATCCACGGAAAGTTAACTATAGTTACCATAGTGATCAAAACACCAAATATTTTTTTTCTCAAAAACGGCTCTAACGATTTTGATTAAATTGTGTATATTGATAGCGCTCAATAAGGCAATGATACCATGAAATTCCCATTTGTGGGGAAATGACGAGAGCAGCACAATAAATTATCAAAATTTTCGACGAAATCAATTTTAGCGCGGTTTTTAGAGAAAACAACCGTACCAAATCAGCTGAAACTTGATGTCTAGCCTACAGGTTACCATGGGATGCCAAAATAAGGGTATGGGCAAAATCCACCGAAAGTTAACTATAGTTATCATAGTGATCAAAACACCAAATATTTTTTTTCTCAAAAACGGCTCTAACGATTTTGATCAAATTTGTTATATTGGTAGCTCATAATAGGACAATTATACCACGAAATTCTCATTCGTGGGAAAATGACGAGAGCAGCACAATAAATTATCAAACTTTTCGACGAAAAGCGTTTTTGCCGGGGTTTTTTCCTTTCAAACTCCGCTGGAATGTTACTAGAATGTTAGAAAAAAAGTCGTGTTGTAGTCCAATCCAATACCTATAGGGTGAGTGTTTAAAAGCGCTCATGAGATACATGTGGGTCACTCCAGAAATTCCTGATTTTCAATTACTGCCGTTTCGCTTACTACCAGTTTTAAACGTTTTTACCCAATAACTCTGCAAAAGTGATTACTATCCTCCTTCAAAAAACCCGTGTTTACAGCCTCATTAATTTTCTGTATACCAATTGCTCAATAATGGTCTTGCAACGAGTACGAGCAGCACAATAAATTCGAGAACTGTAGGCGCTACCGCTTTCTGCTGCTGTGAAGTGTTGTTTGACAAAGTTCAAAGGAACTGAGTGATAAATGAATTGATTAAATAGAATTAGCCATGTACAAAGTGAATTGACGTAGAGCTAAGGAAAGTTGTGTGTTGCAACGAACCAGATATTTTTAATTGACATATTCAGGGAGCTGGTTACGTGGAATTTTGGAAAAATCATTGTTTTTAAAGAGGTTTCAAAATAATACTGAACGTGGGCCTTCAGTTCCACTTTTCCACGTAGAATTTCATTCCTGGGCCACTGAATATTGTTGAGAAATAGTGTCAACATGGTTCACAAAACTACTAAACAAACGAAAAATTTCAACAAAAAAAAACAATAGCCAAGGGAGTCAGGAGTTGAGTAACCATTCTAAATTGAGAAGTGGATTAAAATTATTGACGTATCTAGTAGTCATTGGGTTGTGATCAATATTGTGATATTTAAAACGTTGGGGAACGTAATTCAGAGTGTCTACAGCGTCTTTGGGGATGGTCCCATCTGTGGCAGACCAAGGACATATGTTTCAAAAATGTTCGAAGCAAAAATCCACTTTCATGGATTCCAATTCTTGAAATGCACTAATGATTGAAGTAGTCTCAAATATTCCTGTTAAATCATGGTTCATTGCAAAGGTTGAAAATATCAACAGTGGCATCCTGGAAACGCTGTTTGACTCCCAGAAGTTTGCATTGGAAGTCAACCATGCAGTCACACGTGGGTTGCCGTGCTCAGTGTGCACATTCACTAAGAATGCATCGGCCCATCGGTCATTGTGGCTTGAAGATTTTTCAGCAAGAGGTGTCAGAACTGGCTCGTGGTGGCCAAACGGTCACCGCAACGTCGCTTTTTGATCCGTCCTCTTCCTGTCATTGCAAAGCAGAATTTGCCAAGCTTTGGAGATAAAGCGTAGGTGCCGGTAGAACGCCTTTTGGCAAGGTTGCTCAAGCTGCTCCGGTCCGTAGGTTGCTCAAGCTGCAGCCAAATAAAATGGGCACCACGGGGGTTTCTGCTTGTGGCCGGCAGCGTGGAGCCCTTACAGGCGTGACGCTGTCGGTCGTGTAGCCATGAGTTCGGCATTGCACGGGCAGTGGTTTCGCCGGTAATTCCCCCTTCGCCGGTTAATTCCCTCCCCGGGTGCTGGCAGGAGAGGGGTTTAGGCCACGAGGCTAGGAACCCTCTCCAAGGCCACGGGCGTATGGCACTTATACAAATGTTCACTCTTCAATAGGAAACGTGACCTTAGTTTTACCCTACTGATGAACTGTCGTTGCTGTAGTAATCCTGCTCAGTACGAGGGAAACCTCAGGTTCGGACATTTGGTACAACTCGGTTGATAATCCGATGGTGCGAACCCACCCAGGATTATGCCTTAATGCCCCCAAGGCCTTAATTCCGACTATCAGCAACGATAAAGCTTCGAGTTTCGTGAAAGAAAGGCTCAAGTCAACGTGGCTATATTAGTGATGGTTTTCGGTTTCTGGTTTTTACCACCATCGAGGAGTGAAACGGTGATGGACTCCGTTTTCGGACTTGTAATGTTTCGATTTATTCTTGAAATTCGTTGCACTCGTTTTTTATCGAATTATTCCAACACTTCCTCACTTTCCAGAAGGAAGAAGGTTCCAAATAAACCGGAGCACACGACGTCATGCTCTCCTGTTTGTGCCGCTCATCTCCACTTCACTTCCCAGCGTGTTCTTTGTTGCGTACATTCCTGTTGATTTAAGTTCCTGCTTTGATCCACTTGACGCTAGAAACGATAATTTAAGATTTCACTTCGTACGGGGGTTCATATCTTGCAGACGCTCCTTAGTGAATTGATATGGATTTTCATCAAATATGGTGCTTTTGTCGAAAGTGAATCAATTAGATTATCCCTTCGTGGAGTTCAAATGTTGAACATCAAGGTTTGATAAATGAAGCGACACAGAGGTCTTTCCGTCAGTTAGAGTAATAAAGAGGCCAATTATACTGCTCCCCTACCAGTCGATGTGGATGCCATTTTAAAACACCCGAACAACCTGAAGACACGAAAATGCTGTTGAGTTGTCGAAAGGCTGCTCAGGGGGTGTTGGTTTACCAAGTCGTTTATAACCCAATCATCCCCCCCCCCTTTCATAGTCACCACCGCCGCTGCCATCAATCTGTCCCTTTTTTCGTGCTTGATTTTTTCATTTTTTGCGGGATTTTCGCTCGGTTGCATCTTAAAGTAGAAGGCGTTACGAGTAGCGAGGGGGATAACGGTGGAGCGTCTGGTGAGAGGCGCGGTGGGGGGGGGGGGGTGAAAAGGCCGAGTAAGGAAGGGAGAAGGACGGTGATGCCTGCAGATGGGAGAGCTGCTGATAATATTTATGCGAATGAAACTTTCATTTCCCTCCCCTTCGAGATTTTCATCCACATTTCATATTCCCCCATAAACGGCCATATTTTACGATAACGGCCCCTTGTAGTCTCCTTCGCAATATATAAATAAATAAAATGAAATCGGTTTACAGTTTTCCTCTGAACGCTTAACAAAGGAAAATTCAACTTTTTTACGTTGCACTAACCAAAGGGTATGGCAAGAACTTTAAATGGTCAAAAGTGGTACAGTCCTTAACCATTTTGAGGGCTCCTGAATCGAAAAATGTAGTTTCAGCGACGATAAGCGTGTAATAACGTTCATAAGTTCAGGAGCAACTCCAGAAAGTCCAGAAATCCAACCACGGCCGTTTCACCTACTACCGTTTCTAAGAGTTTACTCGGTTATTCCTAATCGGTGAACGCGAATCGTCACAAAAAAATCACGTAGACAGTCCCTTGAATCGCCTGTGAACTGATTACTCGATAATGGCTGTGTTACAGTGAATTCCAGAACCATAAGCGCCTCCTGCTATCATGTAAAACGTTGTTATATTCGTAAAGAGAATGGAAAACATGATGCTTAGTTTTGTGACGTACTTGAGGAATACCTTTACAAATTACCCGCGTACAGAACATGGGTGAAAGTCGTGTCCGGGCCCAAAAGAAACGAACAAATTAAATACACTCAATTATACTCACTTGATGAAAATTAAAAAAATAATGCCTCTCAAGAAAGTAATGGGAAGTGAAATTATAAACCAAATAGGACCCACTTGAATTTGATCAGGAAAAACTCAAAATGAAATGAACTCCTTTTAGAATGAAACAAATAACCTATGCTCGGATTGTAGTAAATGACAATAAAGAGACAATGGGGAAAATGTAACACCAAGCTCTGATCGCTTACCTTACTTCACACAATCTAAAGGGAATTTAAACACTGGCTAAACAAAAGGGGAAGATTCGTCAGCGATGTCGGTAGCCGTTATATGGCCAAATTCCGGCTCCCCCGCTAATATTAATGGCGGCGAACTGCACAGGTGACGGCAACAGTGTTGCCATCATCGGCAGTCCGCCCCAAACCATTACACTCCCCCCCTTCAGACAAAAACGTTTGGTGCAAAAAAAATTTTGTCAAATATCCCACGGCAGTTCAGTTCGCACTGCACAGGGGAGGCTAAACAAATAGGAAAATTAAAAACAAAGGAAAATAAGAAATGAATAAATAATAGAGGGAGAAGGGAAGCCTGTTGGCGGTGGCCTCGGGTAGGCAGGGGGTGGGTACACTCCAGGGAGGCCGTGGATGCCAAGGCGATAGCAGGCCCGCTGGACGCTAGCACCCCAGGATGAGAGAGACTCTAGGGCCTGGGTGCTTCGGGAGTCACCCCGGCTTTGTCACAGCGGCAGGGGTGCGTGCTAGTGGCACCACGGTTCATGGGAGAATTCAGCCCCTGAACTTGCACAGGATAAGGGGATATAAAGAGCGGCGAACTGCACAGGTGACGGCAACAGTGTTGCCATCATCGGCAGTCCGCCGCAAACCATTACAGTTCCTAGTGTCAAAAGAATCGCCGGATGTGCATAAGCGTCGCGGCAGATATTTTGGAGCCTCTATTGAACAAAAATATGTGCAAAAATACATTGTACATTGTGTTGTTCATATATTACGTTTTATAATACAAACAGGTCTGTATATTGTTTAAACGGGTTTGGATATTAAAGAGTGTCGTATAAGAGATCAGAGGATAAGGATAAGGAAATAAGAAAGAGTTCATGAGAGGATTAACTTCAGTACCATAGCGTTCGTTGGTTGGTCCTTTTAGGTACTCTGTATAGCATTGATTAGTAGACGTTTTCCAAGTTGGTGAAATCATTTTCTTTTCGATGGAGGTGGGTAGAACTATTTACAGGTATAGCCAACTGGATATCGTATGTGGGAGCCCTTCGTAATTTGTCTCTGTATGTGCGGACATAAGCCTGGCATGATATTAGTTGACGTACTCTTTTTCGTACTAAGATTTTGTTCAAATTTTGTTTCATGGTCCACTGCCTAGATTTACTTCTGACATGACATATTTAGACCTATCAGGCTCTCGGCAGAATTCAGTTCTTCGACGATGCTGAGATCTTGTTTCACTCCACGTAAATGAACCCAAGATACTCATGTGGTCTATAGAAATCAGTCAAAGTGCGCGTATTTTGGTGAGCTTTTTGGGAGCAATTATCCAAATGAACTAACATCGGAAAATATGTACAAACTGCAAAACCGAGAGTCAGGTTTGATGTCAAAGTGAAGCCAATTTACAATTCTTATCCCGAGTTCCGGGGAAGCAGGAGAAAAATAATTTCAGAGAAAGAAAATTAAGCTCAGCTTCATAACTGGATTTCTGTTCTGTTCCCATTAAACTTTCCGGACATTTCTTGGTCATTACTTTATCGCAGTCACAACTTGGGGTTCATTAGGAAAATTCCCTGCCCCCTTTTTGAGCTTCTTTGCTTTGGGGGGAAGAAGTTGATGGAACTTTTCGGAGGGACTAGGTATTACAGAATTTGCTCACGTAGACAATGTTCCCTAATTTATTGTTCGGTGTTTACGTCGGGACTTGTAAATTGGACAACTTGACGATATTCCCAAACATGGTGTTACTGCCGGTCAGGGGCTCAACCGCCTGTCGAAGAGGAGAGGACAATTCCCCTGAAAAGTGGCTTTCATTGTTTACAGTTCGACAGAAACACCGTCCATTGCTCCTTCTTCTACCACCAACCAACTCAACCAACTGCAGTAGTAGCGGTTTTTGCATCCAGTAAACTTTTATCCATCTTTCGGGAACAATTTTCTGCGGAGAGCATTATCAAGTAAATGTACAATTGAGTTTGTGCAATGATTGCTTCATAGTTTAATTTAACGTGTTGTAGATCCACACAGTTAATTCAATGAAATTAAGAATGGTTATATGAAATAAATATGAGATAACTAACGGATTGGCGAAAACGTTCATTTAACAAAAGTTGGAACAATGTTACACCTGTTACTTACAGGTTCTAATAAGTCGCTGACGAAGAACTGCCTGATGCTTCCTCTCCTCCACTGTTCACTCGGTACACGTGTACAACATCCTTCAGAAATGCCCTCGTTAGATCTACATCAAATAAATATGTTATTTCATATACCCATTCTTAATTTCATTGAATCAACTCCTTTTCACAGTCTTTGTACATTTAAAATTATTATATAACGGGTGATTACATAATGAACATTAAATAATTGGCGTAATCGTACAGCTGTCGTTATTTCTAATTTGAAACATGGCGTCTACGATGTTGGGCATATCGATAACCTGACCTCGTGATATATCGATATATTGCCTATCAGAGGAAGCGGTGACAGCGGTCCCCGTTCTCTGTTTCACCCCCAAAATGCTATTCGCAATCTGCTTCGTTTAACAACAATTTTATGGTTAAATGAGACGAGAGTGGCATCTACCTTCCGATGGGTTGAGTGTGTTTCTCAGTGGGCGTTTTATTATGGCGATCACTTTTTAAAATTTCCTATAGAACTTTCTATCGTTTTCATAGGACTTTTTACTTACCTGCATATTAATAACGACTTTTTTTTCTTCCAGGTATGTTCCATCCCTTTTACGTGAGTGTTTTTGTATCATCTTTCTGTAACTTATCGTTTGTCTTGAATTTTGTGTGAATTGCTCCATTCAAATGACAAAATTTTGCTGATTCTCAAGTTGATGAGAGTTGTGTGTTTTCTTATCTTCGAGGTAGTTCCAGGGACGTATCAGGTCTCACGCTTTAAATCTAAAACCCAGTGAAAATTAGAGTATAAAAAAAATAATCAACTGCCTCTTGAAAAAAATCAACCAAGCCGTAGTAGTTTTACAGCGTTTGAGCTTGTACGTTAAGAAACGGTGCAACGCAATTTAGCTACAAATACTTCAGTTCAGATTTGTGCACAAAGGGCTAATACTGAATATCTGGGGACGAGTCAACGGACTGGCCTGCGTTAGTCAGGCTATCTATGGATCGAGCGAGGTAAATAAAGGTAACGTTCTAATGGTTACACCTCGTAACGATTTCTATCGATCGGTAAACTAATTATCGTCATACTGCTTTGGAGAGATGTGTATCAAAATAAAAAAAGCTGCAGGTAACGGCACCCCTTACTGCCTTAACCTGCCATATCTTCGAAAATGCTTGCACACGAAATGGATAAGATATTCCTAGGGAACGTAGATCATACGGAGGTCACTCCCTTTTATTGGATGTGCACCACATCGTTGCGAACGTGTGAGCAAGGATTGGTTATTTTTCGTAACTGTGGCATCTAGAGAGGAAACTACCCAATTCCAAAACGGAACAACTTCCTTCATCTGTCGTATTCGTGTTTGAAATAATTCTCCCAAATCGTCGGGGGATCCGATAATTCGACGTCATTAAGAGAACTACTGTTAGAAACACTTCTAAGAAAAACGACACCCAAGAAACGTACAATAACTGCCCATGGAGCCGTTAGATTTCTCCGAACGGTTCGACAGATAAGCATTGCAGGCAGTACATGGTTATTCGTGGAGGGATAGCAGAGTTACGCGTATTGTTGATTAATAGCGTCTGCAGAAATGATCTCAACTTCTGATTATTCCTCTCATTGCAGAGTTAAGTTCTTGCCAGCACGTCGATCACCTTTGGAGAATAATGCCGGCCGAACCTCGTTATCTCGAGATAATCTTCCTACGCGTTATAAGTTGTTCTCTCGACGGTGTTAATTGCTACGGGTCTCTTCTCTTCGACAGGTGTCTCAAATTAGTGTTTCGAATGAAAATCTCTGGCAGAAAATTAATTGAACTCGTCCGGAAAGAAAGATTCTTGTGGTATTTGATGCCAACGTCTTTTCTCAAATTCAAAAGGCTCCTTTAACGTTTGGTTGGTCGGATGCCGCAAATTCTTAAGCTCTCTTCCCAGTAGCTGAGCACGAAACTCGACCGGCAAAAGTGAAATTAAGAAAATAGAGGGACTCCTGGCATTTGAATTTTTATGATTTCTCCTTTTCTTCCAGCCGACTTTTTTTCCTCCCTCTTCAATTCCATCCCTCCCGTCCGCTCACTCCCACTCCCTCCATTTTTTTTTCTTTTCTCTTCCCTTGAAACCACTCCATGGATTATTTCCCTTCCTCTCGCTGCTGGCTATGCTTTCCGTCCTTTCGCCGCCCTGAGGTTCACTGTCGAATTGAATTCATTCAAAACTAATGTTACGTCGGGTAACTGAGTGTAGTACTGATACTATAGATCATCTCGTAAGGTGTATGAGTGGTCATCCTATTAGCATCTTGAGATGTTAATTTCAGTATTGATTGATTTGTGTGTGTAAAATATATTCCAATATACACTGTGCGTATGTACCGCCTGACTCCCATTGTAGGCACCCCAGCGATCGTAGTCTAGTGGTTATAGACGAAGATTCATAATCCAATGAAAGTTGGGCATTGGAACGAAGCTCAAATTTGCTGTGTCTTTTGCCTGAGTCAGCGGCTCTCCAAACATTTCCTCTTCTCGTAACACGTAAATGTGGCTTTCATCACATCAGAGCGATCACTATAAATCACGGATCCTAGCAGGACCAGTATATTGAAGCTGATGCTCATCTTTCTTTCTCTCTTCACCTCTCAGCTTGCCTTGCTACTGCCTGGTGGGTCATCTTCCATCCTGAAGGTATTGTTCAGAAGCAGATGAACCTTCAGTGCTTCACTTCACAGTATGTGTAACATTTCCATTATGTGTTCCCTCCTCAAGTCGCCAAAACTCTGCCGGGTGCCGTGGAGTCTCGCATATCGAGTATATGCCTAATGCAAAGGTGATAAAATTCAGTGGTAGGTTAATCTGCCACCCTCTTCACCATCATAATGCTCTAACCCCTCCCCTTTACACCTCCTTGCTCAGTCAGTCGACCCCAGTCTGTTAATTCTGTCTCTTGTCTGTACTGTAACCCACTCACACTGTGTTCATCCTCTGGCCAGTTCCCTTTATACTATTTGCGAACAATCTTGAAGCGTCGCAAGAGCATTCCAAAATAATGTGATTTCATAATGAACTCATTTCGTGCCACTCCAAACACACACTCACACTCTTTCTCTCTCGTTCTATCTCTCCCTCTTTCTCTACTACTGTGTATAATTATACTACTAATCCTCTTAATCTCTTCTGATAATCACCAACCAACGTTTTCTCGCACAATACAACCCCACTCTTCTCTTTTTTCACCCATTTGCGTAATTTAATTTACATAGCTCTTTCTCTCTCTTCGCGCATATAAACACACAAAATACAAGTGAAAACCTCAATAGGATTCCCTTTTGTAGTTGTACTTCCTGGAGGAGTATTTCATTAAACACTCAGAGATCATATTGAGGTCACTCATTTTGGTTTATTATTCATTCTGAATAATAACCCTATGTTTTCGGTCACGAAAAATTTTTTACAACCCCCCCTCAAAATTTGATACTTTACGTTTCAAGACATGGAGATTCCAAATTTGCAATGTCCGTCCGCCGTCCCCCGTCCCCCGTCCCCCGTCCGCCGTCCGCCGTCCGGGCCGTTTTGTGCCTTTAACGTGGTCTAAAAAATTCGTTCTTTCGCCCAAAAATCCGATTTGGTATCTAGTTGTGCCCGCCATCTCGGCAATCCGATCGGACGAAGCCCGTGGTTGTAATGGGCAAAAACGGTTAAAAAATTAACGAAACGCAGTACAACGCGGGAGCTACAAGCGTTTCGTCGTTTGAATTCCCTCCGCCCCGCCCGTCTCATTAAAAACCAACCGCTCTCGAGGCGAGCGAGTGCGGCCTCCCGCTCGCTTCCTCCCAACGACCGGTCTCTCCCATTCGCCTTACTCTTCCAATTTCCGACGTTTTCGTTTTAATACGATTCAATTTTTTTAGATTCTTTCGTTTCATTCTCATTATGTTTTTTTCATAGATTTTTGGTTAAATTTTGATATTAGTATTTAGCGTGCATGTTTTCATATTAAAATTCAGTTTTTTCTAGATACTTTCGTGTTTTTTTTTGTTTATTTTAATATTACGATTCAGTTCTTTTCGGCCTTTTTTTGGGTTTCATTATGATATTTTTCGATGCTGAATCGAACAGGATGGGTCTCGGAGCATTAATGCTAGGTCAAGCTGATTATCCGAATAATAAACCGTTGTGTAATAATTTGCAGCGTTTTTGAATTGTTCAAATCCGAGAAACGTAATACTCAACTGAATACAACACAAACGAATGAAGTTCTTGTTGGAGAAAAAAAATGAAAATAAAACCAACTTCCATGATGTTAATGTAAAAGAAATACTTTAGTGGGGCACCTTCTCTACGTCCTCCACGAGTGTGAATGTTTGTCAGGATGTCAGTACTAGTATCATCAGCAGCACCACATCGGTATCACAGCGATGTTGTGTTCACGTTAATTTCAATTCAGTTCTCATAAAATACCTCCGTTATAATTCTGTAGACATCAAGGAACGCTTATGTATGTATTATTCACTTTAGAGAATATCTACGGTGTACATAGAATATTCGTTCCATTGTCCTCTGTAATCTACTTCTCGATCTCACTTCATCTTTTCTCTCAGGTCTCTCGCTATATTTGGAGACCTGGCCGCGAGATTGCCCTTGTCGCCAGAAGCTCTTAATACCAGTTCCAATAGAGTTTCGTTTTCGTGGGCACGAGGATACGGGTGTAATCTCCCAGACAAATAATTCCGCTGTCCGACCGACCCCTTTCTGTATTTAACACGCCAAGCGACAATGTCAACATCATCCCCCATTTTCGTCCTAACTATTCCCTTTTTCTCGGGTTCCGCTCTTATTCTACAGTTCTATGTGCTCTCCGGCCCCTCTTTCTATTGTTCATTCAGTCCTTTGGCTTCATTTTTTTTTTCGAATTCGCTTGGAAATCCTGTTATAAATCCTCCTCTCCCACACGGGCCTCCGACAAACGCCCCAGGACCTTTTGTTCCTATTTTTACCTTCCCTAATTCGTTGTTTGAATGCATTTCTGTCCTCGCTTCTGCGTGCCGGTGGAAAGTGTGTTGCAAGCTCGCAGATTTTGAACTTACGACTCACGTTTTCGATAGTTCGGACGATTCAAGCTGTTGGTTATGTTTTGGTGACGTTAAAAACAGAATAACCCGCATATTATTACGACGATGTCGTTGTTGTTGGGGTTGTAACGGAAACTCAGATTGACACAGTGCTAAGAGTAAGAAGTTTGAGAACTGCATTCCATGCAAACGTTATGCTCGTTAATCGCTCTCATGACGAATCTTTATGGCTTCATGGGAAGTTCGCTAAGGCACCCCGTTGTATTGGTTCAGATACCAATGCTAATCGCATCCCAATTCACATCAAGTTCAGAGACAATACGTGCTTAGTTACAGTAACACATTTGATAACATGCTCCAGCATCTTTTCTAATATTCTGGTGCTCACATCACGCCTAGAACCCAGGGGTATGAGACTCCCCTCAGCAGTTTTTGGTCTTAAAGGGACGTCTCCTGGTTCTGGGTTATCTTCCCAGGAGCATGCCCATGCTACCAGGCGTGACGACGGGTTATGGATAGTGGATTGGCCACGGCATTGTCCCCAGGGGCATGTCTGCGGCCAGCTGTGAATATGGTCAGCATGCTGACTGAATAAGCAGCCGCGAACAATGGGCAAAACCCAAGAGATCGCAGAAGAGATCCTGAACAAAGGGCTCAAAGGCAAGCGGATCTACATTTTCTCAGATGGCTACCTTAAAGGCCATTGCAGCCTATAGTTTTAGGTCTTAGGTGGCATGGGAATGCCTCCATGCGCTCAAGCAGCTTGGCGACCGTAACAGGCTCTCCCTCATCTGGGTGCCGGCTCACAGGGGGCATGAGGGCAATGAAAAAGCTGACCGCCTCGCGAAAAGGGGCACAGAATCCCTTCCCATTGGGCCTGAACCACACATGGGTCTGACGAAAAGTCACCTGAACGGTCTGGTTGCTCGATGGGAGATACAGGAAAACGGCGCCCATTGGCATTGCCAGCCACGACTAAGACAGGCGAAAAGGCTTGTCACGCCTTCCTGTCATAGGGCGAAGGTGATGCTGACACTCTCTAGACAAGATCTGAGAGTACTGATAAGCTTCCTCACCGGGCACTGCCCACTCAGATATCACCTCAACAAGATGGGCATCTCAGAGGCGGTGAGGAGGACGAGACAGCAGAGCATATCCTATGCGAATGCCCTGCCTTGGCAGCAAAACGCTTTGAATACTTCGGTCAGGGGACCACTGAACCCCAAACCGTAGCGGACTCAGCGGTGAAGGACGTACCCGGCTTCCTAAGGAGGGCGGGTATGTACGACGCCTTCTACTAAGAAAGGGCCAGCGTCACAATAGGCCCATATGCGGCCGCAGTGACTAAGGGACTTGTCCCACACGCCCTAGGATCAAAAAAAAAGGGACGTCTTCCGAGAAACATATTTTTTTAGAGGTTTCTTCGTGGTAGAAAACTCGGTGGTGGTGGTCGAAAACATTTTCGACTCGTGGTTTTTGAAAAGACCGTGGAATAATTGAGGATGAAAGAGGATCGTTGTTTTCCAACTTTGGCATCATCTCGCGCTTTGCTTCCCCGCATAAGAGCCTAAATATTTGTTGAGGGAATCGAGGTTCCTTGCCCTTCAATATTTATCTTCTAATGCGTCGAAGTTAGAAACGCCTCGATACCATACATTATTCGGTTTTAATTACCAGAGGTTTTCGGGCTCTCCAAAAATGTGCAGGGCCAACAAGATCGTATAAAATATTCACTGAAATTAACACAGCGAGATCCTTCGGGCGCAGCCACTGTAAAGACCTCCCTTGGATAGGCCCAACGACCTGTTAGTTAGTTCGTACGGTTTTCGAGCGGTTGTAATTTTTAGGTTGATTTTTGTTAAGTGTATGTGACAGCTAGAGGCTAGGAAAGGCCCGAGTGGGGGAAGGTGGAAAAGGGAAAACGTCTTCGTTTCTCCTTGTCATGTATTGTTCTTCATTTGTTTGTCTGCTCGTCGAAGAAGTGTGTTGTTCTAACTTCTTCATCCCTGAAAACTCATGGACGGTTTCACTTAGAGGGAAAATGAAACGATTTCGTCGCGTATGTCACTTCTAAAAATTCCTTTTCCGAGCAGAAGGGAAATTGGTTGTTTCCTGCTCAGTTTTACAGTCTATTAAGGCTACTTTCTAGTATCGGTTGATTAATGGCGGTTTGCCGACCTGTATCTTTAGAGTTGCTCGGCGTATAAATATAAATATCAATGAGAATTATTAATGACCGAGCCAACTGGTTAAGTTTAAGTAAAATGGACAGCTGACGGCGACGTTTGTTAACTGATTAGCTCATAAATTGTGAGAGCGAAGGTAGAAAAACGAAGTTTACGACTTCCGAACACTTCCGTGATCCATTCGATTTACCTCAACGCAACACAAGGGAACAGATTTTTACGCTTTAGCGACGAATTACACGGCAACGTTAGGTCACGAAGTCACGAAACTGACTAACTGAGAGATTTAAGAGGGGCTGGAATACAGACGGTTTCAGCTAACTTGTGATCGATGCAGACACGAGCCAACGCTCTGGGTGAATACCCAATAACTGACTGTAGGTACCACCTTCTCAACCAGATGTAAATGTACTGAACATTCCCAGGGAGCTGCTCTCTAGTTGTGCCCGCCATCTCGGCAATCCAATCAGACGAAGCCCATGGTTGTTATGGACAGAAAATGGTTTTAAAAAATCAACAAAACGCAGTATAATCGCATATAAGCCGTGTTTCGTATCGTTTTCAAGATATTTTTACATCCTGGGTCGTATGGAATGAGTATCAGACGTGTACAACTGCGTGTAGGGAAATTACAGTAATTATTAGAGTCTACTAATTGAAAGAACTCGCGGGAACTACAGCGGAATTCAACGTTTCGTCGTTTGTCCTCCTTCCCTCCCATCACATAGAAACCACCCGCCCGCTCAACTTGCAACGTCGTGTCAATTGCCGAGGGTTCGCCGGAAGTCCCCGTTGCCAATTTTCCCGACTCTTTTTGACCGATGGGCGGAAGAAGGTTAGGGCCACTTTCTCCGCACACCCCTACATCGGATCATAAATGCCTACAGACGTTTACGGGCGCTGGGGGAATATTTAGTTTCCGTAGTTCCATTGTAGTCAGGTCATGTTTCGTATGGTTTACTAGTATTCGATGCTGAATCGAATGGGATGGGGGAGCAGTAATACTAGGTCAAGCTGTTCATGAGTTATGCTATAATTTGCCGGGTTTTGGTTTATTATTCATTCTGAATAATAACCCTATGTTTTCGGTCACGAAAATTTTTTTACAACCCCCCCCTCAAAATTTGATACTTTACGTTTCAAGACATGGAGATTCCAAATTTGCAATGTCCGTCCGCCGTCCGGACCGTTTTGTGCCTTTAACGTGGTCTAAAAAATTCGTTCTTTCGCCCAAAAATCCGATTTGGTATCTAGTTGTACCCGCCATCTCGGCAATCCGATCGGACGAAGCCCGTGGTTGTAATGGGCAAAAAGCGGTTAAAAAAATTAACAAAACGCAGTACAATGCGGGAGCTACAGCGTTTCGTCGTTTGAACTCCCCCGCCCCGCCCGTCTCATTAAAAAACTCGAGGCGAGCGAGCGCAGCCTCTCGCTCGCTTCCCTCCCAACACTCAACACCCCCGCTTCGAGCGCCCCCGTTCCAATTTCCCCGACGTTTTGGTTTTAATACGATTCAATTTTTTTAGATTCTTTCGTTTCATTCTCATTTTGTTTTTTTTTCTTAGATTTTTGGTTAAATTTTGATATTAGTATTTAGCGTGCATGTTTTCATATTAAAGCTCAGTTTTTTCTAGATACTTTCGTGTTGTTTTTTTTTTGTTTATTTTAATATTACGATTCAGTTCTTTTCGACCTTTTTTTGGGTTTCATTATGATATTTTTCGATGCTGAATCGAACAGGATGGGTCTCGGAGCATTTATGCTAGGTCAAGCTGATTATCCGAATAATAAACCGTTGTGTAATAATTTGCAGGGTTTTTTGAGATGCTTCATTTTAAATTTTGCTTCTCTTTTCTATAAGCGTCTCAAAGAATGAGGTAAGGCAGACTGGTTTTCAACCATCAGGCTGAAATACTGTTCACGTCCCATTAAGATTCGTTGTCTTCATTTTTCATCTTCCTGTAGCCCGTTCTATCGTATTACGTTGGCGGCTAACCAAAACTAGCACTAATCCAATTTTTCACTGAGTTTATATGCACCTTACTTTTATTTAGAAAGGGCGTTTGCTGTTCCAAAATTTTCGTGTTAAATAATTATATTACCAACGCTACTAAACTTTCATCGTGTAGGTGGTTTATTGTACTGATTTGACCATATCTGAGAACGGTAGTACCATATGAGCGAGATTTATGAAGAAAAAACTGCGCTAAAATCAAACTTCTTCCGAGTGGTAGTTAATGTATTGTGCTGCACTTGTCATTTTCCCTCGAAAGCCCATATTATGCTCTGCTCCATCAACCAGGCAGGGGCTTTATGAACGCTCTGGAGGCTACTGCGTCAAGCGGTGCCTGCTGTGCCAGAGAAAAAGCAATGATTTACACAGGCAGTCAAGTGTTCTTGGCCATGTGGTTGAGGGCGAAAACCGCCTCCAAATAATTGAGCTCGTGAAGGAACTCCTGTTAGTATGGGTGGAAAGGTCCTGAGTGAGGAGCTTTCGGGCACGCGTAGGTATTGCCGGGAATCAAGCGGCCGCTCTAGAATAAGTCGAGAATGTTGGGATCGAAGTTTTCGGCTGTCGAAACGAAGTTCTTTCCAACAATGAAGGACCGGCAGCGGATCAACTTGCCCTTCTCTTGGAGGCTGGAGCTGCCGTTGGGCGCAGAATCACTTTTTATGAACTCTCGCTGAGCATTTTGATCAACATTGAGTGCGGCTGGAAAGAAAATGTATTGTGCAAAGTTATGAAATGTTTCTTCCAGTGGCAGTAAGAGAAGTCCACATAGCAGAAAATTGAAAATCGTGAACCATGAATTTTTTTTCTCTCTTTTATTTATTTCTTTCCCTGCTCTTTAATCTCAGCTCCATAGCCCCCGGGTCATCACATAGAATCTTTGTGTAGTTGACCCTAAACCTGATCCGATTACTTTGTCGACGAAAAGCCTCCGCGAGCGCGAATGTTTTTTCGTTTAAATTTCGCGCTTTTTGAGCTCATTGTGACACGGAGGGAGCTAAAAAGAACTTAGCGAGAGATAACTCCACGAGCGACTCATCGTAGCGTGCTCTAACTAATCCAATTAGATCTAATTTCTCAATTCACGCTTGAGGTGAGTCGAGTGTGTCATGAGAGGGTTGATATTTATTGCTTTCCCGCGGCTAGTGATAACGGTCCGGCCCGTTGGGCTTTGGTCGCTGGACTGTGGCGATAGAGACTGCATGGGGCGGGTCACGTAACTCAAAGGTCCTCGTTGATAATTCACGAGTCCGGATAAAATTATTTGAACTGGAGTATTAAGCACACGGCGGGCAATTCAGTGGCGAGAAAGAACAAGTCGCCATCGATGAGCACCCAGTAAAAGGTTCTGTTTTCTTTCTGGAGCAGAATTAAACTGATCTGAAAACCAGGGCAAAACAGAATAGTGGGTAAACAGGCAAACTATACTTTAGAGGGTGTCAAATCGACGAACGGCATTGAGGAAGAGAGCTAAGAGTGAGTACAGACAGGAATTAGGTAGTGAAGGATACAGATTGAAGGCTGGATATCTCGTTTGTGGAAGGAAAGAATATTCATAAATGTTGACCTTCAAAGAAAAATTGATACCTGTACGTCACTCAAGCTAAACCTTTTCTTAAGGACCAAGAAAAATTATTTTGTAAGGGGGTGAATCTTAAAAGTGGGACTCGTCCAGGTCGCTCAGGAGATGGAAACTGGAACCCGCTGTTGACGAAGATCATTTTGGCGTTTATTAAAATGTGAGTTGTATAGAAAATAAAACTAGTTCAGTCGAATAGAAAAAACCCTGCAAATTATTACACAATGGTTTAATATTCTCATGAACAGCTTGACCTAGTATTAATGCTCTGAGATCCATTCCATTCGATTCAGCATTAAAAAAAAACTAGTAAACCATACGAAACATGACCTGGCTACAATGGAACTACGGAAACTAAATATTCCCCTGGCGACAGGCGCCCATAAATGTCTGTAGGCATTTATGATCCGATGGAGGGGTGTGCGGAGAAAGTGGCCTTGGCGCCCCGTCGGGCAAAAAGAGTCGGGGAAATTAGGACGGGGGCTTCCTGCGAACCCGCTGCGAGTCAAGCGGGCAGGTGATTGAGTTTGATATGACGGGAGGGAGGGAGAGAGGGAGTACTAACGACGAAACGTTGACTTCCACTGTAGTTCCCGCATTGTTCTGCGTTTCGTTAATTTTTTTAACCTTTTTTTGCCCATAACAATCATGGGCTTCGTCCGATCGGATTGCCGAGATGGCGGGCACAACTAGATACCAAATGGGATTTTTGTGCGGAAGAACGAATTTTTTAGACCACATTAAAGGCACAAAACGGACCGGACGGGGGACAGGGGATGTCAGACGGCGGACGGACATTGCAAATTTGGAATCTCCAAGTCTTGAAACGTAAAGTATCAAATTTTGAGGAGGGGTTGTAAAAAATTTTTCGTGACTGAAAACTTAGTGTTATTATTCAGAATGAATAATAAACCACAAGTTGGAACGCACATTTGGGCCTATTGTGAGGGTGAACATCATGTCCATCAGCTCCATCATGTCCACCCAGTTCCTCCCCCAGCTCATGGGGAACTGGTGTTCTTTGATGTCGCCACCATTCTTGCACAAACCGCAAAGCAACCTTGAGGTCCATCCCCACAACTTTCTCTGGCAACAGCTGATGAACCCCAAGCGCTGAGGTGCACTTCACACTACCTCTCACACAGCACATGCTCCACTGACTCCAGCTCCATCTCGCAGAATCTGCAAATCTGTACCCCTGACCTACCAATCTTGTCCAGGTGGTACGTTACTGGACAGTGACCTGTAAACAGGCCACATACGTTTTGGTTTACGAGTATTATTCGGCCAGGCAAATCCCCCCTCTCAAAATTTGACGCAACGTTTCGGGATTCCAAATCTGCAACGTCCGTCCACTGTCCAGGCCATATTTTGTGCGTTGAACGTGGTCTAAAATATCGTTTCTTCTCAGCCCGTGCTACCTCTTGTCTCAACCCTCCTCTCGTAGTGCTAATACTCGTAAAGTCGTGCCAATTGCCTACAGGCGCCTAGAATATGTCTATTTTCGATGTTCCGTTGGAGTCAGGTCGTGTTTCGTATCGTTTACTGGTATTCATCGATGCTGAATCATATGGGATGGGTCTTGGAGCCGTGAGAGTACGTCGAGCTGTGTAAGAGAATAATAAACCATGGTGTAATAATTGTAATAATTTAAGTATGCGACCAAAACCTATGAATATGTCACATTAGTTTTTACTTCCCATTCCTCCACAATAGCAAAAATGGTAATGAAATTGGAAGAAAAATTCTTGTTTTTTTTTTTCAAATCCTGACGTTTCGAAAGCTTCTGAGTCTGAAGAACAACATTTGGGAAAATGGTCTGTCTGTGTAGACTGATATAACTCCGTTTAGGGATAGTACGATTTCTGTTGAAGGGTTTAGCAAAGAAGACAGATCTGTTTGTGTGTGTGTGCTTGTGAACTTTTGAACATATGGATCCCTCTAATGAACGAAAACTTGCCGTTCTAGGTGATCGGGCATTAGATAAATGGCAAGCGAGATGGAAATCCTCGTCCAAGGACAACTCACACATCCGTGAACGAGAAAGTGGAACGAGCCAGTTCCTATTGGGACACGGTGACTTCAATGCGTGGCTCCACTTCTCCCTCAAAGACTTTCTGCCCTGCACGTTTGCGCCTCCAGTGCGGAGGATACAAGAAAGCACATGCTGCTCCAGGAGGTTCTGACAACTGTGAGCACCGGTTGTCGCAAGAGCAGCCAAATCTACCAGCTTTGACTGCTACTAAGCAAGCTTATCGCCTTTTTTCCCAGTTTGCGAAAAAGGTTAAGACAAAAAACTGTGGCCACAGTTGATCTGTCCCTTTGAAACTTGTCACCCAACTAAATAGATCAGGTGGGAAAAGAGATTAATTCCTCCCGGATGGTACGGGACCCCCCCAGGACCATACCTCCACGTGGTAGCACACTGGTAATTGCGTTCTACCAGTAGACTGGCTAAGTGACAACCTGTTGAACCTCCACTGGTCTCTTGCATGATAGCAAAATCGCAACCTCCATTTCATTCGACTAATATAACTCTCTCATGACGGTTCATAAACAGACATTTTGATAAGGAAATAGACCAGCCTGTGAACGCATTATAGAGATAATGGCTGATATTTCGTATTTAGCCTGCAGATCATCGTGGAAGACCAAAACAAGGTAGAGTGTGGGCTTATGTGGGAAATCAGTCAAACAATAATTATAGTTATCATTGTGGTGAAAACACCAAGTATTTGTTGCTCATAACGATTGTGATTTAATTTGTTGTATGAACATAAAACTAATTGTTCGCGTCTATAAAATGTTTCTTCACTGGAAAATTACGCAAGATTTTTTTAAAATAATAAATTTCCAAGAAAATAGATTTTAGCGCAGTTGAAACGAATTAAAATCCACTTATACCATACTAACCCGGGGTACCAGATGATAGTATTCTGGTTCTTTGGGAGGTTGCCCAATTTCATAAATTGACTAAGCCTTGGGGGGCATAGTGCGTTTATAATGTGTGTAACGAAATTGCGTATCACCTGGTATTACATTGTGTTTAGCTACCATTTAAGTAAAATAGTGAATTTATACTGCACACTACAAATGTGTAGTTCCTCACCCCTTATTTGCGTCTTGTTACTTTCCTTGGCTCTACGAAGTAGAAAGGAATTTTGGGAAAAGGAAAAAAAATTTTGAGTTTTCTTCAGATCTTTACGTTTCAGTCCCTCCTGAGTCCGAAAAACACTATTTGGGAAAATGGTCTGTGTGTATGTGTGCCTGTGAACGATTTTTAGAGAACACCACCGAACCAAATCAGCTCAAACTTCATATCTCGCCCGCAGGTCATTATGGGACGCCAAAATAAGGGTTTGAACAAAATCCACCGAAAGTTAACTACAGTTATCATAGAGTTGAAAACACCAAATATTTTTTTTCTCAAAAACGGCTCTAACGATTTTGATTAAATTGTGTATATTGATAGCTCTTAATAAGGCAATTATACCATGAAATTCCCATCTGTGGGAAAATGACGAGAGCAGCACAATAAATTACCAAAACTTTCGCCGAAATCGATTTTAGCGCAGTTTTTAGAGAAAACCACCGTACCAAATCCATGCTCTCAATAAGGCAATTATACCATAAAATTCCCATTCGTGGGAAAATGACGAGAGCAGCACAATAAATAATCAAAATTTTCGACAAAAAGCGTTTTTAGCGCGATTTTTTCTTATAACCTCCGCCGGAATGTTAGTAGAACGTTAAAGAAAATTGGTATTGTAGTCCGATCCATTACAGCCTCATTAGTTATCTGTGTACCAATTTCTCAATAATGGTCCTGCAATGATTATGAGCAGCGCAATAAATTCCATAACTGTAGGCGCTACCGCTTCCTGCTGCTGTGACGCGTTGTTTGACCAAGTTCAAAGGAACTGAGTGATAAATGAATTGATTAAATATAATTAGCCATGTACAAAGTGAATTGACGTAGAGCTAAGGAAAGTTGTGTGTTGCAACGCACCAGATATTTTTTTCTCCAAAACGGCTCTAACGAATTTGATTAAATTTGTTATATTGATAGCTCCCAATATGGCAATGACACCATAAAATTCCCATTCGTGGGAAAATGAAACGAGAGCAGCACAATAAATAATCAAAAGTTTCGACGAAAAGCGTTTTTAGCGCGATGTTTTTCTTATAACCTCCGCTGGAATGTTAGTAGAACGTTAAAGAAAATTGGTATTGTAGTCCGATCCATTACAGCCTCATTAGTTATCTGTGTACCAATTTCTCAATAATGGTCCTGCAATGAGTACGAGCAGCACAATAAATTCCGGAACTGTAAGCGCTACCGCTTCCTGCTGCTGTGACGTGTTGTTTGACCAAGTTCAAAGAAACTGAGTGATAAATGAATTGAGTAAGTAGAATTAGCCATGCACAAAGTGAATTGTTGTAGAGCTAAGGAAAGTTGTGTGTTGCAACGCACCAGATATTGTATAAATAGCAATAGCTCGTGAGGATAAATAATAACTGGAAGGGGAAAGATGAAATCGTTGTTAATCAATGTGGTTGCATTGTTTTATACGCTGAAGTTGGTTATTGATCGACCTTCAGACGTGGAGTGCAACGAGAGACCTGATACTTGGAGAAACTGTACACCGTCGGATATTTTTGACTTTCATCAACTAGGTTGGGTTGTTTGATGCTGTCACTCTCTATGTTGTATGAGTTGATTGTTCATTACGTACGAATAAACTATTATAGTTAGGTTTTAAAGCGTTCACTTTGAATAGCTCCCCTAGTTTTCTCCCGCGATTCAAGTTCCTGCCCTACGCCTGGGCTGGAAATCGTGGTGGGTGTTTTTACAATTGGCGCTTCGTAGCTACCCTTCCAGCAGCTCTGATAAGGCCATCAGACCTTCCCCTTTCTCCGCTCGCCTCCACACGTAGTTTGCGTTCTCGCTCTTGATGAGTTTTGTGCATTTGGTTGAGGCGCCGCTAGTTCGTCGAGAGAACGCACTCGGTTGGTATGATTCCCGTCCAGCAATGGACTTCGTACGTCTTGGAGTGAGTGTTTTTAAATCTATTTGAGCTTAGCTTCTTTCTTAAGAGCGTAAAACATAATCGCGTAATTATACAATACCGTACAGTTTCGGCGTGTTCAGCGTCCTTCTTCTACTTTGTCAGCCGAAATACTTTAGTATTGTCACGTTGTTGGTCTTGTGGTAGCCTGATGTGAATGTTGACGAATCACCAGGTAGTTGTGACTTGCTGGGACTGAGAGAAACGGATACAAAATACAGTTAAAGGTGATTTGCGTACTGGTGACCAGGATTATCGTGCGTGAAGAACTGTAATTTTAATAAAGAAATAGTTCTGCATGAAATGAAAGCCAAAACATGTGGCCGACGGGGAGTACGCCGTTCGTTGTGTGTTTCAAGAATTTGAAGAAGCGTTCGCATTAGTAACCGAATTATGAAATTACGTTTCGAGTCAAAAAGACTACACGCTTTCTAATAGTCTGGACGAAAATACATCAAACCTCCCTCGAACAAAAATGTGAAGCTCCAATTTTAGTGGACTCACGACATTCACTGTAGCTTTTGACTGGCCGTATGAATTGATTTGATCCATAATTTTCTTTTTCTTCTTGATTTGTGCAAACTCAGATAGCTCTGCGCGGAAAAATTCACAGATAACTGATTGTGTGGACGATAATTGGATTGTGTGCGATATCTGAAACTCGGATATCTGCCGAGCTATTCAAGCTGTCGTTGCTGGATTATTCTAGCGCTATATGAATTTTAAAATGCCTCTCACTTAGCACTATTCATCCCAAGGGTTTATGAACTTTTAAAACTTCCATACTCAGTTTTGGACTACTCCCCTTTTTTCGATTTTTATTTTGGATTAAAATACTGTTTGCGCCCATTTCTAACCTTTCACTTGATTGAACTCTAGCTCCCTTCCGCCTTAAAGTCCTATCGGCCCTTGTCAGGAGTATAGAGTTCGTTAAGGAATGCCGTGGAACGGGTTTGGATGCCTGAGAAGATCCTAACTGTTTAGGATGCGCTGCAACGCCCACTCGAATCAATAAATCTATTGATTATTTTAAATACGTATTTGGTTTCGAATCGAATATGGTACTACGGGCAGTGGCTATGTATTGTAGGTAAAGTGGCCTTTGGTCTGTCATATTCAATCCCGTCGACATCCTTTTTCCAGGATCTTGTCCGTCTTTTCCTTTTTCGAAGTAATTTGTAAATTGTACGTTGGTTGTTTGAAAATCCATCTCGTCATTTTCAGGCAGTCGCTCAAACGACAAAGGAAGCCAGTTTCTGAATAATCGAAATAAAGAGAATGATCAAGGCGCGTGCCTTATTTTTCAAACTTTTCGCTCTCTTTTGTGGCCGCTGTTCTTTTTCTGTCGGCCCTCGTTTTCTCTGGTTTGTTCGATCTTGGGACTCAAAGCAACAGCATTCCACTACTTCTCAATTTCCTTGGCTCACTTTGTAAAGTGCCTCTCACGGTGCTCAGATATTTCCTCTTTTATTTTTTCTCCTACTTCCTAATTGAATGCCGACCCGATGGTGGCCACAAGGAACTTGAGCGAAAGATGGTTTTCCTCCGTTCGAACTCAAGTGAACCGTGCAGGAAATTTGATTTGTCCAGACGTTTTCGGCCGATCACCAAACCTGTTGCGATTCAATTTATGAAGGGATAAAAGCCCTGCTGCGCGCGATTTGCCCTATACTGTTCCGTAATATGCTGAAGAAACTCCCTAGCGTTTTTCACCTTCTGTCATGATTTTTCTTTAATCGATTTCCTTTGCCGGGGATCATTCTGGGTGGGTGGGGAGAGGGGGAGGGGTTTAACTATTCTCCAAAAACGGCAAGTTTTGGAAGAATATTTTTTGCGTGTCTGTGAACACCTCCCGTATGTGGAAAGGTACGTTACGAACGAACGAAGGCATTCATTCCCATCCTCCAGAATCCAACTAGACATGCCCTTGTCTTGTAGATTGACTCTCCTACTAACTGGAGACGGAAGAGTTCGGGAGTACTTCCACCGATTTTACCTCAGGAACGATTAGTTATGCCATTGTTCGGACAAAGTGCAAAACTGGGAACATCTTGGGGATATTTTGAACAGCAGCGAAGGACATAGATCTTCTTTGATTTATTCAATGACGATTAATTTCGAGAAATATGTTGAACGAATGTGAAACGTGGAATAAGTACTATTAAACTTTAATTTGCGTTGCAAAGCCCGTAATCTTTTTGGAAGCAGGCAGAAATAAAGAATTATTTAAAACCGATACAAAAATATCTGGTGCGTTGCAACACACAACTTTCCTTAGCTCTACGTCAATTCACTCGGGTACATGGCTAATTGTATTTAATCAATTCATTTATCACTCAGTTGATTTGAACTTGGTCAAACAACGCTTTACGGCAGCAGAAAGCGGTAGCGCTTACAGTTCCGGAATTTATTGTGCTGGTCGTACTCATTGCAGGACCATTATCGAGCAATTGGTACACAGATAATTAATGAGGCTGTAAATACGATTTTTTTAAAAAAGGATAGTAATCACTTTTGCAGAGTTATTGGAAAATAACTATTAGAACTGGTAGTAAGCGAAACGGCAGTATTTGAAATTCAGGAATTTCTGGAGTGAGCCCCATGTATCTCATGAGCGTTTTTAAACACTCAACTTTTAGGTATATGATTGGACTACAATACCGAATTTTTGTAACATTCTACAAGAATTCCAGCGGAGTTTATAAGGCAAAAACTGCGCGAAAAACGCTTTTGGTCGAAAATTTTGATAATTTATTGTGCTGCTCTCGTCATTTTCCCACGAATGAGAATTTTATAGTGTCATTGCCTGATTGAGAGCTATCAATATAAAAAATGTAATTAAAATCGTTAGAGCCGTTTTTGAGAAAAAAAATTTGGTGTTTTGATCACTATGATGACTATAGTTAACTTTCGGTGGATTTTGCCCATACCCTCACTATTGCGTCCCATGGTAACTCGTAGGCTAGACATTAAGTTTCAGCTGATTTGGTACGGTGGTTTTTTCTAAAAACTGCGCTAAAATCGATTTCGTCGAAACTTTTGTTAATTTATTGTGCTGCTCTCGTCATTTTCCCACAAATGGGAATTTTTAGGTATAATTGCCTTATTGAGAGCTATCAATATAAACAATTTAATCAAAATCGTTAGAGCCGTTTTTGAGAAAAAAAATATTTGGTGTTTTGATCACAATGATAACTATAGTTAACTTTCGGTGGATTTTGTTCAAACCCTTATTTTGGCGTTCTATGGAGGCCTGCATGCGAGATATCAAGTTTGAGCTGATTTGGTACGGTGGTTTTCTCTAAAAATCGTTCACAGACACACATACACACACACATAGACTATTTTCCCAAATAGTGTTTTTCGGACTCAGGAGGGTCTGAATCGTAAAGATCTGAAGAAAACTCAAAATTTTTTTTTTCGGCCGATTACATAATTTTCCTTTCTACTTCGTAGAGCAAGGAAAGTAAAAACTATCGAGGAGCAGCTTTTATTCGGTCTGCTTATTAACATGAGACGCTATAATAACGTTATACGCACAATCGAGATCAAATTAACCTCTGAATTGGACACTATTTAACCAGGAGCACCCTAAAATCTGGAATGCGCTATCAGTGCCTTGGCTAATTTGTTTTAGTGTTTTCTTCATAATTTCAATACCGTAAACATGAGTCTGCTCAGTAAAGTCGTGTTAGTCCGTTTACGCAGCCTCCATGGGTAATTGGGGCACAACAGTGTTCCAATGAGCTGAGTGAAAAGAAAATGGGGTCGGTAGCAAAGCGATGAAGTGTATTAGAGCTTAGGGAGCATATTTGTAGTAACGTGTAACATTTTAAACGTGTAAACATGTAGTGCTTGAAATCAAGGATGTCAGAGGGGCTGGTGTACAATTATTTATTATTTTATCTATTTATTAACGCTACGGGCAATCGCCCAATAACAAGATAGAATGAAGAGACAATATGTACATAATTGGAAAAAGTGGAAAGTTGAGCCTTAGTAATTATGATAGACCAGTCAGGCATCTCTTAAATCAACTATATGGCAGCAAAAATATATGAACGTCCTTGTTAGGATTTTTATTAGTAAATAAATTATTCTCCCGCTGGCAACGCAAAGTAGGCTCGTGGTATAGATAATTTGTGGGAGCAAGGGAGATACTAAAATTATGAATGGAATGTGTTATATAAAATGGGACATTAAATCAAGTTAGCAAGACTGGGGCAACTCACGAGGTTATGCAGTGCTTGAATAAAACCAACAGGTCTGCCCTACAACGCATTAAAGGGGAAGTAATTCGCACAATGACATTATAACTTCATTATCGAAATCTTTCGAGTGTATCGAGCAAATCTACGCTGACCCCCCTCGATTCACTGCACAATGGTAGAGGAGAAAGATGGGCGAATAATGGAGGCATACTCCAAGATCGACAATACGAAAGCTTTGTACAAGACAGAGCAGAAAACTAATTCAAATCTCGTGCCGCTTAATGAGTCCAATGTTTCTCATAGCCTTAGCACAGACTGAATCGATATGGGAATTAAATAAAGGATAAGTTTGACTCTAGCAAGACCCTAGATCTCGAACAGTACTTGTTCGGCGCACGAATGGGGGAGCTTGAAACTGAGAAATAAATGAACACGGTGAGCGAGAGTAAGGGTTGTATTACACTCGACAGAATAGCGATATTTAGTTGACTGTGAGTATATATATGCGGACAAGGGACTCTCATTATATGTGAAAATGGTTGTGAGATACTAAGTGAACTGAGAGAGAGAGAGAGAGAGAGAGAGAGAGAGAGAGAGAGAGAGAGAGAGAGAGAGAGAGAGAGAGAGAGAGAGAGAGAGAGAGAGAGAGAGAGAGAGAGAGAGAGAGAGAGAGAGAGAGAGAGAGAGAGAGAGAGAGAGAGAGAGAGAGAGAGAGAGAGAAAGTAGCGTGAGTTGAGAGTTGGGAGAACTGGGTGAGAGTGTTCGGGAGAACTGAAGGATGACTGACTTGGAAGGAGCTGTCTGTTGAGAAGAGGGATCTGAAATTGAGGGGTGGGAAAAGATAGATGGGAATTTCCAGGATAGGGGTAATCCGTAATCAATTGGAAATAACTGTATACGTGGACTTTCCATACGTAACAAAAAGGCTTGAGGACGATGGCGTTTGGGGAAATAATGATTTTCCATTAGGGCCAGTGCGGAAATTTCGGAGGTCAAAGACCCAGCGAATTCGGCCTGCCAAACAGTACCACTACGTAGCAATGGTTTATTGTGGATTGCGTAGCAGAAATTAAGAGTCGAGGATGCCTGATAAAATTAAACTACAGAGCATTTTGCAGTATTCAAATACAAATTATTACTTTAAAAAATCACCTTGGGTTGGTTGTAGCAATTTTGATGTAGTAATTTATTTTATGGGTGTGTGATTGTGTAAAAAAGTAAAGCAAAGTATAAAATTGATCAGATATGGTTGAGAATTGAATTATCGCGTTTGTAGGAATTTTCGCTTGTCTCTTTAGAAGTGCATCATGAAGTTTTTCATATTCATCGCTCCATGCTCGTAACTTGTACATGAACTGCGTTAAACTGTTCCCTATAAGTAAATTAATAATTCTCTTTTTTGACTCTAATGTTCGCTTAGGGGCATTCTAAAGGAAAAACGTGTCGTTGATTTCCCCTGAAACGCGACCCCCAAAACTCCGGTGATCTGCGATCGGGATTCCGCCAGGGAACTGACGTGCCTCTGTAATAAGGTCCGTGAGCGTTCATTTTTCGAAATTGCGTCGAAAGGGCGCATAATAATTTTGCGATATCGACCCGGTAAAAAATTTGACGTGATTGAACGTCCGTCTTTCGGTGCCGAAGTGCTCAATCTCGTTTATTACGCGCCCGCCTCGCACCGAGTCTCGATAAATTTATGAAAGGAAGTTAATCAAAGGACCAAACTCCCCCCCGGCACCCTGTCATCCAGTTGATCCCAGAAGCTGCTTCATCAAACCCTCAGCCCTCTGCAGGGTATTTCTCCCTTATTTGGGCCTGGATATCTGAGGAGTACGGTTGAGTTGGCTGCAATAACCGAACGAAGGGCTTATCTCCTTTCATTAAGTATAAGAGCAATCGTTAGCTCCTTTCATCCCAAACTGGGTCGACTGTTGTTTCGAATCTGAATACTTAAGACGGCTAAAAAATAGTCATTATTTATGCACACTTATAATTTGTCATTAAATTTTCTATCGATCGTCGCAGAATTTGAAATGTACACTCAGAGGACAGTTGTACGTAGAGTAGCTAAATATCTAGTTGTCGTGGTCAAAATCCTCGGCTGAAAGGGTGTGGCACACAGTTTTAGGCGAAAGAGGTATGACGCGGTCATTTTCACCACTTTTGTGTACTAGTATAGTCACAATGCCTCTTCTGAAATATGAAACTACTGCGCCACGCCTGCTTCTACGGGGAATGTGAGTAACTGCAATGCGCTGGGTGACCTTCTCAGAGTTTGACACCTTCTTGCCAAGCAGCCAAAACCAACCAGATCAGGCAGAGTGTCTTGAAGGTTTCCCCTGCTGGGTCGCAAAAACTCGAGAAAATCGCTTGGAACTTGCCGTTTCATCCAGATGGTCACGCCTACTTCAGGCGCTTGGGAGTCGCTTCACCAGCCCTGTGCTGGGCCTTCTGTCGCGCTCCTCCCTCTCACCATCTAACGTCTAACCTGCTATTCAAGCCACGCCATATCTATTTCAATCCACTCACAACCCCGTAGCTTGTACTCATTCAATTCACCCCTTTCCAGCCACTCATTTCGACTCAGTCACTTTGTTCCCCTCCAGCCCACTGTTCATATTTATTACCTGGGGGCAATGTACCCTGAACTCTCGATATTCCCTGTCCCTTGATTATTTCTATTTCATACATAAGTTTTTACGAAGTTCATGTTGTCTGTTTCGTGAAGATTCACGGACATTTCCAGTCTTCGTTCTAAACAACTTCCTTTGAGTGATCGTAACAATTTGAGTCCTACTCAACTACTGGTAATTCTTCAGCAATGAATCGAAATAATAAATTAACGGAGCGTAAGTGGACGCCCTTGGCTTATTCATTCTCTTCACTCTTGCAACTAAACTGGTTTTTCATTCGGGTTATAACAACTTTCTACATACAAACTGGTTTTCCTCAAAGTTCAGGAATTTATTGTGTTGCTACTACTTGTACCACGATCTTTATTATGCAAGCAGTACAGAGGTGGTTCATGAGACTATTCACGTAATTTTCCGAACTAGACTAGCTCGAACTTGAGTGAATTAATAGCCAGCCAGATCAGTGCACTGCAGTCTGAAAGCTGGCCAAAATTTATCCTGCATCTCTGTAGCTTGATCTACTCTGCTGGCGGGTGGTTCTCTGCTCCTTCTGTCTTGAGGAACCTGCTTGAGGCGCTGCCTTCCTCTTTTGGTCCCCGCCTTACTGGCTTTGTGGAGTCGACCCAGTCGAAGGTGGGTCACTTTCTGCCAGATTCCGGTCGGCTCTTTGACCATCATGGTGGAGGCCTTTACAGCCTCTTCCGGTGCTAGCCCTAACCTGAGGAAGTGGTTGTACCTCTCCTTCCTTGCACCTCCCATCCTTGTGCTATCAGGTCCCGCCCCAGAGGTCTCTTCTTCAGCCTCTTTTCTTCCCTACCTACCAGCCCCTGCATGGTGATCCACCACCCACACCCCGGAGGCCACACTGCCATCGGCCGTGGTGCCTCCCAGGCGCTGGGCCGACAGCGAGGGAGTACCCACTCCCCGCAGATGAGAACTCCTATCCTCCGCTCAGACGTGGGGACAACGCCCCTGTTTGCATCGAGGTAGTGGCCTCTCCAGACGTCCCAGAATTTTCGTCTACAGCCATCTGCTCGTCGAGGTCTGGTGTGGTGCACAGCAGAAGCTCCTCTTGGTTTTTTTTGGTGTCCGTGTAGGTCTCGAGAGCAACTAGGGAAACATACGGTCGCCTGAGACAGAGCCCCGCATGCCTCAGAAAGGCTACTTGAAACTGGGGGTCCCCTGGTGCCCAGAGTCCACATACTGGCGACCAAACTTCCTTGGCGTAGTCACTCCACTATCCACAACCTGTGGTCGCGCCTGGTAGCATGGACGTGCTCCTGGGTAGAGAACCGAGAACCAGGAAACTTGATACCTAACCAGCCGGTTGCCATAGGACATTACATTTCTTCTCCCAAATGGGGCGAACGATTTTGATTAAATTTGTTGTACAGACAGCTCCAATTGATACGAAAATACCATAAAATTTTCATCTGTGGGAAAATGATGAGAGCAGCACTCAAACATTTCGACTGATTGTAGCGCAGTTTTTTTTCTTATAAACTCCGCTACAATGTTACTAGAATCTTCAGAACAATTGACGGGGTAGTCCAATTAAGTAGCTATACGGTGATAGTTTGATAATGGTCATAAGATACGTAGAAGCTACTCCAGAAATTCCTGAATTTCAACCTTCCATCGTTTCACCCTCAACCATTTCTCACACTTTGTACCCGATAACTCTGAAAATTGATTATCGTCTTGATAAAAAAAAATCGTGTGCCTCATTAATTGTGTGTACTAATTGCTCATTAATGGTCAGGGTATGAGTACGACCAGCACAATAAATTCCGTAACTGTAAGCGCTACCACTTCCTGTTGCCGTGAGGTGATGTTTTACCAAGTTTCACCAACAGAGTGAAAAATAAATTGAATTAGTAGCAAAAGCCATTAAAAACAGGTTAATTTATGTAAATCTAAGGAGAGTTGTGTGGTACGGAGTAGGATAGAGTTTATTGTCTTGGAATTATCCGGTAAGGACAGTGAGAAATGGTAGTAAGGCGGCGGTTGAATCTTATGAGCGTTATTAAATGGTTTTTATTGTACTACCATCTCAACTTTTTCTGAGAATGCTAGTATCATTAAACGGAATTTATAAATTCTAATATCTTCGTAATTGTTGATCATGTATTGTGCTATTATCATCATTTTCTCACAAATTAGAAAATAATTACTACTGTCATCCATAAACAAATTTAATCAAAATCGTTACAGCAGTGTTAGAAGAAAAACAATTTGGTATTTTGATCACTGCACTAGCTGAATTAGTTTTGGACGGGTTAGGCCCTGCAATTGGATCCGTTTCTACGATGAACGGCACTCACGCCTTTTTACTTTCCTTGCTCTACGAAGTAGAAAGGAAAGTTATGTAATCGGCTGAAAAACAAATTTTGAGTTCTCTCCAGATCTTTACGTTTCAGACCCCCCTGAGTCCGAAAAACACTATTTGGGAAAATGGTCTGTGTGTGTGTGTATGTGTGTCTGTGAACGATTTTTAGAGAAAACCACCGTACCAAATCAGCTCAAACTTCATATCTCGCCCGCAGGTCACTATGGGACGCCAAAATAAGGGTTTGAACAAAATCCACCGAAAGTTAACTATAGTTATCATAGTGATCAAAACACCAAATTTTTTTTTCTCAAAAACGGCTCTAACGATTTTGATTAAATTTTTTATATTGATAGCTCTCAATAAGGCAACTATGCCATAAAGTTCTCAATTGTGGGAAAATGACGAGAGCAGCACAATGAATTACCACAACTTTCGACGAAATCGATTTTAGCGCGGTTTTTAGAGAAAACAACCGTACCAAATCAGCTGGAACTTGATGTCTAGCCTACAGGTTACCATGGGACGAAAAATAAGGGTACGGGCAAAATCCACCGAAAGTTAACTATAGTTATCATAATGATCAAAACACCAAATATTTTTGTTCTCAAAAACGGCTTTAACTATTTTGATTAAACTTCTGATATTTATAGCTCTCAATAAGACAATTATACCATAAAATTCCCATCTGTGGGAAAATGACGAGAGCAGCACAATAAATTATCAAAATTTTCGACGAAAAGCGTTTTTAGCGCACTTTTTTTTCCTTATAAACTCGGCTGGAATTTTTGTAGAATGTTAAAGTAAATTACTATTGTAGTCCAATCCAATACCTAAAGGGTGGGTGTTTAAAAACGCTCATGAGATACATAGGGGTTACTCCAGAAATTCCTTAGTTTCAACTACTGCCGTTTTGCTGACTACCAGTTCTAACAGTTATTTTCCAATAACTCTGCAAAAGTGATTACTATCCTTTTTTTAAAAAATCGTGTTTACAGCCTCATTAATTATCTGTGTAACAATTGCTCAATAATGGTCCTGCAATGAGTACGAGCAGCACAGTAAATTCCGGAACAGTAAGCGCTACCGCTTTCTGCTGCCGTAAAACGTTGTTTGACCAAGTTCAAATGAACTGACTGATAAATGAATTGATTAAATAGAATTAGCCATGTACAAAGGGAATTGACGTAGAGCTAAGGGAAGTTGTGTGTTGCAACGCACCAGATATTTGTTCCTAGTCATTGTGGGCGGATTTGGCTCATGCCCGTATTATGAAGTTCTATAAGGACCTACAGGTTAAATGTCAAATTGGAACCGATTCGGTTCTGCCCAGTTTCTCTCAGTCGCGTTCACAGGCACACTGACTATTTTTCCAAATGGTATTTTTTCTTTACAGAGAACAATTTAAGACGTTAAGGTCTGAAGGGAAGTCAAAACATGGTTTTCGGCTGGCTGATAACATGACTTTCCTTTCTGTTTCGTAGAGCGGAGGTTGTAGTTCGTTAATTGATCCTTGGTCAAGATTTCGAGCCTTCCTTGATGAGTTTCCCCGGTGCGTTTCTCACGTCCACCTTCGGCATCACGCTAAAACAAATCTCCGGGTCTCTTGAGTCCTACGAGTCCGCATCTGCCACCGAAAAGTGCAGCCGCCCTACCACTGGACGCCCTCCGCCATTAGAGGGGAATTCGGAGTAATTTCGTACCCTGGCAACTCAATTGTTTGGAAAAACGATCCAAATCCACCCCCTTCGACAAGCGCCCTACAAAAACGAAGCGTTTTAGATACGGAAGAAGAAAAGACACAAAGGTTTTCCCCTTATTGCCACCCGAAACCCTTCGTTTTCATAGAATTACGGAAGATGGACCTGAGCGATTTATCTGCTTCATTTCTATTCAAACGGAACGGGTTTCAAGCGCTTTGTCTTCGCCTCCTAATTGGTTCAGTTCGGCGCTCCGTCGAGCGATTTGAAATATGACGTTACTTGTAACAAACGAACCCGTTCAAATCAAACGAGGGACGTTTCAGTTACGTCTTCTTTTGTGTATCCTTTTTATGGGTTTTGAACGATCGATGTTTGACACATTCGACGAGAGGAAACCCCGATTGGGATCAGTTATCTCTATAAGTGTTTCCACGTCGCACAACGCTCTTAACGTCGAGCTCCTCCAAGTCATAGGATGGATCTAAGTGTTGCTGTCATATTCGGAGAAGTTTTGGATAAAAGTATGTTGAGATCACAAGTTCTGGAATAATTAATTTCTTGTCAAAATTCCTTACATTCTGGATCTCGCTGACATGTTTGATACAACAACGGCAATTGAGAGAACCCAGTCATTCCCAGCCCTGTTTACCCCACCATAACTTGACAACCTGTAAATGGAAATGGCTTTCCAAAAATAACGTTTACTTGGTGGTAAATATCAGCGCATAAATGAGTCTCAATGATGAAAGTGAAGTCCTCCCATTCAACTAGTCTCGCTGCCGTATTCTTCTCTTCTCTCTACCCCATTCTGACTATTGCACTAACCACTTTCTCCAGCTGGTTTGACGATAGTTGCTGGGGGGGGGGGGGCTGTGGTGTTGTGTGATTCGTAAGTTTTTCTGTTCTTCTGCGATTCGATACGCGACTTATGTGCTGAACAATATGTACGCAAATTTTTTAAGCGGGCCATGATTGCCGTCTACTATTCCTTGCCCTATTTTCCCTGCTCTAAACGTACGTGTTTGACGCAAAACGCCTAATTAGTATGGGTTTTTTGACCTTGGAATCCACACCTGCCCTAACGGGACTCCCTGGCCCTTAACGACAAAGTCATTGTTTCCCTAAAGACCTTGGTCCTCAACCCGATGGAAATTCCACCCTTTCAGTTGATTCCAAGTGACGACGAATTTCCCCTTCGGCTGTACATTCTGAAACATCATTTCCTCCTCTTTTCACATTCCACAACAGACAGCTCCTCCCAAACTCATTCTCCTACGAAGTCTCGCGAAAGTTGGTCGTCTTCAGTTCTCCCAACACAGTCATCTAACACCTCTCGTGATACAGTCGTCTCCCAATTCTCCCAACGGACACTTGTTTCACCTCTCATCAACAGCTAATTCGGATTTCTCCTTTCTTCCCCGTACAACCAGTGCCTTCAGAGCCCTTGTTCGCGCTAGTATGCTCAAATCATATCCTGTTCAAGTCACTTCTTCTTTCTACATCTAAGTCTTCAAATCTTGTGATATACCAACTCTTCAAATTACAAGTTCGTGCTCAACTTAATCCCGTCCGAGATTCATTCAAGCCTATCCTGATCAAAACAGTACGTGCGTCAAGAACGGATGGTGTTTCACAAATAGTGGGTTTCTCCCCACATTCTTGTCTGGTCAGATATTCCTCGGCTACATGCAGCAACTTCCAGAATCGGCCGTATTTGTTTTGTACGCGTTACCACGAAAAACCTTCTAAAGTCTGAACCACCATCCCACAGTCCTTATATTTCATGTTACCTTTTTGGGTGTCCAAAGTCATTATAGTTCTCGGCTTTTGGTGTATTATTCATTCTGAATAATAACCCTATGTTTCCGGTCGCGAAAATTTTTTTACACACCCCCCCCCCCCCTCAAAATTTGTTACTTTACGTTTCAAGACATGGGGATTCCAAATCTGCAATATCCGTCCGCCGTCCGCGCAGTTTTGTGCCTTTAACGTGGTCTAAAAAATTCGTTCTTTCGCACAAAAATCCCATTTAGTATCTAGTTGTGCCCGCCATATCGGCAATTCGATCAGACGAAGCCCATGGTTGTTATGGACAAAAAACGGTTTAAAAAATTAACAAAACGCAGTATAATCGCAAATACGCCGTGTTTCGTATCGTTTTCAAGGTATTTTTACATCCTGGGTCGAATGGAATGAGTATCAGACGTGTACAACTGTGTGTAGGGAAATTACAGTAATTATAGTGAGCCAATGTCAACAAATTGAAAGAACTCGCGGGAACTACAGCGGAAGTCAACGATACGTCGTTGCTACTCCCTCCCTCCCTCCCGCCTCATCGAAACCACCCGCCCGCTCGCCTCGCCAGGTCGTGCCAATTGCCGAGGGTTCGCTGGAAGTCCCTGTCCCAATTTCCCCGATTCATTTTGCCTGACAAGGCGGAGGAAGGTTAGGGCCACTTCCTCTGCACACAGCTACATCGGATCATACGAGTAAATGCCTACAGACATTTATGTTCGCCTTGCGCCGGAGGAATATTTAGTTACTAAAGTTAACGTACCTGTTAGGTGAGTCCGTCTCCTCTAGCTTGTGAGTTACCCAGAGCCAGAGCCAGAGGAGACGGACTCACCGAACAGGTACGTTAACTTTAGTAATTTGCCTACTGGCGGATATAACCCAATTTCTTGAATATTTAGTTTCCGTAATTCCATTGTAGCCAGGACATGTTTCGTATGGTTTACTAGTATTTTTCGATGCTGAATCGAATGGGATGGGTCTCGGAGCAGTAATACTAGGTCAAGCTGTTCATGAGAATAATAAACGGTTGTGCAATAATTTGCAGGGTTTTAGAGATTACGAGGGATCTCTCTGTGACGCTGACTTGAGACTTCTCGCATTGCTTAACTTGTTGAGGAATATCCTATGTTCTCGCTACTAACCTCTCCTTCCCCCACTTTCCTCAAATCTCAATGACAGCGGTCGAAGAAATTCCAATAGTATTTTCCAATGGTATTTTGCAGCCGGTGTCTTTCAGTCTTTCTGCAGCTGCTGAAGCAACCTCGAGCCAATTTCACACCTACCACTCTTTTTCATACTGCTCGCTTGATCGTCAAAAAATGACCCCATTACCCTTCTCCTGAAGACTGCCCTCGTCCCTACCCTTGTGGATAGGGTAGAATTCGCGCTTTATAACTTTCTCTTACGCTTTCTTTAATGTTCACAAGTTGATTTGAGGTTCTTCGTTCGTATATTTATGTGTTACTTGGTATTCTGCCTTCTTGGTGTTTTGAAATTCAGTAATTTCTTTCTCTAGCTGCTGTTAACGACAGGTTACTTCGTTCACCCAACGTCACTTTTAACAATCTCTTCTCTTCACGAATAAACATCAACAGTCACGCGTAATTTCCGAGTCTTCTCAACTGATGCCGAATATTTCCGAGGTGTGAGGGTCGTAATCGAAGATTTCGAAGGGGGAGAGAGAATGGAGGAAAGTGCATTTTACCCAACAAAGTTTCTCGGGTTTCCGCCCTTCGGGCAGATCGATAGCAGCAGCATCATAACAGGCTCAAAAAGATTCGTTGATGCGGAGACGAGGAAACCGCAACCTTCATTAATTTCTCGGTTGTCGTCACACACGTCGTAGGGGTGCGAGAACCTCTCATTAGCGGCAGAGGGCGCACCAGCAGATTTATTGGACGATTTAATTCGATTCTGCGTCCAGTCGTCAAGGGAACCGCTAAATGTCCTCGAGCCGCGTAACTCGTTGCGGTGGATGTGCGAGAGAAGTGCCGCTTCCATTTGAACGTGCCTCTGAATGGAGGAAATGTTACTGTTACTTTCAACGGGGGTCTTGTTGAGAGCTCACCGCGGGCGGGCCTACTCGCTGTCCTGTTGCACGCGGCATGTTTGCGCATTACCTACAAACGTACCGAGTGGGTAGTGTTGAGTCTCCTAAAAAGGAAGTCTCCCAATATGGTGGGAAACTGTCTGCTGTGCCGATGATTCAAGCCTAACCAAACGCAAGGATTGGTATTTTTCGAGTCAACTACGTACTATAACACGTACTTTCTCACCTCTCACTGTGCCACTTCGTATCTGCTAAGTGTCATGAGACCTGAAACTGTAAGCGTCGCTTGGGCTCTCATTCATCTGTGTTACTCCTTATTCTGAACTGTCTCATCTCAATAATACGCATTCCCCACCAATCTGACTGATGTGGATTCCGAATGTGCAATATCCGTCGTACGGCCATATTTTACAGTGGTTTTAAAAATCCGTTCATTCGCACAGAAATTCTATTTGGGAGCTAGTCTAGAAAACCCAAGGTTGTTGTGGGCATAAAATGGTTTAGCAAATTAACCAAAAACGAATATTTGTCAGTTTTATTGCAATCGCGTCGTGTTTGATATCGTTTCCCGAGTATTTTTCAATGTTGAGTCGAACAAGACTGGTCGTAGAGGTGTAGGACTGGAAAAGTTATCGTTTCTTCACGGCTTACGCTCATTTCCCGCACTGCCTTCCGTCTCAGTCCAACCACCCGTCCTTTCGGCTCGTCACATCGTGCCAATTGCCTAATATCGCTAGGAAAATGTGAGTTTTCGGTGTTCCGTCGTAGTCAGGTCATGTTTCGTTGTTTTTTGTTTTTTTGACCCGAGGGCGTGTGGGACAAGTCCCTTTGTCACTGCGGCCGCATATGGGCCTATTGTGACGGCCCTTTCTTAGTAGAAGGCGTCGTACATACCCGCCCCCCTTAGGAAGCCCAGTATGTCCTTCACCGCAGAGTCCGCTACGGTTTGGGGTTCAGTGGTCCCCTGACCGAAGTATTCAAAGCGTTTTGCTGCCAAGACAAGGGCATTCACATAGGATATGCTCTGCTGTCTCGTCCTCCTCACCGCAGAGTCTGCATTCCACCGCCTCTGAGATGCCCATCTTGTTGAGGCGATATCTGAGTGGGCAGTGCCCGGTGAGGAAGCAGTACTCTCAGGTCTTGTCTAGAGAGTGTCAGCATCGCCTTCGCCCTTTGACAGGAAGGCGTGACAAGCCTTTTCGCCTGTCTTAGTCGTGGCTGGCGATGCCAATGGACGCCATTTTCCTGTATCTCCCATCGAGCAACCAGACGGTTCAGGTGACTTTTCGTCAGACCCACGTGTGGTTCAGGCCCAATGGGTAGGGATTCTGTACCCCTTTTCGCGTGGCGGTCAGCCTTTTCATTGCCCTCTTGCCCCCTGTGAGCCGGCACCCAAATGAGGGAGAGCCTGTTACAGGCGCCGAGCTGCTTCAGCGCATGGAGGCATTCCCATGCCAGCTTAGACCTAAAACTATAGGCTGCGATGGCCTACAAGGCAGGCCGGCTGTCTGAGAAAATATAGATCCGCTTGCCCTTGAGTCCTTTGTTGAGGATCTTTTCTGCCATCTCTTGGGTTTTGCACATTGTTCGCGGCTGCTTATTCATAAGGCTGCTTATGCTGACCTTATTCACAGCTGGCCGCAGACATGCCCCTGGGGACAATGCCGTGGCCGTTCCACTACCCACAACCCGTGGTCGCGCCTGGTAGCATGAGCATGCTCCTGGGAAGATAACCCAGAACCAGGTCATGTTCCGTATGGTTTACTAGTATTTTTCAATGCGGAATTTGATGGGGTGGGTCTCGGAGTTGTGGGACTGCGTCAAGCAGGATCACTGGGGAAATAATCGGAAATATTGTAATATGGCCACGTTATATTACTTATGTTTTTCGACGTTGGATGGTATAGGATAGTCATCAATCATGCTACCGCTTTCCTCGTAAATGGTTATGTGGCGCTAGTGTTCTGATACAAATCATATCGGTGCTCAAATAAGCTACTTCAACATATTCTTCGCTATAGAACGTTTAGGTCAGTTCCAACAGGTTCACATGAACTCGTGGGAAAAACATATTAGATTAGTCGCTTGGACGGAGAGATGTGTGATGCGTCGCTCCTGATCCTATCGCCTCGGGGGGCAATCAACAATAAATGGTCACATAGTGTCCAGTACATATTGCATATTTTTAATGCTTGTTTACTATCCTTAATCGGGTCGCATTGTTTGAAAATTCTTGAGTGCCTTTAAAATTCGATTTACTTCTAGTAGTACGACCTATAAGCAACCTAAGGCGCTAGTAGCCTAAGCTTGAAGTCCTACAGATTTGAGTGTAGCTCACGACTGAAATAAGCTGAATGTGTGTTCATTTCGTATCTTACTCCATCCCAACAACTTCTTAACTTCTTTTGTCGATTTCCAAAAGTGATTCGACGTTATAGACTTCTTATTCTTGGGAAATCGTTTCAGGAGGACGATAAGAAGCTCAGAAAGCGGGATTCCTTTGTCCCTAGTTCCGACTTCATATTGCTTCCACATCCCTTTTCTTCGCGGCACTTTGAATGCGGCTCTTCCCAATATGCCTTCTGTACCCTCCATCCCCTCCCCGTCACATTTCAACTTCTTGCGGAATGCGAGCATAAAATTCATTGCTCCGCTCTATTCTCGCCAATAAAAGGGCTCGCCGATTGGGAAGCAATTACTTAGAAAGAGCTGGCGCATCTATTGTCGTTCTCAACGTTCTTTTGTCTGACTCAAATCTTGAATTCGAAGCACAGGAACAATTAGCAAGAGTTTGTTATTCGCCTCAAATTTAGTTTAGCAGAAAGTAGAGAAATGTTTTGTACGTATTTGTGCTGTAGGCGTCTGATTTGTGTTGTTGTAACATGTTGGTCATGTATACGCTCGAATTTGGAAACTTATTTTGTTCAGCATTTCGATCATTATTTGCTTGCCGAGAATGATTACGAGAGCAATCTTAGCAGATACCTCAGTTCTCATTCTTTCAAAAAGTACTCAAAGTGGCCAATGCTGTGGGATGACGGTAAAGAAAAGGCAGTTCAAGTTTAGGAAATTGAGTGTTTAATCTGAGGGGATTAACGCTTCATTCTTGTTTCTGACCAAGTCAGATGGCGATTGATCACTCTTAAACCGAGTCGGAGTTTCATACCAACTTCCAGTGTGAAATCACAGATCAGTACTAACGCTACAAATTAATTACGCATCATATTTTTCGTTTATTTGAGTAGGAACGGGTGCACAGTTCGACATTGCGGGAAAATCAGAAATTATTGCGATAAAATACAAGATCGTGCTTAAAACAAGAGCACGTGACGCGTAACCATTTAGCTAAGAACCGAAAATAAAAGTCATGAAAGCAGAGGTGCCTTATTTTAGAGACTGTGCAGGAGGAGGCCGATGTTGTAGGTGAAGAGAGGGATGTCGACAGTCGAGCATATCATTTGTGGAAGAGAATGACAGTTTCAAAGATACATGACGAGAAGAGAAGGAAAATCTAATCGACCGGAGAAAGTTCTCTGTGGAGTAGAAACATGTCTGTCCACAACCAATCGCACTTGTCGGTAGGCCGAGGAAGGTCGAAATGAGAGCAGAGGGCGGAGTCAATATTTTTTAACATTATGTGGACTTCAGTGGCTCAAACACGATGAGTCCAGTTGAATTGATCAATATGAGACGTGGAAGAAGGAGACCACACAACTGAACTATACTCGAAGGAGTCTTTGGCCGCAACCTCACAGGCAGGCAATACGGGTGTACCAAAGGAAGGTCCGTCGTAGCTTAGTAGCCAGCGCTCCTTAATGAGCTTAAAGGTAGAGGAATCCCCCGCAACCTGTACTCGCTCGTCAGAAGTTACCCGACAGATAGAACTGCTACGATCGAGTGCAGACATGACTCTGTACAGAGAAAGATTGAGAAGGGGTGCCCACAGGGCTCGGTCCTTGGACGAGCACTCTGGAATGCCTTGTTCGAAGATCTTCTCAGGAGACTCATGGAGACTGACTGCGAGCCATACGCCTATGTGGATGACTTGACTGTGCTGATCTTTGCAGAGTCAGTCCGCCAAATCGAAGAAAAAACCCACCACGTGCTCCACACGGTCACCCAATGGTGCGGCAATGTCAAGATGCAGGTGGTTGAGGAAAAAACCCAGCTAATCCTCTTGAAGGGGAAAGTGAATAATCCACCCATAATACGCTTTGGCGGCCACAGGCTCCTTCTTGAAAGCCACGTCAAGTATTTAGGAGTGAATATAGGTGAGAGGTGGGGTTTCAACCAACACCTCCAGTCCCTTAAAGGCACTACCATTGCAAGGTTTGCCTCACTGTGTGCCATTACTAAGGCCACTTGGGGTGTGTGTTACCTTCACACTATCCTTATGTATAAGGCCATCTATCTAGGCGTGATTGGCTACTGCCCCGTTGTCTGGGGTAGCAAACTAACAGTCAATCAAAAGAGAGTATTGGCCCAATCCCAGAGAGCTGCGTTCTTGTGGATCACTAAGGCCTACAAGACTGTATCAACGGAAGCACTCCAGGTGATCACTGGTCAATCTCCAGTTGATTTGGCTGTTGAGTGCATGGTTGACAAGTGGAGAGTGAAACGTGAGCTTCCCTCGCTTTGGGCTGAACTCTGTGGGGATCTCACCGCAGAACAGAAACTTGTCGCCATTGACAAATGGGCGCTAGAGAAATGGCAAGCGAGATGGGAATCCCCGTCAAAGGGACGTGATACGTATGAGTTCTTCCCCAACATCCGTGAACGTCTTTCAAGAAAATGGGTTGAGCCAGACCACTGGACGAGCCAGTTCCCCCTAGGACATGGTGACTTCAATGCGCGGCTCCACTTCTTTTCTCTGAAAGACTCCCCCTCATGCACGTCTTGTGCCTCCAGTGCGGAGGAAACTAGAAACCATGTGCTGCTCCACTGTAGTTTCCACAACAGTGAGCGATGGTTGTTGGGAGGGCAAACGAACTTAGCAGCATTCGCATTGCCGAGTTCGCAAAGAAGGTGATGGCTTAGAAACGTGGTCATAGTTGATCTGTCCTTTTGAAACTTGCCACTTAAGTACATAGTTAGATCAGGTGGGAAACCAGATTAAGAACTCCTCCCCGACAGAACGGGATTCCTCAGGTGGTCACCTCCGCGCAGTCACACACGGGCAACAGCTCTCTACCGGGAGACTAGCTAACGAACAAATACCTGCCATACCTCCACAGGTCTGAGTTCGGTGGATGCTGCAGGGGCCGGCCTCTTGCATATTAGCGAAACCGCAACTTCTATGACTGATATAACCCTCGTTGAGGGTTTAGGTACAGTCATCAAATAAGTCAAACAGACCTGCAGGGGTATGAGTACATTCGAAGGCATTCCCCCAGAGAAAGTCCATTGCTTGCAAAGCATGAAAGGAAGCAGGAGGAACGCGGTCAGCTAATGACAATGACGGATCGACATCCAGGTTCTTGAATGTCGGGTGTGGGCAATGTTCCTCTGCAGAATTTCATTTGGCTGCTGTTCAATCCTCCTGAAAAGAGGCCTTACCGCTAACGGGATCCGAATGGGTTGAAGACTTGTAAATGGCAATTTCGTTTTGCAACGAAACACGTTCATCGCCCGAAGGTGAGCCTGATTGCTTAGCGCGGTTTCACGCGGGAATACGATTTAGATTAATCGTGAAGAAATTGTGGAAAGGCATGATCAAAAGAGATATCAAATTAAAAGAAATCATCCTCTCCATACTTTTATTCACGGCTTCGGCGAACACTACACTAAGTAACACCTAAGGGGTTAATTAACCCTTACCTGGTGGCCTATTTGCCGAGCCCGGTGTACCCTCAACGACAGTTTGGTAAAGATCTGTTTGAACTTGAGACGCTGGTCGTTGGTGATCCATAGTTTTCTGATATGAGAATGTTTCGGATCGGTCGCGAGTAGCGCAGATGAGGCGAACTAAAAAAAAGATTCTTTTATGAGTGCATAGGAATTTCTGTCGCCATTTGGTACACAATCCTGCCCAAACAAGTTCTTGCAGGTCTTCGTTGAATCTATAAATTATACGGTATACGCTAAATCATCCGCCTTATAACCTAGAGAAATCAGGGTGTTGTAGTGAGAGGAGTATATCGGTGTGTAGTGCTGTCCAATAAACCCCGCTGCTTCCTGAGGCGTTTTTTTCAATAGAGTTGCTCCCAGCTCACCAAAGTTTAAAAGACGCCTGAGGCAATAGTCTTCGTGATTATTGTGACTCGGTTGTGTCAGAGGCTTTTCAAACAGCCTTGCGCTCGAGGTAAAATGAATCGCAGTTCTAACGCGCTGCAATTGTATCGTGTAGCTCGCCTATCGAAGTTGCACGTGAAAGCCTGCAACTCTTGAAACCACCTGCAACAGAGACAAATCGTATATTTGTAGGTCACAAGTTCGTTTTTTTTCGCGTCCATCGTCGCCACAAAGACTAATAAGATTAGAAAAAGGCCCGAAGGGGAGGCCTAGTCCGTGGAGCCCATCTGAGGGCTCCATCTGTACAGCCCTTCCCCCCTTGCCAGCATTTTCCCCCTGAACTCCCATCGATTGGAGCATGCGCAGAGGCTCAGTTCGGCGGCATCGTAGACTTTCCAGCGCCCCCGTCCCCATAGTTTTTGTTTTGATTCTCGCGGCCGCACATTCTCTTCCACGACTTGATTTTTTCCCTTTATCACAATAATCCAATAAGAAGGAAAGGCTCTTCGGAAGCAAAAAAAAAAAATTTCGCGTTACGGTGTTTTTCTGCGCAGATTCCGCGTTTTCTGCCTTTTGCCTTCGTCGAACGTCACTCGCCACTCACGTCGAGTGAGTTTCACATTTTCATTCTTATTTTTCCCACCACTTTGTCCAATTTCAAAATAACTTAGACTTAACTTCTCTTTTACCCAAAAGAAACTTCGTAAACATGATACCATTGGCCAAACTGCAATAGCTCCAAACCGTTCGATGGAGCAATTGATGACCAGTTGGTGCAGGTACATCAATGCACAACATATCCCAGTATAAACCTTCGAAATTAGATCATCATACTTCAACTTTCGTTGCTTTTCTATTACAAACCGTTGAAATTTTGTGAATCTTCGTAATTAGTGAGTGATTATTCGCTATTCGTTCAGATCGAACTTTGACACGTAAGAGTACAGTACCATTTAGTAAGTGTGCAGAATTTTCCCATTTTGAATTCTAGGGCATTCATATATTTGCACTTTCGTGAATCAGTCATTACATTTTTATTGATACATTTTCACTCACTCCTTTGTCACATTAGAGCTTCTTAAATGTTTTTGTCAATCATTGGGACTTTGCGACAACATACGATGAGACCATTACGCAAATGTTCAGTATTAAGTGATTCGTTGTTCACTATTTAGTAGCAGCTCATTATAATTTAGGTTACCGAATAATCTCTTCGCAGCAGTTTAATATATTTTCTACATCGTGAATGGTATCGTATTTCTTTGTTCCTTAGTTATATTAATTTGACGTGCTGGATACTTAGAACCCCGCAGATAACTAAAATTTGATACTTACAGTTGACAGTATCAAGTTAACTTGTATTTTTTGGATTGCCTGGTGGTTATCGTGAGCGTGTGTTCGTTAGTTTTTCATTTGACTCCCCCTGACTGTTGGTCAGCTGACGATGGATTCGCTTACTGGTCCCAGAGTCATCTATGAAAACGTTCGCCCGTCCTTTTGGTCACATTTTTACTTTCTTTTGTCGTACGATGTAGAAATGAAAGCTACTGAATCGGCTAAGAAGATAAGTTTGAGTTGTTCTTTACGTGTCACAGTCGTTTAATTTAAAAAAAAAAACATTTCAGAACATGGTCTGTGTGTGTGTGTTTCTACTAACGTGATAACGTGAAAGCGGTGGAACCAAATCAGCTCAAATTCTATATTTAATCTGGAGACGGAAGTATGAGCGATTATGAGCACGATCGGTTCAAAACTAACTGTAGTTACGATTTAGACCACTCGCGGAGAAATTATGGAGTCATTTTTAAATGAAAAGACGAGAGAAATGATTTTCCTACTATTTGAAAAGATCATTTTTTCCACTACCTATTGTTACCATAGTGTCAACGTACACCTCCTCCCCCCACCTCCTCGAATGAGCTCTAACGATTTTGATTAAATGTTTTGTGTGAACAGTTTCAAATAATGTAAAAGTACCGTAAATGTTTGTTTTGTGAGAAAATGAGAGAACAACGATTAAATGTCATAAGTTTTCATTAATTTTAGTACATTTTTCCTGATTAATCCGGCTTATTTGTGTTAAGCGTTTTTAAAAAACTTTGAGGGGTAGTCCAATGAGCTATCCATACGATAGACTTATAATATTGGTCTTAAGATTGTAAGTCAGGGATTCAAATGAATTTTTTCAGCCCCTCATAACTCTGAGACAATGAACACCTATCAGACCAAAAAAATGACGTTGGAATTCCCATGAATTGTTTATATAACCCAATAAACACGTCATGTAGTACTACTGACATATCTAGGAGCAACACAATAAATTCCAGACCGTTAAGCACTAATTTCTGTCTATAGAAACGCATTTTTACTTTCCTTGGCTCTACAAAGTAGAAAGGAAAGTTATGTAATCGGCTGAAAAAAAAATTTTGAGTTTTCTTCAGATCTTTACGTTTCAGACCCTCCTGAGTCCGAAAAACACTATTTGGGAAAATGGTTTGTGTGTCTGTGTGTCAGTGAACGATTTTTAGATTTTTAGAGAAAACCACCGTACCAAATCAGCTCAAACTTGATATCTCGCCGGCAGGTTACCATGGGACGCCAAAATAAGGGTATGAACAAAATCCACCGAAAGTTAACTATAGTTATCATAGTGATCAAAACACCAAATATTTTTTTCTCAAAAACCGCTCTAACGATTTTGATTACATTTTTAATATTGGTAGCTCTTAACATGATAATTATACCATAAAATTCCCATTAGTGGGAAAATGACAAGAGCAGCACAATAAATTATCAAAATTTTCGACGAAATTGATTTTAGCGCGGTTTATAGTGAAAACAACCGTACCAAATCAGTTGAAACTTGATTTCTAGCCTACAGGTTACCATGGGACGCCAAAATAAGAGTATGGGCAAAATCCCCTGAAAGGTAACTATAGTTATGATAGTGATCAATACACCAAATTTTTTTTTCTCAAAAACCGCTCTAACGATTTTGATTAAATTTTTTATATAGATAGCTCTTAATAAGATAATTATACCATAAAATTCCCATTTGTGGGAAAATGACGAGAGCAGCACAATAAATTATCAAAAATTTCGACGAAAAGCGTTTTTGCCGTGGTTTTTTCCTTTTAAACTCCGCTGGAATGTTAGTAGAATGTTAAAAAAAATTGGTACTGTGGTCCAATCCAATACCTATAGGGTGAGTATTTAAAAACGCTCATGAGATACAAGGGGCTCACTCCAGAAATTCCTGAATTTCAACTACCGCTGTTTTGCTTAATACCAGTTCTAACAGTTATTACCCAATAACTCTGCGAAAGTGATTACTATCCTCCTTCAAAAAATCCGTGTTTACAGCCTCATTACTTTTCTGGGTACCATTTGCTCAATAATGGTCCTGGAATGAGTACGAGCAGCACAATAAATTCTTTAACTGTAATCGCTGCCGCTTCATGCTGCCGTAAAGCGTTGTTTGAGTTCAAATTAACTGAGTGATAAATGAATTGATTAAATAGAATTAGCCATGTACAAAGTGAATTGTTGTAGAGCTAAGGAAAGTTGTGTGTTGCAACGCACCAGATATTTTCACATTAACTGAGTGAACAAATCAGCGTATTAGGGGTTCGCTAAGATGAACTCTCTCGGCTTGCCCGACTCAAAAATTATCTATGCAATGGTCACTTATTACGATTATGATGTAAGTAGAAGCAACCCAATCAATTCCGGAACGTTACGCGCGTTACGTTTGTACATAGAACGTGAAGTTTTGCTGAGTTCGTATAATCTTGTGAAAAACATGCTGCTAGAGCGATTAACATTTCTGAATGGACGTTGGGCTGTGGAAAGTTGCTTGATTCTTCGCACCCGCTGTTTTTTGTCTATTATCGTAGTGTTTTCCCGCATATATCGTGGGCAGAAATGCGAATGTTCCCGAAAAAAGTCGTGCTGACAGTTTCACCTATAAGCTGGGTGCTCAATGGAGGTCACTATGTAAATAGGAAGGTGCCAATACACTTCGGAAGCTTAAGCACATCATGTTTGTGTAGCGAGTTTTTATGAACTGAGTGCAAAATAGATTGTATTAGTTGTCTAACGGCTAGAAATTACTATCGAAGCGTTCCTTTGTACCTCATTGTGGCTCTTTACGAGTTGACCTCGTTTTACATTGGGAAACATTTACTTTGAGTTTTAACGACTTCGATCTAAGGGGTCGCGGGTGGTTAATTGGGTTAACACGAGGTAAAGAAAGTGTAACTCTATACGAATCCTCCTCAGTACATTCTGAAACCGAATCCGTATAACAACCTCAAGGCTGCCTTACAGACCAGAATATTTGACACATTTGATGCCATATCTACATCTACATCACGATGATCGCTTTTTGGAGTTGCGCCACAAATTCCTCAAGGCTCAAGTTCCTTTATCTGGCCCAGGAACCTCCGCTTTGTATCAATTTTGGCTTACGTTTGTAGGCTGGTCAGTTTCTCATGAAAGACACGTTATTAACATGACTCTGTATGAAGGTGTGCTAATACTAATAAAACAATTACGGTTAAAGTTTCTAATTAATTAAACAACGGTTTAATTCACTTTTGAAGTTAAGGACTGGCATCAACCTTTTTACGCCATTGCCAAGAATTCAGCAAGTAGGAGGTGCATAGCTACTAATGACCCGCCACCAATGACCTAGTCCTACTCACAGAAAAGATGTTGTGTCTCCTTTCCGATTGTAGATCAGAACGCTCATGTCGCTTTGGAATAGAGCCGTTATCTGGCCATCGTAAAAAGGAATGAATTGTCATAGTTTATATAATAAACGAGACACTCTTGAATAATATACTGCAAAGTGGTCTTTAAATTTCACCCCGTAGAAGCGAAATCGCAACCAATGCTTTACAAAGAAACGCAGAGACCTCATTCAAGAGAAATATGAAGAAACGAGAAAGGGAAAGAGGAAGCACAAGAACGATAAATAGCTTGGGAAATATGAATAGCGGAGGGTTTTCTCTTCTCAGTTCTCAAGTAGCTCTGTAGAACGAGGAATGCACCATTTTATCTCTGCTTCAAGTGTATTCTCGTTCACGCGTTGAGATATTTTCTGCTAAAGAGACTCATAGAGAAGTTGTTTTGACACATATTTCAGGAAGAATTGCGGCTTTTGAGGTGAGCGTTTGAGGCAGCAGACAATTAAGAGGGTTTTGATGGTGTTGTGGCGGTTGTGTGGGTCTTTCTCATCAGGAAGGTGCGATATAAGAAAGATGTAGTGCCTACTGGTCTTCACGCTTCTGAGCAGGGAAGCTGGGGGACCTTTATTTTTCCTTCGTGACTTGGTTGTTTCCTCTGTTGGTTCCCCTCGATGACAGTGGTTTGCAACTGTACTGCAAGGGACGAGAAAAGTAGTGGGCAGAAAGTTTTAGAACTTCTTTGAGAGAAAAATATCTGGTGCGTAGCAACACACAACTTTCCGCCACCCCCGTAAGTTCGAACACCAGCTACATAGGTGGGCGCTATATCTTCGTTCAACGCATTTTTACAGGAACATTTATAGAAAACAAAATGTAGGGACTAGTTCGCTGAGAGTACCCCGTAAGTTTGATCGAAATCGTTAGAGCCGTTTCTGAGAAAATTGGAATTCCGATAAATTAATATTCGACAAATCTCCTTTTCTGAGTTAACTTGGCTTATATCTCCGTTCAACATATATATACAGAAATGATTATTGAGAACGAAATGTTGGTATGGGTAAATGAAAGACACTCCATTAGGATTTATCACATCTGGTGAAGAAGTTACCCTGGAATTTACGGACATGTTAGAAAAAACGTTATTTTTGACACATTTTGATTTTTATCTCTGTTCAATGGACCGTCACAGGAACATTTATTGAATAGAATATGTAGGTATTAACTATTTGAAAACATCCTGTGAGTTTGGTGAAAATCGCTAGAGCCGTTTTGCCAAAAAGCGTAAAAAAACCTATTTTTGCTTCATGGGCCTATATCTCCGTTCACCGTATTTTCATGGAGATACGTATGGAGAAGAAAAGTTAGGTATTGATTGGTAGAAGATAATTTGAAAGTTTAATCAAAATGGTTAGAGCCGTTTTCGAGAAAAATGCGAAAACCCCTAGTTTTTGGTACATTTTCGTCCCCCCCCCCCTTCCCATCGGCCGAAATCGTCCATAACCTTATTTTGGTGTCTACAAAAAATAACAAACAAAACAAAAAAAGAACCAGCTCAATCGGATGGGCCGTTCTCCCGCAAATCGAACTACAGACACACACACACGGACCACGCGCCGAAATTAGGTTTTTTAGACTCTGAAGAAAACCCAAATTTTTTTTTTTTGGGCCGATTACTATACTTTCCTTCCCTTCGGGTAGCGGAAAGTAAAAAGTCGCGATATTAAGGAAGGAATTGCGCACATCGCGAGTCTTGCCTCAACTTTATGGAACCTACATGTCATATTTGTTGCACTCACAATTTCCGCGATAACTGACTCCTGTAAGACCCTATACCGTCGACAGTCCATTGATGACTCACGTGGAGTCCAATGGATTTGCAACCTCGATCGTCTGGTTAACCTCTAGACAGTGTCTTCAGCAATACACAATACAGTACTCACAGCTGTTGGAGCAGCCGTCTCACGCGTAACAGAACGTTTGATAGCGCAATAGATAACAAACTATGCGACCGTGTTTACAATATTTTCGTCTAAGCGCCAGTTCCAGAACGTATCTGCCCCATTCACACGAAGGGAGTAGTAACAAGTCGCATCTGCTTTAAAAAGTGAGTTTCCTCAAAGGTATCTGATCTGATCAATTAAAATGTGAATCTCATTGTAAAACTCAGGTCTTTCCGGTTTCGACAATCTCCCACTGCTTTAGGCGACTTTAATGCCTTCGGGCCTCGTCAAACCAACGACGGTAATTGCAAGTTCCAGCCAACTCCGTAAATTTCCTGCCGTTTTCGCCAACTCTGTTCCTTCTCTCGTTTCCACTTTTCCGTTAAATTCCTCTCGACGTCTTCCGCCACCCCTTCGGTTCTCCCGCTTTTGCTGTTAGTTCCGCGGCAATTTCTACTAAAACGCTCCTTCGGCCTCTTAACCTGCTCGAATCCGGCTTATCGAGCCCAAACTCGTTAATTAACTAGCACCGGGCAGGCAAGTCAAGTAAACGGAGGCAATAAGCCGAACATCCCCATTCAGCCGAGATTCCAGTCGTCTCGACCCGACAATTAATTCGAAACCCGAACCGAATTTCCCCTGGAAAAAGGCAGAGTTAGTGAAATTGTTTATGTAATTTACTGCGTTGAACTCCGTCTGCCTTCTATAGAGAAACTGTTTAAAGACACTTAACCTTCTGAAGTGGAGCGTGAGTTACAACTCAAAAGTATTCGAACAAACGCAATCCGACTCACGTACGAAAATCGTAATCAAATCCAAAGTTTGCCATTTCAGAGAAGAAAATATATCATTTCCAGGGCTTGATTGCTCGTTAAATGCTTGTGCTCATTCTAGAGGCTCTGAAATGTGTCTTCGAATTCCCCTCACCCTCATTAGGCCTTCAAATCTTAACGCTAAGGGGTAACACGTATCTGTTAGAGAAAGATGATAAGAAGAAAAGAGGTAAAATAACCATTTCAAATGACGTGAGAGCTATTGACTAACACGAGGGAGTAACTGGCTCACGGACAAGGCCGAACAGAACGTTAACAGTCTTGTACACGGAATGACTTCAAACTGTGGGTTTGCTCGTTAGATCAGATCTAACTGGGGAAGCGTCGCGAAAAGACAGCGCATTAAAAAGGAGAAAGTAAATTACCCGTAAAACTTAATTTGCTGACCGCTATATAACTTACTACAATAATCGTTAATGCAGTTGCCCTTGATAGTAACTGCAATTAACCTCAGCCAGACGATCTCGTAAAAGAAACTAGTTTTTGTGAACAGGAGAAAGTGAACGATCCCTACAGTTGAGGAGTGTGGTGCTTGAGGATGAAGAAGAGCACCGAGATTGAGTAGATTCCAGGAAAGGACGGCCAATCTTTGGTTCGGATATGGAGTGACTAGAGCCGTGTCAAACAGGTTCTATTCGTGAACCGTCTTTAAGGTGGCAGTAACGCTGGAATTCTCGGGTTTTGTTCCTTGAAAATCCTTACAATATCATGTTAGAACCCTTTGAAACTACCTCAAACTCACCGCCAACTCCCGTGATCCTCTCGTTCGTCTTGAGATCCCAAGACGGTCGACCTGCGTTTAAATTGTGGGAAACTGCGAAGGAAGTTGGAAGGCGTCGCGCGGAAACAAGGGGAGATGATGGAAAATGGAAAGCGGCTGATAGGGTTTCCAGGATAACTGGGAGTACTAAAAGGGGAAAAATAGACAGGCCGTGGTGGATGTGAAGGGCGTTGGAGGGAGGGAAAAGCCCCTAGCCCAGGTTGTAACCATGAAGGAGAGCTGGGAGATGTTACAGCCGCTCGATGGTGTCGGAATTAGAAATCCCCCTACTCCTTTCCTTCTCCAGGGTCTCCCAATAATGCACACCTTCTCGTCCACGTTGCACAACCGCTCAGTTTTCCCCTCCGCTGGTCTCCGTATCTCCCAATTTATTATCCCTTAGAGACGAAAAGCGTTTAATGCCTCGGAGAACGTCTCTTGTCAACTTTATATTGAAAACGAAGGGAACAGAATCTTTCAGTCCCCTAGAAATCTTATTTGGGTTGAGCAAACATCTGGTATGAGATAATCTCGCTCTGCTTTCGCTCAAGACAAAACGCGTCTGTTTAGCTGAATGATTATCAATGGACGTGGTCTCATTAACATTGGTCTTGTTGTGCACAAGAAATCCGGAAGACTGGACGAGTGGACTGTAGTTTCCAGAATAGACGTGATGAATTAACTCAGGGTTCTGAGTAGTAATTAAAGTGTTCGTCAACCGCGGGTGAAACTGAACTGGAGTATGTACTGATGCCTCAGTACGCATTGGAAACCTAGGAAAAGACGGAGACGAGAGCGTTTTTATGAATCAGGCAACTCAGAGCTGTGAGAGACGTGGAAAACCTGTGAATGAGGAGATAGAATCTGCGGAAGGGGGGAGTTTAAGGATCGAGATCAGCACGAATGACAGAGAAAGCGTGTTTCCTAAATGCTAATTCGGATTTTCCTAGTAATGTATTCTAAACCTAACAGTCAATACCACCAGCCATTTTGTTGAGTTTTTGTTTTATTGAAGAAAGGGTAGCAGTTAGCAGTTCGCTGGGGCCTTCTTCTAATAGGGCATGAATTGATGATGCTTGAAAACGTGGATGGCTTCTGCCTTAGTTTCAAATAGGTTCTGAAGCAGTGTTTAAGGTAGCAGACTGTGGCGCTTCACATCTCAAAATTGAAGCTCAAGCATCAACATTAATGGTCTAAGGATTATGAGCTTAGCCGCGGAAGATGAGGCTAATGCTATTCCTATCTCGCTTGGTTAAGTGTTCAGGCAAGTTCTTAATTATAATTACAATCTTTCTACCATAGCCTTCAGAAATGTTTGGTGGGTCGATGGCCCGATTAATTTTACAGTTAGAAAAGCGTGTATTGGGGAACAGCGTCGCTCCTAATCCTCACAAAATACTGTTTTAAATTAAACGTAAAATCGAAGACCACCTTTTTTCACTCCGATCTCAAAATGCACCTCTTTTTTATTTTCTCGCGGCGCTGCTCATCACCTCAAACAGCTGATGACTCAAAAGCAGACGATATAAAACATAATAATTGGCTGAACGTGAATTTTTCAGGAGAAGGAATAGGAAAAACAGGCACGCCATCCCGCAGTGGAGCGAGTGCAACTCAGCATTAGATTGTCTAACACGCGCTTCAGGCTGGATCAGGGATAGCTAAAGCATATGAGTATTTCTGCAACATGCACAACACTGATGGAAGTCCCTGGTGTTTGGGTTAATATCTCTTCCTCCTATGTGTGCCTCTTATTCTTCTGATGACCACCCACGTTTAAAACATCTGTCTTCACGCTACTCTAAAGGATGATAGTAGATAGACCACTCCGGCCCGCTCCATATTTCTGGTATTTTTCTGTATACACATTCTATCACGGCTGACCGCACCAACCATTACGACTGCGTTGCTTTTATTTGTTCGCCCTGGCCTGTTACAAGCTATCTTAGGGGTGAGGACCGCGCTCTAGACGTTTCCGGAAGATCACTTAGTTCGCCCCTTCTCGGTTCCAGGATGGTCAAACTCGATGGATGTTTGACACGACGTCTTGACACATTGGAAATCAATGTGTCCAGCGAACGGTCGAGCCAGTGAAGTTCGCGAAGCTTCTCAGCTGTGAATGTTCAACTGTTTCTATTTCTGCCCCTGAAAAATGGCATGGTTAAGGAATAGTCCTGGCTTTCCTTTTTCCTAATCACCTAAAAATACTTCCCTCGCTTGTTTCTACCTCATTTAATCCAGTTAGTTAGTTACCCCCGACGCCCCTCATCACAATTCGCGTTAATTTTTGAGATAATATCCTCTTCTAAAGTGTTGTAGGTTATACTGAAGTCTTATTCTCGTTTCTGCTACTCTGCTGCTCACATTACCTTAGCTCTGCTCTGAGACTACTGCAGTCCACTTCGCACTAATCTACTTGTCGAATTCTCCTTCGCCCATAACTCAACTTCAGGTCCTTTCACAATGGCTTTAGAAATCACTTTATGTTATCTTCGTTTTCACGTAACGTAGTCGATGTAATTACGTCCGGGCCTTGAAATCATCAAATGAAAGAAATCTTCTCACGGCATTAATTAGTATTCGTGCAAGGGAGTAAGTGCCCCGTACCTTGTTCCTCAGATCCCTCAAATCAACCGCATTCGTTTCTTGTTCTCCTACATTCGAGTAATGAACTGACTCTTGAAAATTCGGCTTTCCCGTTGACTCGTAAATAAAACGAAGGGTCTGCCAAACTGAGCCTCTGCGATGTAATAACGCTGAGTGAGGTGGACCCTTGGGAAGGGGAATTCAGCTCGGCTTCATGATAGGGAGTCGGCGTAGTGCGGTTATCGAGGCTCTTGGACATTCCGAGCGATATCAAGCGAGATTAGCAATCAATGGAAATGGCATTTCGTCGGATCCTTCGAGTCTCCTCGGCTGTTCCAACTTGGAAGGGTCTTTGAGAATTCATGGGATGCGAGATGAACATTGTCTCTTTGAACGAATTTCGTACTAAATTAATTATATTGCCGATTTGCGTAAATCTACATCAAATACTAGATGATACCGCTAAAATCAGACAGAAGCGTTTTTACTTTCCTTGGCTCTACGAAGTAGAAAGGAAAGTGATGTAATCGACAGAAAAAAATGTTTAGCTCTATTCAGATCATAACGTTTCAGGCTCTACTGAGTCAGAAAAACAATATTTGGGAAAATGGTCTGTGTGTGCCTGAGAACGCGATTGAGGGAAAACGGCAGAATCAAATCAGCTCAAACTTGATATCTAGCCCGCAGGTTAGCATGGCACGCTACAATACGTATGAGGGTATGAGTAAAATCCACCGAAAGCTAACTATAGTTATCATAATGATCAATACACCAACTTTTAAAAAAGCTTATAAGATACATGGGGGTCACTCCAGAAATTCTGGTCATAAAACCTACCAGTCCTAAAAGTTTTTACCCAAAAACTCTGCAAAAGTGATTACTATTCTCTCTAAAAAAAATCGTGTTTAATTGTGTTAGGATGAGTATGGCATAAAGTGGAGGGGGTTTTTTAAATTTATATGAATTATATGATTACTGAGGTCGACACCTGTTGCTCGATTGAACAGAATGCAAAGGAATCATCTTCTTTCATGAGCGTTAGATCTTTTACTCTGCTCCTTCGGGCCACACACCTCGTATTTTAATGTTTACTTTTACTACTGTATCATTACTCTTTATGGGGAGTTGAAGTGTAACTAGTTAAAGCATACTATGCATTTGAGACAATTATTCTGTGAGAAAAATTACAGGTTTTTTATAGCTTAAAAGAGAAGAGCACAAGAAATAGCTCGGCGGACAAAAAAAAAATGCCGTACTGATTCGTGAGTCACAACCAATATAGTTACATACGTTTGGCGTTTGGTATTAGAAAATACGATGTGTTATTTGAAGGAGAAAAAATGGTTACTAGCGAAATGCAATAAAATTACGAGCATCGGCAACGTGGAAAACTGAGAGCTTGACCTACGGGGTTGCGTTACATCAGTACTTGTTGAACGCACGAATTTGGGAGCTTGAAACTGAGACGTGGTCATGGACGTGGTGAGCGTGAGTGAGGATCGTAATACACTTGACAGGATAGCGATGTCAGTTTGAGCGTGAGTATATAAATGCTAACAAGGTGACTCTCAATGCACACGAAATGGAGAGAGTTGAATTGTGAGTGGTGCGAGACTTGGGAGATGAATGAGTTGGGTGAAATAGGAAACGACTGTTGTTGGCGAGTGCTGAAGGATGACTGACTGTTGGGAGGAGTTGTGCAGTGCGGAAAGAAATAATAAAACTGAGAGGTGGGAAAAGGTAGTTGGGAAAGTCCTGGAAAAGGGGAAATCCGACGTCACTTAGAAATAACTGAGGAGCGGGACTTCCTCAAGTGCAAGCAAAAGGATTGAGATAGAAAGGTGTTTGGGGAAACAATGACTTTCCATAGAGCCAGTGAGTACCGTTAAGTGATGTTCCCAGCTAATTCGGCGTGCGCCGAACAGTACTATTCATTAAAAACGCTAAGCAACATCGGAAATACTGTGAGTTTGCCTGAAAATACAATGAAATAAAATAAAACCTACCTGTGCTGTACCATACGCCACTCACACGGTTATGTCAGGAAGCAAACCTCCTCCTCTAGAATCTTTCTCACTCTCAGTTCCCTCAGCACCTTTAAATGGGCCATTTTATCCAGCACAATGGTGCAGTTTATCTCAATCAGTGTCTTGGTGCAGATAATATTTTCTTTCTTTTTTTGCTGAAGCTTTAGTTAAATATTTCCTGCTTTTTGTATTATTGGATTAACCCGTTCTTCTTTAAATAAATAACCAAAAACATAAAGTAGCGTGATTCATATTGTTCGAAGCAAAGCGTCAAAGTGGTTAGAGTCTTTGACCTCGGACTTCCCCGCGTCGTTGTCTCCGACCGCCTAATTGTCTCCAACTATTTCAATACCGGCCCCTCACCTGTGGGAATCCCTTAGCTGCCGTCGGTTGGTTCTTAAAGCCCCCTTTCCCAGGTTTTCCCCTTTCTTTATTTCTTTCTCCCAATTTCATTTTCCTATTGACGACAGAGCTCTACCAAAATCATTCTGCTTCCAACTATCGCACCAGTAACTTCTCACTCTCTCATACGGTTGCCCGTGCCAGTTCACGCGTTCCGAGTACTGCCCTTGTGTCGCCCAGTTGTACTCCATCTCAGCTCAATTTTAATTCAACTCAATTCCGCACGCACGTATATTACAGTCCTCCTCACACTCACCGAGTTTCAGTTTTATTGCGATCCTCAGCGCCCCCTCTCGTGCACCAAACACATATTGATATTTAAAATATAGGATGAAGTATAAAGGTATTATAATGTGATGGCATGAAGTGTATTAAGTGTATACACTGAGTTATTGGGATATCTGGATAAATATTCCGCGAATTATATTTTCAGTTAGCGATAAACTCAGTCTTAGAATAGTTCAAAACATTGGCAGTACGGCTCAAGGTTGGTTTATTCGTTTTCAATTCGTCCGGTCTATCTGGTACTATAAATATGTCGACATTTGCAAGTACAGTTGTAAATTTCGAAAGAACGATGAACGCGTAAGTGTAACCGCCCGACGGAACTCCCTATAGAATATACATCTCGTATGTTCATGTCTTGGCGGAGTTAAACCCTAAAACATTTCTAGAGGCTATTCATCTTTCAACTTCCAATTCGGTCGACGGAACTACTTCGGCATTGCTCAATGTTTAAGAGGTTCATCTCGACGGGAGGGGAGAACAACTGAAAGTATTGAGTCGGTCGAAGGCCTTTTCTTTGGAGCTGTAGAGCTTGTAATTAGAGCGACTGTCTAAAACTAATGGCCTGTCTTAAATGAAACGTTAACTCTTTCTTTCTCCTCCGACTAGTTTCTTCTTTTCTTTTGTGCCTGAAATGTTTATGACGGCGCTGGCCGAGCAATGAAACGCTAATGTCCGGCTATGACGCCACATAAACTTCCTCTCGAGCCAGTTTGCGGTAGAATTCTAGAATATCAAGTCGTGGAGGGGCTTAACAATTGAGAACGAGCCACTGCGAAATGGTCTAATGGCGAATCTCTTATCTGTATTTTTCGCAAGTTGGATCATATGTGAATCAATTGAAGTAAATTATAGGTAATAATTGAAGGTGTGAAACGCGGAATCTCTAAAAATCGATTTACAACCGTCACACTTTTTTCGCAACCCTCTACGCGAATTCGTGCACTTTTTGACATTCTCGTTAGTGGGCGCACGAGAGGGGGTGTTGAAGAATGGAATAAATACAAACTCAGTGCGAGTGAGGAGGACTGTATTATATGATCAATGAGTATTGATTTGAGTGTGAGTATAAAAGGGGAACACAAGGGTAGGACTCGAAACCCGTGTGAACTGGCGCGGGAAACTGTCTGAAGGTAAGTGCGAGCTGTTACTGGGCCGAGAGATGATAGAGGGATGCGTCTGTGGGAGTCGAGTGTCTGGGAAGAGTGGTGTGTGCTGGATGAGGTAAATCGAGGGAGGAAAGGACAATCTGGTAAGTACAAAAGCCGACTAAACAGGCAGTTCTCGGACTTCCCCGTGGCATAACATGAAAAGGGCCGAAACCATTGGACCGAACGAACACTCCTGGAGAAGGCCTAAACACCCGTTACTAATAGCGTCATACGTTATACATAACGCGAATCTATATTAAAATGTTTTTAGGTAGCAAACGTAAGTATTAGTGAACACTACGTGGTGAGTGTAGTAAAAGCCGTCAGTGCTGTCGAGCAACTGGAGAAATAAATGAAGATTTTCATGACTGAAAGTCGACATGAATCTTAAATCAAAGTACCAGTTGCACCGACTAACTTGGTTAAACTATTAGTCGTTAACCAACCCGTGTTAACTAATCGGATGTTGAAAGATAAGAGCTAGTTGCGTAGCACCAACAACATTTTAACTCATGTTAGTTAACAACGGATCAAGTCCTACGTCATCAAACCACTGACTTGTTAAGCCAGTTTCACCAAAATAGCACTGATCGTGATAGATCTGATAAGTAAATCGAGGCTAACTTGTTTCGTTCTCACCACGCTAACCAGTTAGATGGCCGTGATTTAAAGCCACATCGAGAAGTGGACTAATGAGGCTATTCAACGTTCAACGTTCAACGTGACACCTCTGTTCAACGTGTTGTGACCAGCCTTGGTCTAAAAGCCCTAAATGTGTAGTCTCTCCACTCCAACTTTATAACAAAAAGTGGCTTGTGTTATTGCTGGATGTCGTCATCTGCGCAGGTGCGACGGAGAACAGCCCAGCGAGATATGAATTTTGATCATCAATAGTTATTTGGAAACAAGGCCATATCCGACTTCGGGGATTGCATTCTCACTTTTTACTTTCCTTGGCTCTACAAAGTAGAAAGGAAAGTTATGTAATCGGCTGAAAAAAAACTTTGAGTTTTCTTCAAATCTTTACGTTTCAGACCCCCCTGAGTCCGAAAAACACTATTTGGGAAATTGTTTTGTGTGTGTGTATGTGTGTCTGTGGACGATTTTTAGAGAAAACCACCGTACCAAATCAGCTCAAGCTTGATATCTCGCCTGCGGGTTACCATGGGACGCCAAAATAAGGGTATGAACCAAATCCACCAAAAGTGATTTGTGATCAAAACAACAAATTTTTTTTTTCTCAAAAACGGCTCTAACGATTTTGATTAAATTTCTTATATTGATAGCTCTCAATTAGGCAATTATACCATAAAATTCCCATTCGTGGGAAAATGACGAGAGCAGCACAATAAATCATCAAAAGTTTCTACGAAAATCGGTTTTAGCGCGGTTTTTTACTTTCCGCTACCCGAAGGGAAGGAAAGTATAGTAATCGGCCCAAAAAAAAAAGTTGGGTTTTCTTCAGATCTTTACGTTTCAGACCCTACTGAGTCTAAAAAACCTAATTTCGGAGAGAGGTCCGTGTGTATGTCTGTGTGTATGTCTGTGTGTATGTCTGTGTGTATGTCTGTGTGTGTGTGTGTCTGTAGTTCGATTTGCGGGAGAACGGCTGATCCGATTGAGCTGGTTCCTTTTTTTTTTGTTCGTTATTTTTGTAGACACCAAAATAAGGTTATGGACGATTTCGGCCGATGGGAAGGGGGGGGGGGGCGAAAATGTACCAAAAACTAGGGTTTTTCGCATTTTTCTCAAAAACGGCTCTAACGATTTTGATTAAACTTTCAAATTATCTCCTACCAATCAATATCTAACTTTTCTTCTCTATACATATCTCCATGAAAATACGGTGAACGGAGATATAGACCTATGAAGCAAAAATAGCGTTTTTACGCTTTTTGGCAAAACGACTCAAGCGATTTTCACCAAACTCACAGGATGTTTTTAAATAGTTTATACCTACATATTGTTCTCAATAAATGTTCCTCTGACACTCCATTGAACAGAGATAAAAATGAAAATGTGTCGAAAATAACGTTTTTTCGAACATTTCCGTAAATTCCAGGGTAACTTCTGACCAGATGTGATAAATTCTAATGGAGTGTCTTTTAGTCACCCATACCAACATTTCATTCTCTATAATTATTTCTGTATATATATGTTGAACGGAGATATAAGCCAAGTTAACTCAGAAAAGGAGATTTGTCGAATATTGATTTATCGGAATTCCAATTTTCTCAAAAACGGCTCTAACGATTTCGATCAAACTTTCGGAGTACTTTCAACTAACGAGTCCCTACATTTAGTTCTGAATAAATGTTTCTGTAGAAATGCGTTGAACGAAGATATAGCACCCGCATATGTTGTTGGTGTTCGAACTTAAAGGGGTGGCGGAAAGTTGTGTGTTGCTACGCACCAGATATTTTTCCTTTTAAACGTCGCTGAAATGTTGGTAAGTGAATTGACGTAGAGCTAAGGAATGTTGTGTGTTGCAACGCACCAGATATTTTCATTAAACGCGTCCAGCTCGATTTCTTTTCTCACGACGAATCTTTTCAGCGCTGCCGATTGCAAATACTTAAGTATTATAAATATCTGGTGCGTAGCAACACACGACTTTCCGCCACCCCTTCAAGTTCGAACACCACCTACATAGGCGGGCGCTATATCTTCGTTAAACGCATTTTTACAGGAACATTTATAGAGAACAAAATGTAGGGACTAGTTAGCTGAGAGTACCCCGTAAGTTTGATCGAAATCGTTAGAAGCGTTTTTGAGAAAATTGGAAAACCAATAAATTAATATTCGAAAAATCTCCTTTTCTGAGTTAACTTGGCTTATATCTCCGTTCAACATATGAATACAGAAATAATTACGGAGAACGAAATGTGGCTATGGATGACTAAAAGACACTCCATTAGAGTTTATCACATCTAGTAAAGAAGCTACCCTGGAATTTACGGAAATGTTAAAAAAACCGTTATTTTCGACACATTTTGATTTTTATCTCTGTTCAATGGACTGCCAGAGCAACATTTATCGAGAACAATATGTAGGTATTAACTATTTGAAAACACCCTGTGAGTTTGGTGAAAATCGCTGAAGTCGTTTTGCCAAAAAGCGTAAAAAACCTATTTTTGCTTCATGGGCCTATATCTCCGTTCACCGTATTTTCATGGAGATATGTATAGAGAAGGAAAGTTAGGTATCGATTAGTAGAAGATAATTTGAAAGTTTAATCAAAATGGTTAGAGCCGTTTTCGAGAAAAATGCGAAAACCCCTAGTTTTTGGTACATTTTCGTCCCCCCACCCCCCTTTCCAACGGCCGAAATCGTCCATAACCTTATTTTGGTGTCTACAAAAAATAACAAACAAAACGAAAAAAGAACCAGCTCAATCGGATCAGCCGTTCTCCCGCAAATCGAACTACTGACACACACACGGACCACGCGCCGAAATTAGGTTTTTTAGACTCAGTAGGGTCTGAAACGTAAAGATCTGAAGAAAACCCAAATTTTTTTTTTTGAGCCGATTATTATACTTTCCTTCCCTTCGGGTAGCGGAAAGTAATAACTCGTGGCAAGTGTGAACGCGAAAGGAATTGACTTTCACACGTTCTTTTCTTCGCTCTTCGTTCTTTCCCTCTACACCCAATCTTTATTTTCCTCTAACCTATGTCTCGCAGTTATATTTTTCCCCGATTGGGCGCTTTACACGACCCCCACCTTCAATAACCAACAGGATCGAGCTCGATTCAGAGAACATTGATATTCCATGTTCTTTTCCCTTACTCTTCATTTAAGGTTCAGGAAGTTGGCGGAGGAGAGACGAATCACAATTTCATGGTTGGGCCTAGCATCCGGATAATGACGTTAGTGCCTAGGAAAACTGAATATGCTCAAAAGTGACTGAAGGAAATTACAAGGTTGTGGATATACACAGATATGGACATCTTGAATTTCTTTATATCCACAATGTAACATGCAAGTTATTAATTTACAAAAGAATTAACTAACGAGTGGATAAGCTCCAAAAGAGCAAGCCCGTGGTAAAGAATGAGTGTCGTAAAAATAATCGCGAAAGGAATAATATAATAATATTACAGGGGGGATGAAATTAGCTTCTGGTTAGGAACCCACCAACCTCCCTACATGAGCCCCCTTAATCGAGAAATTGTTAAAAGGCAATTGTACCCTGCTAAAACCCAATCCGTAATGCATTCTATGTATCCTATGTGAATGCCCTGCCTTGGCAGCAAAACGCTTTGAATACTTCCGTCAGGGGACCACTGAACCCCAAACCGTAGCGGACTCTGCGGTGAAGGACATACTCGGCTTCCTAAGGGGCGCGGGTATGTACAACGCCTTCTACTAAGAAAGGGCCAGCGTCACAATAGGCCCATATGCGGCCGCAGTGACAAAGGGACTTATCCCACACGCCCTCGGGTTAAAAAAAAGCATTCTAGTGGAAAATATCCGATTTTGAAGCATCATGCAACTTTCCTCAGCTTGTAAACTCACAACTTGCATTCAGCGATTTTTCATTGCAATAGCTACGTAGGTTCTACATAGAAACTAGCGTTAAATTTTCCGGAATATATTGAGTTGCTCCTACTGATGCCACGACCGTTGCACGACTCAGTAGTGGTGACTCTCGGTGGTTCAAGAGGGTGAGTAGATTTGGATCTTTGAAACTGTGAGAAATGCTAGTAAGAGGTTTGAATTCCCTAATTCTGAGGTCGCTCTTGATTATTTTATGGGTGTTATTGAACGTCCTATCACCCTAATGATTCTGAGGATGCTATAATTAAACTCTGACTGCTCTGGGATAAGTACCCCACCTCGCTTAAGTCTGATTGCGTTAGTCCTAATGTCTCACAGGGCCATGCCTAGCTTCCTAAGGAATGCTACATGTTTCCTGCGAGTCTTCTTTGACGCTTAGCCTTGGGAAAGTTCAACCAAACGCTAAAAATCGCTCCTATCAAGTCAATGGCGCTAAACCAGTGTTGGGAGTCTCATTTGTTCCAAACCATCAGCACCGAGGGGTGTCGCTTGTACCCACAACGTACATTTGGCGATGTCCCGCGATGATCCCCTCTACCTGCCCCAAGTCCTTCCTTCCCAACATCAGAAGGGGCTTATGCTGTGTAAGTAAACAACGCGTATTGAATTCCATAGTGACCATCATCAACAGTTTACGTATCAACTTTTTCGTGCTCACTGGGGAAATTTTGTCTTCTACTTTAACGTACGTCGAGGTTTCGCTAACGTATAAATCTCTCCTGAGAGTACAAAAAATAATTTTGAGAACATGGTCTCTACGAGAGAGTGGAAGACATGTTGTTCTGCTTCCATAGTCTTCTTGATGAGACTTGTAAACTCCCAGCTGATCCAATTACTTGATTGTGCGCAGAGTTGTGAGATGCTTCGTGTTTGAGGATAGTTGCGCTCCTCAGTGATGGGTTCACGCGAATTCTTTTCAAAGTTCACAGTTCTAACTCAATTCCTGCCATTTCCGGTCACTCAAAAGTTGAGTCACTCCAGGCGTATGGCTCGACGAGGCTCAGCTCCTAACAGGTGTTCGACCGGCGCGGCGATCGACCCAAAATGACGGAAGGAAGCCATTTTGGTGGCAGACGCAGGGGTGTGACGTCACTTTCGTTTGCATGAGATATGACGGACACCCGGCACCGTCGGAAGGTTTACAACGCAGACCTCACTCAACGGTTGAGTTTACTGCCAGCAGCCTCCGCTCTGGTTGTTTACAGTCAACGCCCCTTCTGTGTTTACTTGAGCTCGAGACTGGAAGAGCAGAAGTGACCTGGTCGGGATGAAGATGAGAGTGAACGAGACACCGAGGTGATGCCGCTAAAGCAATCCTAACTAATGGGAGGGACTTGGAAACGTGGGAATGTTGTGTTCTTGATTAATATAAAGTTGTTTGTCGAGCTGGGGCTTCGTCGCGTTCATTGTACTTCCCGAGTGAGCCACACGTTTTGTTTATTTTCACCCACAATGCTCACTGCGCAGTCCTTTGTGTGAGTTTCTGTGATAGTTTTGCGAGTGTACATGGTTTGTGCTTCATTTCCAACTTGCTACCTCTGCATTTATGCAAAATTGTAAACTGATAATTGAAACAATTGAATGAGGTAATCCTCGCTCCAGTAAGTTCGTTCAACGCAGTCAGGGGGCCAGGACCGAACAACGTTGGGCCGTTTGCCGCATTAATGCATTGCATTGCACAAAGCTCATGCTATCAGACCCACGAATCCAGTACTCGTGTCGTTTCAAAGCTCTAAAAGTAATTTTAATTTTGCGTTTTGTATATATTTTAATGACGAACAAATCTCAATTAGCTGTCGTTTATCATTATTGCTCCATCCATTGCTTGCCTGTTGGCTCCATTCAGAGTTTGTTGTGTATAATTCGATTCATAATTCGTGGCGTATATGAACACACCATCCTCAAATAGTCTCTTGTTCTTAAACGTCATTTAAATGCATTATTAAAATTAACGTAGGCAATTACCACATCTGGTGAGCGAAGCTCATGGCAATCACCTGGTAAAATCCCCAGTAGTCATTGGGACGGTTGCATCTCCTTACTCTTCAGACCCTCTCTGACCCCATTTCCACAGCCCCCTCCATTCAGAAGATACCCATACCCTACAGAGTTCGTTGCGTATAATTCGATTCATAATTCGTGGCGTATCTGAACACACCATCCTCAAATAGATCCCTACCTGTACATCCCTCACATTTTTGCAACTTCGTGTTTCATTCGTGTCCTGTTCTCCCTCCGAGAAGAGTTTGCTCTCTTCGGCTCATTTTTCACAGTTCAACTTGCGCTCAAGTTGTAGTTTATGTCTCTGTATCCTTCTTCAGTTGAACATTATCACCTCTCGCACAGCCTACACCAGTGCAACCATCTAGAGACCCCTTGTGTCGTGTGAACTAGCTCAACTTATTGCCCTACTCAGAACAGTACCATCTTGGGCAGAGTAAGAGACAAACCAAAAAGGTAATAGAAGAGAAAAGGTTTATTAATATCAGAACGAACGCTAGCTGACAAGTGAAGTGGAAAAACGTGAATCTGTAGTGAGAACAGGAAGGTGCGAGGATGATAGGAAGGGGGAGTGAGGACATCTATGTCTAGCAATAAGAGCTAACAGAATTGCCTCCAACACCCCGCCTCAATTCTGCAATTCTACATAATTTTTGTTTAAATAAATTTCGAGCTTTACGTAACAGGTATAACAAAAATTCAAATTAATAATATATCGTAAACACACAAACATACGAACAAAAAATGGTTTTAAATGTCATGCGAACATTTAGACTTGTTGACACAAACTCCTAGCTTGTCACGAAATTCACAGAATTTCGGCTTAGGTAAGGCTTTCGTAAGGCAATCGGCAATTTGGTCTGAAGTATTTATATAGGTTAATACACATTCCCATTCAAAACGTGCTCTCTAACATCGAAATGTTTTGAGCGTTTAATTCCAGACTACTCGCTACTTTAATGCATGCCTGATTGTCCTCAAATATCTCAATTTTCGGAACCAAAGAAATTTCGGATAGAAGCTGTTGGATAAAAATACATTCACATATACTGTCAGTTAAAGCGTAATATTCACTTTCACAACTACTTAAGTGCAAGAGGTTTTTGTTTCCTGGATCTCCAAGCTATGGTGGAGGCATTTAACTAAATAGCGAAACCTGTTGTACTCTTGCGGTCAAAATCATTAGCATAATCGGAATCAGCATCTGCAAAGATGCAATAATCAGGTTTAAGATGTGATTTTTCGCATTTTAGTGCGTGGTTTCTCGTGTCTTTCAAATACCTGATAACGTTTTTTAAATACTTCCAATGTTCTGAGTTATAGCAATTTTGAAATTGACTGAAGTATGATATAGAAAAGCATATATCGGGTCTTGAACCCATCATAAGGTACATTAAACTTCCTATTAGTTCCTTGTAAGGGGCCTTGAAATCTTGTGTTTCGGAATTTTTCAAGTGAAGCTTAGGTTGCATGGGTATGGCTCAAGGCGTACAATTTTCCATGTTGAAGTGACTTATTATTTTATCAACAAGTTCAGTTTGAGCTATATAAAGAGCGTTTGGTGTTCGAGTAATCTCGAGACCCAAAATTTTGGAATTTTTATCATTTGACATATTTTTCATTTTGAATTTTGTTCCGATTTTTCTTTTGAATTCATCAATTAAGTCATGTCTGTATTTCTCTCGCTCTCTTCTTCTCTCCTTTCTTTCCTCACACACAGTACCATCCCACCCATCAGTACCCCTCTCACTTGCAACCCAACAGTAGGGGAAACCAAGATCACCACAGAAACAGTGATAAGATAGCCAGGCAGAGCTATCCACGGATGAAAATGTTATAGCATGCCGTTAGCTACTGTACACACACAATTTTGAGAGAAAATATTTGATGTTTGGTCTGTAGGAAAACTGTACTAAAGTTAACGTACCTGGAATGTGAGTCCGTCTCCTCTGGCCTCTGGCTCTTTTTTTTTTTTTTTTTTCATGGCCCACCTGCACCACCCCCAGGCCCCAGGGCACTGGTCTCACTTGGTGTGACGTCACCTATGCGCCCCCACCACCCCCGCACGAAGCGGAGGATATCCGCAAGTTCCGCATTTGCCACCTCTTTGGGCTGAAGAAAGGGCCTCCAAAACCCAGAACGGCGCGACGCCGCGAGTCCATCGCATACGCACAGCACATGCTCTGCCGTCTCTAGCCCTACCTCGCAGAACCTGCATACCTGTACCTCGCACTTGCCAATATTTGCAAGGTGGTACCTCAGGGGACAGTGACGTGTGAACAGGCCACATATGATCCTCATATCCTTCCTCCCCAGTGAAAGCACCTCCTTGGACCTCTCTCTGGAGAGCCAGATGAAGAGTTTTGACTGCCTAACCTGTCCTCCCATTTGCCAACCTCTCTACGTAGGTGGCTCCTGGTAGTCCCAACAAAGGGCTCAGCGCCAATAGGGATCTGCTAGGATCCCTTCTTAGCCAACCTATCAGCCCGTTCGTTTCCCTCTATACCCTGATGCCCTGGCACCCAACACAGTGTTACACTGTTGTCCTCGGCCAGGGCCTTCAGTCCAGTCAGACACTCCCACACCTGCCGCGATGTAAGACAGTATGAGGCTAAGGCCTTGAGAGTGGCCTGACTGTCCACCATGATGTAGATTGTGTGTGTGGTGGCTCTATGTTAAGACATCGTCTGGCCGTTAAGTCAGCACCCTCGATGATGTCTTCACATATAAAGCGCTTGCCCACAGTAACTCACCAGCCCGAGAAGACGGACTCATCTTCCAGGTACGTTAACTTTAGCAATTTGTCTACTGGCGGACATAACCCAATTGCTTTAATACAGGAAAACTATAGTTAGCTCATACCTTATTTTGCCCCGTGTTGATCTATAGGCTAGACGTGACGTTTGAACGCACTGGCTGTTGCAAGTTCGGGAAAACTCCCAACTGACACCCCCTCGATGACACGGCAGTACCGAAGAGTACAAGTACAGTACAGTACAAGTCGTACAGGGTGAGATATTTGAGGGAACTTCCTCTAAAAGAGCGGTGCGATAGCATTCCTCTGTTCCCTGTGATTTGCAGAAACCCTAATAAAATTATCCAACATCGTTTGGTGTTACTGATTCATTCAAAGCTGATGCCAATTTGCTCAATACCTAGGAATTACGGGCCGTTGTGCGGTAATTCGCAGGGTTCTGTTTGGCGTTTCATGAATCTTTGCAACTTGCTAGGGACAAATTCATCATTCTGCAACCGGGGCTAATACAAATCCTGTTCAATTTCAACCCCAGTGATGGAAAGAGCGTCATGAATATTCATCGGGCGAAATCCTACCGAAAGGGATGAAACGATCTGGCGGTGACAGCCGCTCGACTCCGAACACCCAATTCGCCTCGGCGACACGTCGTCGTTGCCTAAATATCGACGTGGGTCATTTTTAAACGGCGAGAGGGTTCCGTTTTGAAGGAGAAGGGTAAAAAATAAAACCTTTGATCGACGCACCAAAATCACCAACAGGCAAATCCATTTTTGCTACTCGCGTTCCGCTTTTTGTTGTCAGGAATTGTTATTCTGGTCGGTACCGTGCCGCAACGTGCCAGTGAAGGCAAAAACGTGTTTACCATGTTGCGCAGTTGAATGACGTGAAATTGAACTGCCCCGATGTCAATCGTTCGAAAGCTATTAATTTTTTTTGTTTTCTGTTTCAGGGGTTTGAAAGGAGGACAAATCAATCCGTTGAATCGAGGTCACAGAAATCTCAGTGAAATCAACCTTCGGCACCCCGTACAGTAAGTTCCAATTATTACATCCATATTATTGATTAATTGTCCACTTTCATCTCTGCAGAAAAGTTGCATATTCCTTTGCTCGAATGCCCGCGAAGGTCACGAAAAATACCGTACCGATCTCATTTAAAAACACGAGTCAGCTGAATTTGTAGTGAAATCTCTTAGCCGTGGCTGGGGCACTCACAAGTCAACGATTGCGCTGGTAAAGACTGACTGAGTCCGGCTCATTTAGAGGACTCCTCTGAAAGGGAGCTCACCACCTGAAGATAAATGCTCAGTGCCTCCCCCCCCCCTCATCCCTTTCAATTAGTTTTGCTGCAACTCTGCATCCAGCCACTACTGATATCTGTGCATTTCGCTGTCCTATGGCGCATTAGATCTGATTTCATTAGGAATCTTGGGGTGAAACAAAGAATATGGAGCGACCGCTTGATAACGCTACGACTGCATGTATCGATATCAACCGTTAGTTATCTCATATTTATTTCATATACCCATTCTTAATTTCATTGAATTAACTCCTTTTCATAGTCTTTGTACATTTAAAATAATTATATAACGGGTTATTACATAATGAACATTAAATCATTGGCATAATCGTACAGCTGTCGTTATTTCTAATTTCAAACATGGCGCCAGAGCCTACGATGTCCGGCTTATCGATAACCTGACCTCAGTCGTGATGTATCGATATATTGCCTTATCAGAGGGAGCGGTCCATATTCTTTGCTTTTACCGTAATCTTGTTCCAATTTGAGCTCCCTAACCAAGAGTTTTGGTTCCTACGTATAGTTCTCGTATGCTGAGAGTGCTGCAGTCCATAGGCGTGCGCACCACTGCTCTAGTGAGGGCTACTGTCAGATGACCATAACGATGGCACATGTAGCACTGTGTGGAGGACTCGGTTGTATCCTTGCCAGGCTATTTGCAGGTGTTTAGCATTCTCAAACTTCTTATCAAGGCTGGCGACACTTCAACCATCCAGTATTCTCGTCTTTTTTGAATAACAGGGGCCTAATGTCTTGTTTTAGCAAGCCGAGCAGGGGGTTGTGCTCAACGAGCTGCTGGGCCAGGTCCTCTTTTTTGAGGTCAGTCCGCACGTTGCACATGAGTGCTTCAAGGAGGCCTCCAACTCCTGTTTCGTAGAGAAGTGCCCCCCCCTCCCCCTCCCACGTTAGTGTGGATGTTCAGCACCCACGCATTAAGGGCTTGGAGGTCCTTTGCAGGGACACCTCCCATCAAGGCCTTCATGGCAAATTGTTGTGAGGGACCAGCCTCTCCCTCCTTGCACATGGGCCTCACCGCTATCACAGGGGAGTTTATTTCTTTCTTGCTATTCTTCAGTGGGCTGAGCTTGCGAGCGTTGCCCTCGACCGTGCCCCGCAGTTTATTTCCATTTCCCGCTTTCCAATGACAACTGGTAGACAGGACAACCTGTCTTACCTTCACAGGTTTGGTGGATGCTGAATAAGCGTCTTGACTCCGGCACGACATCAACACTGCAACCTCCTTGACTTTCGACTGATATCGCTCTCTTATCAGTGTAGAGCAACAGTCACTTTGATAAGGAAACACACTTGTTCCACCTTGCGTTAGATGATTATGCTGGAAATGAAGAGTGGTAGTGCGTTAAGGCACAATCACTATGAGATGAAACTGGGCAGTAAGTGCGTTACTCGTTTATAATACAACTTATTATATCCTCTTTAGATGCGTGTAGTAGGAACCGATAGTGGAGACCGCGAGGTAGTACAGCTGTCAGGCACCCTTGGAGTTCATACCGTCAGCTCCAAAGAACGTCCTACTGAACTAGGACCTTCTTAATTCCGTTAGAAAATTCAGCTGTCTCAGGGAAAGTCTTCAAAACTAGTTTATCTTACTGAACACATTCAGAATTCTAGGAGTTGCGCTTCAATTCTAACGATCCTCGCACAATCACCAAGTGACTTGGCCTATTTGATAATTAGTTCCTTATATTTGCGAAAGTTCCACTTCTGTTCACGTAATATTGGTTCGCAGTGATCTGCTCGTATTTGGTGAGTTGCGTTGCCTTTGCTTCTAAGCCATCCAATGAGGCACAATTTGATTAGGTTCTCCGTGCTCGTAAGAGCACTTGCCAGCTACCAACGCAATTCCCGAGAATTTTGGCTCAATTTTCGTAGGATTTTCACCCTTCGTCTTCAATTTGTCTACTTTTTCCTGGACTCACCAATAACCAGCAACAATCATCCAGCTGGCGAAGCTGAAATGGATAGTACTAAGTAACGGGCAAATTTCCCTTCTTTTGAGGTTGTGTAATTGTTAGTGTGGAGGGAGGGGGTTGATGTTGGTAACTAGAATGACCCCTTTCATTTCAGTTATCGTGAACGCGCGAACGGGTAATCCTTTGATAAACCACATTCGAGCGCAGAGAGCGGTACTTGGAAGTTAATGACTGAAACCAATCTTGTTAGGGCTAAAAAGTGTGTTCTGAAAGGGCCAAGAAATGATCGGGAGGGCGTATTCCGCGTAAAGTGATGGCAACGTACAAACAGCGCTCAGTAATGATGAAGACCCCCTCCCCTCCCCACCGACAGTTTTTTTCCCCCTCATTTTCATCCTGTTTTTCTCCCTTCTCGCAATTTATTCCTTTGGAATCGCTCCATCGGATTCTCTCGTCCTACGAAACCGACGTCATTTTCGAAAAGGGAAGTCGTCGACCCTTTTCACGCAGAGGGAAAAGCCGCTGCCCTCAATGCTCCTCTGATGATCGCTTAGTCAGCTCTCGCCCAATCAAAGGTGCGGAATAGACGTTTATTTCTTTCTTTTTTTTGTTGTCGCCTCTTTTCAGGCAGTCGATCCGTTGATGCCTCGTAATGAGCCACATTCCGTTCGGTTACCGTGTCGTCGCACGCGTTCGTGACAATTTACCGTGAGTGGGTTTTCGTCACTTATTACTTTCCCAAGCAGAAAGGAAAGTTACGCAATCCGCAAACAAGTTTTCTTCGTAGCATTGGGTTAACGAGTCGCCTAAGAACTAAAAACTAAGTTTAGAAAACTAATTCAGCACGTGAATGTGACTGATGGAAAAATAAGCAAAAACGACACAACTTTCCGCCATCCCTTTAAGTTCGAACACCAGCTACATATGCGAGTGCTATATCTTCGTTCAACGCATTTCTATAGGAACATTTACATAGAACAATATGTAGGGACAAGTTAGTTGAGAGTCATTCGTGAGTTTGATCGAAATCATTTGAGCCGTTTTCGAGAAAATTGGAATACCGATAAATTAATATTCGACAAATCTCCTTTTCTGAGTTAACTTGGCTTATATCTCCGTTCAACAGATGGATACAGAGATAATTGCGGGGAACAAAATCTGGGTTTAGAATTCTAGAAGGCACTCCATAAGATTTATCACGTCTGGTGAAGCAGTTTTTCCTGGAATTTACGGAAATGTTCGAAAAAACGTTATTTTCGACACATTTTGATTTTTATCTCTGTTCAATGGACGGTCAGAGGAACATTTATTGAGAACAATATGTAGGTATTAACTATTTGAAAACAGTTTGGTGAAAATCGTTGTAGCCATTTTGCCAAAATGCGTTAAAAACCCATTTTTGCTTCAGGGGCCTATATCTCCGTTCACCGAATTTTCATGGAGATAGATATGTATAGGGAAGAAAAGTTAGGTATTGATCAGTAGAAGATAATTTGAAAGTTTAATCAAAATCGTTTGAGCTGTTTTTGAGAAAAATGCGAAAACCCCTAGTTTTTGGTACATTTTCGTCCCCCACCCCCCTTCCCTTCAACCGAAATCGCCCATAACCTTATTTTGGTGTCTAGAAAAATAACAAACAAAACAAAAAAAGAACCATCACAATCGGTTTAGCCGTTCTCCCGCAAATCGAGCTACAGACACAAACACAGACCACGCGCTGAAATTAGGTTGTATAGACTCAGTTGGCCTCAAAACGTAAAGATCTGAAGAAACCCCAAATTTTTTTGACCCGATTACTATACTTTATTTTCCTTTTGGGGTAGCGGAAAGTAAAATCAGTTCATGTTTCACATGAAATCGGTGTGCATTGGGTGATCAACACCCAATTTATTTTCTGCAAAACTCTAACGTCTTTGATGAATGTTTTTGAGTGGATAGTTAACATTTCGCATAATCATGAGAACGACGCGACAATTTATCGCAAATATCGAGAAAATTACTTTCGGCTCAGCTGACGCGAAACATATCATAATCACTTCGGTAGGCCAATAATCTACCTGCACGATAAGAGTTCAGTGTGGATTATAAAAATAATTAGGAGCGTTTCGACAAATTTCACAGTAATTCCCCCCAGTCCTTTACAATTGAGTCCAACCTGAGTACTGTGCACAGACGAACTGTGCAGCTAAGTGGACCCAGGAAGAAACTGGAAAGAGAGGATGATCATTAATCGAGGCTGCCGTCGACTCAAACAGGTCGAATGTGTATGTTTATTGGGGTACACATTTCTCAGAACTTATAATTAGACAGAACTAATTGTAGTTCAGCAATACTATACACGTGTGAATGAAATATTTAGTTTGTCGTACTAACAAACATATTTCCTACTCCGCTGAGAAAACAATGACACTGAACATGATTTCTAGTATGTAGATCCTTTTTTATGTATATCATTGATGACGGCACACTGACTGACTTGGATCTAAGTATATCTGTAATAATGTGTGTCTAAAGATAGTGGGTGTGTTATACAGCACCGCCTGCGATTGCCTATTCGCGGAAATATCGTAATCTTACAACCCTCGTGGGTCGTCTCTTAGTCCCGAGGATTAGAAAAATAACAAGACGCAATTTGTAGGCGGAGTATACACAAAAATGAATAAATTAAAGTGTCTTCTACCGTTGAAAGAAAAATAAAATAAAATTGGCTGGTCTGACCGAATTGCTTGCTGGGTCGACGAGCCGATCGTACGTGTAGAAAGGGTCGCTGGTATGCTAGATGTAGCTGCTGCTGACGTAGTGCTGCACGTGATCGACCATGTGCTCCACATAACTCTTATAATAGTCAGTTCCGCGAACACCGAAATCGGCGGTGGTACGATGCGATCGCGTCAAATAGAATCCTTTTTGGTCTATTATTCATTCTGAATAATAACCCTATGTTTTCGGTCACGAACAATTTTTTACAACCCCCCCTCAAAACTTGATACTTTACGTTTCAAGACATGGGGGTTCCAAATATGCAATGTCCGTCCGCCGTCCAGGCCGTTTTGTTCCTTTAACGTGGTCTAAAAAATCGGTTCTTTCGCACAAAAATCCCATTTGGTATCTAGTTGTGCCCGCCATCTCGGCAATCCGATCGGACGAAGCCCATGGTTGTTATGGACCAAAAATGGTTTAAAAAATTAACGAAACGCAGTGTAATCGGAAATAAGCCGTGTTTCGTATCGTTTTCAAGGTAAGTTTTACATCCTCGGTCGAATGGATGAGTATCAGACGTTTACAACTGCGTATAGTGAAATTACAGTCATTATTAGGGTTAACTAATTGAAAGAACTCACAGGAACTACAGCAGAAGTCAACGTTTCGTAGTTGCTACTCCCTCCCTCCCGTCTCATCGAAACCACCCGCCCGCTCGACACGCAATGTCGTGCCAATTGCCAAAGGGTTCGTTGGGAGTCCCCGTCCCAATTTCCCCGACTCTTTTTACCTGACAGGGCGGAGGAAGGATAGGACCACTTCCTCCGCACACCCCTACATCGGATCATAAATGCCTACAGACGTTTACGGGCGCCTGGCGCCGGGGGAATATTTATTTTTCGTGGTTGCATTGTAGTCAGGTCATGTTTCATATGGTTTACTAGTATTTTTCGATGCTGAATCGAATGGAATGGGCTTCGGAGCAGTAATACTAGGTCAAGCTGTTCATGAGAATAATAAACCATTGTGTAATGATTTGCAGGGTTTTTTAAATCGCTTAACACAGCCAACGGACTGACTCAGCTCTTTAAGCAGGCGCGGGGGGACACTCCCCCTCCTTAGGATGTGAATGCTGGAGTTGATTTGGCCAAAACCCTGGCAAGCCAGATTATGAGTCGAAAGGTCCAAATCAACTGCAAGGCTTATTCGAGCCCGTTGACACCCAGCCAGCCGTTACACGTTCATAGTTCACGTCCTTTTTTCTCCTTTCTTTCCTTTTTCTTTGTTGAAGTTGGCCGCAACAACATCGTCAGATATCTACGCTGAATCGAACTACAAAATATCAAGTGTGACGCATCACACAACTTTCTTCGTCCACCCATTAAGCGATTGGGTTTGCTAAGATTCGTGAAAGTACAGTTGAAATTACTTTGAAACCCTCCTCCCCTTTTGAAAGCTTCTCTCCCCCAGGGCATGTTGAAAAATGGACTAACAAACGCCGAAACATTTCCGGTTTGCCAACCTTCAATAAGTCGAAATTGTCGACAATCTCTTGGATCCAGACCAGTTCCTTTAAGTCGCGACGTCAATGATCAGGCGAGCGTGAACCATCTGTTGTAATAGGGTCGAATACTTAGGTATTTCGTAGACTTGAGGAGCCCAAGGACACAACGTAGTGAAGAGGGATTTTATTTGAAATGTAGATGAAGGCAAATGTATAAAGTGAATTGAGAAATTGTGTTTGAAAACAACTGAACAATATGTTAATGAAAGGGAACTGTTAATGAACCGTGCCTTGAGTCTTGAATCCTATTCCGAACAGCTCAGGCAGTCCGCTACTTTATGGAAAATTATCGGACGCATAAAGCCTCGATTTGAACCTCGAGGAGTCCCGCAAAGCACTTCGTATTTGAGTGATTGTCTATCCAATCTATTTGCTGAGAGTTAGGCGCGAACAATACTCCCAGGGACGATGTTGTTTGTCTAAGTAATTTACGTTTTATTTCCAGACCAGAGCTGCGAGAAACTCAAAGACCGACTCATGAACCAATAGAACTGTCGAACTACGAGGGATCTCATCATAAAGTGAGTATCACTTTCACCTTTCATTTCTTCTGTCATTTGAAACGTTCGTGTGAATCTCTTTTATCTTTTTAGTTGTCGTAGTATATACTTATTGACATTTTATGTCTATACTTTGCTACATAAACTCGAAAATGTAACGCGGGATACGTAATGGATTTTAATCCGTGGCCTAATGGAGAAGACATCGGTCTCCTAAACCGGAGGTTGTGGGTTCGAGTCCCACCAGGGTTACGATTATTTTTAAATTTAGACACGATTACTATACTTTCCTTTCCCTTTGGGTAGCGGAAAGTGTTTGAATTTGGTCTTGTCGATAAACAACGTTTGAAGACTTACGAGGAATGATAAACAAATGAGCGGCGGCGGAGGAGACGGAGATCGCGTTTTATCGAGTTTTAAAGAAAAATACATAAAATGTCCCTCGTGGTTGCGTACTTGTACGAAAGCTGTACCCACCGTTTGTGTTAGTGATTTTTAAATTTTGACACGATTACTATACTTTCCTTTTTAAATAGATAGCACCAAATGACACAATACCATAAAATACTTTTACTTTCCGCTACCCCAAAAGGGAAGGAAAGTATAGTTTTCTCTCAAGGAGCCCCTTCAAATATTCCGGAACCTTAACTGCTACCTCATTCCACGTAAATTGTGCAGTTATGTTTTACCAAGTTCTAATGAACTGAGCGAATATATTAAATGAGCCATAAAAATCGCTGAGTGTACGTGGGACTGAGGAAAGTTGTGACGCGTCGCACCAGATATTTCACCTACGAGTGTACGCTTTTCGTTTATTTATTGATTCACCCCTGCACGTCACGCACATCATTTGTAGAGCCGTGTCTCTCATTTCCGGCTGTGCTCTTCGTATCTTACCACAGACCAGTTTTGCGACGTCGTCAGAATCTTCTTGTGGCCAGTCATCTTATGACCTTGTTATTTACATCGAACGCAATTAATAGATTTTCCTTGCTCTCTGTCCAGATTCAGGGCCGGTTTATCAATGTCAAGGTTGACTAAGTCAAATCTTTCGTTAACTCCCAAAGATGCGATCATCAATTCACTTTGACACCCCGTTAGAACTAGCTGTTAGTTATTTTTTAACTCGTCTCTTCGCTCTTTAATTATCGAATAACTAACCGTCAGTCTAACGAATTGAGGGCATTCCTACCACAGACAATACATCTCAAACATCTGTAACATACCAGCGACCGACCGGTATTTGGATGTTGACAGAAATGAAATATTCAATCGAGCGAAGCGTTCCGTTTCAACGGACGGCAGAATTGACGTTAACACCACAATTTCCCAAATAACGGCAAAGCAATCAACGTCCTATCGCTCGTATATTTGGACTTTTCTGCCGACGTTCGATTGATTCTCAATTACCTGTCGGGTACTTATTGACAGACGCGTCCAGCCCCTTTTTGAATTCGATTAAGGCTTCATCGTCCAATCTTCTGTATTAATCATACCAACAAACGAGATCGATACTCCCATTTCGACAGAAGCTAACAGATAGCAAATGCCCTTGCGCTGATTCGATTCTTCATTTTCTTTTTTGCTGCGCTTTCATTTTGCTGTACCGCCTGACAGTGGTTATAGACGAAGATCTCAAGGGTACCTACAATGGGAATCAGGCGGTACAATCATTGTATTAAAAATATCTTAAGCATGTCGGAACGAAAGCTAGAACGCTTTAAATGTCAACAGGATTGTGTAAACACACGAACGTTTCACGATGCCTTACTTGAAAGTAATAATTAATTACCTCAATATTCATTGGGGAAGTATCTTGAAACATATTAGATGGAAAACCAGAAATTCTAGTAGTTTTTTTTGTAATGTGACCAATAGGTCACGTCAGTCTGGATAAATGGCTCAGTTATGCTAACCTGCAACGCAACCCTCCCACGCTACACACAAATGCCTATTTTTTATTCAAAATGTTGCTCTGGGATATCGTCAAAAAATCAAACAGAAACTCTGTTACCCATCATTATGATTATTTTTATAATAAAGGGAAAAAATGAAACATCTAGGAAGTACTACGACTAAGAACATTTTATACTTATTTCAAAAACAAATTCATATTATTTAGTTAAGAAAATTGATCTTTTATATCATTATAATTAATTTGAATACAGGTATTGAAATAGTTGGAGACAATTAGGCGGTCGGAGACAATGATGCGGGGGAGTCCGAGGTCAAAGACTCTAACCACTTCGACGCTTCGCGTCGAACAAGGTTTTTCCCCCAAAAAATAAGGTTTTTTCGAGATTTTCAGAATAGAAGTGAAGATATCAATACCATAATTAATTTTAAACTTCACGGAGACAGTAACAATAAACTAAAATGAATCCTATCGACAACAATCGTCCTTCAAGGTAAACAATTGAGGGTGTCAGAAACGCGTCTGTCCAACTGGTCTGGAGAGGGCTACGTACAAACGGAAAAATTCCTCAAGCAACTGAGACATTACTGAAGTAACTTTTACCTCCTACGGACCCTCGAGTGGCTTGAGTCCTCCTCTACTAATTTGGGAAAACCCCGTAGGTGCCTGGCCAGCGCGTGTCTCTGAGGACACGGCAGTTAGGATGAATGGGAAGGTACGTGGCCGCGCTGAATGTGTTAATGATTCATCGTGTGTTCAGCTCGTTGTGATACCACCATGATTTAATTGATAACTTCCTTAAATAGCAAACTTCGTGTGTATCATTCCACGTTATGTTAAATGTGGAATAACAAGCCCAGAGTGTTGCAATTCCACCAACGGCTGTGACAGGGAATTCGTTGACTTGATGTAGTGTAGCAGGTTATCATCGAACCTCTTGTGTGTGAGGGCCGGGCGACCGAGATTTATGTTTTAAATATCTGGTGCGTAGCAACACCCAACTTTTCGCCACCCCCGTAAGTTCGAACACCAGCTACACATCTTCGTTCAACGCATTTCTACAGGAACATTTATAGAGAAACAAATGTAGGGACTAGTTAGTTGAGAGTCCTTCGTAAGTTTGTTCGAAATCGTTAGAGCTGTTGAGAAAATTGGAATATACAGGGTGCGGCATAAAGGTCGGACGTTTTTGAAATGGCCAGTACTTCCCCCATAATGGGTCGACCAACGTGGGAAAGGGACCATTGTAATCGGGAGGTCTTAGCATTTTGGTTTATTATTCATTCTGAATAATAACCCTATGTTTTCGGCCACGAACAATTTTTTACAACCCCCCCTCAAAATTTGATACTTTACGTTTCAAGACCAAATTTGCAATGTTCGTCCCCCGTCCGGGCCGTTTTGTGCCTTTAACGTGGTCTAAAAAATTCGTTCTTTCGCCCAAAAATCCGATTTGGTATTTAGTTGTGCCCGCCATCTCGGCATTCCGATCGGACGAAACCCGTGGTTGTAATGGGCAAAAAACGGTTAAAAAAATTAACGAAACGCAGTACAATGCGGGTGCTACAGCGTTTCGTCATTTGAACTCCCTCCCTCCCCGCCTGTCTCATTTAAAAAGCAACTGCGCTCGAGGCTAGCGAGCGCGCCTCCCGCTCACTTGTCTCCCCTTTCGCCACGGAACGGGTTCGCTTCGAGCGCCCCCGTTCCAATTTCCCCGACGGGGCAAAATCATCAGACGTTTTGTTTCCGTAGTTCCATTGTAGCCAAGTCATGTTTCGTATGGTTTACTAGTATTCGATGCTGAGTCGAATGGGATGGGGGAGCACTAATACTAGGTCAAGCTGTTCATGAGAATAATAAACCATTGTGTAATAATTTGCAGGGTTTTTTTACTAGTTGAAGTCATGGACCTGTGAACAGTAGAGCACCCCGTTTTTGCTTACGACAGTTTCGTTCGTAATAACGAGTCCGTCACGGCAGTCCAGCGTGAGTTTCGTCGTCATTTTAATATCCACCGAAATCGGGCTGTTCCCTCTAGAAACACCATTCTTCGTTGGGTTGTAGGACTTCGCACACGAGGTTCATTGATGAGGAACAGAACAACACGAGCTCCAAGATCGATTCGAACACCAGAGAACATTGAAAGTATACGACGAGCACTAATTCGCAGCCCGAGTCGATCAGCTCGCCTGCATTCTGCTGAACTTCGCCTCAGTGATCGATGGGTTAGGCGTATTTTGCATCTAGAGTTGAGGTTTCACCCCTATAAGTTGTCCATTGTGCAACAATTACATCTAGGGGATAATGCACAACGAATGACCATCGCCAGTGAGATGGAAGCACTTATTGAACAAAATCATCATCATTTTGTTCATGAGCGATGAGGCTCACTTCCACCTCAATGGCATGGTGAATCAGCAAAATTGTCGTTATTGGGCTGATGAAAATCCCCGACAATTACACGAACAACCGCTGCATAGCCCAAAAGTTACTGTCTGGTGCACCATATCCCAAACTTGCATCATCGGCCCTCACTTCTTTGAAAACGACAATGGCGTTGCTGTTACCGTCAACTCAGAACGCTATGTCGACATGATAACCGGCTTCTTTACTCCTGAATTTAGACAAAGACGTATTGCAATCCGGCGTATCTGGTTCCAACAGGATGGGGCAACCGCTCACACAGCTAAGGCAACAATGAGCGTTATTCGCCCTCTTTTTCCCTGGCCGCCTTATTTCCAGGTTCGGTGACGTTCATTCGCCTCCTTGGTCCCCAGATTTGTCCACATATGACTTTTTTCTGTGGGGACACCTCAAAGCACGTGTCTACCAGCACAAGCCCCGAACATTGGAGGAATTGAAGGATGCTATTCGCGTGGAAATCGTCGCAGTTGAGAGAGCAACGTTGGAAGGAGTTTTCGGAAATTTCCCTGAAAGAGTCCAGCAGTGTATCGCGAATTAGGGACGTCACTTGACTGATGTGATTTTCCACACATGAATTTTTAAAATGCTTTTAAATTGTGAATCTAAATATGTCAATAAAATATCTGGTGCGTTGCAACACACAACTTTCCTTAGCTCTACGTCAATTTACTTTGTACATGGCTAATTCTATTTAATCAATTCATTTATCACTCAGTTAATTTGAACTTGGTCAAACAACGATTTACGGCAGCAAAAAGCGGTAGCAGTTCCGGAATTTATTGTGCTGCTCGTACTCATTGCATGACCATTATTGAGCAATTGGTACACAGATAATTAATGAGGCTGTAAACGCGATTTTAAAAAAAAAAAAGGATAGTAATCACTTTTTCAGAGCTATTGGAAAATAACTGTTAGAACAGGTAGTAACCGCAACCGCAACGACAGTAGTTGAAATTCAGGAATTTCTGGAGTGAGCCCCATGTATCTCATGAGCGTTTTTAAACACTCATCCTTAAGGTATTGCATTGGACTACAATACCAATTTTTTTTAACATTCTAGAAGAATTCCAGCGGAGTTTATAAGGAAAAAACTGCGCGAAAAACGCTTCTGGTCGAAAATTTTGATAATTTATTGTGCTGCTCTCGTCATTTTCCCACGAATGAGAATTTTATAGTAGCATTGCCTGATTGAGAGCTATCAGTATAAAAAATGTAATTAAAATCGTTAGAGCCGTTTTTGAGAAAAAAATTTGGTGTTTTGATCACTATGATGACTATAGTTAACTTTCGGTGGATTTTGTCCATACCCTTATTTTTGCGTCCCATGGTAACCTGTAGGCTAGACATCAAGTTTCAGCTGATTTGGTACGGTTGTTTTCTCTAAAGACCGCGCTAAAATCGATTTCGTCGAAAATTTTGATAATTTATTGTGCTGCTCTCGTCATTTTCCCACAAATGGGAATTTTATGGTATAATTGCCTTATTGAGAGCTATCAATACAAAAAATTTAATCAAAATCGTTAGAGCCGTTTTTGAGAAAAAAAATATTTGGTGTTTTGATCACTATCATAACTATAGTTGACTTTCGGTGGATTTTGTTCATATCCTTATTTTGGCGTCCCATGGTGACCTGTGAGCGAGATATGAAGTTTGAGCTAATTTGGTACGGTGGTTTTCTCTAAAAATCGTTCACAGACCATTTTCCCAAATAGCGTTTTTCGGACTCAGGAGGGTCTGAAACGTAAAGATCTGAAGAAAACTCAAAATTTTTTTTCAGCCGATTACATAACTTTCCTTTCTACTTCGTAGAGCAAGGAAAGTAAAAATGTTTTGAGTAAAAATTACCGAAGTTATGATTTTTTCAAAAACGTCCGACCTTTATGCCGCACCCAGTACGACAAATCTCCTTATCTGAGTTAACTTGGCTTATATTTGCGTTCAACATATATATATACAGAAATAATTATATAGAACGAAATGTGGGTATGTGTGGCTAAAAGACGCTCTGTAAGATGTAGTTACCCCAGAAGTTTTTTTTCGATACATTTTCATTTTTATCTTTGTTCAATCGACTGTCAATTATTGAAAACAGTAAGTTCGTATTAATTATTCGAAAATATCCTGTGAGTTTGGTGGACATTTTTGAAGCCGTTTTGCCAAAAAGTGTTAAAAACCTATTTTTGCTTCATAGGCCTCAAATCGTCAAAATCGCTTTTCTTCGACATTTTTGGTAATTTATGCGATTCGTCATTTTTCCAATGAACATTTTGTAGTGCTGTTGCATCATTGAGTACTGTACACACAAACTTTGATCGTTACACCACTTTGACTATCCCCACAAAGTCGTTGCAACCGTTTTGGAGGGAACAATGTGGTGTTATGGTCCGTGTCGACTGATATAACTCTCTCTCCGAGGGTTCAGGAACAGTCATATTGACAAGGAAACAGATCTTTATTGGTCCCTGTGGTCAGGTTGGGACAGATTTTTTGATGCCTTTATTTTTGTATCACGTAGACTCACAGCCGCAATATCAAATTTGAGGATATCATTTTTCAATGTGGTTGTTAAAAACACACCGGGGTAGCCAACCCTAGTTGTCTAAATTAAAAGCGGACTGTATTTCAAACACCCCGGATCCGATAGAATTAATTTCTCCCCCCTTGTAGCAAACTGTGCCTCCGCCGATGCCGGGACCTCGCCGACCTGAAAAGGGAACAAATACAGGAACGGAGAAATTGGAAATGAGGGACTCACCTTTATGAATGTGACAGACGCTTTTCCCCGGCCGGGAACCACTGGATTTAGCGGCGGGAACCACTTCGTCGCGTCACAACAATACTAAGCGGAAGCTCTTCAAAAGGGTGTAAAGATTGTTAATATATGTGCAATTAAAACCAAGAAAAACTTGAGGGCTCTGTCTTGATCGCCCGCGCGATGGAGAGTAGTAGGTGAGAAGGAAGGGATGGTGGTCTGTGGGAGGTGAGGCGGACACCTGGAGGGGAAAACGATCGGCGGGCCGCAGGGCGAATCGGCGGGAAGCAACTTACGTTTCCAACATACCCCCCACCTCAAAATCGAATTTTTGACCACTTAAAATAACCGGAAGTTCGCTGGGAATCTTGTAAAATGTTTCTCCTGGGTAGTAGTAAGGGACGAAGAGAGAAAAAAAAAAGCACTCGAGTAAGGAAGAAAATAAATAGAAATCCCAACAAAACTAAAGAAAACTGGTACACCCTTCGCAACAAAAAACAACAGACACTAGAAATAACACAATGGAAGAACGTAAAACTAACGAGAACATAGGCAAATCATAGTTCTACTGAGACGGTAGCGCGACCACTTTGCTAGCGGTGCGCAACTCAAATTTCCCAGTGGGGGTGCGAATGCGAACTACTCGTACTTCGCCATCAGCTCCTGGTAGTACCTCTGCAATCCTGCCCAATGGCCACTCTGCAGGAGAAAATCCTGGCTTGTGGTACATTACCAGCTCCTGACTTTTAAAGCTGTCGATGGACGAAACCATTTGGAAAATTGCATTTGGGAATGCAGGTACTCCTTACTCCACCTATTCCAGAAAACTTGAGACATTTGTTTCGTCAGTTGCCATCTTGTCAAGTGACTGATAGGGACCTCTTGTAGGTCATGATCCGGCCTTTGCAACAAAGGGCCGCCTATTAAAAAATGACCTGGTGTCAGGCAATCAAAATTGTCCGAGGGCGAGTTTGAGAGAGCATACAACGGTCGAGAGTTGAGATAGCTTTCAATCTGAGTCAGGACAGTGATAAGTTCCTCTAACAACAGAGTCTGCCCACCTATAATTCTTTTTCAGGTGACCTTTTGACGGATTTTATCCCCGCCTCCCATAGCCCTCCAAAATTGGGGGCGTAGCGTTGAACACCCACTTGATTTCCCGCCGAGCCAATATTTGGGAAATTTCTGGGCTTGCACTCTTGAGGAACGAGGTCAGCTCATTAATTTCTCTTGCCGCACCTCGAAAATTTCTCCCTGATCAGAAGTAAATATATGCGAGGAAGCCCTCGACAGGCTATGAATCAGTCCAAGCAAGCCAGACAAGCTTCGGTGGAAAGCGGTTACTACCTCCAGGTGAACTGCCTTAGTGCTCAAACAAACGAATAAGGCAAAATAACATTTCTGGTACGTTCTGGACCGAGAAGTACCCATCGAATTAAAATAGGACCGCCTAGATCGACCTGTGTGGCTAAATACTCTTCCCGGAGCCACTCGGGCCTGGGGAAGTTCAGACATTTTTGGTTGGTTCGGACGGATGATAAACTTGTAGCAGTTTTGCATTGGAACATACGTTTTCCGAATCAGACTTCGGATAGACGGAATCAATACCGTCTCAAAATGAGAGATTGGACCAATCGAGGTCCACCATGTCCTGAAAATTCGTGATAGTAGTCGCACATCAGCGACGCCAGGTGAGACTCACGAGGATCAGTAGTGGATGTTTTGAAACAAAATGTAAATCGGACCTGCCTATCCTACCCCCACCCCTGACAAATCCCAAGAGTCAAGGAACGGCGAAAGCATTTGAAATCTTTTTGGCCCTGGCCTAATTCCTTTCTTCATTTGTTCTATCTCTGAGGCAAAATAATGAGATTGAACCCGGGATATCAAAAATTCTAGAGCTTCCTGGTACTCCTTAACGGAGATAGGCCCTGTGAAATGCGCCCTATCGACGGCGTTGGTTGCTCTAAGTTTAAGCTTGCAGAGAAATCGTATCATGTAAGTCAAGATTCGTAAACACCGAAATAAGGAGGAAAAACGCTCAACGAACTTTACCATGTAGGAGGTTTCAAGCACTCCTACCATGGTCAAACGGGAATTGGTTTTTGATTCTGGAATGTCAGACATGTCCAAGGTTGGAAAATTCGGCCAATGTTCCACAGGCTCTCTCAGGAAAGGGGGACCTGACCACCACAACTTGTGCGCCTCCAACTGAGAGGGTAGGAGACCCCTGCTAGCACAATCTGCTGGATTCAATTCGCTTCTAACATGTAACCATCTAGCCATTGGACAAGCATCGTTTAATTGCATAACACGATTGGCTACAAACGTCTGCAGAGCGTAAACAGGAGATTTAATCCATTTCAGAACCGTCGTAGAGTCTGTAAAGCAAACTACATCCGTGATCGATACTGAGGAGGATAGAGGCAAAGTATTCACTTATCAGCTTTGCGAGCAGACACGCCGCACCTAGCTCAAGGCGGGGAATCGTCCAAGATTTGAGAGGGGCTACCCGAGTTTTGGCCTTTAACAAATTCACTGCCACAGAATCCCTGAGCTGGACGCGTAGATAAATGGCAGCAGCCATTCCCAGCTCACTGGCATCTGAAAACCCAACGAGCTGCAGACTCACCGCCTGGTCTGCCATTATCCAACGAGGATAGGAAAACTCTCGAGGGAAGTTAACTGCTGGATGATTGTCTGCCACTTAGCGTCTAAATGAGTCGGTAACGGATCATCCCAATCGACTCCTGCCACCCACAGTCGTTGAAGCAAGGATTTCATTCCAAATATGACGAGCGCCAAGTATCCATTATAGTCATAGATGCGCGCAACCTGAGATAGGATATTTCGTTTCGTAGAGGATTTTCCTAACACGTTAATTTTATATAGGGAAAACATCTTTTCCACGTCCCAACGTAGACCTAACACCTTCGAAGTCGCATCCTGGTTTTGGGAAGGAGCTCACAAATGGGAGATGCTACATCCTTGACCACCTCGGGAGAGTTACTGACCCACTTGCCCAGTTCAAAGCAACCTCCCTAAGCAAGGAAATTAGTTCGCTCCGGGAGGTTGGTAGCATCCGCAACCGTTTTGCTCCCGTCAAGCAGTCATCCATAAATATGGATTCGGTCAACGATCGAGCTGCTCCGGGCCATTTATGGCCATCCTCAGACACTAGCTGTCGAATCGTCTGCTGAGCCAAAAAAGGGCTACAGGCAATTCCAAATGTCACTGTTGTGAGCTCGTATTCCCCAACTTCGGCCAATGGAGAATCTCTCCAAAACACGTGTTGGAAAATACGGTCTTCGGGGTGAATCTTAATCATCCGATACATGTTCTTTATGTCACAACTAAAGGCTATTTTATGTATTCGGAATCGGGTAATGACTTGTCCTATGTCTCCCTGCAGTATGGGTCCGGGTAACAAATAAGAGTTGAGACTCCGCCCACTTGGATCCAATTCAGCAGGAGAAAAGACAACCCGAACAGTTTGTCCTGAAGAGCCGCTTTTAGGAACTCCATGGTGAGTCATCACGTATGGAGCTGGGTGTGATGCTAAGCACATATGGCCTTCGTTCAAATATTCCTTGAAATTATTGGCATACAATTGTTGGTAACCGGGATCTCTCAAAAATTTACGCTCCAGTCGCTCAAGACGGCGAAGTGCCAACACGCGAGTCGAACCCAATTGTGGACGTTTGCCTTCGCGAAATGTCAGCCTCACCGTAAACTCTCCACTTAGAGGATTCCGAGCGTAAGTTTCCGAAAAATGTTTAAGACAATATTCGTCATCGGGGGATAAAGGAATAGGGTTGAAAACTTCCTCTCGCTCCCAAAAGGCCCTTAAAATTTCATCCGTGGTTTCGGGAACACATAATAAAGAGGGCTGAGGGTTGTCACTAAGGGAGGGTACTGATCCCATCAATATCCAACCTAACCGAGTATGCATGGCCGAGGGTTCTCCTTTTAGGTGTGGCGATTCTCCTGTCAGAATATCAAAATAATTTTGAACACCCAAAAGGACATCGACGGGAGCGGGTTTCCCAAATTCAGGGTCTGCCAAAACTAAATTCGAAAACTGAGACGGCAAAGAAGTTGCAATCTCAACTGTGGGTAAATCTGACGTGATTTTCGAAACCACAGCTAATTCAGGAGAGAACTGAAAATTACTATTGAAGTGAGGTGATATTTGAGTTCTCACAAGGCCTTGAGATGTAAACGACGTCCCATTGCCGATCCCACTAATCTGGTAGGGACATTTACTACGGGGTAATCTCAACTGAGCAGCCAACCTCGTAGTAATGAAGTTAACCGAACTCCCAGGGTCTAGGATGAGCCTGGCCCGGTGCCACCGACCATCCGCGGCCAAAATGTTCACTTGGGCTGTGCCTAACATTCCAACATTCGTCTTCTGGACTACGGTTGTTAAGGAATGACATGCAGCGCCCACAGAGGTGGAGGGAACTGCCCCTCGATCGTCTCTAGTCGAGGGAAGTGACGAGAGAGTGGAAACTGCAGGGCCACTACTAGCTAGGGAACTTTCCCCCCCTATAGAATCAGACGAATGTAGAACGGTATGGTGCCGACGGCTGCACACCTGACACCTAACTTGCTGACGGCAGTTATTAGCCATGTGGGGGTTCAAGCAAATAAAACATCTTTTGAACCGTCGAACCAATTTCTTGCGCTCTTCTACCGTAGCCTTCAAAAGTTCTGGACACTTCACAAAATGGTGTTCCTGCTCGCATAATGGACACCGACTCACCGCACTGGACGTTGGCGCCTTTTGGGTGACGGTTAACACTCGCCGAGTGTTATCAACTTTCTTTTTAGTCGTGGAAATAGAATTCCGGGACTGGCCAACGGTTGGACAGTTCATTAACTCCGCTATATTACTCTGATCCCTGAGATATTGCATCAAACTACCCAGAGTAGGAATCCCAAGATCGTCGCCCTGGTCTAGCCATCGTTCCTCAAAGCCCTGCCGAGTCTGAGGGTCTAACAATTTTAGCGTCCAAAACAACAAAATAAAGTCCGCCAAATTAGGTAGCTCCAAATCGGCGATGCACGTAACGGTCGCTTGCAATTTATCGATAAATTGCGTGAATTCCTAATGCAGACCGCCGTTTTATAGGTTCGAGGGAAAAAATAGTATTCAGGTGATGAGTTGCCAACAGCCTCTTTTGGCTGTACGTTCGTACAAGTAAGTCGTAGCAGGTCTTATAGTTGGATGGTGCAAACGGAACTGTTTGTGCAAGACTCAACGCCGAGTCTGTCAGACAACAGAGATAACTGAACTTCTCAATGTCTGAGAGGTACGACACTCGGTGAATGAGCGCGTCATACAACGCAATGAATCCAGGAAAATCAATTATCCGCCCATTAAAGGGAGGAATAACAATTTTCGGTAGAGACACACGGGAATTTGGAGTGATTGCCGGCGCCAGGACGGCATCGGAAGCCGGCAAATTGCTATGACGCCGATCGGGAGACTGAACTGTGGGATTATCACTCCGCGTCTCCCGGACTGGCGCATATTGTTCCCGCGCAGCGAGAATTTCGAAAAATATTTCATCTAAGTTAGCTCCCAAAGCGACCACATCCGTTTTAAATTCCGGAAATTCCGAACTCATAGCACTCAACTCCTCTAAAATGTCCTCAAATCGTTCTCGTGCCTGCTCAATCCTCGCCACTCGGACTAGAAAAATATTCAGTTTCTCCGGCAGTTGTTTAATGAGATCGAAACAATTTTGTATTACGAGCCACGCCCGTTGTTTACGATCCGTAAGCCGCGCAAAGGCCTGTCGGTCCTTCTCAGAGGGCGACGGCAGATCAATCTTCTCCGTAGCCATTATAAAGGTAAACAAATGACACAAACAAAATCTTAGAGAGCAAACGACTGAAAGCGAAACAAGAATAAACGAGAAAAGGAAGAACGCGTCTCTTGAGGTCGCTACGTTGAACTCGAGGCGGCCCTCAACTCTTGTCTCAACAAGATTTCACCGCCCTAAACCCGCAAGGTAAAATACATTCGATCGAGACTATTTTCCCAAATCGAAATTCACAAACTGAATTCAGTTTTCAATAATTGATTAAACAAGGTAATAATTTCCAGTACACCACTTGAAGTTAAAACTTACGATACCGAATAATCGCGAAAACTACAATACCCAATCAACTTCGACAGAAATTACCAACCTGAATTCAACCCTCCCGAAATTTTTAATTGCACAAATCCGAAAAAAAAAATATCCGGTCCAACGGATGACCACTACAATTAGGACTGGTTATGTTAAAAACACACCGGGGTAGCCAACCTAGTTGTCTAAATTAAAGCGGACTGTATTTCAAACACCCCGGATCCGATAGAATTAATTTCTCCCCTTGTAGCAAACTGTGCCTCCGCCGATGCCGGGACCTCGCCGACCTGAAAAGGGAAACAAATACAGGAACGGAGAAATTGGAAATGAGGACTCACCTTTATGAATGTGACAGACGCTTTCCCGGCCGGGAACCACTGGATTTGGCGGAACCACTTCGTCGCGTCACAACAATACTAAGCGGAAGCTCTTCAAAAGGGGGTGTAAAAGATTGTTAATATATGTGCAATTAAAACCAAGAAAAACTTGAGGGCTCTGTCTTGATCGCCCGCGCGATGGAGAGTAGTAGGTGAGAAGGAAGGGATGGTGGTCTGTGGGAGGTGAGGCGGACACCTGGAGGGGAAAACGATCGGCGGGCCGCAGGGCGAATCGGCGGGAAGCAACTTACGTTTCCAACGTAAGCAGTTATCTTCCGCTCACAGACGCATTCATCAAAATTCAGCGGGTTACTCAAGTTTCGGAAAGTAGTCGAAAATATCTGGTCAGATCAAGAGATCAAAATTGAGTAACAAATTAGGCAAAATTGTTCGAAGGATAAAAATTAACTAGACAATTTTTCGCCTGGTGGGCGACGGTAGCGATAATTAATTCGTGTCTTCGTTGCAGGCACGAGTGTACAACGGCAGTGGTAGTGGTGGGGTTGTGCGGGAAGGAGTCGCTCTCTCTACCGCACAACCTCACCCTGTGGTTTACAGAGTCGTCGGCTCGAGGCACATTAAGAAAGCAGACAGCAGCCAACAAACTGAAAACAGTGCCTTCAGGTAAGCCAGTTTATTTAGTAGATAACCTGAGATTGGCTAACTAAACCAAGAAGTACATTTGACACGATTGGAATTACTAACTTAGGGATCGGCCAACTCAGCATCAAAAGTTTAGGTGTTATCTTGCTTTGACGAACACTTACACTATTTAAATCGTAAATTACGTAGACGTCTTATTCGTATTTAGTGAAAATCGAAATTCTGCCGTTCATTCTCTAACAAGAGCTTAGCTTACGGTATATGATTAATTCCTAATATCTTTTGCTGATACATAAGTTGTATGTTTTCTCCTAAATTTCTAGTTAGCTGTAGTGCTTGGTAACAACATAAATCAGAACTGGAAACCTATGAACGAGCCCGTCACCCTAGACTCAGTTTCTGTTAATTTCTAAAAGCCGATAAATTCCCAATACAATTTTTTTTTTCTATTTATTGTTTGAGTCTGTTACATAATATTGTATCATACCTCATTGACAGTGTGTAAGCACTTAAATTGCTAATCTTTTTAGTTCTGCATCAAGGTATCTGACGTTGGCTTTTACTCGGTTGGAAAATACAATGGCCGCGGGTACATTTGCCCGACTCTTCAATTCGCGATTCGGAACGCTTTACTAGCGTCATCGTTACTGGGGAGCTTAACAGTAGCGGTAAGAGTTGAGCAATGTTTGGTCGTAAAAGTAAATGTAAACAACGCGCGCGAAACTGAGTCAACGTGGACTAACAGTGCGCGCCTAATGCAACAAACATTGACGACTATAAACGTGATAAAAAAACATCATTCGCGTATTGCAGCAGAACTGATATTGCCGATCACAAAAATAACTTAAAATATCACTCCCCTCCCAAGTTAATCCGAACTTTGAGGGGAGGTAGGCTGCTGTGATGACTTCAAAGAACTCTGTCATTCATTCCTCCATGCACCACATTCAGGGCACGCATACTCTCCAGAGATGAAACTGACACTCAAACACTAATCCACAACACTTCCTTTTTCTGTGAATCAGTAAAACAAAGTCGTATTAATTTGCCTATCCATGGCTGGTCGAATTATAACAAACAAATGAACGGGAAGAGGGCAGTCTCCAGTAAAGTAGAAGCCGGACGGACGGGCGCGAAACAAAATGGAGTCACAACAACGAATATGAAAAGAAATGGTTAGGCATGAGGTGGCGGCAACTCGACAACTGAAGGACGATAATTCGGTTACAACGGAAAATTGACGAAGTGTGTTCAAACATAGTTCAACGGTTAGTCGAGCGATTGAATTCGTATTTTGAAGAAAACGAGTGCTAGACAGTTGCCAATGATGAAAGTTGTAATTAGCACTAGCATCAGGGAGGGACGCTCTTCAATGTTCCGAATCGCGAACCGAAGAACCGGGCAAATGTACTCGCGGCCATTGTTTAGGGAATTAGACCTAAAAGCCTTTTGACTAGCTTCCATGGTCGTGCCAGATACCTTGGAAGTTTCTATTTCTCTCCTTTTCCATTGATCACCATCATTTGTACTCTTGTGGGTCGTTATTGGCCTGTCATTGGCCCTTCCAGAAAGAATCACTGAAGTTGTAGGTCTTACATGTGGGGCCATTCCTTTTCCATTAACTCTCGACTGCGAGATTGCTGTTACACGGACGTATCCATTTAGCTTGAGGGCTTCCCTCCATAGTTCCCGTACTTGCCCCACATCCTACAACATAGTGATGTAATTTGCTCAATAACAGTCGCTTAATCTGTGGGATCTTTATTGCCTCTAGTCATTACAGCGTCAGGCCTCTCGGGGCAATTTGATGAGGAATGAAGAAATCATTCAGACACTATTTTGGCGGATGCCCGCTGTGGTTCAGAACTAGCATTAACAAACTGGGCTAATGCACACTAAAACAGACACACGTGGTAGTACAAGAACGTATGGCAATCCTCAAATTCTGGGGAAACCTGCAATCCCTGCTTTGTTTGAAGCCCTACGCTTCAGAAGTAATGTTTTAACGAACGTCTTATTATTATTTTTTCCAGACAAGCTTCGTCTTCTGCCCATTGGAAAGGGGGTAGTCTAACGAGAGGAGACAGTCGAGGAGAAATAGAGATCAGGTCGAGTAAAGAGAAGAGGAATCAATCATCCAACGGTCTTCCCCGAAAACCTGATAAGAAGAGAGTTGGTGAGTCTCGTGTTTTTGGTTTTGAACATGAACAAGAAATTGTATTGCTGTATCAATCTTGAGGTGATATTTTAAAATCTTTTGACTATCGACGTGATTTCAACTAGTACCCCAGCCGAGCACTTGGGTTGAACAAAGTTGTTCGGATTGTTGCTCCAGAGGCATTTTTGGGTTCCATTAACTCCCTGTTGGTCTCATTAATGCTTGCCCGGCCTGCATGTTGGTGGGTACGAGACCGATGGGAGACCAAAAGGAAGTTACAGTTGCTGGAGTTTAAGTGGGGGGGGGGGGTTCCCCCTTGAATGGTGGATGCAGGTGATACCCTCACTGCAGCCACAAACGAGCCTATTGTAAGGGCGTCCATGATCCTCAGATGCACCTGCACCACCTCCAGGCCCCATGGCACTGGTCTCACTTGGTGTCGCGTCACCTATGCGCCCCCACCACCCCTGCACAAAGCGGAGGATATCCGCAAGTTTTGCATTTGCCACCTCTTTGGGCTGTAGAAAGAGCATGTGCTCTGCCGTCTCTAGCCCTACCTCGCAGAACTTACATACCTGTACCTCGCACTTGCCAATATTTGCAAGGAGGTACCTCAGCGGACAGGGACCTGTGAACAGGCCACATATGATCCTCACATCCTTCCTCCCCAGTGCAAGAACCTCTTTGGACCTCTCTCTGGAGAGCCGGATGAAGAGTTTTGACTGCCTAAGGCCGGGCAGCCCTGCACCTGTCCTCCCATTTGCCAACCTCTCTGCGTAGGTGGCTCCTGGTAGTCCCAACAAAGGGCTCAGGGCCAATAGGGATCTGTGCTGATCCTTTCTTATCCAACCTATCAGCCCGTTCGTTTCCCTCTATACCCTCATGCCCTGGCACCCAACACAGTGTTACACTGTTGCCCTCGGCCAGGGCCTTCAGTCCAGTCAGACACTCCCACACCTGCTGTGATGTGAGACAGTATGAGGCTAAGGCCTTGAGAGTGGCCTGACTGTCCACCATGATGTAGATTCTCTGCCGCTTCAGTCCCCTCTGGAGCAGCCGCTGCATACAGACCGTCACCGCAGCCATCTCTGCCTGGAACACCATGGCCAGTGGCCCCAATGGGATCGCTGCTCTGATCCTTGGCCCAAAGATGCCTGCTCCTGCAAGGCCACCCTGCACCGAGCCATCAGTGTAGTATACTAGGGTCCCAGCTTTGAAAGCGGGAGCTCCCCCTTCCCACCTGGATCGCTCATGAATGAGTATCCGAAAGGGTAGCGCGAAGTTGAACCTTGCGGGCACTGAGTCTACCACATGTCTTCCCCACCATTCCCTGAGCTGCCCACATCACCACCGACGCCCGCTGTAAGGCTTTTTTCACGTGTGTGGCCCAAGTGAGCTTCCCAGCAAGGAAAACTCCCAATTACTTGATCTCATGCTGGATCTTCACCACCTTGCCACCCAGCCTGAGTTCCCGCAGCGCAAGGCTGCGCCTTCTGGTGAACGGGATGTTTAAGTGGTTAATGAGATCGGTTTTGCTGATCATTCAAGACACGAAGGTGGAGATTCAGGTAGCATTCAGAGCCACATACGCCCGAGCCACCTTCATATTGGGTTACGAATGCCTGTATCTATTATTCGCTCAAATTGGTCTTCGCTGGGGACAAAGTGAATCAGTTTATTATTAAACAGAACTGTTGTTATTTAACCACATTCACTTATTTACAAACTACATATTGTACTGTAGTACATGTTATGATTTGCACAACGCGCTCAACCTTTCCTTCTCACCTCTTTGCTTGGCCCGGTAAGAGGAATTGGTTGGATCCTCCACTCAGTTCTGTTGGCACCAAGATTATATGATGTCTGAAGGAATTGTTTGTCCACGGTGTGTGAAAGGTAGAGTTTCGTTCGATTGTGTGAACTGGATATTAAATTTGGGTTACTAATTTAGACCACCATTCTGCACTTGATGCACCACTGCTTGGCTTGATGCTAGTACCGGAGTGCTATAACGTCGCCCTCTCATTTCTACAAGCGGTCCATTTTCTGTGCCCATAGGTTCTAAGGAAGAGTTGGACATTGATTACTGCAATGGAGAAAGGTCCAGTAAAGGTAGCAGCAGCGGTAGTAGCTGTGGCAGTGGGGGCACTGGTAAGGGCAAGGTTCGAGGGGCCGGTCCAAGCTTTGGATATGTCTCTAAGAGGCCGTCAACTAATGGAACTTCTAAAGAACCTCGGACAGGCCAGACGCAATCAGTACCCCGAACTAAGGTTTGTGAATTAAATCAATATCGTCAAATTATTCACTGGTTTTGTACATTTCATACGACAAATAACCTTTTTGCTCAGGTCAAAGTATCCGGAGGTACGCAGACAGAAGGCTACACTGGCCCACAACTTTCCGCCGGGGTGAGGGAAAGGCTCATGATGGGCTCTCCCAAATCTGTGGCGAGGCACATGGACACTGGCTCGCTCTCCGACTCAAATTACGCGGAAATCCCTGCCAGTCCGTACAGCTCTTGGTTGAGGCACAGCGGAGCGTACACTGCATCCCTTCCTGCTCGAACGAGCGCAGCTGGGACGCTCGTCGAGGCTGATAGTATAGAGTCTCTTCCGGCTCAGCTCCACCACAGAGCCAGTCTCACTCATGCTCGTCTTATTGGGTCACCAGCCACTGCTCCTCGGCTTAGCCGAAGTAACAGTATTAGGTGAGCATCATCTTCCTTTATTTTGGCATTCGAGAAGTTTTGTTCTAAATCGTTGTTAGTTGAGTATGACTTTGTCATGACTTGGTTTCTTTCGTACTCTGTTGGTTTGCACTCGACTAGTCAATTGACAAACTCTTCTTTTTTTTTTAAATTAGTTTTTCTTAGACTGTTTGCCTTGAGAAATTTTGAATTCTCTATTGACTATGTGCATTGTTATGCTAAGTGTAAGACAGGGATGCGCCTTATTTATTGTGTATGGTATGGGGAGGGGGAGAGAAGTCTTTCCTGTCACGGTTCTTACAGTTAAGGAGTGAAACAGGGCTGCAATCTGCCACAGGTTGTTTAACCAAGAGGTTTATTCTCCATAGCTGTTGTCACCAACACATTAAATCTGGCTCCATTCACTACACTAATTAGCTTGGGAACGCTCTCAAACTACGGCTAGCAACAGCAGGGTGGCCAACTGGCTGACCTTGTGTGCGTAGAATTAACTGAAGAGGCTAAACAAGATGGAATGTTGTGCTTTCAACAAGCCCAGAGCTGCAGGTTGATGTATCTGGCAGCTATTCGGATGGGAAGCGAAAATGACGGGAGTAAGGCCCTTGTCAGAAAGCTGCACACAAAGCGCCTTTTGTCTCCTGGGTAGAAAAAACTAAGTACTTCGTATGATTATGGACTGTCATTAGGATGAGGGCTGGATTGAGCTGTACTCGCCAATTGAATGTTCTATAAGCTGTGACTGCGCTACACATTGGGCCAGAGGTGACTGTGGTGCAATGGTTTTATGTTTAAGGGAAGAAGCTCATCCACAATAAACCTTTGTTGTCATGAGAGGTTTCATAGTGCCTCACACTCTCTGAAAAAAAAAACTGGCGCAAGAGCCCGCACACTCCCCCACCATGCATCTAACACAGACCTGTAGAGGTGTTGAAGGTTGTCATTCAGCCAGTCTCACGGTGGAGAGCTGTTGCTCATGCGTTACAACCCTGCAGAATCCATACCATCCAGGAGATGTTTTTAATCTGGTTTCACGCCTGATCTGACAGTTATAGCTGGAAGGTTTGCCTGCTCTTCCACCAACTGTCACTCAGTGTTGTACGAACTACAGTGGAGGATCATGTGTTTTTCCTCCTCACTGGAGGGGCAAGATGAGGATGGAGAGTCTTTGAGAGAAAAGAAGTGGAGTATGGCTCGCAGTCAGTCTCCATGAGGCTCCTGAGAAGGATAGTTTCACTGCAATACACCTCCTAGTGGCCTTGCTGATTGTCCAAAATGAAGGAAACCTTGCGAGGGTAGTGCCTTTGAGGAACTGGAGGCGTTCCAAAGTACTAGTTCGAGGACCACGCCCTGTATGGCACCCTTTCTTCATTCAGTTGCAGGAGTTCTGTTTGTGAGGTAACTTCGGACAAGCAGCTGATCAACCTACCCCAGGTTCCGTAAACACTTGCTGAATCCATGCCAGGCTTCTAAATGGTTTCGGGTCTAGAGTCATGTTGTTTTCAAAATGTCTTGTATTTAAAAAGCTTTGTGTTACGTTTCTTCATAAAGTAAACTGTGTAAGTGAATTATTAGCTTGAGTTTGTTTTTTCCATTAGGAATGCTTGGAAATCTGGCAATATGGCTTGGTAAATATAATTTATGTAGCCCCATTTTATGTGTTTGTGGTTCAGCCAACCCGACATAAAGGGGTTTGAAAGGCCTTTGAATCGGCTAGTTCATCGTTGACTGGTATTTAAAACGTATATCCCCAACCATTTTGAGAGTAGGCAGTTTAACTTACCGGTCTTATCTGAAATAATTGAAACCCTCAAACTTCAACGTGAGGGAATTTTGAGTCACAAACAACTGGAATAGGTGTTCAAAGTGAGGTGCATTGTATGTGTGAAAGGATACAAATGTTACGAGCGGGTGGGTCAACATTAACACTTCAGACGTGCCTTCACTGGTTAATTCCAATCTATTGGGTTGCTAATGATCAACTGTACTGGTGGAAGCCCTACATTTCCTCCCCTCATGATTAATGCATTAATCGCCAATCACACAGGCTTCATTGGAGCTGGCTTTCAGGAGCCACGAGCAAAGCCATTTTAACAAAATGTGTAGCGGAATTGAACTTGGTACCAAATTTGTCAATGTCGGTGAGAAAGAACTTGCGCCTGAAGGATGGAAGAGAACAGAGCAAGATATAGGGGGGTTTGCATCAGGGGTTAAGCCAGGGGGGCGTTAAGTCTGATACTCCTGCCCATTGGTCTTGGAAATTTGTCTTTTTGTGGTTCAAACAGCAGAAAGGTGATTGCCGGATGGCAGTGAAAGCCTTCCAAGAGGACATAATTAGTTTCCTAGTTGAAAGACCATGGAGACTTATTGCCTTGGTTGCCTCCCTCAGTTATTCTGGTTATTGTAGCAAGAGGGAGTGTTGGCAAGGCAATTGGTCCTCTAGGGAATGAAAGTCGGCTCAAGCTCTGGTTATTCAGACGAAAATTTGTCCAGTTAAGGGTGGAATGTCCAAACTGGGCAATGGGAAAAATGGTACTTGTGCAACTGTTCTAAGAGTTTAGTCTGAATCTGATAGAGCAGTTCACACAGACTCAGACAGAGAAAGTGAGGTCGTTCATGCCTCGTGTGGATTTGGTTGAGATTGTCAGGGTTTTCATGAAGGCCACAAGGTTGATGATGAGTCAACAGTAGCAGCAGCTTTAATCAAACAACTTTTGCGGTACGCTGAAGTGTCGGAACTCTATTATTATGTACGCATATTAGGAACAGGGTCAGATTGGGTCATTCGAGGTTCTACCTTTTCAATGAGGGATTCTTTTACTCAATATTTTCAAACCTAATTATCAAATATTATAAGACGACTTTGTGGTTGGTGAGCAAGCAGAAGTAAATTGCTGGATTAGTGGCGGAGGGAGGGGAGGCGGCATCATTCACGTCATGTTAACATTTGGCGGAAGGTTGTGTGCCTCATTGGATGAATAAATGGACGAGTAAGAAGCAACAAATGGTATAATTTCGCTTTGAGCCGTATCAGTTTAGGGAGCCTGGCCTCTCATAGTTCAAGTCGTGGTTGGGGTGATATTACTGGGATAGCTGGCTGGGATGTGGGAAGAGGAGGAGCTTGCTCGTCCGTAGCCAGTATCTCGCAGGGCTGATCAGCCCAGGAGACTCAGTAAGAAGGTGAGCAATACGGAAGGATGTGTGGGAATGGTGGCATGCTGCAAGAGACAGAAAGAAGAGCTGAGCCCCTTAGTCACTGCGGCCGCATATGGGCCTATTGTGACGGCCCTTTCTTAGTAGAAGGCGCCGTACATACCCGCCCCCCTTAGGAAGCCGAGTATGTCCTTCACCGCAGATTCCGCCATGATTTGGGGTTCAGTGGTCCCCTGACCGAAGTATTCAAAGCGTTTTGCTGCCAAGGCAGGGCACTCACACAGGATATGCTCTGCTGTCTCCTCCTCCTCACCGCAGAGTCTGCATTCCACCGCCTCTGAGAGGCCCATCTTGTTGAGGTGATATCTGGGTGGGCAGTGCCCGGTGAGGAAGCTTATCAGTACTCTCAGATCTTCTCTGGAGAGTGTCAGCATCGCCTTCGCCCTTTGACAGGAAGGCGTGACAAGCCTTTTCGCCTGTCTTAGTTGTGGCTGGCGATGCCAATGGGCGCCATTTTCCTGTAACTCGTGCAACCAGACGGTTCAGGTGACTTTTCGTCATACCTACGTGTGGTTCAGGCCCGATGGGTAGGGATTCTGTACCCCTTTTCGCAAGGCGGTCAGCCTTTTCATTGCCCTCATGCCGCCTGTGAGCCGGCACCCAAATGAGGGAGAGCCTGTTATGGGCGCCGAGCTGCTTGAGCCCATGGAGGCATTCCCATGCCAGCTTAGACCTAAAACTATAGGCTGCGATGGCTGTCTGAGAAAATGTAGATCCGCTTGCCCTTGAGTCCTTTGTTCAGGATCTCTTCTGCAATCTCTTGGGTTTGGCCCATTGTTCGCGGCTGCTTATTCAGTCAGCATGCTGTCCTTATTCACAGCTGGCCGCAGACATGCCCCTGGGGACAATGCCATGGCCGTTCCACTATCCACAACTCGTGGTCGTGCCTGGTAGCATGGGCATGCTCCTGGGAAGATAACCCAGAACCAGGAATCGTAAGTGTTAGGTGAAAGATTGTGTGTAGAGTTGATAGAACCAAATGCAATGGCGAGGGTGGGTGAGAGGGGGGATCCAACCTAAACAGAGCGCTTTGCTGTGTCGACTCCAACACTAAAACAAATAGTTCTCGATGAAAGAGTTAGCTTAAGTTCAATACTAGCTCGCTCTACTCTTGAAGAGTAGGTACATACGGAAAATGAATGGCGTTGACTTCAATCTCCTGGATCTTAGCGTTTTTGTGAACTGGAAGAAACAACATTGTCAATTGTCGTCTGATTGTTCTACCTTTCCAGTTAACCAAAGTTGTTTGTAGGGTAAAGCGAAGGGCAGACAGTAATTACGTGCGGGTCGAGACTTGAAGACAGCAATGACGCTCTGTTGTAAGCGCTATGAACCCAGTGATATTGCTCTGACTTTCACCCGTCTGACCAATAATTAATTGGGTAAAGTGTCAGAGCCTCGTACCTTCTTCAATAATTCTCTAACTGTCCACACTTTCATAGTCTCACTCCAACTGAACCGCTGAAACTTCCTCAATCACAGACCAAGGCTGGGAAAGTTGTTCAGAGATCAGAACATTGGTAAGGTCATCCACACGTCTACGGTCAGCTAATACTGCCAGCTAAGTTGACTTACATGGCGATGCATGAAAACTCCAAAACAAGCATTGCCGTGACGATTACTATACACATAGTTTGCAAATGGAGCAACCTCTGGCAGCCTTCTACGGCCTTCGGCTCAAGCTAAACTGGCTATGAATATGTTTATATAGAAGAGTCATCAGGTCTCATTGGGTAGACCACGTGTTATCTGGTTTATCTTTTGTTTGTTCCTCGGATTAAAGTCAGTTTGCTCCCTAGTGCTGTCCTTTCACTTCCATAATAACTGCATGATGACTGGCATGAATGTCTTAATCACGATTCTTAAATTATTTTCAGCTACCTCCGAGATCGGACGTTTCCAAGGTACAGTTAGACGAGAGAAATTGATCTCTCAGCGCTTATTGAAGTCTTTTTTTTTTTGTTCAACGCTTCAGTTCAATATTAGATGTGGTATTGTCACACGAAGGGACTTGAATGAGAACTAGTGTGTGATTTAGTGGTCGTCAATAAGAAGCAAAGCAATAAAGACAATGTCGTAATAATGAGGTTTAAGTTCCATCTGCGACTTCTTCGGGCTTAGAAATAACTTCCTTGCAATTCAGGTCCCTGGAGGTGCTTATTAGCGTGTGGGCCTCTGGAGCCGTTGAGTGTTGAAACGCACTCACGACTGGTTGCTGGTTTTATGACGTATGAGGGATAGTCAGCTTCTAGTGGGTGAGAACCGACGAGGGATCATTTAGCACACTGCATCAGGTTAGCCTTCCCACCCCTCTGCGACGATAGCTCTTTTTTCTGGTCCTGTTCACCCTCACTAGAATACTGCAACGCGCCCACCTTTCTGAGGCCGAAACACGCCTCTTGAGATAATGGTCTGCGTGTGAGTGCGACTGAGCTTGGTCGAGGGAAAAGGGTTATTTTGAGCCAACTCGAATTAAATATTCAACCAGTAGGTTACCTAAATAAGGATTTGAGCTAAATCGATCGTTAAAAAGCTTTAATTGTCATAGTGATCGAATCCCCAACCCAAATATTGTTCCCCCTCAAAAATGGCTCTAAGGATTTCAATTAAATTGTGTGTGCAGACAGTTCCAAATGACGACAAAGTGGTGCAAAACTTACATCTGTGGCAAAGCAACGAGAGCTGCACAGTAAATTGTCAAAAATAGTAGCCAAAATCATTTTTTGTTTTTTTTATGGGATGTCCCTTTGCTGGAGCCACACATTGGGTCTGTTGAGACGATGTCCCTTACATAATAAAAGACGTCATACATACCAGTTCCTTATGAGAAGCTGAGTATGTACTTCGTCGTAGACTCCATTATGGTTAGGGGTGCAAGGAACTCTTGGGAAAAGTGTTTGAAGTGCCTGGCTGCTAAGACAGGGCCCTCACATAGGACGTGTTGTGCCTTTTCATCCTCCTTGCTGGACAATCATCGTCCAACTGCCTGTGATTTGCCCAACTTGTTAAGTGGGCAGTGCAATGTGGACCTTCGTTCCTGTGTAGTGAGTGTAGGCATTGCTTTCACCCTTGAATAGGAAGGAGCTACGAGCCTTTTTACCTGGCGTAGATACAGCTGACAAGACTGATGGCGTGTTTTTTCTGTCTCCCATCAGGTCATATAGTGAGTTAGGTGACTTTTCGTCGCCTCTATGGGAGGCTAGGTTCCGATAGGTAAGGATGCCCTTAATGAGCTGGTCGTTTGAGCGCTTGAAGAAATTCGCTTGTCTGCCTGGGACTGAAGGGATAGGCCAAGATGGATAGGAATGAGAGAGCGGACGAACTAGCCAAGGTGGGAGCCAGAAGACACTTCTGTGGACCAGAACCGTTCTCGCCTATCACAATGCAACAACTGAAAGTAAAAATAAATGAGAAAATGTGGAGAAATGTATGTGATGAAATAAATAACAATGAAGGGTACCAACATTCCAAAATTATGGGTATAACTAGTTATAGCCTACAAAGAACCAATTGGGTACTGGGCTTAAGCAAGGTAAGACTACGAAGAATCACTGGAATGCTATCTGGGCACTATGCGGTGGGTAAGACCCTAAACAGGATAAATCCGAACATCAACGCTAGGTGCCCATGCGGAGAAACAGAAACATTAGATCACTATCTTAGGGAATGCCCGTTATGGCTTGGCACTAGACTCAACATACTAGGGGAGAGAATAATAAACAGCACTAGTTTGAGAGAAACCGAGTGGAAAAAGATCCTAGAATTCGTGGAGGGGACTGGTAGATTCCGTAACCAAGCCAAGAAGCCAAGCCGACTCCCAATAACTCTGGGGAGATGGGAAATGGGCCTGAATGGCCACGACTTCGGTCATTGTTCCCTCGGCCTTGGCTGGTGCCCTGATATCTTCTTCTTCTTCTAGGCCAAGATGGCCTTTAAGGTAGGCTGGCTGCCCAAGAATAGTTCTTTTGCCAGGATCTCTTGTGCTCAGATATTTATTACTAGAATTTCCTCTTGATATTTCGCGGCATATCCTCCCAGTGGCTTGACAAGCCTGCAATGCTCAGATCAGCCTTGTCCTCCATCAGTGTACCATAACAGCGTGCCCACCTCAGTTTGGACACGGCTCTCTCTCCCACCGTTCTCATGTGTGGATGCAGACGCTGAGTGGCAGCTAAAATTCCTTCCACTCTGAAAAAACTGCTGCCTCTTCTATTTCAAACTGTTTCCCAGTTCCTTGGAGGCTTGCCTTAGCCCTGGTGGAAAATAGATACTCAGTCAGCACGTCAACATTTGATCAATCATCATAGTGATCAAAGCACTACATTTTTGTCCTTACAATGACTCCAAGGATTTTGGACTGTTCCAAATGACATAATCGTAGTACAACATTTTCATCCTTGGCAAAATAACGAGAACTGCTCAGTAAATTGTCAAAAATAGTAGCCAAAATCGATATTGGTGGTTTTTATTTGCAAGTACTTCGTATGTAATGTTCTTGAAAAATCGTGTTGGCAGTCTAAATATTTCATTCGACTTGTAGCTTGTTACCCTCAAATAAATAAAGAGCACTGCTCTCCATCTTCCCCTCGCCCGAGCGCCAGAACATGCAGCGTACAAAAGCCTCTCAAATCATGATGGGATTTGTGCCTTGAACCGTAAATTCGTTGCTATCTGCTTTTCTTTGGTTGGTGGTCACTTCGTTTCAGTGCTGCTTAACACAGAAAGACCTCAGTACAGTTCCCTGGAGGTTCTAAGGGCATTTCTGTGGCATTTTGGTAATTCTTTATATAAAATCCTTCCTCAGAGCTGAATGAAAAGAATTGTTAGTCTCTGGATGTCGCCGAATCACACATTGTCTTTTTGCTTTGTTTGCCATTGACGGCCTCCTGAAAGAACACTTTTTCCCCGTCTCAGTCCTTCTCGTGGCAGTATCTCGCCATTATTTTATTTGGTCGACAATTCCATTACGTTATAAAAACCCAGCTTCTTCGATTCGTTTAATTTTGCTACACCATCCTCAGCATATTTAGTTTGTCCTCACAAACACTTTGACGTGGTACGATCATTTAACGACATTTTGAGCACCGCTTTCCGTACGCTTTTCACATCCAAATACGCTGCATGATCCATGTCGAGTTGCAAGTGACTTACATTGTACGCCGTCCCTCAAAGGTGCGCTGCCTATTAATCGCAACTCGAGCGTGAGAGCTCAACAACGATCCTCATCACGCAACTTCCGCTGAGCTCAAAGACATTCGCAGTATTTACAATGTGCTACACCCTTTACTGCATGATCCGTTCTTATGTTTTGCATCAAATATCTATTCTCGCTAAGTAGAGTTGCTTAAGTGTTGACATGAGGTGTCTCTTTCTGGAAAAGAGGTACTTTTTCTTGTTTCAATTGACAACAGAGTTGTTACGGGGGAGATTAATATTGAAAGCGGTATCACACTAGGTGAGTCAGGAAGTAGTACGATAGAAGCCGAATGCAATTGGAACAAGGAGTTTTATTCGTTAATTACATTCCGGGAAGTTTTACCACCACAAACCAGGAACTGAGTGGGAGCGAACGCGGACGACACGGCAACGAGGGAACTAGCTCGGTTACAACTGACGGCAGCGAAGTCTCGAGCGAATGGGGGCATATGAGGTGTCCAGTCAGCATAAATGCCCCGGACGAGCCTCCGCTGAATCGAAGGGTTTGGTTCGTCCTGTTACACTATACAGTATTCTCGGGTCATACGAACAATTTAGAGTTCTGTTCGCAACCCTAAAAAGAACTTCTGAAACCAGAATCATAGAAAATGAAAATTATGGAAAAATACAAAAGCTGTTGGCCTAGACGTACATACCTAATTTCTATATGCACAGAAAAATTATCACAGTACTTCTAAAAATGATAAAATCATTCTGTGATGTTTCCCTAAAACCCGCGCTAAAATCGATTTCGTCGAAAGTTTTGGTAATTTATTGTGCTGCTCTCGTCATTTTCCCATAAATGGGAGTTTTATGGTATAATTGCCATATTGGGAGCTACCAATATAAAAAATTTAATTAAAATCGTTAGAGCCGTTTTTGAGAAAAAAATTTGTTATTTTGATCACTAACTATAGTTAACTTTCGGATTTTGCCCATACCCTTATTTTTGCGTCCCATGGTAACCTGTAGGCTAGACATCATGTTTCAGCTGATTTGGTACGGTTGTTATCGCTAAAACCCGCGCTAAAATCGATTTCGTCGAAAGTTTTGATAATTTATTGTGCTGCTCTCGTCATTTTCCCACCAATGGGAATTTTATGGTATGATTGCCTTATTGAGAGCTACTAATATAAACAGTTTAATCAAAATCGTTTGAGCCGTTTTTGAGAATAAAAATAATTGGTGTTTTGATCACTATGATAACTATAGTTAACTTTCGGTGGATTTTGCTCATACCCTTATTTTGGCGTCCCATAGTAACCTGCGGGCTAAATATCAAGTTTGAGGGGATTTGGTTCGGTCGTTTTCTCTAAAATCGATTACGACGAAAATTTTGGTAATTTATTGTGCTGCTCTTGTCATTTTCCCACAAATGAGAATTTTATGGAATAGTTGCCTTATTGGGAGGTATCAATATAAAAAATTCAATCAAAATTGTTAGAGCCGTTTTTGAGAAAAAAAATATTTGATGTTTTGATCACTATCATAACTATAGTTAACATTCGGTGGATTTCGTTCATACCCTTATTTTGGCGTCCCATGATAACCTGCGGGTGAGATATGAAGTTTGAGCTGATTTGATACGGTCGTTTTCTCTAAAAATCGTTCCCAGACACACATACACACACAGACCATTTTCCTAAATAGTGTTTTTCGGACTCAAGGGGGTCTGAAACTTAAAGATCTGAAGAAAACTCAATTTTTTTTTTCAGCCGATTACATAACTTTCTACTTCGTAGAGCCAAGGAAAGTGAAAAGAAAATTGAAAACTGTGGGTCGTTGTATTAGTTTAGCAATCTTCATAGGGCAAAGTACGTCGTCTTATATATTGAGTGACGCTCTAGTTTCTTCAGGAGGGGGTATGTTTTTTTCGTGTGAGCAAGCCAACTGCAACTACCACTCGGATGATCTCTGATATGTTACTGTAGTACAAGCAGTTTAGACTTGCAGTTACTCGGTGATCAAGTGGCTAAGTGTTCCTTTGCAGTTGAGCCTTCAAACTCTTCCAGGCAGCCACTGCTTCCTTGGTAGTTTAAACCTTAGTTCAGCATGCAACACCCTTCGAACGAAGCTTCAGGGTTTTCCCAGCTCTGATCTGTGGCTCAGGGATGTGATACTATTTATGAAATATCTGACACTGAATCACCTCGAGCGTTTGCTGAAGAAACTTGTTTTAAGGTTCCATGCACGTTCGCTAATTATCGCGTTGCATTTGTTGCAGATCTACCAAATCAGAAAAACTGTATCCATCAATGTTTCAACGAACGGAAGAAGCTGAGCCGTACTACAGTATACCTTATAATATCGGCGTTGGGCATCATCACTCATCCCAACCGACTAGTCCTACTCCTAGTCAGGTGTCTCACGGGGCACCCTGCAGGTAATTGGGAAACGTTCAGTTATGAAAAAATTATCTTGCGTTACTTGGGAGAATTTCAGGCAATGGTTGAGGCCAATAGCAATGAGATTGTATCAAATACTAACTCCTTAAATCAGCTTTGGGGGCTGGTGCTTGGAAGTAGCACCTAATAACACCTTGGGGAACTGTGCAGAGTATCATTCAAATATTAATAGTTTGTAGTTGTGAATGCAGCACACAACTCAAGAGTTGCTTTGTCTTCCAAATTGGAAAAACCTCACTTATATATGAACTCACATTGTTGTCAAAGCCTTCCAGGCCCTTCATTTTCACCACGTAGATAACTAGCTTGAAACTCTTCTTACGTTAACATTCTTATACTAACCACCGATTTGTCACTTTGTTAACAAGCATTATCAAATAGTTGAGATTGAATTGGGCATTTTCAGGTTTAACTACCCCATATCGCCAATAAGCTCTTCCCCGTCGAGCCACGGAATGAGCAGAAACTCCCCTTACATCGGGATCATGTCGAAGATCAATTCCAAAGATGACGATGGTAAATATGAACATAATACAATTGACATTTCTAGATACCGTCGAGAAATATATGGCGCTAGGCACCTAACAACTTTCCACAATCCTAGTAACTTCGAGAAAGTGCCGTATGTACGACGATGTTCGACCCATTTCAGTGGAAGCGTTTATGGACGATAAAATGTCGGTACTAACGTCAGTTTGTTGTGCCAAGCGGAAATCCTAGCCATAAAGATCTGCGCAGAAGAGATCCTGAACAAAGGACTCAAGGGCAAGCGGATCTACATTTTCTCAGACAGCCAGGCTGCCTGTAGTTTTAGGTCTAAGCTGGCATAGGAATGCCTCCATGGGCTCAAGCAGCTCGGCGCCCATAACAGGCTCTCCCTCATTTGGGTGCCGGCTCACAGGGGGCATGAGGGCAATGAAAAGGCTGACCGCCTCGCGAAAAGGGGTACAGAATCCCTACCCATCGGGCCTGAACCACACGTGGGTCTGACGAAAAGTCACCTGAACTGTCTGGTTGCTCGATGGAAGATACAGGAAAACGGCGCCCATTGGCATCGCCAGCCACAACTAAGACAGGCGAAAAGGCTTGTCACGCCTTCCTGTCAAAGGGCGAAGGCGATGCTGACACTCTCCAGAGAAGATCTGAGAGTTCTGGTAAGCTTCCTCACCGGGCACTGCCCACTCAGATATCACCTCAACAAGATGGGCATCTCAGAGGCGGTGGAATGCAGACTTTGCAGCGAGGAGGACGAGACAGCAGAGCATGTCCTATGTGAATGCCCTGCTTTGGCAGCAAAACGCTTTGAATACTTCGGTCAGGGGACCACCGACTCTGCAGTGAAGGACATACTCGGCTTCCTAAGGGGGGCAGGTATGTACGACGCCTTCTACTAAGAAAGGGCCAGCGTCACAATAGGCCCACATAAAAAGCGGCCGCAGTGACAAAGGGACTTGTCCCATACGCCCTCGAGTTTAAAAAAAAAAAACTACTGGAAGGAGAGAGTGAGCTGTAACTGGGCACAGGGAGCCAAGTGTTACTTCCACAAGTTCGTAGCAGAATGAATTAGGGTAGAACGGTCTCTTGTGGAGAGGATCTAAACTTCAGTATGTTCAAAATCGGTAGATCTATTTGCCAAAAAATGGGGATGTGATCGTTTAGTGCTTGGAAAATCTCACTTTCTGACGTACATTAAGGTAAAATCATCAGTAATTGACTCAGCACCAATAGTTGACCCTTATACGAAGAAAATTGATTATTAAGAAAATAAAAGGAAGTCAATGATCGAGATAGTGTCTGAGACAAAGTAAAGACATCTAGCGGCACCAATACAAACTAAAGTGGCATTATAAACAACATCGCCAGTCACCACGTTCGGCTGATGATGAACGCACGCTTCGCACCATGTTTATTGCCGTTTTCTTGTGCAGTTTGTTTGGAACAAGCCGAGAGATAAATGTTGGGAAGGTAATTATTATTTATAATATTGTACATCTTAATCTAAACATATACTTATGTCAACTACTGAAAATAAAAAGTGTCAACTACTAAATATATTTGTTTTTACCAGGTGTCAGCTACTAGCATAGTTCCTTGATTTTATTTTAAAATATCTGGTGCGTAGCAACACACAACTTTCCGCCACCCCTTCAAGTTCGAACACCACCTACATAGGCGGGCGCTATATCTTCGTTCAACGCATTTTTACAGGAACATTTATGGAGAACAAAATGTAGGGACTAGTTAGCTGAGAGTACCCCGAAAATTTGATCGAAATCGTTAGAGCCGTTTTTGAAATAATTGGAATACCGATAAATTAATATTCGACAAATCTCCTTTTCTGAGTTAACTTGGCTTATATCTCCGTTCAACATATATATACAGAAATAATTATAGAGAACGAAATGTTGGTATGGGTGACTAAAAGACACTCCATTAGGATTTATCACACCTGGTAAAGACGTTACCCTGGAATTTACGGAAATGTTCGAAAAAACGTTATTTTTGACACATTTTGATTTTTATCTCTGTTCAATGGACCGTCACCGGAACATTTATTGAGAAGAATATGTAGGTATTAACTATTTGAAAACATCCTGTGAGTTTGGTGGAAATCGCTGAAGCCGTTTTGCCAAAAAGCGTAAAAAACCTATTTTCGCTTCATAGGCCTATATCTCCGTTCACCGTATTTTCATGGAGATATGTATAGAGAAGAAAAGTTAGGTATTGTTCAGGATAAGATAATTTGAAAGTTTAATCAAAATCGTTAGAGCCGTTTTCGAGAAAATGCGAATAACCATAGTTTTTGGTACATTTTCGTCCCCCACTCCCCCTTCCCATCGGCCGAAATCGTCCATAACCTTATTTTGGTGTCTACAAAAAATAACGAACAAAACAAAAAAAGAACCAGCTCAATCGGATCAGCCGTTCTCCCGCAAATCGAACTACAGACACTCACACACGGACCACGCGCCGAAATTAGGTTTTTTAGACTCAGTAGGGTCTGAAACGTAAAGATCTGAAGAAAACCCAAATTTTTTTTGGGCCGATTACTATACTTTCCTTCCCTTCGGGTAGCGGAAAGTAATACTCTATTCACTGGTCGGTCTTCGTGGGCTATTGACTAGCTGAAGACACTCTGTCAGTTTGATGAAAATCGTTAGGGCCAAATTCTTTTTGCTTCATAAGTCTGTATTTCCTTCGTCAGTACAATGTTATTGAAAGAGAATGTGCTCTGAGCAGTAGGCTCCATTAGGGGGCCTGATGGAGGTTTATCTGTTTCCTGATTTAAGTGACTATTCGTGGACCCACTTGAGAGCCTTGACACTCACTCAGTATCCACCAAACCCAGACCTATGAAAGTACGGGTTGTCATTTAGCCAATGGAGAGCTTTTGCCCGTACCCTGTAGAAGAAGTTCTTAATTTGCTTTCCCACCTTGAACTGTCTACTTGGTGAAATATGAACTGTGACCACAATGTTTGTCATAACCTTCTTAGCTAACTGGGAGAAACAGTGATAGGCTTGCTTAGTAGCAGTCAAAGTCGAAGGTGTTGTGGGTACTGCAGTGGAGCAGAACTTTTTCTGGTTTCGTCTGCACTGGAAGCGTGCAATGATGTCGCCATGTCCTGTAAGGAACTGACTGGTCCCTCTCTCTTTAGACATTCGTGGATGTTGGGAGAAAACTCGTACGTGTCACGTTCTTTTGACAAGGATTCCCATTCATCCAGCAGGGCAAGTTTTTGTTCAGTCGATAGGTCTATACTGAGTTCGGCCAAGTCGACAGGTAACTGGCCACTGAGTCCAGTGATGACTTGAAGCGCTTCAGTGGATGCTGTTTTGTTGGCCTTAGTGATGTGCAGGAGTGCAGCTCTCTGGGATTGGGCCAGTACTCTCCTTTGATTGGCCCCAGACAATCAGCAAGCCCCTAGTACACTCACCACTCAACTTTGCAGGCCAACAACATGCCATTGTAAGCAGCTTTGGTCTTGTCTGAATTTGATTCGTCCAAATTCACCCAAAACTTTGCATTTTTAGATCCTCCTGGTAAGTGGGCAAGGTTTGAATCGCCTCACTGCCATTTTAATGACCTGTACCGTCGTCCCGGTTAATTCGAATTGACCTTCCCCTCCACCATCAAATTGTCTCATCTCGTCTGTTGGTCCTGAGATAAAGCGTATGTAGTGCCTCACTCCCTCCACATCCGTGACAGTCTTATGCACATTCTCTCACTACTCAGTCACTTCTTGACTAATGATAATTGAGTCACACAAACTGCTGTGCTCAAGCCTATGGGGCTAAGCTGTAAGTTATACTCGTAGTTCCTTCCTTTCTGTCTTTACGTTCTTTCTATGTCCATAACGCATTATGGGCCCCTGCATGATTCGCTGCGGGTTTTTGTTTGATGGTAAAACCAAAGCGTGTTTTCACAATTCAACGTCGTTTGGTATTAAAGCAATTGGGTTAGGTCCGCCAGTAGGCAAATTACTAAAGTTAACGTACCTGTTAGGCCAGGTTAGCCAGAGGACACCACCTGACAGGTACATTGAATGTAGTGTTTTTCTCGTAAATTTGAATTAACCAAGACTGTCAATTCACTTCGTACATGGTTAATTCTATTTAATCAATTCATTTATCACTCAGTTAATTTGAACTTGGTCAAATAACGCTTTACGGCAGCAGGAAGTGGTAGCGCTTACAGTTCCAGATTTTATTGTGCTGTTCGTACTCATTGCGACACCATTATTCAGCAATGGGTACACAGATAATTAATGAAGCTGTAAACACAATTTTTTTTGAGAAGGATAGTAATTACTTTTGCAGAGTTATTGGGTAAAAAGTTTAGAGCTGGTAGTAAGCAAAACGGCAAAAGTTGAAATTCAGGAATTTCTGGAGTGAGCCCCATGTATCTCATGAGCGTTTTTAAACACCCAATCTTTAGGTATTGGATTGGACTACAACACTAATTTATTTTAACATTCTACAAAAATTCCAGCGGAGTTAATGAGAAAAAAACTGCGCTAAAAACGCTTTTCGTCGAAAATTTTGATAATTTACTGTGCTGCTCTCGTCATTTTCCCACCAATGGGAATTTTATGGTGTAATTGTCTTATTGAGAGCTATCTATATAAAAAATTTAATCAAAATCGTTAGAGCCGTTTTTGAGAAACAAAATATTTGGTGTTTTGATCACTATGATAACTATAGTTAAATTTCGATGGATTTTGTTCATACCCTTATTTTGGCGTCCCATAGTGACTTCCGAGCAAGATATCAAGTTTGAGCTGATTTGGTACGGTGGTTTTCTCGTAAATTTGAATTAACCAAGACTGTTAATGCTGAGGGAGTGAGGCACTACAAACGTGTTGTCTCAGCATTGACGTAGCCCTTTGATGATGGAGAGAAATGACTTGGTAGTAATCCTCACAGGACACTGCAAAATGAAAAAACACTATACAGGCAACACTCCCCGGTGCAGGTGGTGTGGTACAGATGAGACTCCCTTCCTCGTCCTAGCTCATTGCCAGATGCTTCAAAGGGAGCGAATTTTGGTCTTGACTACAACTTTTCCAACAGTAAACATCAAAGAAGACTCTTGCTCGAAATACCTAGCATTCCTCCCAAAACCTGCGAGACTTCAGGACTGGCACAATAATTCTTTAGGTCGCATGTGCTCATCCCAAACGAGGGACAGTCAGAGTTATAAGTCTACCTTACCCAGCGCTCCTCTGCAACTCCCAATCCTATTGAACTTGTGTAGCATTTAATGTGGTTTGATACTGTGGAATTCTTATCAGTTCACAATCATAAACTCGGTTTTGTACGTATTTTCATGTGTTTTGTACTTAAACGTTCACAACAGCTTGTCCTTTTACGTCGCCTTGGGCCTAAATGTAAGATGTATGTGCCTTCAATTTGCAGTGCACGGGTCTGCTGTGAGCCTCGTGTCGACCACCTCCTCGCTGTACAGCACCCCGGAAGAGAAACAAGCTCACGAAGTGAGGAAGCTCAGGAAAGAACTGCAAGAAGCTCAAGAGAAGGTTCACACATTGACGAGTCAGCTGTCGACAAACGTGAGTACCTTTGTAACCAATTAATACTTTAATAACGAGTTGAGTGTAACGTGTACCTTTGAAGGAGCTCATTGGGTACAAACACGCAAAGTTAAGCAGGAAAACACCACATCAAGGGGCTGTCAGATACGAAGTGGTCCATTTCACGATGCACGAGCTACAAGCTCCACTGCTATTAGTCTAATACTATGTAATCTGGGATTCCAGGTGCAAGCCAATAAACAGGCCACTTCCTATATTACAGATCTATTCCACGTGGTCATTGTCCTGTATTTACAATTATCTGCTATCAAGTTCCAACTGCGCCAGTTACATCGCTCTCCTTTTTAAACAGATCATGTTCTCATGATCACAAGACTTCTGAGGGCAGTGTGTTTTCACACTGGAGATCTTAGTCGACTCATCTAGTGACTGCGTGGGTAGGCGATAAGATAGCGTTACGTGGCACAGAGCAATCCGGTGTGTGAGAACTAATAGGATTTGAGAGCACGAGGCATTAGTCTCACCTACCGGGAGTTCAACATCTGGGAAGGGCATAATCCACAGAGTGTAGGGCCTGAGACAGGCAGTAGTGCGTTCAGTAGGGAGTGACGACCCCCCCCCTCCTTCAGACCACGTCATTCTGAATAATAACCCTATGTTTTCGGTCACGAAAAATTTTTTACAACCCCCTCTCAAAATTTGATACTTTACGTTTCAAGACTTGGAGATTCCAAATTTGCAATGTCCGTCCGCCATCCGGGCCGTTTTGTGCCTTTAACGTGGTCTAAAAAATTCGTTCTTTCGCCCAAAAATCCGATTTGGTATCTAGTTGTGCCCGCCATCTCGGCAATCCGATCGGACGAAGCCCGTGGTTGTAATGGGCAAAAAACGGTTTAAAAAATTAACGAAACGCAGTACAACGCGGGAGCTACAGCGTTTCGTCGTTTGAACTCCCTCCCTCCTGCCTGTCTCATTAAAAAAGCAACCGCGCTCGAGGCGAGCGAGCGCGCCTCCCGCTCGCTTGCCTCTCAACTCCCCTTTCGCCATTCGCTTCAAGCGCCCCCGTTTCAATTTCCCCGATGTTTTGGTTTTAATACGATTCAATTTTTTTATATTCTTTCGTTTCATTCTCATTTTGATTTTTTTCATAGATTTTTGGTTAAATTTTGATATTAGTATTTAGCGTGCATGTTTTCATATTAAAATTCAGTTTTTTCTAGATACTTTCGTTTTTTTGTTTATTTTAATATTACGATTCAGTTCTTTTCGACCTTTTTTTGGGTTTCATTTTGATATTTTTCGATGCTGAACGGGATGGGTCTCGGAGCATTAATGCTAGGTCAAGCTGATTATCCGAATAATAAACCGTTGTGTAGTAATTTGCAGGGTTTTTTCTTCACTCTTGGTGAAATTAGTAGGAACGCCTCATGAGCTAAACCTCGTTCCATTCCTTCGTCACTGCATGTTCCAATTGTCCCCGGTACAACGAACTATAGCTATCATTGTAATTAAAAACCCCTTTTTTCTCAATCTCCAACGATTTAGATTAAATTTGGTGTGTGGGCAGCTCCAACATTTATTTGTGTGAGAGTAGCACAGGAAGTTATCAAACATTTCCTGTCAAATCGACTTTTTTGCAGTTTTGTCCTAATAAATTCCGCTCATATCACGAGAGCGTTCTAATAAAAATCGAGTTGGCCGGGCAATAAGTTACCTAGTTAATAACAGTTATAAAATATAATACAAAAGAGAAGAACTCCTCCGAGTTGGTACAGAATTCCGCAGTTGGTTGGGTCTCTGCACAGTGTAATATGGGAACAGCACCCAGGTACCAGGTCTGAGTTCAGTGGATGCTAAGTGAGTAGCACGATAGCAAAACCACAACTTCCACGACAGTAGACTGTTATAATCCCTCTTCTAGGAGAAATGGTAATGAAGTCGTGGGAAAGAAATACTTGAAGTTAACGTACCTGTTAAGTGAGTCCGTCTCCTCTGGCTGGTGAGTTACTGTGGGCAAGCGCTTTCGATGTAAAGACATCATCGTCTGGCCGTGAAGTCAGTGCTGGAGTCAGTCAGTTGGTCGAATATACGAAGAAAAATATCTGGTGCGTTGCAACACACAACTTTCCTTAGCTCCACGTCAATTCACTTTGTACATGGCTAATTCTATTTGATCAATTCATTTATCACTCACTTAATTTGAACTTTGTCAAACAATGCTTTACGGCAGCAGGAAGCGGTGCGCTTACAGTTCCAGATTTTATTGTGCTGCTCGTACTCATTCCAGGACCATCATTGAGCAATTGGTACACAGATAATTAATGAGGCTGTAAACACAAATCTTTTGAAGAAGGATAGTAATCACTTTGGCAGAGTTATAGGGTAAAAACGTCTAGAACTGGTAGTAAGCGAAACGGTGGTAGTTGAAATTCAGGAATTTCTGGAGTGAGCCCCATGTATCTCATGAGTGTTTTTAAACACCCACCCGTTTAGGTATTGGATTGGACTACAATACCAATTTTTTTAACATTCTACAAAAATTTCAGCGGAGTTTATAAGGAAAAAACTGCGCTAAAAACGCTTTTCGTCGAAAATTTTGATAATTTATTGTGCTGCTCTCGTCATTTTCCCACCAATGGGAATTTTATGGTATAGTTGCCTCATTGAGAGCTATCAATATAAAAAATTTAATCAAAATCGTTGGAGCTGTTTTTGAGAAAAAAATTTGGTATTTTGATCACTATGATGACTATAGTTAACTTTCGGTGTATTTTGCTGATATCCTTATTTTGGCGTCCCACGGTAACCTGTAGGCTAGGCATCAAGTTTCAGCTGATTTGGTACGGTTGTTTTCTCTAAAAACCGCAGTAAAATCGATTTGGTCGATAGTTTTGGTAATTTATTGTGCTGCTCTCGTCATTTTCCCATGAATGGTAATTTTATGGTATAGTTGCCACATTAGGAGCTACCAATATAAAAAATTTAATCAAAATCGTTGGAGCCGTTTTTGAGAAAAAAAATATTTGGTGTTTTGATCAGTATGATAACTATAGTTAACTTTCGGTGGATTTTGTTCATACCCTTATTTTGGCGTCCCATGGTAACCTGCAGGCTAGATATCAAGTTTGAGTGGATTTGGTACGGTGGTTTACACTAAAAATCGTTCAGACACACAGACCATTTTCCCAAATAGTGTTTTTCGGACTCAGGAGGGTCTGAAACGTGAAGATCTGAAGAAAACTCAAACTTTTTTTTTTTCAGCCGATTACATAACTTTCCTTTCTACTTCGTAGAGCCAAGGAAAGTAAAAAGGGAAACTCGCTTTTAGAAAATTAATTAAAGCTGCCCTAAACTGAAAATGCGCGGTGACCACCTCGACTCAAACCGCACCGTATATAGAAAACAACGCACACGTACCGCACCGAAATAATTGAAACGCACCGATCGTTTTTAATTTTAAGGAACAACTGTCGATTTGCCCTTGAGTGACCGTGCTTCGGCTAAAACGGGAGCTTATCTTTTGCTGCACCAGAAGGGCTCCTGCTCATTCGTGATCAACCTGACACCTTTCAGAGGATGTTAGTTATTCCGTGTTTTTTTTGGTTCTGTGTACGTAAATGTGCAGCGTCTTGTCAAAGTCTGTGTATTTTCTGTTTGAGTCGTGTTTTGGAGTCATATTGTCTTAATAATTTGTTTATGGTTTGTTTGGAGTAACCGTTACTGCTTTAAAGAAATACTTTCTAAAATCCAAATAGGGAAAACCCGCGCTCGGCTTCAGAAATACACCTTAAGCCCTTTGGCCCCACAAGGCTGGACTTGAATGCTGTTATGTTCACGAAGAGCAAACTGATTTGGCCTGAGCTGAGCCGAACAATCTGCGTAACCTCATTCGTTCAACTGTGATCGTCTCCGTTTTCCCTCAATTAACATACGAAAAGGTCGATAATAAAACTCAAATGTCCAGCCACAAGCTGAAAAAAACAATAAATATTTATTCATTCAGAGTTCACGTGAAAAAAGCAGCATTCCGCGCATAAAATTGTTTAAATAGGAACAAAAAAAGCGGTTGTTTGCGAATTTATTACTCCAATACGCCAAAAGAGGGAAGTTTTGCAACATGAAAAAACACCGACAAACATACAAATACGCAACAAAGCGGACTTTTTCTTTTTCAACTAGACGACGACGAGAAGGTTCACTTTGTGAGCTTATGAGGCGGATATTCGGGGAGCGACGTCTTCCATTCGTCAAAGTCCGTCACGAAATAATCCGTCGGGAAATCGTCCGACGTCAAAAATCGGTAAATTATGTCGTCCGGAAGGGCGTGTTTGGACAAGTCGACTTCGTTCTCTTCGTCGCCGATCGTATTAGCCGCGTTGTTGTGACCGACGACTTGAATGACCAATTTTTTGTGATCGTTCCCCCCCGGACAGACGGCTTTATTGACGACGGCGGCGACGGACTTTTTCGTCAACCGAGCGATCAAATTGATCTCTTTCTCTTGACGATCGAAGACGAACTCTTGACTTTTGATCTCTTCGAAATTCCTCTTCGTCTCCTCTTTCAAATAAGTGTCCACGTTGCTTTTGAGGCTGATCAACGAGTCTTGGGAGTCTTTGAAGTCGTCTTTGGGGATTTCGGAAAAGGCTTTGACGAAGTCGTAAAAAAATTCGTCAATTCTCTCTTTGACGTGTTCGACGCTGAATTTGCTGATTTGAGAACAAACTGTCACGGAGATGCCCAAAATGCCGTTGGTTTCGCGGACGGTGGTCGACACGTCGTAGCCTAATTGTTGTTGAGTGCGAAGATTGTCGAACAAAGGTTCTTCCATTATCATGACGAAAAGCTCCAAAGCGACATACTCGCGGATCGTTCCCGGACCGTATTGATAATAAACCGTCGTCACGCAATTTTTATCTTCTAAATTGAAAGACGAAACTCGAAAACATTTTTCCCCTTTGGGGAGAATTTTGACGCGAGCCATCGGAAAATCTTGGGTCTTCAAAGGGTTTTTGGGTTGAACGGTTTCGACGAAGGCGTCGACAATCCGCTCCCCTTCGGCGGCCGTCAAATTGCCCTGAACGAGCGCTTGAAAGTGAACTTTTTCGAAAAACGAGTCGACGAAGTCTTTCAATTTGGGCATAGTGACGTCTTTGACGTGGCGATACTTTTCGGAGGCCGTGAAATACGGGACCATGTAGGCGTTTTGTCGGAGCTCTTTGGCCAAACTGCTCGCTTTGAGTGTATCGTTGAAGTGGCCCCGGGCGAATAGTTTTTTGAACGCTTCCAAAACTCCCTCTTCGGCCATTTCGTTGAAATGTTTGATCCCTTGAGCGATCCGGTCGACGAGGAGGTCGAGGTGTTCGTTGTATCCGTAGGCGCTCACTTGAATTCCCCGGTCTTTAGAGACTATGGCGTACTCCAAATCCGCCGTCAGCGCGTGGTAGAGCTCTTCGACCAAATTGTGATGGAGGAGTTTGGTGAAGACGTCGACGTACACTCGCGTTTCGGCGGACGTCATTATCGACGGAGTGACGATGTAAATGTCGATCGACGCCAACGGAAGTTTGAATTTGTCGTCCCCTTTGTACCAAATGTCGACCAAATCCGATTCTCTGATCTTCTCCGGGTATTTGGGCACTCGCTCGTGTTCGACCATCGTGAAATCCGTCGATATGAAACGATTTTTTTCCGGCATTTGAAATTCCGGATCGGCTTCGACGTTGTTCCAATTGGTCAACCATTTGTCGGGAATCGGCTCGCTCCTGTACTTTGTTTTGAACCAAACTTCCTCTTGGTCCAAAACGACGTCGTGGTTTTTGGAAAAGAGCATGATGTTGACGCTCGACGGGGTCATTTTGGACGAGAACTCGACGATTTCCGAGGGGTTGTACTCTAAATAGAGTTCGTCGCCCCGGAAGTAGTCGACCGAAGGGTAAATTAACATGGACTGAGTTAAATTTTCGACGTTGTCGACGGCCGAAGTTTCTTCGCGAAAACGAAACCCGATTTCGCCCATCGTTCGAACTTCCTCGAAAAGCCGCTCACTAGGTCCCGTCTCTTGTAACATTTTGATGTAACTGAACGTGGCGTTCAAAACATGTTCGACGGCCGCTCGCCCTTCGTCGGTCAACGTAATGGCGATAACGAAAACCGTGTAAATATCGTTCATGTTCAAACCGTCTTCCGAAGTTCCCGCTCGGATGTTCAACGCCCAAAGTTTTTTTTTCAAAAACGACAACAACGACCCTTTACCTTCGTGACCGATAACGAACGACAAATACTTCAACGGTTTGGTTTTATAGCGTTTGACGACCGGAGGTAGGACCCAACGGACTTCGATTTCCGTCAGGTCTTTGACCGTATTGACGTAATAAAATCGGCAAAATTTCTCTTGGAGGAAGGGACGAGGGAGCTCGACGAAGACGTCCGCTTGGTTGGGGAGTTTGGGGACGTTTGAGAAACATTGGACGACCCAGTCTTTGAGGACTGGAATGGGGAGACGGGCTTGTATGGCCAGTTTCATCCGGTCGGCCGAGTAGTGTTTCTCCCTGTACGCGTTGACGGATTCGAAAAGGTATTTGTCGTCGACGTTGTCCCGGAGGGTCGTTTGATTTCCCCACGTGAATTTTCGAGCGGGGTTGTCTTTGTGAGCGAAGCTGCAGAGGAGTTGATCTTTGCGATAGCCGTCGTGGGGGAAGGCTTCTTGAAATTCGGATTCGATCGCCTCCCGCTCTCTGTTAATGGCGTCCCATTTGAGCAGAGGTTTGATGAAAAATTGAGAAAAAATGTCCATCGCTTTGAACAATTGTTTTTCGGGGCATTCGAAGTAGAAAGTTGTGTATTGGCACTCGGTGAAGGCGTTGTCTGACCCTCCGTAGCGCTTTATGTACGAATCGAATTCGTTTTCTTTCGGGTACTTTTCGCTCCCCATGAACACCATGTGCTCCAAAAAATGGGACAAACCTTGAATTTCTTCGGGGTCGCTGAACGAGCCGACTTCGACCGTCAACGCGCACGCCGCCAATTTTTCTTTCTTTCCCGCGTGGGGCTCGTCGTCGATTTCTCCGTCGGACGACGTTTCGTTGTCGCTCGTCTGAGGGCTCGACTCCGGACTCGACTCCAAATTGAAATCCGCCAAATTCTTCGTGTCGGAAATCAAAGTGGCGACGAGGCCGTTGGGAAGTCGGATCACTTGATACTCCTTTGGGTCGTTTTCGGATTTGACGGGAAGGGCTAACGACTCGACGGCTGTCGACAAATTGTGAGCGGCGACGTCGTGGGATCCGGCGATTTTTCGACCGAACGGGCTTCGACTTTTCCGTCGGGACGGGCTCCGGTTCGACGGGCTGTTGTTCGAGTCGCGGTTCGGCATATTCGCGTTAGTTCCGTCTAATTTCTGTTTTTTGAACATCACGGCGCTCCTCTTCGAACGGAACAATCCTCGTACGCATTGGCAAAGGCACCAATTTAACATCGATTTTCGTGCCGAGTCGACGGCATCGCGGACTCTCGACTCGACGACATCGTTCGGCGCGATTTGGAGCAAATTAGTCGGAACACGCACGAGCCCGTTGAGAACACCGCACGCCGCACAAAATTACAACGAAATTTCTCTGGTTTTGAAACTGTTATAAAACATATGGCCGCCGCAGGTTATTGATCTCGCAGGGCCGCCAACTTGGGCCGAGTGGTTGAGACGGCGCCCGCCAGGTGTCTCCCTCGTCGCCGACGCGGAGCAGTTCCCTCCCAGGACTCGTTCTCTCAACTGCTCCTCGAGTCACAACGTTCCTCGGTCATCCAACTGCCTCAAATTCCCGAATCGCTTCTAGTGGCGCGGATAAATTAATTACTTATTTGTTAGAGCTCTTGGTTAAAATCCAAAAAATGGCCTCGAGTACATACGCACATACAGTACATACTGGGCCATTTATGTTTACATGACACTTGAACAGACGTCCAATTCCCTTACTTTACTGTAACCTCATTAGTCCACTGCCTTCTCAATAAGGCTTAATCGCAGCATTACTGCATCCCTCAGTGATCTCGGCTAGCGTTGTGGAAACGATACAGGTTAGCCTTGATTTACTTATCTAGCCGTGATGAGTCACAATCAGCGCTGTTTCAGGGGGAAAACAGCCCTCAGAGTAAAAACCCTGCAAATTATTACACAATGGTTTATTAGTCTCATGAACAGCTTGACCTAGTATTAGTGCTCCCCCATCCCATTTGATTCAGCATCGAATACTAGTCCTGGCTTCAATGGAAGTAAGGAAACAAAACGTCTGATGATTTTGCCCCGTCGGGGAAATTGGAACGGGGGCGCTCGAAGCGAACCCACCCGTTCCGAGGCGAAAGGGGAGTTCGCCTTTTCGAATTTTTTAGACCACGTTAAAGGCACAAAACGGCCCGGACGGGGGATGGCGGATGGACATTGCAAATTTGGAATCTCCAAGTCTTGAAACGTAAAGTATCAAATTTTGAGGGGGAGTTGTAAAAAATTTTTCGTGACCGAAAACATAGGGTTATTATTCAGAATGAATAATAAACCAAAAGACGTATGTGTGACAGAATTTGTTAAGAATGTAAAGAAGAACGAGCTAACCCAATACTGCAACATAAGTAAAATACTTTTAAAAAGCGTTCCTCAGTCATCCAACTGTCTTAAATTGCCGAAATTACTTCTAATGGCGCGGATAATTTTATTACTTATTCCTTAGAGCTCTTGGTTAAATCCCAAAACGATGGTCGCGAGTACATACGCACATGCAATACATACGTTTACGTTTGCATGACACTTGAACAGACGTCCAATTCCCTCACTTTACTGTAACCTCATTAGTCCACTGCCTTCTCGATATGGCTTAATCACAGTGTTACTGCATCCTTCAGTGATCTTGGCTAGCGTTGTGGGCACAAAACTTGCTAGCCTTGATTTAGGGCCGTGTTCACCAAAACGCCGCTAAATCAAGGCTAGCCATTTTCACGCCCACCACGCTAGCCGAGATCACTGTGATATCCAGTTAGCATAGACGTGATTACGCTGCGATTAAGCCATATCGAGAAGGCAGTGGACTCATGAGGTACAGGTACAGTAAAGTAAGGAAATTGGGCATCTGTTTGACATCCCGTCCCATGAACAAGTGTCATGTAAACGTAAACGGCCACGAAACCATGTATCCCGTAGATGCCCAATGCTCAATAATCCGGATTTGACCAAATTATTGTCATAAACCAAAGTGGTCGCATTAACCTCTACCGAAGCTGAAACTAGCATTGTCATTTCAGAAAGTCAGTGGAACACATTGTGTTTACCAATGTCTCCTCTCTCATTTTCGCCAAAGTTCATTTCTGTCAGTCGAGCCAGCGCTTAATGATTCACTACCCTAGCCCATCCATCATGATACTGTTTTGTAGTCACCATCATTACGTCACCCCATTGCTGAATCCCGCCTTGTTCGATACTTTCGCGTCATTCGCTTCTCGTGTTGCCTTGTCCACCTCACTCTTCCCCGCGTTAGTATACCTCCAGGAGGCCACGCTCGTACCTCCTTTGGCACATTGTCTGGTACCAGCGGCTCAAAGTACTGTGCTAAATATTTAATTTATTTTCTTCTCGTCCGCCTTGCACCACCTCAACCGTCTTCTCGTCTGCGACGTCACGCCAGACCACCGTTAATTTCAGACTGCATTGCTTTATTAATATTTAGAAGACTTAATTATTTGTTTATTTTAATATCGCCTAATTTATCCTTTCAGTTGGCTCACACGATCCTATTTGTTTTTGCTTTTACAAATACAGTCCACTTGTGCTGATCAAGAACAGCAAGGACGAAGAAGAAGAAGTGTAACCACAGTAGGAGGCTACAATCATATCAGGGAAGGCTGAAAGGCTGATACACGGACAGAAAATGATCAACGGAACAAAAAAGGAGGTCATGAGTTGGGGAGGGGAAGGAAAACCCATGGGAAAATTTTCCGTTTTGTGAGGCATTCATGATCAAGCCATAGGAGAATAAACGAAGTTCTGCCGAGTTTACCTATTCTTCACCAAACCACCACTACAATTGGTGCAGTCGGTAGGACAAAGACGAAAAGACGAGGGGGGATATGTACTGACTGACTCCTATTAAAGACACCGGGTGATCGTGGTCTAGTGGATAAGACATTGTTCATAATTCTCGACGTAAGTCGAGGATTGTGGATCGGAACTCTGGCGTGATTGCCGTAATTTTTGCCTGCGTCAGCAGCACTTCAAAGCATCTCCAAATTACCTCAGTACACACGCATTACCTTTTGTGAAGTTTTCCTTGGGTGGATTGCTCATTCAAAACCTCGTCCAACACGTTGCATGAGTGGAATCTGAGCAATATGGTCAGTGAAGGTCCAAAAGACATGGTCCGATAGTGTTGTGAGGTGCTTCACTACAGAGGAGCGGGTGAGGGCTGAGTTGTTGATGGAGTAGGTGTAAAGCCTAGGTGCACAGGAAGGATGGCACATATTGCTGGGTTAAGAGAGAGATCTGACAGATCAGTCCATGAGGGAGCCGATGGTATCTTGTAGGAGGGCACAGTCAGCATCAGTCTGAAAGCAGGCCTTGACAGATAAGTAAATAGCCCTGGCTCATGGCAGCACGAGCGTCGTTGATGACAAAGGTGAAAAGAAGGGGGCCAAGGTGGAAGCCCTGAGGTTCACCAGTGTGCTGAGAGGGGCATAGTTGACTGAGCCCTTGGCCTTGGTCTTCACACTAACAAAAAGAACTACGCTATTAGAACTTTTATTATTTACGACAGAAACGGCAACTTGTTACGCCATTCGAACAAGTCTCTGACGTTGACGTCGACGCCCCCTATCCCGTCAGCGTATCGATACACCACCTCCCCCCCGTCCCTCACTTCACTTCCTAATTGCTCCCCCCCTCGATTCTCGAAGTACATTTTCGGGCCAATCACCTGCATCGACAATTGACGTCGCACCTTCGACCGTCGCCCAAAAATCGACTCGACCAACGTCGCCGCTTCCTTTTTCCCAAAACCCTCCAAATCTCTGAGCTCCCTTTCGAGTTGGTCGAAGTCGTAGCGGCCGCTTCGTATTTCCCTCCAGTCGCTCGATGACGGCTCTTCAAGTCGAAAGGAACGCCCGCGTTGGTCGTCGACGTAGTTGTTTTTGACAGCAGCGAAGTCGTCGTCGGACATTTCGTTGACGACGTCGACAAAATCGTGAACGAAAGTGGCAATTCTGTCATGGACGAAATCCGGGGCGAATTTGTTCATTTGAGATGAGAGGTAGATGACGACGCTCGACAGTCCGTTGATCTCGTCAGTTTTGACTCCGACCGTGTAGCCTAACTGTTGTTTCGTTCGGATCTCCGCGTAGAGTGGTTCTTGCATCATCGACGCGATCAAATCCACTTTGCGAGGTTCCCGCGACACAGCAGGATCGACTTGGTACAACATCCGCGTGTAGCACCCGTTGTCCTCCGGGTTAAATCCTAAAACGCTGATGTCCGTTTTTCCGCGAGGAATCGCTCGAACTTGGAACATTAAATTCTCGAATTTATCGGGTTTCAATTCCACGATTTCGACGAATTCTTTGATTAAATCCGTCGCTTCGCTCATTCCGACATTTCCCACGACCAAACACTTCAAATAAACTCCTTCGAACAAATTTTGAACAAATTGTTTCATATTGTCTTCCGTCAGCGACTCAGTTTCAGTGAGCTTTTCGCCATCCGTGAAGTCCGAGTTGACGACGATGTTCTGCTGCAGATCATCGAGCAGCCTCTCTCCGTTGGTCATAGAATTAATCAAATTTCCCCTCTGAATGGACTTGAAAACTTCGAAGTTTTTGATTTCGGGGTTTCGTTTGAAGTTGCTGAGCCCGCGAGCGACGGCCATCAAAACTCGACCAATTTTGTCGCTGAAGCCGAACAGGGAAATTTCTGTTCCGCGATCGACAGAGGAGATTCGACAATCGATCCGAGCGACGTGAGCCAAATGCAAGTCCTCGACGATCCCGTAGGTGAACGTTTTGACGAACATGGCCCGGGCCGCAGCGTGATGAAGAGTCAGGCGGTTCGACGGTTCGGCGACGAGGATTCGCACGGAAGTTGCTGGGGAGCTAGCGGCGACGTGCCAAATTTCGAACAGCTCAGTCTTCAGTAGGTTGCGCGGGGGTACGATGGGAGCGTGGAGGAGAATCGGTCGGGCGATTGTGGGCACGTAGGGGTTGGGTCTGGGAAGGCGGAACACGGGGTCTGAGCTGATTGTCGACCATTTTTGTAGCCATTCCTCGGGTATTGGATCCACTCGGTATTTCGTGTGGTACCAACGCTCTTGGCGGTCTAAAGCCAATTGGTGATTTTGCATTTGTAGAGAGATGTTGGCTTTGGACGGCAACATTCTCATTAGGTAGTCTTTTATGGTTGCAGGGCGATATTCGAAGAGAAATACGTGGCCAGTCAAATAATCCGTAGGCGGCACGCGAACCATATTTTGCGACACAGTCATGACGTTGTTGATCGCTTTTGTCTCTGTCGCGAAGGTAAAATGAATCTTGGCGATTGTAGTCAACTCCTCAAATATCGTTTTAGACGGCCCAATGCTCCTCAACGTCGACAAATAGGTGAAGATAATCGTCAAAACGTCCTCCACCCGTCGACCTCCTAAAGGCGTCAGGCGGACGCAAATGTTGAACAAAGTGAACAAACTGTTCGACGTCAAAGCTCCCCCTTCGGTGTCCACAGTCAAAAACAGGGCAAACCCCAGGTCTCTCAAACGCCAAATCAAACTCCCCTTTCCCTCTGCACCAATCACGTAGAACAAGTACACCAAAGGTTTCTCTTTGTACTTGGTCACAACAGGAGGGAGGACCCAGGCGACGGTCAGTTCGACGATCGCCTTCCTCGACTGAATTCGATAAAACCGTGCGAAACCCCTTACGTCGAACAAATTCCCAGTGCTCGCGGGCCTTGGGAAGCGATCAGAGAGAGATGCTGAGCGGCGGCTTGCGTTGGGAATTGCGTTGAAACACTGCAAAACCAATTGACGAATTGCATCAACGGAGCGACTCGATTGAACAGCGAGTTTGATTTTCGCGCCAACATAGTGAGTGACGCGAAACAAATTGAGTGCGCCCATCATCCGCCCTTCGTCCGAACTCGTTCTTAACGTTTGCAAGTTGCCACAAGCGAGTCTTTTGGCCGGATTGACGGAAGTTGAGGTGCCACAAATGAGTTGAATCCGCCGGGCAGAGTCTGAATCAAATGACTCGGCGAATTCCGCATCGACAGCCTGTCGCTCCCGTTTGATTGTTTCCCAATTCATCCGCGGGGCGATGAAGAACCTGCAAAAAGATAGTTAGGTTCTCCAGTAGGCTCCATCTCTTCACAGTTAGAGTACATGTGGTACCTTAATGCGATGATAGTTAAGTGGGAGCCTGCAATACACTAGCGCAAAGGGGGCTAGTTACTCCCATGACCATTAGGTGTGCAAATGCGGTACGTTAATGCAAAGATAGTTAGGTGAGAGCCTGCAATACACTAGCGCAAAGGGGGCTAGTTACTCCCTTGACTGTTAGGTACCTTAATGCGATGATAGTTAGGTGGGAGCCTGCAATGCACTAGTGCAAAGGGGGCTAGTACTCCCTTGACCGTTAGGTGCGCATATGTGGTATGTTAATGCAAAGATAGTCAAGTGCTCTATTGACACAAAGATCGTAACAGGAACGAACCCACATTACAGAAACTACAGGAAAAAGAAATGAGAACACGCGAGACAGAAGGGGTGCAAAATCGTGAACATTATGAGAGAATCAGAGGGCATCGTTGCAATAAATGACTGATGATTCGGATCTGTTGCAATAATTAGGCCAATTCCTTTACAATAGTAATGTCATCAACAATGTTCGTTTAGGAGTACACGAGTTGCCACTCTCGAGCAGTCGTGTTGTGAAATCGGAATAGAAATAGGAATTGGACATAAGCAATGATCGTGGCTTAAACATCCCCTCATTCGCACCTTCACTCCCTAGCTTCGACCTGCAGCGTCTCAAAATTCTCAGGAACGATTCCGATGAGCTTCTCACCTAACTTTCTTTGTACCAGTGGAGTAGCCAACTCTCTATGCATTAGGGCACTGCAGGTACTCGCCCAATGGAGTTCTAAACTATGTTCTTGCAGGTTCTTCATAATAGGTCCCTCATGTTTTGCAGGTCCCTAACTGTCTGTGCGCCAATAAAGCACCAAATTCTCAATGCGTCAAACGGCTCTAACGATTTTGATAAAGGTTTTTGTATGGGCTGCTCTAGATAACAACACAAAATGCTCATTCATGGGACCATTATGAGAGCAGCACAATAAATTACCAAACTTTTCGACAAAAATCTATGTTAGCACATTTTTACTTTCCACTACCCGAAGGGAAGGAAAGTATAGTAATCGTGTCAAAAAAAAAATTGAGTTTTCTTCAGATCTTTACGTTTCAGACCCTACTGAGTCTAAAAAACCTAATTTCGGCGCGTGGTCCGTGTGTGTGTGCGTGCGTGTGTGTGTCTGTCTGTCTGTCTGTCTGTAGTTCGATTTGCGGGAGAATGGCTGATCCGATTGAGCTGGTTCTTTTTTTTTTTTGTTCGTTATTTTTGTAGACACCAAAATAAGGTTATGGACGATTTCGGCCGATGGGAAGGGGGGGGGACGAAAATGTACCAAAAACTAGGGTTTTTCGCATTTTCTCAAAAACGGCTCTAACGATTTTGATTAAACTTTCAAATTATCTTCTACCAATCAATACCTAACTTTTCTTCTCCATACATGTCTCCATGAAAATACGGTGAACGGAGATATAGGCCCATGAAGCAAAAATAGGTTTTTAACGCTTTTTGGCAAAACGACTCCAGCGATTTTCACCAAACTCACAGGATGTTTTCAAATAGTTAGTACCTACATATTGTTCTGAATAAATGTTCCTGTGACGGTCCATTAAACAGAGATAAAAATCAAAATGTGTCGAAAATAACGTTTTTTCGAACATTTCCGTAAATTCCAGGGTAACTTCTTCACCAAATGTGATAAATTCTAATGGAGTGTCTTTTAGTCACATTTCGTTCTCTATAATTACTTCTGTATATATATGTTGAACGGAGATATAAGCCAAGTTAACTCAGAAAAGGAGATTTGTCGAATATTAATTTATCGGTATTCCAATTTTCTCAAAAACGGCTCTAACGATTTCGATCAAACTTACGGAGTACTCTCAGCTAACTAGTCCCTACATTTTGTTCTCCATAAATGTTTCGGTAGAAATGCGTTGAACGAAGATATAGGGCCCGCCTATGTAGGTGGTGTTCAAACTTAAAGGGGTGGCGAAAGTTGTGTGTTGCTACGCACCAGATATTTTCTTTACACTCTCAAATGTAACTGGAATCTTCAGAAACATTGCCGTGGTAGTCCACTGAAGTGCCTATACGATGAGCATTTTATAACGCTCAAAAGGTATGTAGGAGCTACTCCACAAGTTTCAGAATTTCAGCCCCCGCCATTTCACCAAGTACAATTTCTCGTAGTGTCTACGAAAGTAAGAACTATTCGCGCTTTAAAATTCAGCTGAGTCAAACCTCCTAAGTAATGACGACACGGATCCAATGGTAACACGTGCAGTTACTATCATGCGTACTAGACTTCCAAGCCAGCAGAAATAGAAAAATCTCACCAACATTTGAAATATGCGTAAGTAGCAGGGCTGTGCAACTGGTTCTGTACCTGTCAGTTGCAACGCGCCTCACTTCTGATGAACGTTTCATTCCCTTCAATAGCCACAAACCCTCACGCATCCCCAAGTGATTCCTCTTACCTCGAGAACATCACCGTCGCTTCTTCAAAATATTTATCAGAGCACTCGAAGTAAAACGTCGTCGTTTCCGCCTTAGTTTTCCCCCCGTGATATCCTCCGGATTTGGCCATAAACTCACTGAAGGCGTTAACTTCAGGGTATTTATCGCTACCAAACGTGAGAACGTGTTCCAAAAGGTGGGCCAGCCCAGGGAACTCCTCAGGATCGTTGAAGTAGCCTGCGGCGACCGTCAAGGAACAGGCAGACCGTCTGCATGATCGCCTGGTGGACGTCTTTCGCTCTTCGACCTCCTCTTCATCGTCGACGTCTGAAATCAAAGTGGCCTCGATTTGGTTGTGAAGTCGAATGACTGAGTAGGTCTTTTGGTCGATAGGCGATTTTTCTGGTGTATCTAATTCTGTAGGTTTGTACTCGTCGACGATCAAATCTTCAGACGACGTCTTTTCATTTCGCCTCTTTGGGAGGGTAACTTTGTCATCTTTCTTCTTCGCTGGTGTCACTCCTTCCGCGTTGACGTTTTTTCTTGACGACTTATGGCGGCGGAACACGTTGCCGCAGGGCATGTCCCTGAGTCCGGAGTACTGACGACTCTCATCGAACAAGCGGGACCTTAACGCAGCTCATACAAGTCATAAACATCGCCAAAGTTCATCAATTATGTATTGCTTTATCGGTGTTTTGGAGCGTTGCCATCGATTGTCGCTTAGAGTCATCGCCCTCGAGTCGCTTGGTGAGTGTCTATTGGAGTGGATCCGAAACTACGTGGTGTACCCCAGGCTTGTTGTGCCCTGTCTACAACCATTGTCGTCTTGCGTGTTGTCCCACAGGGCTCCCACCTTGGTCCTTGTCTGTTCGCTCTTGTCACCAATGACGTCTGCACAGCCTCGAACCAGATCACTTGCCTAATCTAAGCTGACGATGTGTAGGACTGATACCAACTGTGCCCTCCTGCAGGATAGAAGTCTTTCACTCAATCCAGTAAATTAAGCGATAACCACACCTAAACACTTGTACTGAGGTAGTTTGGAGATGCTTTTTGAAGAGCTGCTGACTCAGGCAAAAATTACGGCAATCGCGGCAGAGCTTCGATCCACAATCCTCGACTTACGTCGAGATTTATGAACAACTGTCTTATCCACTAAACCACAATCACCCGGTGCCTTTTAATAGGAGTCAGTCAGCACATCTCCCCCCTCGCCTTTTAGCCGCTGCTCCTGGAGCGGACTCTTTTAAGGTCCGAATTTATGAGAGTTGAGGGAATCCCCGGAAAATCTATCTTTGATTCGAGAAACGAGGAGGCTACAAGAAATTTCACATTGTATTCGTCATTTTAGTTCCCTTCGCGCTGGAACTTTCGTGGAGAGGAACTTTCATTTCGAGAATTTGTCTCATTATTTCTCTCTTAATTTTTTAATTTTTCTCTCTGGGCCTCTTCTTTTTCTTGGAATGAAGTTCGACCACTAGTTGGGCGCCAATTGTACTGAGGTAGTTTGGAGATGCTTTTTGAAGAGCTGCTGACTCAGGCAAAAATTACAGCAATCGCGGCGGAGCTTCGATCCACAATCCTCGACTTACGTCGAGATTTATGAACAACTGTCTTATCCACTAAACCACAATCACCCGGTGCCTTTTAATAGGAGTCAGTCAGCACACACTCGCCCCGTCTCTATGTAGTAAAAGACCTCGGAATACTTTCAGAAATCCAGCTTACTTTAATGGACCATATTGCTCAGCTTGCCATGACCGCCCTTTGTTGAGCACTCTGCTATGATTCCTAAGGCCTGTTGATTGCTGCATCATAACAGACATGGCCTTCTCTTGGGCCTCCTTGCTCAGGTTGACTAACTTTTTCCGTTTTTTTTTTCTTGTCCAATTACATGGCCCATTTACCTCGCATGGCTGACTTGAGTGAGGGGAAGGGGCCTCCAAACACTCAAGCAGGCTCTAGCAGGGCTATCAGGAGGACCCAGAATAGTCTGTGCCGATGTGAAAGCCAAATTACCATTGTGGGGATCTCCGACTCTGGATGTGGCGGGCGAGGCTTATATAAAGCTGCTCATCAAATACAACTTACAACATGATGGGCTGGGAGGAAGGTCGTGCATAGATGTCACTGCTGTGTCTCACACCCAACTACTCTAATTGCTCGGTTGGCGAATGATACTAGATACAATGTAGAGCGACACATGGTTATTGCCATTGCGAATGACAACATTTTCTGCATGGACACATGTGAAAAGCGATTCCGCTAAAAAAATGCTGACAGGCCACAATTTCCTAGGGTACTGGAAGGTGAACTGGTGGTTGCTGCAGACACCGACCTAATAATGCAAGCGAAGAGGCGGACAGTAAAGTGGACTTGCACAGCACTGCACTCTGCTGGGCTCTCTGTACTAGAGCAACAGAAGCACAGGGCTATCAAACTCCCATGGTTGACTGACGAACTGAATCCCGTCAAGCAGAGTGTAAATAGAGCTAGAAGGATATACCAACACACTCAAATGCCTCCATGAGAAAGCCTTCCACCGCACCATCAAACGAGCCAAACGGCTCATTTGAGACTTTCTTCAACTCCCCATCTTGACCTGCCTTCTTTATGTTCTCAGGTTCTTTATGTACTCTCCTCACTGACTCCCCCCCCCCCCCCCCCACCCAACATTGCCACTGTCAGTGAAGCATCTCGTACTAGTTACGAGTGTGTGTGGCTTGACCTGTTCAATGTTAGTGTAAAGAATTTATAATCAGTCGGTGAAGCCTAATTGGCGATGGGGATAGTGATGCTTCCGATACAATGTACACATCACATCAGATGCGTGCAGTGCGGTACACCCCTGACGAACAAGGCCCAACAGGTACGTTGACTCTGATTAGACTCACGCGTGACGTCTCTGAACGTGAGGGAGAAGGAGCAAAAGGCTGTAGTGGGCCGAACCCCTCGGCGCTCGTCGACATCTCACTCCGCCTCAGTCAACCGCCAGCTCCGGCGTCGCGTACTTCTTTCTCAGGTCTCCGTTTTACTGTCGCGTTCATTTGCTCGCGCGTGTTTCGTTGGTTTCTTGTTTCAAATCACTATGGCGGTTCACGACGGGTTCGCCACCGTCCGCTCGACCCGGAGCCTTCGCCCGCTCCCGAGCCGTGTCTGCCTCGAAACTCTCGCCGAAGACTCTCCAGTTTGTTTCCGCCTCCGCCCGGACGTGCCCTGGTGGGAACTGGCGACGCGCCGCTCCCGGACGCGCTCCTGCTCCGCCATCCAGGTGATTTCCGACCCCTGTCAGATCAATTGTTACACCACGTTCCTTAATTGTTGTTTTCAAAGACCTGTCAAAGGCATTCGATACAATTTCAAAGACTACTGTACTTTGATCTCATCTATGTGAATGAAGTTTTTAGTTCAAACATGGATGGAGACTTTGTAGATTACGCTGCCTTTCATAGTGTAGGGACAAACCTGGAAGAAAGTTACTGTCAAACAATAGTGACCTTACCAGAAATGGCTTAAAGCTAAAAAAAGTACCGTACTGCAGAAAAATAAAGATATCGCTTTCGCCCCTTGGCCGTCATCTGTGCCAAGAGTAGGAAACTTTGTCACGTAGTGGTGGGGTGTGAATGTTCCTCTTGTCCAAGTATCGAGCAGGTCTACTGTTTAAAAAATTAAAGAGTTTCGATAGACGAATGTTTGTCACGCGAATCTCACATAAATGGTGTGATTAGGAAATTACGCAGTCCTCTAAATGTGGAATTTCGGTGGTTCAGTTCCTCTCTGCATGGAAGTACAAAGGTGTATGTCGCCGAAACTAAAGAAACGTTTTCTAAAATAACTAGAAGATACGTGACTGAATGGGTGTTCACGAAGTTGCCAATGCTTAGCTTTTAACCGTAAAATGTACCTTGAGTAACGTTTATAAAATGTTGTTGTTTGGAGAAATGTCAAAGGCGCAAAACTCTACTAGATCAGGAGATGGGATTGACTCAAATACACTCATAACGAGCGGAAGAACAATCTGTGGGTAGCTCACCAACATCTTAGAGCTACCTTTGGACCGAGGAGGGGAGAAAATCGGTTTTGAACGTGTGTCCCGCTCATCGCGTCACCAGTGGCCGAGGACTGACATTAAGCAACGGCCGAATAGTAACTTGCTACCTAAGCTAACAGATCAAGTGGGAAACCAGATTAAAAACTCCTCCCAGATAGTATGGATTCCTCAGGGTGTTAACACATCTCTCACCGCAACCTCCAAGACTTTGGACTGATGTAACTCTCTTATGAGGGTTAAGAAACAGTAATTTTGATAAGGGAACGCATCTGTAGCCATTTGTTAAATTGGAGTAGGTCAACATTCGTTATAAATATCAAGCGCATCCCGTAAATTCAACGATCTGTTATACTCTACCTCCGTTTATCGAACTAGTTGTGTATAAAAATATGGAAAATATGGAGACTCCCCCTCAGGTTGACCACATTAGGATTTGCGAATACTGTTCATATTTCGAAAATATTTGGCACATTTTGGTTACCTTTGTTCAACGCACTGCCAGAGGCACAATCATGGAGAACAGCATGTATTGACTAGTTAGTGACATGCTGTGAGTTTGAAAACAATTGTTAGGGCCGTTTTTCCTAAAAATAAAAAACCTAATTTCTCCACATTGCCCTTTACGTAGAATTTTATAGAGACATTCATGAAGTGGAAGTGATGAGTACTGAATTGAAAATTAATCATAAATCGTTAGAAAATATCTGGTGCGTTGCAACACACAACTTTCCTTAGCTCTTCGTCAATTCACTTTCTATGTGGCTAATTCTATTTAATCAATTCATTTATCACTCAGTTAATTTGAACTTGGCCAAGCAACGCTTTACGGCAGCAGGAAGCGGTAGCGCTTACAGTTCCAGATTTTAATGTGCTGCTCGTACTCATTGCAGGACCATTATTGAGCAATTGGTACATAGATAATCAATCAGGCTGTAAACACAACTTTTTTGAAGAAGGATAGTAATTACTTTTGCAGAGTTATAGGGTAAAAACTTTTAGAACTGGTAGTAAGCGAAACGGCGGTAGTTGAAACTCAGGAATTTCTGGAGTGAGCCCCATGTATCTCATGAGCGTTTTTAAACACTCACCCTATAGGTATTGGATTGGACTACAATACCAATTTTTTAAAAACATTCTACAAACATTCCAGCGGAGTTTATAAGGAAAAAACTGCGCTAAAAACGCTTTTCGTCGAAAATTTTGATAATTTATTGTGCTGCTCTCGTCATTTTCCCACAAATGGGAATTCTATAGTAAAATTATCCTATTAAGAGCTACCAACATAAAAATTTAATCAAAATCGTTAGAGCCGTTTTTGAGAAAAAAAATTTGGTGTTTTGATCACTATGATAACTATAGTTAACTTTCGGTGGATTTTGCCCATACCCTTATTTTTATGTCCCATGGTAACCTGTAGGCTGGACATCAAGTTTCAGTTGATTTGATACGGTTGTTTTCTCTAAAAACCGCGCTAAAATCGATTTCGTCAAAAATTTTGATAATTTATTGTGCTGCTCTCGTCATTTTTCCACGAATGGGATTTTTATGGTATAATTGTCTCACTGAGAGCTATCAATATATAAAATTTAATCAAAATCATTAGAGCCGTTTTTGAGAAAAAAAAATTTGGTGTTTTGATCACTATGATAAGTATAGTTAACTTTCGGTGGATTTTTTCCAAACCCTTATTTTGGCGTCCCATGGAGGCCTGCGGGCGAGATATCAAGTTTGAATGGATTTAGTACGGTGGTTTTCTCTAAAAATCGTTCACAGACACACATACACACACACACAGACCATTTTCCCAAATAGTGGTTTTCGGACTCAGGAGTGTCTGAAACGTAAAGATCTGAAGAAAACTCAAAATTTTTTTTCAGCCGATTACATAACTTTCCTTTCTACTTCGTAGAGCCAAGGAAAGTAAAAAGTGCAAAAAACCTTCAGGTGTAATTTACAGGAGTGGAAATGGTTCTTACTATTTGTACGGTGTTTTCCTTCCAATCTGTTATATATAAGCAGCTGTCAGTCTTGTGCCTAGGACGAAAGGTGGATCACCGATTGTTGACATTGCAGCTCTCCCTAAAAAAATCTCGTTCACAGTCCTATAAATCACGTACTTAGTACTAAGAATCTAATCATGTTACGCAGCGGAGGTCATGGCATGGGAATGGGCGAGTCAATAAATTCCAGAGTGTTAAGAGCTAGCTGTTTTTTAATGGAGTGCTAAGTTTAGTTCTATCAGGTTCGTGTGAAATGAGTGAAAAGCTGGTTGGATAACAATCGCTGAACGTAAGTGGAGTTGAGGTAAGTTGTGTGATGCGTCCCGGCAAACACTTCCTGGACGCTTCAAGCTTTTCAGATAACACTCTTACCAAAAAACGGCGGCCCATTCTTCGGGAACTACTGTCTGCCCGAGAGACCTGTGTTATTCTTCACAAGAGTTCATCCACCTACTGTAAATAGACTTCTTAAGTGAAAACCACTTGAGCGTCTTCGGGCGTTCCCTTTTGAGCCCGAGAGCTTCTGACGGTTTATTTGAAGGTTCAGCTCGCCGTTAGTTGCCCTTTGAAATCCCCGGGTGATCGTCAGAAGAGGTGAATAGTGGACGAAACATCGACGGCAGTGGTGGTCGGTGATTCAGGGGTGTTTCCAAGGGTTGACACGAAGAGTATGGTGTCGTTCCCATAGGCCACAAGTACTAGTCCGATTAATGCGCTGTTATTTTCATTTGTGTGTGTTATCTAGTGAACAAACTCGTGTGAAATAATTGCTGTTTGTTCCTAGTTCTCACTGTAGCTCCAGCCAGCATAAGTACTCACAGAGACTTGGAGATGCATTGCACCTCAAAACTCCTTCATTACAATCATGACAATCCGACTTATAAGTAATCCCCAAGAGGGCCCTACATGCCTTGATGCAACAACTTCTGAAAGTGCTGTGGTGTGTCAGAGATGCCCCGGTGTTGGGGGTTTCTACCGCGAAAACCTCGGTCAAGGACCCTACGTGATTAAAGGACTTCCCCAGTAACAGTTTTCCCATAGACTCAGGCCCCTGACTGAGTCCTGTCGTTCGCCATGCGCTACGTTAGTTTGATTAACCAGTCTCTTTCGAATTAACCGTCCCCATTCGCCAGTGAATGATCTGTGTAACTCCGAACATAACAGTCTTCTAAGGTTTTCCGACTCATACTTGCATTCCCTCAAGTTTACTTGCATTAAAATGCTCAAAATGCATTAAAACCCTTTTCGAGCTGAGGGTAAGGGTTTCCAGACCCCCCTTGCCAACCTTTTGTGTTGGGTGTGGTGGAGGGGGGGATCATTCCTTCCCGGTTGACATGTCTGGAGTTAGCACATAACGGTTGTCCTCATTGACGTTGGAAGGGAGTTTGATTACTTGGTGGCTAGCACTCCTCAACTAACTGGATGGTCGGGGAATTCTCCACAACCTATACTTACGCTTTGGAGGTTATCTGACGAAATGGACCGCCCTTTGGAACCAGGGGACGGAAAACCAGATGCACAGGGTCCTCAGAGAAAGAAGTTAGTCCAAGCTGTCTGGACCTGGAAGGAGGAGAAGCCGTGTAAGTGCTGCCGAAGGATGGGAGTGGGCCAGCAACCTGGCCCTTGAGAGTTGTTTGACATAAATATGGTGCCACGGAACTGCAGAGCTTGCGGCCTTGCGCTGGTGCATGCCTTGAAAGACACAATTTAAGGAATAGGCTGCCACATCGGTGGTTGTGTCCGTGGCCACATTATACGAAATCAACAAGCTGAGTGAATGAAATTCTGCAGTACCTGTCAAACGTCTTGCTTTGATATGGCGAGTTGAGGAGTTGCCGTTTTGGTTTATTATTCATTCTGAATAATAACCCTATGTTTTCGGTTACGAAAAATTTTTTACAACCCCCCTCAAAATTTGATACTTTACGTTTCAAGACTTGGAGATTGATTCCAAATTTGCAATGTCCGTCCGGCATCCGGGCCGTTTTGTGCCTTTAACTCGGTCTAAAAAATTCGTTCTTTCGCACAAAAATCCGATTTGGTATCTAGTTGTGCCCACCATCTCGGCAATCCGATCGGACGAAGCCCGTGGTTGTAATAGGCAAAAAACGGTTGAAAAAATTAACGAAATGCAGTACAACGCGGGAACTACAGCGGCAGAAGTCAACGTTTTGTCGTTTGAACTCCCTCCCTCCCGCCCGTCTCATTAAAAAACCCACTCGCTTGCTCGCCTCCCAACGACGCCGCCACTCAACTCCCCTTTCGCCTCGGAACGGGTTCGCTTCGAGCGCCCCCGTTCCAATTTCCCCGATGATGGGGCAAAATCATCAGACGTTTTGTTTCCGTAGTTCCGTTGTAGTCAGGACATGTTTCGTATGGTTTACTAGTATTCGATGCTGAATCGAATGGGATGGGGGAGCACTAATACTAGGTCAAGCTGTTCATGAGAATAATAAACCATTGTGTAATAATTTGCAGGGTTTTTTTGTTACTATGTTCGAGAAACAAACGATGGTCGATGGTGGTTTTGTTAGCGGTTTGATGGGCCATTTAAAAATGGAATTGCTACATTCAATGGTTGCGGTTTTGATATTGCGCTAGATGGAGTAAACCAACCCCCTGTCACACGGTTGTAAGTTGCTGGTACCCAATTTAGCGCTGTTGAATAGAAGTAACCGCCTAAATAGTGGGCGGTGTGTGGTTGTGGCGATGTTAGCAATTTGGTTTTGCTGCGGTGATGTTTTGCGACGCGTTCCATCTATTTGCCCGTAAGTTTTTGTTCAAAGACGTTAAAAGAGATGTGACATTGCAGACGCAGGTGTAAACGTTATGATCTCCGCTTTGTTACGGGAGAACGGAATTACTCGGATAGCCCCTTTGATGTCACAACTTCAATGCCTATTTTACACGTAAAGGAGAAGGAAAAACCCAGCGAGGATCAGGTTCACAACGTTTGTTCTTCATGCGACGGATAATGGAGCGTTTAAGGGAAAAGAGAGCTTCCAGTTTTCCCTCCGCTCACTTGACTCATTCAATATACAAAGTGAAGTAACGAGTTGTTTACATCACAAGCCGCTTCCCTCTTCTCCGAAAAAGCCGACTTTGGTACAAAAGGAGGCTAAAAAAAAGGAGGAGGGTGGGAGTGTGATTGTGAGTGTGAGGAATGAGGGAAGTGTGAAGAGGAGACGTTTTGTAAGCAGCTTGACACAGCACTGGAGATCCCCAATATCCAGCGGATTCTCTTCTTGACTCATAAGGAAAATACGAACCTTCCACGACGCGCAATACTTAGTCCTAGATATAGATTATTTAGCTTTCGCATCCTGTGGAGAATTGAGGTGAATAATCGGGCATGAAAATGTGGTGTGGGTTAGGAACCTCCTGCTGGTTAGTTGCAGGTCATTCACAAAAATAGCGACTTTCTCTGGGGGAATCATTTCAGATCGGGCTCTGGACTTCAACCTCTCGCTCCGCCTGAATCTACGCAAATATTCCACTCTGATCAGAGAGCTATTGACGGAAGAGCTGTGCGGAGCAGTTGTTTCAGTTGTTAACTTTCATCGGACAATCCGCCTTTCTTTTTTTCTGCGTTGTTGAGCTAAGGTGAGGCTGTGGGGGCTGTCGGCAGCGGTTTTTCCTATCCCCATCATTAAGTCGATCCTCTGGAGGAGGCCTTGGACGTACATAACGCTTGGAAGGTCCCTATATGGGCCGCCCAGGTAGTTGAAAATCCTTTTTCTAAGCTCCATTTCGGAATCTCGCGTTGGACCTGACGATCGTTTGAATTGCGACTCTTCCAACTGCCTGAGGCCCAAGGGAGCTGGTGGTCAGATGTGATCATAATTTGCTGACGCGTCGATTCAATTCGGCACTTAACTCTTCTAATCGTCCGAACGCAAAGCTTCCATTAGAGTCCGCCTCTTTCTGGCGATCATTTCTATTTTTGGTGAGTCGGTACGAGCTACGCAAAGCTTTAAATGGAATGCGCGAAGAAGAGCCATCTTTCGAAGCTGAACGCTGAATTGGTTTATAGGTGGCCAGGGTTCTGCTGCTCATCCGACGGCCATGCACACGTTTGGACTTCCACTGGCTTTCTCCATTCCGTTCGGTGGTGTTCCCGTTTACAATAGCCGATATGTCATAAGAGCGTGTGTTCATCGAGGAATAGGGCAAGTGGCAGCAGATGGAGGTTGAAAAGTACTACAAGTCAATCAATGGCTGTCAGTTGCACGTACGAAAGTGGGTTCTAGCTTTATGAACCGTCTCTGCTCTTCCTGCTACGTCAAATTCAGAACGCCTCATCATATCGCTACCTGGGAATTATTTTAGTGCTCCGTCTCACGTCTGCTGAACGCGTAACTCGTGCTCTGCAGCGTCTAAAACACAGATCTTTCCCAATTAACTTCTCATTCAATAATCTTGCTACGGGCATGATAAGAACCTGCCGTGACTTCGGAAGATCAAGCTCTATCGAAACGTCCAAAGGAACGTCTGAGGAAGGAGCTCTAAATGAGTTATATAGGAACTCAAGCTGAAGTTGAGGTCAGAAGGTAGGGGAGCGAAGGAGGGGTAGAGGGAAGCGGTAGCGACGTGTCGGTCATTCCATTTAGATTCGAGATCGGAATGTTGCATGGACCTCGTAGAATTATTTCACATTTTATTAAAGGAGCGGTCTTATTATTGACTATAGACCCCGGAACATTCCCATTACGACCCCATTAGCCGGTTCAATAAGGTCCGTTGTGCACCTACGGCCTTCCAGCCTGCGGCTGTTGGATCATGAACTCGTGCTATCCATTCTCAGACAAATTGGCTGTCAGGATTCCGCTCTCTTATGGATCCGATCTTACCTGACTGGACGCAAACAGTGCGTAAAAACAAGCTCTGGACAGGTGTCTTCCTGGGCAAAGTTAGAAAGAGGAACTTCACAAGGTACGACTTTTTCAGCTCTGATTTTCTGCCTATACATCAACAAACTTTCAGATGCAATCTCAACATGCAGCAGAATTATATACGCAGATGATCTCAGCATTTACTTAACCTGCAAACCAGAAGATCTCATTGACGCGGTAGAGATGGTCAACCAAGATTTGAAAAATCTGTCAGATTGGTTTACTAAGCACGGCCTAGTTCTGAACCCTAAAAAATGCTGCAGCATGAAAATAGGACATGCCAGGCTACGCGCAAAACTTCCTCTGAGCGATTTACCAAATTTGACGATAAACGACAACAAAATAGAATATGTTACACAAAGTAAATGTTTAGGAATCGTGCTACAAAATGATCTATCGTGGACTTCACAGACAGACATTATTGTAAAGTGTACTCACTGCTTTATGCATTCAGAAATCTGCTGATGTGGAAATCCGTCAATATAAAAAAATTATTGTTTAGAACCTTAATTATGCCTTATTTTATGTACAGTGTATCGGTTATGTGTGATCTCAACACAACCTGTCGTGTCAAAATGCAGAGAGCCTTAATAGTTCCATCAGATATATTTTAAATCTGAAATATGATGATACAATTCGTGATAAATTTAAAAAACAACAAATTCTCAAAATGAATGAATTAATACAATACTCTATGTTAGCAATCATGTTCAAAATTACTACAACTAAACAACCACCATATCTCGCGCGACAATATTTGACATTTTCACAAATTCATAATTTAGAAACCTTAAATTAAAAGTTCTTAAATTACCGTTTACCACAATGCCGTACCACTGCCTATAGATCATCATTCATCTCACAAAGCATATCATATTACAATGGACTCTCATCAGAACTAAAACAACTAAAAAGTCATACAACTTTCAAGAAACGTGTGAGAGAATCATTGCTATCCCTTTACTAAATTCCTCTAAACTCTCAAAAATCATGATACGACAGGCTATTTAAATTATGTGAATGATAGTATATCTTAATTTTGTTCGAGAAGAAAATAATGGTAAAAAAAATAATATAAAAATAAAAATAAATAAATAAAAAACAATCAAATAATGAAACGAAGATGTTGTTATTGTAGTAGAAAACTAGCTAATAAGAAGAAGAAACGAAAACTGTTGACGCATTTGTATTTATCATGTTAAATTTTAAAATTTCTTGTTAGGTGTAAGAAGTACGACCAAATCTCGCCAGATGTATTAATAAAGCCGTCATTCATTCTCTCTCTCACTCTCTCTCTCTCTCTCTCTCTCTCTCTCTCTCTCTCTCTCTCTCTCTCTCTCTCTCTCTCTCTCTCTCTCTCTCTCAATGCAGTCCGCATACCGTACGGGGTTTGGCACGGAAACGGCGCTTGTTGGTGTGCTTGACAAATTCAGAGCAGCAATGGATCGAAAGGAGGTAACGATACTGGTAATGGTGGATTTTTCTGCTGCTTTCGATCTGGTCCGTCGGGATATTCTTCTCGCCGTGCTGCAGTCGATTGGGATCGTTGGAGCTGCATTATCATGGTTCAGCTCCTACTTGTCGGGACGGCTTTTGGCAGTCAAAGGGAACGATGGTGAGTTGTCGGCCTGGGAGGGGCTCGACGTTGGGACTCCACAGGGTCGGTGCTTTCCGCTCTCTGCTTTGTGCTCTACATCACTTCGTTACCGAAAGTCCTCTCGGTGGGTACTCGGCATATGTCGTATGCAGATGATCTCCAGCTGTTCCGGTCTTGCAGAGTTGAAAACATTGGAGAGGCGGTGCAGGCCTTGAGTGCCGATCTTGGACGCGTTATGGAGTGGTGTTCCTCTTACGGGATGGATTTGAACCTGAGGAAAACTAAGGCGATGATTATCGGCTACCCAAGGATTCTGGGTAAAGTTAATTTGGTCGCTGCGCCTAAAATCAACTTTGAGGGAATAATGCTGGAGTATGTGCACACTACTAAGATGCTTGGGGTCGTGGTACAGGACACACTGGGGTGGGAACTCCAAACGACTGCGATGTGTCGAGCTATTTTTGGTGCTATCTACCAGCTGCGCAGAACTGCTAGCGATTTTCCCACTCGCGTTCGACTTCAGCTCGTTCAGAGCCTCATCCTGCCTCACTTGGACTACGCGGCAGCTCCGCTTTGCGACCTCAAGTGTGAGGAGCTTGATCGACTCCAGAAGGCGCAAAACGCCGCTTTACGTTTCGCGCTAAGGTTGAGACTGGACGAGCACGTCACGGCACACTATCACCGCCTTGGTTGGCTGAAGATGCGAGAGCGAAAGCGGCTGAAGGTGGCCACCTTGATGATCAAGGTACTGAAGACCCACCAGCCTGCCTACCTTTATGACAACTTCGAATTCATGACTTCGAGAGCCACCCGGAATAGGAATAAACTGCTGGTCATTCCTAGGCACAGAACGGCGATGCTGGAACGATCCTTCCTCGTGCAGGGGGCAAAGCTGTATAATGACAATGTGGACGATTTTGACTTCACGAAAAACGTTGGTGTGTTCAAAAAAAATTTCAAAGAAAAATTGTTAAAGCAGTATGAATAAGTTGTCGTAGTGATTGTTATTATTGTAAATGTTATTATTGCTATGTATGTAAATTTAGAGGATGATTGTGAAACCTGTAGCCTGGGGGAATGGAAGAGAGGGCCCCATGGCCCTAATTCCCCCAGGTGGTTAAATAAAATCAATCAATCAATCAATCTCTCTCTCTCTCTCTCTCTCTCTCTCTCTCTCTCTCTCTCTCTCTCTCTCTCTCTCTCTCCCTCTCTCTCTCGCTCTCTCCCTCTCTCCCTCTCTCTCACTCTCTCTCTCTCTCTCTCTCTCTCTCTCTCTCTCTCTCTCTCTCTCTCTCTCTCTCTCTCTCTCTCTCTCTCTCTCTCTCTCTCTCTCTCTCTCTCTCTCTCTCTCTCTCTCTCTCTCTCTCTCTCTCTCTCTCTCTCTCTCTCTCTCTCTCTCTCTCTCTCTCTCTCTCTCTCTCGTGTCGAAGGTTTTATTCAGATACGCGTGATGTGTATGTCTACGACGCGATTGAGAGTACTCAAATATCATTCAACAACAACGCGGAACGCCAGAATGAGAGTATGCGCAAAATCGGTCCAGAGACTATAGTTACTGCGATCTAAACACCAAGTATATTTTTCTCAATAACGACTTGACGATTTTGATTACGTTTTTTGTATGGACGGGTACCAAATAACCTTGCAGCACTGTACAATTTTCCAAATGTTTTCAATTCTGCTGTTTTCAATTCCAGAACCAAACGTATTATCATTTTCAAATGAACTGAGTTTTTTAAGTGGATTTTCAAAGGATCATTGAGGTAGAGCTAAAGGAAGATTATTTCGAACTAAGAGTCGGAAATTTGTTCGCGCTCCAAACGCTAAATCCAAGCCATCGTGAATCTGCGCTTCTTCAGTTGTTTGTTCAAGTGCTCGCGAGGATGGGAACATGTAGCATTCTCGCTAATTCATTTGATTCGTCGTGAACTGCTAACTTATAAACTGAGAATATTTTGGTGGGAGGCTCTCCTGTCTTTCACATCTCTGTTATTACGGTTCTGATCAAAGATTTACGTAAAGAAGGGAATCTTATCCACCAGAACTGATCTCGCTCTCTGTTCAGCGCGTTTCCTGATGTGTAGAATTCGGTGCCAATGTGTGGACCAACTTGTGAGGCCACAGCACCAGCCACTTGATAGTAATTCCAGCTGGAATATTTTGCGTGCCATGGGAGGTTAAAAGGAAGGGTTACTGAGGCTAGAGTTCTTTGGGAATAAGTACTTGATAGCGTGTGTGCGTGTTAGAAGAGTCGATCAATTGGTAGAATGTCTGACAGCCTATTCACTCAAAATCTGGGTTTTGGACTCAACCTGACAACCAACCGAATCGTCACTACGCGGCTGATCCTCGAGCCAGACGTTCCGACGGGAAGGACGACTTCGCGCATCGAAATTGCCTAATTTTTCCTTCGTCATTATTTTCACGTTACGTCGTCGACAATTTTCGAAGTCCCTCCGGGTGATTTCGTGAGGTCCTGACGAGACCGGTTCGTAAGGTCTTGAACCTCAGGCGATCGCTGCGTGTGGGAACTGCGCATTCCGCTTATTACTTAATTAACGTTACATTTGCCAGGACTCCGCTCGGGGATCAATCAACTCAAGGAGAAAGCGTTACGGTTTCCCGAAACCTGAAGGTTCGAGAGGGCTTAAACCGAGGTCAATTCGCTGGCGCCTATAGCCCTACGACGATGTCAATGCGCTCACGCAGCCTCTTGCCCGATAGAAGCGCGTCTAAAGACGTAGTTGAGTAATAAAATGGAGGAAGAACGACATCGATTTCAACGATTTTCGTTGTTCCGTTGTAGTCAGCTCATATTTCGTTTCGTTTACTGGTATTTTTCCACGCTGAATCGAATTGGGTAGGTCTCAGAGGTGCTCTACAAACGTTTTCGTCGGTGTAGACGGGGGGGGGGGGTTGCAGAATGAAAAGAATAAAACTAGGGGTTTCGCTCACCGAGAACATTGTTACCGCGGTGTCAATAAACACGGGCTATATTTGAATCTGTCTACCCAAATTCATCCTAATGATATGCTTGTTGATCATCCAACCTTCTTGTATATCACACAGCCCTCGCTAGCTAAAGTGAGACAACACCTTCGAACTGTCACCTGAACGCGACATTAGAATTAAAAAAATGAAAAAAAGTAAACCTCACGACACATTTCTCGACTGAAGACTTGACACGTCCACAATACGGACCCCCTTTTGTAAACCTTCGCCGTGTCAAAATGGTCCCCTGCAGTCTGTGAATAGACGTGGGCGCGCTCGCTCCCTCGGGGTCTTTCTTGTCATCGTCCCATTACCTCATCCAATTTTACTTGCTCGCTTTCTCTTCAGAGTATTGTACTCAACATTACGAAACTGATTGGCTACTGTCGCGCTCGGGCGTATTTTTGTTTGGAAGAAACAAGTGAAATGGTATTATTGTCCGGTGGGTACCTTTCACCACGCTGGGCGTATTAAAATGGTCAAGACGAACGATTGAATTCCGGTTTGGAGCGACTCATTACTAATCACCTTGTCGACAGGTGTTTTATTTTTGGAACGCCTCGTGAAGAACCCTAGTGACCTTGGAGCACCTGCGCTGTGGCGTTTGGGGGAAAGGTAATTTGTCACGAAAGTGGTCCAGGGACAATCAGCGCTTGCTGTGGTTTGATTTGATATCTGGCAAAGTTTGGCGGTACTCGGCCATATTTCCACTTAACTACAAAGATGATAAAAATCACTAATAATGCATGAGGTAACCGCAAGTCAGAGGCACGACGTTTCTCGGCGTGTGGACGAAACATTTTCGCAAGGTTGCTGAGAGTGAGTGTAGGATAGCTAAGATTTTGCAGGCACTTGTGACAGCAGAGGAGAATACCACTTCTTGACCTCTTTATCGGGGTACCGAGGCCCGGACAACTGCCATTAACACGTTAAAATGCAACTCCTCCAGATACGAATGCGCTCATCCCTGAACCGATATTTTGGCTTCTTCGTTCCTCATGGTCACAAGCATTCGCCGAGCGGAACTACCACGTCCACAGACAACGTATCCGCCTTTCCCAATCGCAAATATAATAAACGGTCCTCGGGACGACTCAAAACGGAGTTGTAGACGAGGTGACGGAGGAAACCAGAGCGATAAGACGAGAGAATATTCGCCGAATCGCGAGATCGCCGCAATAATATTTCCGACGGTTCGACCCATCTGCGCTGTGGGAGTCCCGAGACAAGAGCAGCGAGCGACCGACACATCTGGAGATGACCCAGAGACCGAAAACGAGCTTAAGAAACGACTTCTGCGAGACCCACGGCGTGGGCGACTGCTCAAGGATTTCGCTCCGAGGTGTTTGTTTGCAGACTGTTTGACAATGACATCGATAATCTGCTGATCATAATTTCAGCTCGGATGAGGTAAGGCCTGTCGTGTGGGAGTCAAACACAGTTGCTTGAATGAGTGGGCACTGAAATACGCACATTCTGAAATTCACGATATTCTTCGGTTATTTAATTTGAATAAAGCGACTTTATTATGATAACTCTGAGAACTCTGTTCGACCTCAAACCAGAAGACCGTGTTCAACAATTCTCATTTTATAATCTATCTCGCCTTACATCTCCGTTCAACTGACAGCCATAGTGAAGCATTTCTCCGTTCATGGCTGCTTACAACATAAAACTGAAGGACCAAGTAGCAAAGTGAATTATTAATGAATATCAATGCAATGGTTACATATTACTCCCCAACCTCATTTTGGGTGCTTCGTGTTTGATATCAGAAATTCGGTTTTTGTGTAGTACTGTTATTTATAGCTTCTACCTTAATCTTTTTAAGGGATTGTTTTCTTGATGTAGAAGTTAACAGAAAATATCTGGTGCGTTGCAACACACAACTTTCCTTAGCTCTACGTCAATTCACTTTGTACATGGCTAATTCTTTTTAATCAATTCATTTATCACTCAGTCCCTTTGAAATTGGTCAAACAACACTTCACAGCAGCAGGAAGCAGTAGCGCCTAATATTCTGGAATTTATTGTGCTGCTCGTACTCATTCCCGGACCATTATTGAGCAATTGGTACACAGATAATTAATGAGGCTTTGAACACGAATTTTTTGAAGAAGGATAGTAATCACTTTTGCAGAGTTATTGGGTAATAACTGTTAGAACTGGTAGTAAGCGAAACAACGGTAGTTGAAATTCAGGAATTTCTAGAGTGAGCCCCATCTATCTCATGAGCGGTTTTAAACACCTCACCCTCTGGGTATTGAATTTGACTACAATACCAATTTTCTTTAACATTCTACCAACATTCCAGCGGAGTTTATAAGAAAAAAACCGCGCTAAACACGCTTTTCGTCGAAAAGTTTGATAATTTATTGTGCTGCTCTCGTCATTTTCCTACGAATGGGAATTTTATGGTATCATTGCCTTATTGAGAGCTATCAATATAAAAAATTTAATCAAAATCGTTAGAGCCGTTTTTGAGAAAAAAAATATTTGGTGTTTTGATCACTATGATAACTATAGTTAACTTTCGGTGGATTTTGTTCATACCCTTATTTTGGCGTCTCATGGTAACCTGCAGGCGAGATATCAAGTTTGAGTGGATTTGGTACGGTGGTTTTTTGGGCCAAGGAAAGTAAAAAAGTGCTCTTAGTCGCGTTTCGTGGAAACTGTTGGTAGTTTATTTGGCTGTTTTCGTATTTGCCCCACGGATGTAAAGAAATTTGACATTACATGAGGTAGAAGTTCACTTTCGGGGCCTCTTGTTCAGCTACAGAAAAATGCCGCGAGTTTATTATTTTCTAGCACACCTTGTCGTAGTAGACGATACGAAACATGAACTGACTGACTGACTACTGAACAACGAAAATTTGGCGTTTTCTAGGCGACTGGTCGAGCTGGCAGCTGGTTGTAGTGGGACAGTAGGCAGCTTGGGAAATGAGCAAGGGCCAGGGAGAAACGATAACTTTCTGTATTGTCCCGCGAGCTCCATAAAGTAGTGGACTTTCACTATATTTACTGTGATTGCACCGTCCTACACTTCAGGCAGCATCGAAAAATACTCGGGAAACGATACCGAACACCCCGTGATTGCAATAAAACTGCATTTTTGTACGGAAGGACGGCTTTTATGGACCACTTTCATAATGGTCATTGCAGGTTTGGAATCCTCACACTTTGAAACGTGAAGTGTATTTTGATTGGGTGGGGGGGGAGGTTGTAACACAGTTTCTTATTCTTTCTGCGACCTATTAATACCATAATAGCTTGCTCCGAGTCTGTACAATGCTGTGCCTCGTGGGCACCAGCACAGCGGCACTGCCGACTCCGGAGAACCAAGAGAAAACGTCCGGTTATTTATGGAGATGCGTCGGTGTTTAGCAGAAAGATAATTTGGGAACGGACGAACCCTCAAGTAACGCCCCAGTCCGCCTGCTGGTTGTGTAGTACTGAAAAGTGATGCGATTTTGATTACCTTCCAACGCTCACTTTGGCGAATCGGATACTCCACGGGGAGTGGTGCAGCTCCTCCTAATACACACCTTTCATCATCAATCTTTATGATCTACTCATGCGGACGCGTTGGAAGCCCCCGAAGCGCAACCTTTCAGCATGTATTTTTTTTTCTTTTTCGCCTCACCATGAAGTCTAATGACCAAATAACACGAACTTTCCATGTCGTTAAAGATGTTGTTACCTGGTTCGAGCAGCTGCGGCCGTGTGGGCTGGAAAAAAAATGAGATCATCGATATCGAGATGGCCTCGCAGGCAGAAGGGATAGTCAGGTGATAGGCGCTGCTCCTCTCTTTTTTCTCAAGGTCTTGATTTATCCCTCTCAAGGCCGGGAATGAAACAGCTTGAAATTCTGGAATGAATCATCCTAGTCACTTTCTTCGAGCCTCTCACAAATAGGTATCAGAATCTCTTGCAAAATTCGTGATCTCCCTGTAAAAACCTACTCAAATACTTACAAATACTTGACTGCGCGCTCAGTTTCGCTGCACCTAATTAACTGAATCATCGAAATAAATTTTTTCAGAAACAATTTTCATTCGATTAGGTTTTAACGACTAAGGTTGAAAATTCCCTGTTTTACCACAAACGTGGACATATGGAATTTGTTTCAATTCCAATTTCGATGCGTTGCATGTGTAGCGTGAATAATTACGGGAAAATTATGTTTATTTCTTTTAATTTTCTAGCCATTGTTTCCAATTATATCCCGAAATCTTAAAACTAATAAGCGAGGAAAACGTCGACCTGCTTGTCGCTCTCTATAACCGTATTTATGAAACTGGCAGAATACCTCAAGATTGGTTAGAATCGATCTTCATACCATTGCCAAAGAAAACAAATCCAAAAGATTGCGGAGACTTTCGGCTAATAAGCTTAATGAGCCAGGCATTATAAGTCCTACTGAAAATAATTCATAATCGCATTTCTGGCAAATGCGAAGCGAACATTGGAGGTGACCAGTTTGGCTTCAGGGGCGGAATGGGCACGAGGGAGGCTTTGTTCAGCTTACTGCTACTAGCGCAAAAAATGCTATGATCAACAATGAGACATCTTCATCTGCTTTATAGACTTCGAAAAAGCATTTGATAGAGTGAGACACCATCTGATGGAGTCGCTTCGCGGCGTGGGCCTCAACGAGAAGGACACTACTCTGATACAGAACCTATATTGGAATCAGAGGGCTAGAATCAGAACAGAGGGATCCATGTCAGAGCAAATCGGGATTGGCAGGGGAGTTAGGCAGGGCTGCGTCTTGTCCCCGTTACTGTTCAATCTTTACTCAGAGCTAATATTTGTCAGATCTCTGGTAGATATCTCAGAGGGGGTCAAGGTTAATGGCGTGAACATAAACATCATCAGATACGCTGACGATACTGTCTTGATCGCTGACTCGGATGTAGGGCTGCAGCGACTCCTCAACAGCGTAAGCAATACCTGCGAAGAGTTTGGTATGAAAATAAATGCGAAGAAAACCAAGGTAATGATAATCAAAAAGTCAAAAAATCTCCCACAACCAATCCAAATAAATGGAAGGATACTAGAAGAAGTGGGCAAGTTTCAATACCTGGGATGCTGGATAGACAACAAACTAGATCCAGACATAGAAGTTAGATCGAGAATAGAACAAGCCAGAAACTGTTTTGTACGACTCAGGAAGCTCCTCTGCGACTCACGAATCAGTCTCGACCTGCGTTTAAGACTCTCAAAATGTTATGTATGGTCTGCTCTCTTGTACGGAGTCGAAACATGGACCCTAAAAACACAAACAATCAACAGGCTGGAAGCTTTCGAGATGTGGACATATCGCAGAATACTCAAAATACCATGGGCATCGCATACCACGAACGAAGAAGTCTTGCGCAGGATTGGAATAGAACGAGAACTATTCAAACTTGTAAAAGTCCGTAAAACTGCATACCTAGGTCATATCCTGAGAAACGACAAATACCGTTACGCGCAGCTCATCGTCAAGGGAAAGATCGAGGGCAAGCGGGGCCTAGGACGGAAGAAGATGTCATGGCTGAGGAATGTACGTCGGTGGACTGGCATGGGCTTCGAGGAGCTCATCAGATATCCAACCTTCATTGATTGAGATGGCACGTCGAAGAAGAAGAGTTTCCAATTAAGAAGTGGGACAGTTATTTTCTGTAAATAATATTCTTCAGCAAAAAAACACTGATCGGTCCAGATAATGAGCAGAATTCGTTGATGAATTTGGAGACAAATTGTTCAATCCATCGTGTGCTGCTAGCTGCATGCGATTTGGGAGAACAGGCCCGGTACCACGTTTCGGAGTTCTTTTGTTCTTTTCCGCCGTCCAGCATTGCCGTATCTATAGTTAGCTCATCTGTATTCCCGTCCCTTCCAAGATTTCACCCTTGTTGGGATTGAAAGAATAATTATTCTCCAACTGCGTGGCCTCTGCTACATCTGCCTGTGGGACCAGTATTCGCCGTCAGCAGCTACCAGGATTATTTAGTTCGTCCATTCATCGCTGCGTCCCTTTGTGGATCGCCGGGAGGTGCGGTGCCGTCTTTGCATCATCTCCGGGGGTGTCGCTGCCAAGATACCCACTCATACCGTTTCAGGTCGGAGCTCAAATGCTAGATCACCGGCTGCTCCAAACCCGAAGAATACTGGCGATGGTAGTACCTCGCGGACATCCAGTACTACGTTCCTTTCCCGTCCCATTTCATTGGATAAGTCCCTGTCCTAGAGAAGTACCATTTAGTAAATTTATAATATACTCCACGGCCGTCGGAAGTAGTGATCACCCGCTTAAGAACCTGTTCAGAAATCTATCGTACCTACTATGTATATCTGTGACTAAGAGATCTACCCTGAGTTGTTTCTACTTAAAGATAAAGTTAATTTTAATTTCTTTTTTTTTTTTGAATTGCTTAAATAAAGCGACACTTATCCTAATCAAGTTTATTTTGTTGTTTTCCACTTACTTAGCCATTATATTAACCTTGATTTATCTTTGGTTCATCCCCACAAAATGTCAATTTGTTTATGTCGTCACAGATATATATAAACGGGCATTTGGCACATTTTGGTTGTTGATTGTCAAGAACAAAGTATAGATTTTGTCTGTTTGAATTCATACTGTGTGTTTAACAAAGTGAAAGAGTATTGACAATCCTTACTTTTGGTCCTCCACCAACCTTCACATCCTTGGCAATGGCTCATCACAAAACTATGAAGAACCAACTCAATCTGTCTAGTTGTTCCCGAAATCCAACCACAGACACACAGGTTGAAATTTCGGGTTTCTTTAGTTCACCGTGCGTTAGTTCGTAAGATTTGAAGACAATTTTTTATAAAATACCTTGTTCTTTGGGTAGTGAAAAATCTGGTCTGGTGCGTTGCAACGCACAACTTTCCTTAGCTCTACTTCAATTCACTTTTTACGTGGCTTTTCCTGCTCAAACAATTCATTTATAACTCAGTCCATTTGAATTTGGTCAAACAACATTTCACAGCAGCAGAAAGCGGTAGCTCTTACAGTTCCAGAATTTATTGTGCTACTCGTACTCATTCCAGGACCATTATTGAGCAATTGGTACATAGATAATTAATGAGGCTGTAAACACAAATTTTTTGAAGAAGGATAGTAATTACTTTTGCAGAGTTATTGGGTAAAAACTTTTAGAACTGGTAGTAAGCGAAACGGCGGTAGTTGAAACTCATGAATTTCTGGAGTGAGCCCCATGTATCTCATGAGCATTCTTAAACACTCACCCTATAGATATTGGATTGGACTACAATACCAATTTTTAAAAAACATTCTACTAACATTCCAGCGGAGTTAATAAGGAAAAACCCGCGGCAAAAACGAGCTATCAATATAAAAAATGTAATCAACATCGTTAGAGACGTTTTTGAGAAAAAAAATATTTGGTGTTTTGATCAGTATGATAACTATAGTTAACTTTCGGTGGATTTTGTTCATACTCTTATTTTGGCGTTCCATGCTAACCTGCGAGCGAGATATGAAGTTTGAGCTGATTTGGTACGGTGGTTTTCTCTAAAAATCGTTCACAGACATGAAGAGAACTCAAAATTTTTTTTTCAGCCGATTACATAACTTTCCTTTCTACTTCGTAGAGCCAAGGAAAGTAAAAAGTTGAAAAGGAAATCTTTTCCCTGGTCGTTCATTTCGCATTGATATCGGGCGAGAGGAGGGCAGCAGGTAATTTGTAGGGCTCATTGGAAATGGAAAGACTAGTGCCAGGAAACGATTCAGCCGGCCACCAACGAGCGATTGCTGGAAAATGACGTCCACGAGTCGCCGCAAACCACCATGGTCTTTCTGGCATCGAAGTCCTCCTTAACTCGCAAAAATCGCAGATACTTTCATCGGACTCGTTCCATGTCCATTGCTGTAGACTAGGGCAGACAACGCAGACTTCCTGGTGAAACTGCACGATTTCCTCCTAATGAAACAGAGAGTTCGTATAGCCTTACCACGAGTGTGGCCAACGTGGGGCTGCGATTCTTTAAATATCACGTCAATTGACGCTGTAGGCTGCCTAGCATGTAATCGTTAGATAGGGGATCTCTCATTCTGAACAAGGCCGAACGTGTTGGTCTCGCACCGAACCCCCGGCCTAGTCAGGCAAGCCCGTAACGCAGCTGAATCATTGTCATCTCTCACTGGAATCTATCCTGCGGGTAACTACCGAACCATATGAAAACCACCCTACCCTAAGGACTTCAGCTTGATCAACACGCTTAAATCCCAACCTGATAATGCGAGTTACAATAAATAATTAAGATGCGTATTCAATAGGGTCGGTACAAACGATGAACGAAATTCGCAAACATTTGAAAAATATGGAAATTATTAACTTCAGTTTGTTCTGCCTAGACCATTTAGCGCAAGTTTGTACTTCCTGGTTCTGGGTTATCTTCCCAGGAGCATGCCCATGCTACCAGGCGCGACCACAGGTTGTGGATAGTGGAACGGCCATGGCATTGTCCCCAGGGGCATGTCTGCGGCCGGTTGTGAATAAGGTCAGCATGCTGACTGAATAAGCAGCCGCGAACAATGGGCAAAACCCAAGAGATCGCAGAAGAGATCCTGAACAAAGTCACCTGAACCGTCTGGTTGCCCGATGGGAGATACAGGAAAATGGCGCCCATTGGCATCACCAGCCACGACTAAGACAGGCGAAAAGGCTTGTCACGCCTTCCTGTCAAAGGGCGAAGGCGATGCTGACACTCTCTAGACAAGATCTAAGAGTATTGATAAGCTTCCTCACCGGGCACTGCCCACTCAGATATCACCTCAACAAGATTGGCATCTCAGAGGCAGTGGAATGCAGACTCTGCGGCGAGGAGGATGAGACAGCAGAGCATATCTTATGTGAATGCCCTGCCTTGGCAGCAAAACGCTTTGAATACTTCGGTCAGGGGACCACTGAACCCCAAATCATGGCGGAATCTGCAGTGAAGGACATACTCGACTTCCTAAGGGAGGCGGGTACGTACGACGCCTTCTACTAAGACAGGGCCAGCGCCTTCTACTAAGAAAGGGCCAGCGTCACAATAGGCCCATATAATAGGCACATAATAGGCACAATGGCCCACTTGTCCAACACCAACCACCACACCCTCCCTCGGGTCAAAAAAAAAAAGTTTGTACTTTCTTGGCTATTTTATCATATTCTATGACTTGGTGGTTATCATGGGGTAACTCGTTGAACGTTTGAAAGAGACTCTTATGAAAGGATAAGTCAATTAAAACCCACATCATCAGAAATAACTCTAATTCGAATTTAGTTCCGCTGTTGTTGGGCTATTACTTTGGGTAACCATACGAAGTTGTGTAATCGACTAAAATGTAGGCTTAGGAAAGTGTTATGACGCGTCGTACAACGGTTTCCTATTGGCAAAGCGGTTTATTGTGCGGTAACGATGGACTAACTAGTTATGAGTCGAAGAATTGAATGTCGGTCACTTCGCTCATTTGGCAAATCGGTGTTTAATTGGCCCGTAATTGCGTCAGTCGCCAATCTCCTCAAATAATATGGAACCGTTTTATTTCTCGTTAGTAGTCGACTTGGTGCCACTACAGTGTTTGAAGTTGCAGTTGTGGCTTTTTATTCGATTCGACCAGGTGGTCTTTAGCGGGAAAATCGTCCGGAATGGCTGTTACTTGATTTCGATACCATCGGATCTGTGTCCTCTTCATCTTATTGCCCACGATCAGGACGCGATTACTTTCTCCTGATTTGAATCTTCTCGTTATAAGGGGGATGACCTCCTATGATTTCAATGCCTCTGGTGAGGTTTAAATCGCCCTGTAACGAGCCTTCGTCTTCTGCTCCGGCTATTCGTCATTATTGTCTAGTTTCTCAGATCCGCATCTGCCCCATTGTAGCGACGGAAATTGGCGTGGGTTGGGGCGGTTTTACATTATTCATTCCCCAGCCCCATGCGGGTTTTAAAACTGACCTTTTTCGAAAAACTTTCATTTGCATTGAAGCCGCGTAATGGAGTCAACAACCAATCATAACGCAAGTTCTGTTGAACTTGTGCGGGGTTTTCACGGCCAGAACGCGTAGGATCTCCCTGCAACGAAATATGAATGGAGGGAGGAAACAAGCTAATGTTTTCCTACAATTTTTACTGAGTTTTCAACATGTATGCCCACAAGTACAATCGTACACAATTTCACAACTTTTACTTCTCACAATTTTTCTTCGGTTTTTATTACATTTTTATTTAGATTTTCAACAACCGAGTAAAAATCTTGATTTCACGACTTACCTAAGGGGAAAGTTTTCTTAACTCGCAATTATCAACCGATTTTTTCGCGATTTGTGGACTTTTATCCGAGGGCGTGCGGGACAAGTCCCTTTGTCACTGCGGCCACGTGTGGGTCTATTGTGACTCTAGCCCTTCCTTAGTAAAAGGCGTCGTACATACCCGCCCCCTTTATGAAGCCGAGTATGTCCTTCACCACAGCTTCCGCTATGATATGGGGCTCAATAATCCTCTGGGCAAAGTATCCAAAGCGTTTGACTGCTAAGGCAGGGCACTCACATAGGATGTGCTCCGCCGTCTCGTCCTCCTCACCACAGAGTCTGCATTCCACCGCCTCTGAGATGCCCATCTTGTTGAGGTGATACCTGAGTGGGCAGTGTCCGGTGAGGAAGCTAATCAAGACCCTCAAATTCCTTCTGGAGAGTGTCAGCATCGCCTTTGCCCTTTGACCAGAAGGCGTAACGACCCTTTTTGATTGTCTAAGTCGTGGCTGGCGATGCCAATGGGCGCTATTTTCCTGTGTCTCCCATTGAGCCACCAAACGGTTCAGGTGACTTTTGGTCATACCTACGTGAGGTTCAGGCCCAATGGGTACGGCTTCTGTGCCCTTCTTCGCAAGGTGGTCAGCCTTTTCATTGCCCTCATGCCCCTTGTGAGCTGGCACCCAGATGAGGGAAAGCCTATTGTGGGCGCTGAGCTGCTTGAGCGCATGAAGGCATTCCCATGCCAGCCTGGACCTAAAACTATAGGCTGCGATGGCCTTAAATGCGGCCTGGCTGTCCGAGAATATGTAGATCTGCTTGCCCTTGAGTCTGTTAGACAGGATCTCTTCCGCGCAGATCTTTATAGCTAGGATTTCAGCTTGGAAAATCGTGGCGTACTCCCCCAGCGGCTTAGCTAGACTGTAGTTGGGCCCAACAATGCCCAGTCCAGCTCTGCCTCCCATGACTGAACCATCGGTATACCACTGCAGGGCGCCCACCTCAGTCCAGAACGTCTCCTGCTCCCATCGTTCCCGCGAGTGGATACTTACCCTGAATGGCAGCCGAAAGTTCTTTCGCTCTGACATAACGTCGGTAGCAAGGACCACTGCCTCTTCCAGTTTGAACTGTCTAGTTGTTCTTTGGAGGCTTACCTTAACCCTGGTGGAGATGTTCCCTGTCTACAAAAGCCTTACTGCTCCCAGGTAAGCAGTCCTTTGAATATGTATATGGAGAGGGGAGATGTCTAAAAGGACTTCCATTGCAGCAGTAGGGCACGTATTCATTGCCCATGTGATAGCTAGGCATGCCAGTTGCTGCAGTTTTTGGAGTTTCCCTTGAGCTGCTAGCCGGCATGTTGCCTTCCACCACACCGTGGAGGCGTAGGTGACGCGTGGTCTTATTAGCCCCTTATAGAGCCACTCCATCATTTTTAGAGTTATGCCCCATGATTTGCTGCACAGCCTACTGCATGCCCACAGGGCTGCAGTTGCTTTGTGTAGCGCATATCTCACATGTGAATTCCAAGTGAGCTGCTTATCCAGTATCACCCCGAGGTATTTCACCTCTGTACTTATATGGAGCCTTGCATCTTGCATGGTGGTTGATACTACATTTAGGTTTCACGACTTACCTAAGGGGAAATTTTTCTTAACTCGCAATTATTAACCGATTTTTTCGCGATTTGTGGACTTTGCTCAGTTGATCAACTCGGAAAAGAGGGATGTACTCAATTTCCCAAAAGTTACAGGTTATACGTAACAGTCAGCTAATGGTGGCTCGTCCATTGCTCAAGAAGCTGAAAATCTGCTCATTATCTTCCTGCAAACCTATATTTTAGTTCGGCCTGAAAACGTGTCGCCATCGTCTTTATCCTGATGAAAGGCCTCAGCGACGTCTGGCAGCTCCATCAAAAACAGATCAGAAGGAGCCGAAATTAATTCATTATTTATCGGTCCCGCAGACCGTCGAGTTCTAAACCCTGTGCTCGGTTTAACGAGGGACGTTTTGCTGGTCGTCCGCAGTCCGCTTCTCATCAATCATCGCGTCAAACCTGAGCACTGCACCAAAACCTCTTCGCCGACAATCAATTCCTCGACGTCGGCAGGTCTTGGCGGTTATTTTCTATTCGAGAGCTTCGACAACAATCGAGAAGATGAGAGGTAAACTCAGAGCTGAAAGGACGATAGAGATGGGCCAACGAGGGAGATTTAAAGATGAGAGCGGAAATCGGTGGTTTTGAATTGCCGTAATGGCGACGGCAGGATCTGAGATGTTCTAGATTTCTTTAATCCCAAAGCGGTGGCGTTGAAGAAGACGAGTACTTTGGTTCTGCTCCAAAAAAGTGAGACAGGACGTGTCTGTTGTATTTCTTCCTAGTCACGAAACGAGTTGAACTTCTCTGGATCTTCTTCAGAGCCGAACACTCGGCAAGGATTCTTTCTGGAAGAGCAGTAATGAGCGGGTACGAGGCCTTTCAAGAGCCACCACTCTACCCCCATCCCTCCACCAAGTATTTACGGTTGGTTCCCGTGTAACATGGGTACGAATGTAGGGGCTTCAACTTCGTTTCGAAGCAATGTGCGAATGGAAACGCCTGCAAAATTACTCAGAGAGATGAAAAATGACTGACTTGGGAGAAACGGGAGACGACCGACTTTTGTGAGAACTCGTAGGTCGTTCTCTTTTGGAAGCGAGGGAAAATGAAATTTGGGAAAGTCCAGAAGAAGGGGGCAATCAGAAATAACTAAAGAGATGGACTTTCCATAGGTAACAGAAGGGCTTGAGCACGAAGGAGGCTCGAAGAGTTTGTTATTGATTTGAGAGCTAGCTTACACGTGATTATTACACTGTATATACATCCTGGTTGCTGTGTGATATACTGTGTTGTGGTTTACCACTATACCATATATATACTTCCACGCTTAGCCATACCACAATCCCACAGCATGATGAACCTTGATAAGGCTTAGAAATGTACGTTATGTGCACTTCTTTCTCAATGAGGAAATAAGCCATTTACTTATTTATGTCGTTTCTTTCTTTACAGGTGAGTACTCTTGTCTTTTCATGGTGGAACAACTAACGTAAGTTTGTTTTTTAAACTTCGTAACTAGCTCGGTGTATTGTGTTCCACTTCATGGAGGGTGAAGAAAGAAAATTTACTTATTGGAAGGGTGAGGGAGGGGGCTGCTACTAATGTTGAGATCAAAGAGGTGAATTTGAATTAGAACTAATTTCCAGAACAGAAAACTCAACCTCGAAAAATTGGAGTTACAGGGTGTGAGGTTGTTCAGTACTCAATTGGAGGCGTTCTTCCTGCATCTTAGAATCAAATTCCTAGGCCTTCGGCCAAGTCCCAAGAAGTTTTCGAGAAACAGTTTGACGATACGTTGATCACAAATGGGCTGAAATGTCTACGCTTTTTAAAAATAATTCTGACTGCCTGTTATTGAGGGGCCCTGGACCGCAAGTGTGTATGTATTTAAGGGCTGAATGTGTATGTGTGTGTTTGTAGGAATAGGTAGTGTAGGGAAGGTCCCAGCGGGACGAATATCGAGTAGTCCGCCCCTGGGCCTTCGGGAAAATGTGTGAGTGCGATAGTAGGTTAGTAATGATAGGTTAGAGTGAGATAGGTGGGTCGCGGCCGAGGCACGTTGGACTGGGGATAGCACTTCAGGCCGGGATTAAAGACGGCCTGACACCCTTCTCCATGGGATGTACAGGGGCAAGTCCAATCCCCGGAACCACCATGGAGATAAAGCGTAGGTGCCGGTAGAACGCCTCTTGGCAATTCCAGCACCAGGGCCTGCCACCCATTCAGGTCCATAGGCTCAAGGTGCAGCCATATGGAATGGGTACCAAGGGGGCTTCTGCCCGCAGCCGGCAGCATTGAGCCTTTAGGGCGAGCCACAGCCGGTCATGAAGCCGTGGGTTGGCCTTGTGGGGACCGTGGTTCCGTTGGAAATCCCCCCCCAAGGAGATTCTGGTGCTGGTAGGAAAGGGGTTTAGGCCTCTCCAAAGCCACAGGCGCATGCCCAGCACTTATACAAATGTCCCTTATTGGGGATGAGCACTGCGGCCTGGAGTGCCTGTTGTGGATATCCTAATGTCTCGCAGGTCCATGCCTAGCTTCCTAAGGAATGCCAGATATTTCTTGCTAGAGTCTTCATTGTTGTTTATCCTTGGGGAAGTTGTAGCAAAGACCTAAAATCGATCACTTTCACGTTTTTGGCACTTGGCCAGGCACGTTTGGGAGTCTCCTCGTCTGTACCCCACCTGCAGCGAGGAGTGGGAATAATTTGCTAATGATGAAATTCTGTTGTAAAATAGTTACAACTAGATAGTTTCATACTATTTTACGTTAACTGTTTCTATTGCATCTGATTAAATTGTTTATTGCATTAATACCATTGTAACGAGGTTAGCCGTGTGTGAGGTGTATGTTCAGGCGGGCTTCCACTTGAAGGGCTACTTGGTAGTTTTCTCCATCTGCTGCTTAAATTGTCCCTCAGCAGCCGTTACTTGCAAGTAAATGGCAGAATTACCTCTTACGAAGAGTTTCCCTTGTGCTCGATGGAAAGATGAAAGATATCAAGAGGAGCGAGACTATTAAACCGCAGTTAAATCGGCTCCAAATTCCTGTTGCGTCCTTCCACCTGTTGGAAGTCCACAAACCTGCGGCTCATAAAGCGGCTAATTTCATTTCGGTAATGTTGCACCATCACTAGGAGCCCCCATCTCGTTTTCTTCGATGCCCTCCGAACCGCTCGCATAAATTACTCGCCTCGTTACCGGCTCAGAAAAATAAATTGTCAGAAATGGGCGGAGGAACGGGTTTTTGTGCAGTCCATCGTCGTCGTTGTCGTTCCACTGTTCTTCGTCAACGTCTGAATTATCCTCCTCTTTTTAGTGGAGAACCGAGGAATTTTGTTTCGTTCGCGGAAAGGAGATTTAGTTTCGATTCGAGTCTGTGACTAATCGGTAAAAGGCGGCGTTCACTCAAAACGGAGCTCCTTTTGAAACCAACGAGTTGACAAGAACATGGAAACTCGGCGTTCACTGAATTCTAATGAACCGTTAGAGATTGAGCTGTTCTTTTGAATGGAGTCGCCGCTCAGTAGACAGTTGACATATGCTGTGGACGAGGTTCACACTCTTTTTCCTAATTGTCGTGGGAGACAGGTGTAAGTACCAGACAACACATTTGTTGGAGAGATTCCAGAGCTCTCAGCGTGGGGCGGGGTCATTCTTTCGGATTGTGCAATGGGCCGGGCTTTTTTTTAGTTTCAGGAGAGAAGGGAAAATGAATTATTAGGAATCTTATGGGTTGGCGCTGGGGGTGGGGGGGGGGGGTGTTAGCCCAAGTATTACGTTAACTGCTCAACCAACTACACACACGACGCATCACACTATTTTCCTTAGCTCTACGTTCATTGGTTTTCGCGGCTTTTGCTAATAGTTCAATTTAATTTTCACTCAGTTCATTGGAACTCGGTAAAACACAATTTCACGGTAGAAAGTGATCGTGCTTACAGTTCCGTAGTTTATTGTAGTGCTCCTACTAGCTCTACGAACGTTATTGAGCAATCAGTACGCAGAGAAAGTGAGACTGTAAACTCGATTTTTTTGAGAAGGAAAATAATTACCGTTCTAGTGTTATTAACTGTGAGAAATGTTAATGAAACGGTCGTTGAAATTATGGAATTTTCGGAGTAGCTCTTATCTACCTTATGAGCGTGATAGAACGTTCATTGCATAGGTACTAGTAACAGTTGAGCGGAGTTTATAAGGAAAAACACTACGCTTAACTCGATTTTCGTCGAAATATTTGGTAATTTATTGTGCTGCTTTCGTCATTTTCTCAAGAATGAGAATTTTATGGTATTGTCTTGTCGTTTGAAGCTCTTTCTACTACATATTTAATCAAAATTATTGTAGCCGTTTGGGAGAAAAAAATATTTAGTGTTTAGTTCTTTTTTTGGACGGATTTTGCTCATACCCTTTATAGAGTCCCGCGGTAACCTGCGAGCTAGATATTAAGTTTGAGCTGATTTACTCGTAGTTTAGGCATTTTTACTTTCCTTGGCTCTACGAAGTAGAAAGGAAAGTTATGTAATCGGCTGAAAAATTTTTTTTGAGTTCTCTTCTGATCTTTACGTTTCAGACCCCCCTGAGTACGAAAAACACTATTTGGGAAAACGGTCTGTGTGTATGTGTGTCTGTGAACGATTTTTAGAGAGAACCACCGTACCAAATCAGCTGAAACTTAATATTTAGCCTACAGGTTACCATGGAACGCAAAAATAAGGACATGGGCAAAATCCGCCGAAATTTAACTATAGTTATCATAGTGATCAAAACACCAAATATTTTTTTTTCAAGAACGGCTCTAACGATTTTGATTAAATTTTTTATATTGGTAGCTCCTGATAGGATAATGATACCATAAAATTCCCATCTGTGGGAAAATGACGAGAGTAGCACAATAAATTATCAAGATTTTCGACGAAATCGATTTTAGCGCGGTTTTTAGAGAGAACAACCGTACCAAATCAGCTGAAACTTGATGTCTAGCCTACAGGTTACCATGGGACGCAAAAATAAGGGTATGGGCAAAATCTACCGAAATTTAACTATAGTTATCCAAAAAATATCTTCTCTAAAATGTCGGTCACAATTTTGACCAAGTAAAAATAGAAGTTATAAAATCGGCCGGGGAAAAAAGTTTCAAGGAATACTGACTCAGAAAAACACTATTTGGAAAAATGGCCTGTGTGTGTCTGTGAACGCGATCAAAGACTATAATTATCTTATTAAGAGCTATCTATATAAAATATTTAATCAAAATCGTTAGAGCCGTTTTTGAGAAGAAAATTTGGTGTTTTGATCACTATGATAACTATACGTTGTTGTTTACCCATTATGCGCGTAGTTTTATTTTGTCTTCGCTTGTTATTTTGAACTCTGAATATCAAACATGAGCTGCTATTTGTCAGTCGCGTAATTCTCGATTGGGTTGACAGGCACTCGGGAGTCTGAGAGTAAAATGGCCGTCAAAGGACTTTTTGGCGGTTTGAAGTGAATTTGAAGAAAGGATTGGCTAACTGTGGCATATCACTGGTTCTTCATAGCTTGTCGCCCTGGGATTCAGAAACGCTTCTTTTGTAACGGTTTAAGCATCAGCCAAACTGCTTTTATCGCAATGTTGTCCTGCAAGAAATTACTCCTAAAGCTGGAGTTGGAAGTACGCTCAGAAATATTTTTCCTGAGTTTTCCGTCGCATTGTGGTGCCAGCCAACAAGTCAGATAATCCCTCATCTTGTGACATGTGTTGCACGATACGCCACAACGAAATATTCGGTACACGTCAAAAGGACGTTCACTCTCGCCTCTGGCGAGTTCCGTCCTCTCACAGCCCACAAGCCGCTTATAAACATTTTCTCTTTACTCCGCTTCAATTGTATATTTCATTGTCATTCATTAGTCCGCGACTCCCATTGCCGGCTGCTCTTTATTCAAAAGACGCCGCGTCGCCCTAATTGTCTGCCTAATGCGCTATCACTCGAGGACAATAGAGCGAGAGAAAATAGGGGACAATGCTCCGAACCTGACACTCGCCAATGTTTTGTTATTTTCTTGATGCAACACCTGAATGTCCCCTAGCGGCTAATCGTACATTCAGTTGATAGTTTTTCTCAACCAAGAGATATGCTTCTTGCGTACCTTGCGTTCAATGTTCATTTATAGCTGTATAAACAATCTGGGAAACGACAAAGTTCGTAGAGCTTCTGTGAGACACATCTCGTTCGATTCAGCGTTGAAGAATGCTGGTAAACGATACAAAATATGACCTGACTTCAACGGAACAACGAAAATTGACATTTTCTAGGTGCCGCTAGGTAATTGGCACGGCACAATGAGTCGAACTGAGGGATGGTTGAACCGAGACGGGTGGCAGTGCGGGAAATTGGCGCAGGCCGTGGAGAAGGGATAATATTGCACCACATTGTTCCTTCAAGTGTGCTTACTGCGATTTCGCTTTTTATCTTAACGCACCTTTCGTGAGAAAGTGCGAAGTTTTTAGACCACTTTGAAAGCAAAATGTTGTACGGACATTGTAGGTTTGGAATCCCCATAACTTCGAACGTTGAGTGTCAAAATTTGAGGGAGAGTTACCGACCGAGAACATTGTTGTAAGAATGAATAATAAACCAAATTCGCTGAACGTTCGTGAGGGGGGGGGGGGTTGAGGATATTTGTGTAGCGCGTCGGTGTGGAGGTCCAATATATATCGGCAGTTCACTGTCAACGTCTTCCTCAGCGTCACTTGCTCTCAACGAGAGCGGCAATCGTCGGAATGAAAGCCTGCACAGCCCAGAACAGGTCCCGAGACAGACGACCCGGCGAGGCTCAAACAGCGGATGACTCCTCCCTCACTCAGACAACAATCCTGCGAGGACAGGACCTCCGGATGATCCATCAAACGTTCCGTCTTTTCGAGAAACTCCCGCTCTTTCCGTTCGGTCGACTTTGAGGGCGCTGTGGAAAAATCCATAGAAGACCCGACCTCCCACGCGCTGTTATGACAGTATAATGTCAACCCGAATTAAAAGGAATAAGTTGGAGCAGAGAGCGTTGTGTCGCCTGGGGAAGAGTATTGACCTTTAAGAGCTGAGCCCTCCCGCGGAGATGGACACGATTTTTACTTTATTTCGTTTCGACAGCGACCCTAGAACGGTTACCCACCACCTACTTCATTGATCAACATAATCCTCTTACACAACTGAGTTGGATTGTCATCCTTGTAATCCTTCTTATTCAAAACAGCGTCTTTTTCCCGTCCGACGACCGAACGACTTGGAAGAGCAACAATGAAACGAGGGCTGAGAACAAGCCGCTTCAATTACTGGTTGAAGCGAGTCGCTACCAAGAAATGAAACAACACCCTCCACATTTCAACGTTCCGACGATATTGAGTCGTTCTCGTAAACGGTTGACTCTCATAAAATTGTAGAGAAATTCAGCACACATTTTACGCGATTTCTACGGAGATCGTTGAAAAATCGATTAGATACATGACAAATTGCTTAAAACTTGTACGGAGCCAGAGTATAAGTAGTCCACTAATGTAGTGAGAATATTTAAGTACGAAGTTGTGGGCAATTTATTAAAAATGACAGAAATCCAGTGAGATAGTCAGCGATAACAAATGTACAGGTGTTCAGTGCGCGCTTTAATTTACGGCGGAATTGAGTTAAAGGTACCTGAAGCTTCAATGGCATTTTGTCTGGAAAGAAATAAGTGACGGCATTAAACGAGAAACCGGTGCGACGCATAACACAACATTCCTTAACTCTACGTAAATTCGCTTTCGCTACTACTTCAATTCGTTTTTCACTCATTTCATTTTGTTCAGCAGGCCGAAGTGTTCTCCAGAATGTTTGCACTAGCCCTAATGAAAAGTCATTGTTTCCCCAAACTCCTTCGTCCTCAAGCCCTTTTGTTGCCGGTGGAAAGTCCTCCTCTTCAGTTATTTCCAATTGACAATGGATTTCCCTCTGTCCTGGACTTTCACATCTATCTTTTCCCACCCCTCAATTACAGATCCCTCTTCTCAACAATCAGCTCCTTCCAAGTCAGTCAGACAGTCATCCTTCAGCACTCGCACTACTCCCAACGCAACTCTTATCTCTCTCTCTCTCTCTCTCTCTCTCCCTCCATCCCCCTTCTTCCACTTAGTATCACACAACTAGTTTCACATGTATTGAGAGTCTCTTGTGCGCGTTTACATATTCATAGTCAACTGGATATCGCTATTCTGTCAAGTGTAATACAGCCCTCACTCACGCTCACCATGTTCATTTATTTCTCAGTTTTAAGCTCCTCCATTCGTGCCCCCAACAGTCGGCATTAAACGAGGACAGGTTGCAACGCATAACACAACATTCCTTAACTCTACGTAAATTCGCTTTCGCTCATTTCATTTGAACTTGGTAAAACAAAACTTCAGGGTAGTAGAAAATGCCGCTTATAGTTCCGGAATTTATTGCAGTGCTCCAACTTGTGCCACAACCGTTATTAAGCAATCACTGCGCATATAATTCATTAGACTGTAATGTAAACACGATTTTTCAAGAACTATTTCCCAAATATCAGGTTAAATCTGTGGGAAATGGTAGTAAATGAAACTGGGGGGTTGGAAATCCGGAATTTCTGGAGTAGCTCCCACGAATCCTATCAGCGTAAAGGGTGATCATATATGCACTTGATTGGACTACCTCCTTAATTTTTCTGAAGGTCCTAGTAACATTCGAGTAATAACATCGGTTTTCGTCGAAATTTTCGGTAATTGATTGAGCTACTCGCATCAGGTGCCCTCCTTTCCATTATATTATTGTTGAAATGTAGTGAACACATTACTCGCTGGTGAGCTGCTCTTAGTTAATTCTAAGTTTTCTGGATGGGGAAATTCTTTCAACGCTTCTAGACTGTCGTATTTTGATTTTGAACTGTAGGCGATGTTTGTACGATGTTGATGGTATCTCAAAATTCTCCTGATTTCACCGTGGATGCTTTTTGTGGTCGGATGAGGGCTTTCTTCTTTATTGTGACGTTCACGAATTGGTGCTCTGAAGTGCCATTATAAGTGCCACGGCCCTCTCCTCTGCTTCATCTTCCAACCTCAGCTTTTGCGTCGACGTTCAAGTAGATTTTTGGGTGAGCGGAGCCTGTTCCATTCCGTTGTCGGGCCTATAACTGGAATACGGCACGAGTAGTTGAATAAAACGCAGACGAAACCAGACCAGTAAAGTACAGAAGTGCGAAGGCAGGTTTTGATAGACCAGATTACATTCGTGATTCTCGTTAGTTGCCTTCGACTACTCCGGTTGTAGCCCTTGGATTGATTTACCAACCTTGAATTTGACTGAGACTCGTCAAATCCCACGACAAATCGGAATCTGCTCTCTACCTTCTTTTTTCCTTATACTCTATAAAAAAATACTTCTGTAGACGTGCGTTGGAAGGAAGGAGGCAGCCTGTGCGCATGATGGGATTTATGAGGGCGTAGGGTACGATGTGATGTGCAGTGCCCTACAAATTTAGAGAGATTACTACGCCTACTTGAAACATACGGTGAAATAATTTTGAAAAACCACAGTTTGACCATGGTGTCACATATTGTGCTAGAATTTGTCTAACTTATGATTAAAAATCTATTCGACTGCAAAATCTCGTGTACCGATTGTGTTTGCCAGGGGCGTGAGAATAAGGAAAGTAAAAAAACACTCCCTCTTGACGTTGATTGCAGGTAACAATGTAGATTAGATATTGTTGAGCCACCGAAGGATTTTGTAGTGTTACCGGGTCACTGACTTCGTTATCTTCCCTCTCCTCGCCAAATGTCGAGCCTTTGAAAAGTAATTTCGAGCTCGTACCCCTGGAAGGTGTTCGACGGAAAATTAAGAGATCGCGAGCAGAGATTTGTACTAATCGCAATCCTCCGCCGAAACTGACGAAATGCTCGTCGAGGCCGAGAAAATAATCCTAGTTTAACCCGATTCCCGATGAAGTGGGAAGCTCAAACAAAATTAGTTCGTGTAAACACAACGGTATTTCAACAGCTGCTCATTACAACACGATTTACATACGACGCCCCAAAACCAGATGCGGCAGTTAGTAAGCTCTGCTCGTTCCGCGGGAGACCTTCCACGACCTCTTGGTTTCTCTGGGAAAGACGTGACGACTTCAAAGCGCATAGTTGTGACCCGCAGGGTTGACCAAAAGGCCCAAAACACGCACCGTCCATAAACAACTCAAATTTTGTTGAGCGGCACATTTATTGCTGCTTTGCCTTCAAGGTAAATGTTCGTATCCCAAAAGTTGAGCTATTCAACGGTTGTTGAACGCCCATGTCGGGCTGCGTCATCGTTCAAAAAAAATCTAAGATCAGACGGAACAAATAAACAATTAAATTGACTTATTTTAGATCGCCAACGTCGTAAATCGATCGAGTTGAAAAACCGAGCGGGGCGTAGCAACAGATAACTTTCCGCCACCCCCGTAAGTTCGAACACCAGCTACATATGCGAGTGCTATATCTTCGTTCAACGCATTTATACAGAAACATTTATGGAGAACAAAATGTAGGGACTCGTTAGCTGAGAGTACCCCGTAAGTTTGATCGAAATCGTTAGAGCTGTTTTTGAGAAAAGTGGAATACCGATAAATTAATATTCGACAAATCTCCTTTTCTGAGTTAACTTGACTTATATCTCCGTTCAACAGATGGATACAGAGATAGTTGCGGAGAGCAAAATGTGGCCTTAGAATGCCAGAAGACACTCCATAAGATTTATCACATCTGGTGAAGCTGTTACCCTGGAATTTACGGAAATGCTCGAAAAAACGTTATTTCCGAAACTTTTTGATTTTTATCTCTGTTCAGTGAACGGTCAGAGGAACATTCATTGAGAACAATATGTAGGTATTAACTATTTGAAAACATCCTGTGAGTTTGGTTAAAATCGCCGAAGCCGTTCCGCCAAAAAGCGTAAAAACCCTATTTTTGATATGCATGCAGAAGAAAAGTTAGGTATTGATTAGTAGAAGATAATTTGAAAGTTTAATTAAAATCTTTCGAGCCGTTTCCGATAAAAATGCGGAAAACCCCAGTTTTTGGTACATTTTCGTCCTCCATCTCCCTTTCCCATCGATCGAAACCGCCCATAACCTTATTTTGGTGTCTACAAAAAATAACGAACAAAAGAAAAAAAGAACCAGCTCAATCGGATCAGCCGTTCTCCAGCAAAACGAACTACAGACACACACACAGGGACCACGCATCGAAATTAAGTTTTTTAGACTCAGTAGTCCTCAAAACGTAAAGATCTGGAGAAAACCCTTTTTTTTATTTTTTGACACGATTGCTATACTTTCCTTTCTCTTTGGGGTAGCGGAAAGTAATAAGCGAGTTTCCATCTCACCTTGGCGTTTCAAATGCATCTGAGCCCCAAAATTGGGAAAGTGGTAAACTGAAAAATTGGGAAAATTGGGAGTTGGTAAAGGCGATAGAAAGAGAATTAAGAGTATGAGCAAAATCGGTCCAAAATTAACTATAGTTATCACAGTGTTCAAAACATCTGATATTTTTCCTCCTCTCCAGCAACATTGATTAAATTTATTGTGTGAATTCAAGTACTCGTAGTGCAGCAATATTCATCATTTTCCACGGTGTGGATTCTGTAGGCCGACGTTTCGCTCATTTCATTACGCAACTTCAGAGCTCGGAAGAGACGCCATCGATTGCTTAAAATTAAAACATCGGTTTCTGTAGGCTATACCGATTTATACCGAAGATGCTTAATAAATTGAGCGAAACGTCGTGCTAAAGAAGCTGATTGTTTTATTGTGATTGACTCGCAACAATCCACATCAGCGTTAATTTCAACAGTCAATAACATCGTAAAATACGAGAGCAGCTCAATAAATTCGCTAAGTACCGACGAAAAACTAATTAAGTGCAGTTTTGAGTTTCCTTGATTCATATGTGATCGGCCGGGAGAAAAGTTCAGTTCTGATCTTTATGTTTCAGAACCTACTGAGTCTGAAAAGCATTATTTGGGAAAAATGGTCTGTGTTAATGTGTATGTAGTGGATGTCGCCATGGAACGCCAAAATATTCGCTCAAAACTATTATAGTGATCAGAATACAATTTTTTTTCTCGAAAAACGGCTCTAACGATTTTCATTAAATGTTTTATTTTAACAGCTCCAAATGAGACGACAATACCATGAAAATCCCATCTGTGGGATGATGAAGAGTGCAGCACAATAAATTTCCAAATATTTCGATATAAATTATTACCAAATAACGCGATTTTAGCGTAATTTTTTACTTTCCGCTACCCGAAGGGAAGGAAAGTATAGTAATCGGCCCAAAAAAAAAAGTTGGGTTTTCTTCAGATCTTTACGTTTCAGACCCTACTGAGTCTAAAAAACCTAATTTCGGAGAGAGGTCCGTGTGTATGTCTGTGTGTATGTCTGTGTGTATGTCTGTGTGTATGTCTGTGTGTGTGTGTCTGTAGTTCGATTTGCGGGAGAACGGCTGATCCGATTGAGCTGGTTCTTTTTTTGTTTTGTTCGTTATTTTTTGTAGACACCAAAATAAGGTTATGGACGATTTCGGCCGATGGGAAGGGGGGGTGGGGGACGAAAATGTACCAAAAACTAGGGTTTTTCGCATTTTTCTCAAAAACGGCTCTAACGATTTTGATTAAACTTTCAAATTATCTCCTACCAATCAATATCTAACTTTTCTTCTCTATACATATCTCCATGAAAATACGGTGAACGGAGATATAGGCCTATGAAGCAAAAATAGGGTTTGTACGCTTTTTGGCAAAACGACTCAAGCGATTTTCACCAAACTCACAGGATGTTTTTAAATAGTTTATACCTACATATTGTTCTCAATAAATGTTCCTCTGACACTCCATTGAACAGAGATAAAAATGAAAATGTGTCGAAAATAACGTTTTTTCGAACATTTCCGTAAATTCCAGGGTAACTTCTGACCAGATGTGATAAATTCTAATGGAGTGTCTTTTAGTCACCCATACCAACATTTCATTCTCTATAATTATTTCTGTATATATATGTTGAACGGAGATATAAGCCAAGTTAACTCAGAAAAGGAGATTTGTCGAATATTGATTTATCGGAATTCCAATTTTCTCAAAAACGGCTCTAACGATTTCGATCAAACTTTCGGAGTACTTTCAACTAACGAGTCCCTACATTTAGTTCTGAATAAATGTTTCTGTAGAAATGCGTTGAACGAAGATATAGCACCCGCATATGTTGTTGGTGTTCGAACTTAAAGGGGTGGCGGAAAGTTGTGTGTTGCTACGCACCAGATATTTTCTCGTGAACTCCGCTCAGAAGACCCCCCAGAAAAATCTACGAGGTATTCCAATTGAGTAACTATACGATGGGGGTTTAATAACGTTCATAAGATATATAAAGACCACCTTAGAAATTCGGGAATTTCAACCGCCGTTATTTTACATTATCATTTCTAAATGTTTTTACCGGATAACTCTGGAAGAGTGATTATTATTCTTTTCACAATTATAGTGTTTACTACCTCAACTATTTTCTGCGTACCTATTACTCAATAATGTTCAGAGCGTGCGTGCGAGTGGCACAATAAACTCCAGAACTGTAAGCGCTACCGGCTTTGTCACCGTGAATTTATACCTATTTCAAATGAACTGAGTGAAAAGTAAATTAAATTGGTAGCAAAAGCCACCAAAACCAGCAAATTTATGTAGAGCTAAGGAATGGTGTGTGGTGCGGCGCACCTAATATTTTTCTTATAAATCTCGCTTATAAGCCTGGTAATCCAATGAGCTGCAGAAATTTAGAAATGGTCATAATTACTTCTTCTAGAAATTACGCTTCTTCAATTACTTTTTTCGTAGTGTTACCCCGACAATTCTAGAACTGTACGCGCGAGCTGTTCCAAAAAATATCTGGTGCGTTGCAACACACAACTTTCCTTAGCTCTACAACAATTCACTTTGCACATGGCTAATTCTATTTAATCGATTCATTTATCACTCAGTTAATTTGAACTTCGTCAAACAACGCTTTACGGCAGCAGGAAGCGGTAGCGCTTACAGTTATTGTGCTGCTCGTACTCATTGCAGGACCATTATTGAGCGATTGGTACACATATAATCAATGAGGCTGTAAACACAAATTTTTTGAAGAAGGATAGTAATTACTTTTGCAGAGTTATAGGGTAAAAACTTTTAGTACTGGTAGTAAGCGAAACGGCAGTAGTTGAAATTCAGGAATTTCTGGAGTGAGCCCCATGTACCTCATGAGCGTTTTTAAACACTCACCCTATTGATATTGGGTCGGACTACAATACCAATTTTTTAAAAACATTCTACTAACAACCCAGCGGAGTTTATAAGGAAAAACCCGCGGCAAAAACGCTTTTCGTCGAAAAGTTTGATAATTTATTGTGCTGCTCTCGTCATTTTCCTACGAATGGGAATTTTATGGTATCATTGCCTTATTGAGAGCTATCAATATAAAAAATTTAATTAAAATCGTTAGAGCCGTTTTTGAGAAAAAAAATATTTGGTGTTTTGATCACTATGATAACTATAGTTAACTTTCGGTGGATTTTACCCATACCCCAATTTTTGCATCCCATGGTAACCTGTAGGCTGGACATCAAGTTTCAGTTGATTTGGTACGGTTGTTTTCTCTAAAAACCGCGCTAAAATCATTTCGTCGAAAATTTTGATAATTTATTGTGCTGCTCTCGTCATTTTCCCACGAATGGGAATTCTATGGTATGATTGTCTCATGGAGAGCTATCAATATAAAAATCGTTATCAATATAAAAAATTTAATCAAAATCGTTAGAGCCGTTTTTGAGAAAAAAAAAATTTGGTGTTTTGATTACTATGATAACTATAGTTAACTTTCGGTGGATTTTGTTCATACCCTTATTTTGGCGTCTCATGGTAACCTGCAGGCGAGATATCAAGTTTGAGTGGATTTGGTACGGTGGTTCTCTCTAAAAATCGTTCACAGACACACACACAGACACATAGACCATTTTCCCAAATAGTGTTTTTCGGACTCAGGAGGGTGAAGATCTGAAGAAAACTCAAAATTTTTTTTCATCCGATTACATAACTTTCCTTTCTACTTCGTAGAGCCAAGGAAAGTAAAAATTGGGTCGACGGCCCCATCATTTACCTATTCGGGTTTTCTTCAATGGAGGTCGTGGCATAAGTAGCAGTGGGCCAATCAATTCTGGGACTCAAAGCTCTAGACTGATGTAACCCCCTTCGAGGGTGCAGTAACAGTCATTTGGTAAGGAAACAAACCTGTAAGCTCTCCCGGTTTCTACGTAGAACGTTGAGGTTTTAGATGATTGTATGAACTGAGCGAACAATGGATTGGTTTAGCTCGTACAAAGTATATGGGGAAAGTTGTGTGATGCCTTGCACCAGATATTTATGCCATTATGAAGATTTTTATTTGTTGACAAACATTATTTCACATTTTGTAGGTATGCTCATATTTATTGCACGATGTTCAACAGCACTAAGCTGACAAACGAACTTAATCTCCGTCGTTGGTGCCACCGTCCTTTCGATTAAATCGATGTTTTGCGATATGGCCTTCACAGTTGAACCCCGTTTAAAAGTAGCAGTCGTTTATAAGTCAGTTAGATCACATGCGTGTCCTTGGCGAAGTTGTGAAGGAGCTCCAGAGCTCATTACAGCAGTACGAAATGGTCTGAGATGAATTAGTGTGTTTTCACCTAATTGTGCTCGGCTCGTTACATCCTCGTGCCAATAAATCGTGAGCAACTATCCGGTTGACGGATGCTGTCCATAGACGAGAAGATGCTCACGATTTCATTGCTCAGCGTCCCCCTTATCTTCTGCCAGGCTGCGAGAAGTTTATCGCCTTCTCAGATTTTGGAGGTCGAGGTTACGACATTTCAGGAAGCGGCGTCGCGTAATTTCGATCTCAGCAGCGTCAAATCGTCTGGTCTCGTGGAATCGCCTTCAAAGATCTCGCTCTTCCTCTTTCCTCCCATTTCTAAACACAACCGAACCTTTTCATGAGCCCCGGAGAGCTCCGGAACAGATCAACAATGATGGAAGCCCAGTTCGTCAACTTGCTGCTGTTTGATTGAGGAGGGGTCAGAGAAGAAGAGTAAAAAAAGAGAGGATCCAAAACCCTCTTCCACGAGTGTGTGTGTGTGTCCTCCTCGGGTTATTTCAGTCGCTTGTCCCGCTCCTTTCTCCCCTAACGCTCGCTTTTGTTGGGCAGCCCCCACATCGCTACGAACCCTCATTTCGGAGCATCTTAATACGTTAATGAACCAATGAAAGCGTCTGAAGTCAACTAGATTTGGAACTATTCGTCAATTTTGCGTGATTTTCAGTACACAAGTTGATCTTGATAAACCGAAGTTTTGAAGCTCTCCTTCGAAGAAACGTCCGGATGTTGTTATTGTCGAGGCTTCGTCTTTTAGAGGGCCAGTACTTTGTAGAGGTAAGGGAAGTAATACTAGGCCATGGTCAGAGTGATTGAAGTTCTGACTGGCTGCCGCTTGATTGTAAGTCGGTACCGTAAGGTAGCAGTGCTAGTAGATGGCCATTTAACGCAGTAGTTGCTGTTTTTAAACGCTGCCTGCGTTGTCAATCGGTCTATGCACTGGGTGATGGCGTTTTGCCATAGGTTAAACTCGACTTTTGTAAGATCAATCAACAGATTACTATAGTTTCAAAAATTCAAGAAGAAAAAAAATTAAAAAAAAAGAAAAGACAAATCTAGTAGATGGCCACTTGAGATAAATGAAAAATCATTAGATGGCCACTTTTTTACTAGTAGTTGCCCACCCTGTTTCAATGCTTCATTTTGTGTCCGAACTAAAAATAAACCTTATAGAATGCTTCATAAGAAATTTATTTATGTATTTAGAAAAGATTCAGTCTTGAAAGTGTTCCATTTCAGGCACGTTAAAGAGGTCTCGCGTTTTGCTTGTTTTCTGAGGCTCCTTTATGCTAGTGACGACGTTTTCCCACTCGTATTCACAACAACAACTGGCCATTTCCACAGCCTCCTCACTCTCGCCATGGCAGAAATTGAAGCAACAAATGGAAACGCCTTAACAACTACGCCGGGATAGAACCCGCCGTCGTACCGAACGTTGACGAATTCGCCGTTCACTTTTTTCGGAGGGATGAGTTTGCTGTCACTATCATCCTCATCCGTTTCTTCATCGTCGATGTCGCTTTCTGCCGATGAGACTTAAATACTTGAGTCAGAAGATTCCGAAGAATAAGATAGTTTTATTCTGTTTTTTTTTTTTTTTTTTTTTGGCTTGGATGTCTTGAGACTTGCGGCGCTTTCGATCTTCTCTTTCCAATTTCTTCTGTTCCATCAGTGCATCTTTTTCCGCCTTCTTCCGTTTCCTTTCGTTAGCTCGCTCTAACTTTAGTTTGGCGAGATTCTCCTTCTCTTCCATTTTCCGTTTCAGGTATGTCGCGTAATCTTCTCCAAAAGCCAGGGCGGGCAATTTTTCCTTAGGCTTCCTTTTTGTATCTTTGCTCACCACCGTCGGTACATAAAAAAAGTGCTTTTTAAAGGGGCTAGGCACACTGCTTGTAGATGACGGTCCTGGTAGTTCATGTACAAGTTCTATTGCTAAGTCGGAAATAGATTCTGGAAAGTAGAATTCAGCTGTAAGTGGAGATGCGTTCCGATCCTCGTGTGCTAGATCACTTTCTTCTTTTTCAAGGGCTTCTACTTTCGTTTTGGTACTCTTCCATAAGTTGAACAATGATTTATCATCGGAGTCGCCGGACCAATCACCAATTGTAGATTGAAATGCAATCAAGGTGCCAGCAGGTATTGATTCATTTAGAAAATGTAAGCCTCTCAACAATGAAACGAGGGCTGAGAACAAGCCGCTTCAATTACTGGTTGAAGCGAGTCGCTGCCAAGAAATGAAATAACACCCTCCACATTTCAACGTTCCGACGTTATTGAGTCGTTCTCGTAAACGGTAAGAACAAAATTCGTTCAGTGTTTTCCTTCTTCTCAATAGCTTTCCCAGGGATATAAGCTAACAATGCGTAAATAATCTTGAATAAAACTCTTGTTATAAGCATTTTTAGGGAAAGTGGCCAACTACTGGTGCGTGGCCATCTACTAGCACTGCTACCTTAAATAGAGAAATTAACTTCAATTCAGAAAATTATTTTCTGTGAATGGTTCAACTTCGTTCTTGAATCTACGCTTTGTTTTTTGTAAGGTTGAAGTACGTTGAACGACGATATTACGCGAAGCATCTGATTTCTATTTCGAGCATCGATAACCGTCGAATTGTAGTGCGCGAGAACAGTTCCACGTTGTTTCAATGTAAATAAATAAAATGGTAGTTGGATTTTGAGATCGTAGACGATGGAAGTCATAGAAGAGCAGGTGGAGTCTGAAGGGAACGCCTGGAGAGCTCCGGTGACAGAGTCGACAGCATGTGGGCCTGTGACGTGGAAGCGGGTTCGTTGCACGTGTGCAGCTCAGAGCAACAGCTTCTTCGATTACGACTACCAACAACAGGAAATTCGACCGACGAACCTGTTATTTGCTGGTAACGCCGTAAGACTACCCGAGTGCTGCTCATGATGGGAAAAGTGTAACAAACACCCTCCCAGACAACGAGTTCGAACAATTTTTTTTTGTCAGTCAATAAGTTTTTTTGAATGAACTGTATGTATTCGTGCTTAGATCGCGGCGTTTGGGTTTGAGTGACATACGCGGTTTGTACCGTTGTGTCTGACCACGCATCATTATGTTTTCCGGTCTCAATCTACACAAGAACTCTAAGCCAGAGATCAGGCACGATGGTGGAGTCTCTTGGCAAGCAATGAAGAGGTGTATTCAATGAGTCCCATTTCCCTTAATTATTTCAAAATTACGACGCGTTGATGTTTGTGCAACTCCACGTTCAGCTCTGCAACAACTTTAAAATTCTAAAATTCTTTGGAAAATAGTTGTGTAGTAGAGAAAAAATTATCGGAAATTCCGAAAAATTGTGTCAAGCTGCGTGAACATTTTTGGCTAGTCCGTGAACAAGTGTACTGAAGCTCCCGTAGGCCGTAGGGAATTTTTTTTGCTATGCTGGGCACACTGTCGTGTAGCGTGACTCCTCCCCTCCGAAACAAGACCAAAATGAGGTCAGTACGTTGAAAACTGTGGTCTCAGGAGCATTTCTCGTGAAAGATGTCCATCGACTCTGTCGCCAAGTGCGAAATCCGCACGGTCATCCGGTACCTCGTTGTTAAGGAGAAATCCCCGATTGAAATTTTTAATGAGGTAAAGGCAATTTATGGTGAAGGACACATGAATCGTACGAATGTGCATGACGAATTGAGGAGTGAGAGACTGACAAACTTGTGGAAAAGATTGAGAATGGGGTCCGTGACGATCGCAGATTGACTCTGGACGAAATTTCTACGAAGTTTCCTGAAATATCCAAATCTTTGCTGCACGAAACAATAACAGAAACCCTCGGATTTCATAAACTCTGTGCAAGATGGGTCCCAAAACAACTGACTGAACAACACAAGTTGAATCGAGTGCAGAGCTCTAAAGAGATTTTGGAACGGTATGAACTGGAGGGTGATGATTTCCTCAAGTGTATTGTTACTGGAGATGAGACTTGGGTTGCACACTATACTCCAGAAACCAAGAGACAGTCCGAACAGTGGCGTCACACCACTTCACCCTCAGCCAAAAAGTTCAAAACCACAATTTCTGGGGAAAAAATCATGGCATCAGTGTTTTGGGGCCACAAAGGCATCATACTGATCGATTATTTGCCTCAGGGGGAGACCATAAACGCGGCAAGGTATTGTGAGACCCTGAAAAAATTGAGAAGAGCCATTCAAAATCGAAGGAGGGGTCTTTTGACGAAGGGCGTTTGCTTGCTCCATGACAATGCCCGACCTCACACGGCCAACTTCACGAAGGAACTGTTGGACTCTTTTGGTCCCTTTTGGTGGCTTTTGATCCCTAAAAAAATCGAGTACACTTACTTTGTGGATATGCCTCGTAGGTTTAGTACATTATGAGAATGCGAGGAGTTGTCCGTGTTCGTTCATTGCAGAGGAATACGATCGCATTATTGAATGGCAATCGTAGATTTTTTTTACTTATAAACTCCAAAAACACGCCACCTTTCGTACTCGCTTCGGCGGTACATATACTAAAATTGGAACGATACAGAGAAGATTAGCATGGCCCCTGCGCAAGGATGACACGCAAAATCGTGAAGCGTTCCACATTTTTTTTGCCGGACTTACTTCGGAACTCGCATGAATCACATGTCACAGGGCTTCACAATTTTAGTGCGCCATTAGCGCGGCATTATTGAATGAACAGATCCCAGCGCGCAAGAAGCCCCGAGGAATGGGGTTCGATCCTTATTCGGTCAGATATTTTTTCCCCAGGCGCTACGTAAACGATAACTGCTTCACGCTGACATTCGTTTATCATGTCTCATTTTTCATTGCTTATTTCTAACGTGATCCGATGCAGTATTTTCTTGTTTGTTTTTAAATGAAATCCTCCATTGTGTGTTCTACAGAACATGCACCGAAATTATAACTTGTCGATACAGTAGTTAAAGGCTACGTGAAGATTTGAAGAAATCTCAACACTCATTATGTGTCGTTAAACTTTGGCTATTGTATTCGAATGATCCTTTCTCACCCAATTTGACTGGCCTCCCAGTTGACACCATTTGACCTGACGTGCCCTTTTTCTATCAATTGAGTGTCCTTTCTTTGCCAGTTATCGTCTAGTTTCCTTTTGAAGGGGCGATTGGTCTTTTCGAACCTTCGTCAACTTAATCGGTCGCTGGTAATCACGTCGTGATTGTCTCTAATTGCTAAAGCCGTAATTCAATCCACGCAAGGGTGAGCGGTGGCGAGGTTTTTCTATAAGAATGTCGTAAATTAGTGCGTTAATCGCAGTTTGAGTTTCAATCTTCGGTTCAATTACCGGGAAGTTTATTTTATGGTAGCAACCTTTTTCGGTTCAACTGCCGAGTTTCTTTGGGCTGGTAGGAAAGTATGAAGGCTGCCTGAAGAGTTCGTTGTTATCTTCCCAAAACTAACGTTAATGTTCTTCGAGTGAAGGTGTTGATGCAGTTGATTTCTGATGATGATAATAGTAGCCTGGGATTATTATACTTCCATTAGTCCTAATAAGTTGAAAGAAAAGTCATGTGGACAGTTGACGCATTTTTCTTCGCTTTAAAGCCTTTTGAGTTGAAAAAAGAAGAAAGTATATGATGCGACGCAACACATAACTTTACTCAGTCCCACGTGCACTCAGCGATTTTCATCTCCTTAGCAACTAATCCAACCTGTTCTTCGTTCAGTTCGCATGAAGTTGGTAGAACCTAACTTTACGTGGTTGTAGGTACTTGATGTTCAGGAATTAATTGGATTGACTTTACTTTGTCACGGCCTTATTTGAATAAACTAACAATCAACAACCTCTGTGCGTGAACCTAATTTCTTTAGCAATGTAAATATTCTTGTAATAATGTTACTTTTTTTTTTTTTTTTTGAAACAGTGGATGAAGGGTCGCACTTGCAATATTTGCAAGGTGGTACCTCAGGGGACATATGATCCCCATATCCTTCCTCCCCAGTGCAAGCACCTCCTTGGACCTCCCTCTGGAGAGCCTGATGAAGAGTTTTGACTCTCTAAGGCCAGGCAGCCCCTGCCAATGAGCAGCCCTGCACCTGTCCTCCCATTTGTCAACCTCTCTACGTAGGTGGCTCCTGGTAGTCCCAACAAAGGGTCAGGGCCAATAGGGATCTGCGCTGATCCCTTCTTAGCCAACCTATCAGCCCGTTCGTTTCCTTCTATACCCTGATGCCCTGGCACTCAACACAGTGTTACACTGTTGGCCTCTGCCAGGGCCTTCAGTCCAGTCAGACACTCCCACACCTGCTGTGATGTTAGACAGTATGACTGTCCACCATTATGTAGATTCTCTGCTGCTTCAGTCCCCTCTGCAGCAGCTGCTGCATACAGACCGTCACCGCAGCCACCTCTGCCTGGAACACCATGGCCAGCGATCCCAATGGGATCACTTCTCTGATTCTTAGCCCAAAGATGCCTGCCCCTGCAAGGCCACCCTGCACCGAGCCATCAGTGTAGTATACCAGCGGCTTCGAAAGCGGGAGCTCCCCCTTCCCACCTGGATCGCTCATGAATGAGTATCCGAAAGGGTAGCGCGAAGTTGAACCTCGCGGGCATTGAGTCTACCACATGCAGTTCAGGCCCCCCCACCTTCACATTGTCAAGGATCAAGTGGCAGGAACTCCTCCACCCCTGCATGATCAGACCCAACTCCAACATATGCACAGCCTGGAGGAACGCCATCCTTTTAACATGCATGTGGAGTGGAGCTAAATCTAGCAAGATCTCCAGTGCAGCCTGTAATGGCCAGACACACCCTACGCTGCAGTTTATTTAGCTGCAACTGCAGCTAGTTTACACTGCACTGTTTTGTTTCCCACCCTAGTCCACCAGACCAGGGCTCCATAGGTGATTACAGGCTTAACAACTGCAGTGTACAGCCACCGGATCATCCCAGGCCTCAGCCCCCATGTCTTCCCCACCATTCTCTGAGCTGCCCACATCACCACCGACGCCCGCTGTAAGGCTTTTTTCACGTGTGTGGCCCAAGAGAGCTTTCCATCAAGAAAAACTCCCAAGTACTTGATCTCATGCTGGATCTTCACCACCTTGCCACCCAGCCTAAGTTCCCATAGGCTGCGCCTTCTAGTGAACGGGATCAGGCTCGATTTGTCTGGATTGACAAACAGTCCTTGCCGATTGCACCATGTCTGTAGGGTATTCAGTGCATGCTGCATGCATTCACTGATTACACTCGCGAATTTACCCCTGACTATAATTACCAGGTCATCTGCGTATCCTATTACCTTGTAGCCCTCCTCCGCCAGCTGCTCGAGAAGGGTGTTAGTGTTACATTAAAGGGTGATAATGTTACATTAAATTTCTATCAATTTTTACTTTCCGTAGCCCTACAGGGTAGGAAGAAGTGAACGAAAAATTGGGTTTTCTTAAGATCTTTACGTTTCAAGAGAGAGTGAGTCTAAAAAACGTCATTTGTGTGTTTGAACGCGATTAGGACAAAAAGACTGAACAAAATTGACCCAAACTTGATCAACATAACGTGCCAAAATGAGGAAATGAACAAAAATGGTCCAAAACTAACTATAGTTATAATAGTGATCAAAACACCTTTTTTTCTTTTTAAAAACGGTTTCGATTAAATAGTTCTTGTGAACAGATTCAAATAACATACTGACGAATTGAAAATTTTGTTTGGCGAGAGCAGCGCAATAAATCATCAAACATTTCGACGAAAACAGTTTTAGTGCAGTTTTCTCAGTTATACGTCACTCATGTGACCCTGGTCGTCAAAACAAAATCCGAGTGGTAGCCCAATAAGGTGTCTATACGATAGAAGATTAATAATGGTCATGGAATAATCTGCAGCAGATCTGATATTCTGGTGTTCAACTGATGTCGTTTTACTGACAAACTTTTTTCGTGCTGTTTCCCCCATAATTCACGCGATCCGTTCCAAATGGTGATGGCAGTTGTTCGTTTCGTCGTTACAGCCATTTCCTGAAACACTTATTGGCGTTTTGATCGCTGCGATAAGTAACTTCAAATTTGCCTCAAGCCCTTTCTTTCTTTCGCAGGCTAAATATGAAATGTGAGCCGATTTTGTTCCGCCGTTTGTTTTCTATCGCGTTCATAGATGCAGACACGAGCATATCAGTTTCTCAAACGGTGTTTTTCAGACACACATGACCTTGAAATGTAAATATCTGAAAAGTCTCGTAAAATGATTTGCAGTGGATTTCACTGCTCTTCTTCCTACTTTGTAAAGCTTGGGGAAGTACAATCATATGCTGAAATTGGCCCAACGTGCATTTATTCATACAGCAGCATGTTATTGCGAGGACGCCGAAATTTTTAGGCTACGGCAAAAAAACCGGCACTTGCCGCTAATGCGCATGACCTTCGTTGACATCTATGACCCGGCCTCTGCTCACTTTGTCGGGATGACTCTCGCGAGAAGAGGCGAGGCGACTGTTACAAATGGTATACGAGCCTAGCGAGCCAATAAACACCTGCAAATAGGGCTTCCAAACCCCGCCTACCGCTAACTATTTGTAAACAGACGACGGGGCTTCCGAGAGGAAAATAGTAATCTTCCGAGATGTTGATGGCAATGAGTGGCTTGGAATGGGGTGGAGGGGGGCTCGCAGGTCGGTTGCCTTATTAAGAACTAGGGCCGTTATGTACCTTGAAGAGGTCGTCTGCTCGATAGCTGGAATGAGAGGTACAGGTTGTTCCCGTATGGCCAGACCTTTAAAGCATCCCGTTCTCGTCACTTCCAAGGGTCAGAGCGTTTAACCCGATCCGGAGAATACCAGCTTGGATTCTTATAACTTTAGTATCTGTATTGCCGACTCTGGATAATTCGAATTTCGAGAGATCTTAATAACCGTTGGAATAACTGATAGTTCGATTTATTGCGAAACTTGAATAGGCGAGAGGTGTAACTGAATTATCTGATACGACGCTTCGTGCTAATTACCTCAGCCCTACGTGCATTCAGAGGCTACTTAATGTTGTATACGGGAACTGGTAACGCTTATTGTTCCGGAATTGATTAGATTGCCCCTATATGCCACGGCCCTTATCGAGTAACCATTGCTTAGGTGGTTTATAGAAAAATCATAACTTTTTGTGGAATTCTCAATTATAGTTCTGGAATTATAGAGAAAACTCTGAAAATAAAACTTGATGTTCTACGTAGAAACTGGTAGTGCTTAAAGTTCAAGAATTTATTGTTCAGCTCGTACTTATGCCACTACCTCCACTAAAACACCAACGTACATGTTATTGATAGCACCACCCATGTGATTTTTTGGGGGTGGTCCGTGTTTACAGTACTAAGATTATAGGTAGGGTTACCAGATCGGTCCAGCGAGAAATCAGTACGTCTCCATCAAAAAAGCAAAAAAGCAAAAAAAATAAAAAATAAAAATAAAAAAAAAGGGGGCAGGGTACAGATAAATCACAAATTCCAGCATCTCAAATAGGTAGAATTTAATTATCTTCGAGCGTCGCACAATTTAGGTTTTCTTTGTTTCGTATTTTTTGGCACTGCCGATTGCTTTCAATATTTCAACATTTTCAGTTTTCATTAGATACTTATGGAAATCGCTGCATGACATGTTCTTATAGTTAATAACAGTACATCGAAAGTCTCGATAACGATCGATATATTTCGTCTCTTTTCCTTCGATTTAAAAATCATTCGGTGCGTTTATCGAATGTGCGCGCGTGTGTATTTAAATTTAATAAAATTGGATAAATTTGCGAAAAATAGGCGTTTGCGCTGAAAATCAGTACACTTCATTGAAAAATCAGTATATCAGTACGGGAGTCTAAAAATCAGTACGCGTACTGATAAAATCAGTACATCTGGTAACCCTAATTATAGGGGAAACACTGCTAAGACAGATAGTTGAAAACGAGGGGATTCCGGGATTGTTCCCGATTTGTATTCGACCATTATTAAACTTGTACGTATAACTATACATATTCGACTACCACCTAATTTTTTGGAGATCTGGTATCTTATCATCTGGTTAGTCACTAAAATGTATGTTTGCCGAATTATTTGTGAACGTGGTGGGTCTGTTCTAGTTATTTTCCCACTGTTAATTCTTGGGCTAATAAATTGTTGAAAGGGAGGAATGAGAACTTAGTTACTGACGGCTCACCTGTTGATGGCGAAGATGTGAAGGAGAAGGGCCCCTCCAGCGTGAAACGATTCCAGTGAGCTGTCAACTTGGTCGAATATAGGGCAGAAAATATTTACTTTAATTTGAAATGAAATGGAGCGCGAGTAAACTGAGACGAGAGGCAAACGAAGAATGAAAATTAGAGGAAAAATATCTGTTAGAAAAAAATCGTTAGAGCCGTTTTTGAGAGAAAAAATTGGTGTTTTGATCACTATGATAACTATAGTTAACTTTCGGTGGATTTTGCTCATACCCTTATTTTGGCGTCCTATGGTAACCTGCGGGCTAGATTTCAAGTTTGAGGGGATTTGGTTCGGTTGTTTTCTCTAAAAACCGTGCTAAAATCGATTTCGTCTAAAGTTTGGGTAATTTATTGTGCTGCTCTCGTCATTTTCCCATGAATGGGAATTTTATGGTATAGTTGCCTTATCAAGAGCTACCAATATAAAAAATTTAATCAAAATCGTTAGAGCCGTTTTTCAGAAAAAAAATATTTGGTGTTTTGATCACTATGATAACTATAGTTAAATTTCGGTGGATTTTGTTCATACCCTTATTTTGGCGTCCCATGGTAACCTACGGGCGAGATATGAAGTTTGAGCTGATTTGGTACGGTGGTTTTCTCTAAAAATCGTTCACGGACACACATACACACAGACCATTTTCCCAAATAGTGTTTTTGGGACTCTGGAGGGTCTGAAACGTAAAGATCTGAAGAAAACTCAAAAAAAAATTTCAGCCGATTACATAACTTTCCTTTCTACTTCGTAGAGCTAGGAAAGTAATAAGTGCGCGCCTAATGCAACAGACGTTGAAGACCACAAAAATAATAAAAAATTTCACTCACCTCTCAAGTTACGTATACAAACTTTGAGGGGGATAGGCTTCTTCCAGTCGGTCACGGTGTTCCTAGAAACATTCCTATCTATCACACTCATCTCTGCCGGTAATCTCATTTCCCAATTAAGGGTGAGAAGCATGATGTCAGTCATACTCAACTTACTCAGGCTGAACCACGACCCCTTACGAATTGACCGTTTGGAGTTGTGGCCATCCCGTCTACACCTCCATTCAAAACCATCCTTCGGAGACAATTTCATCCACGCGCCACATTCAGGACATTCATACTTCTCTGAGATAGAACCGACACGCGTACACCAATCCGTAAGCCTTCCACTCTCAATCGATGGATCAAATCGGTATTAATAGGCCCATCCATGGCTGGTCGAATAATATCACAAAAAATAAAAGGGAAGAGGGCAGTGGGGAAAGCACTAAAGTAGGAGAATCCGGACGGGCGCGAAAAAAATTGGATGCGTAACCAACAAAAAGCGGCAAAAGGCGCATGCGGTGGCGGCAACTCGACAACTGAAGGACGATATTTCGGTTACGACGGAAATTTGCCGAAGGGTGGGATTCGCAGAATGATTCCATAGTTCAAGGGTTAGTCGAACGATTTAAGTCGTATTCTGAAGAATACTAGCGCTAGACAGTTGCTAGTGATGAAAGTTGTAACTAGCACCAGTATCAGTGACGCTCTTCAACGTTCCGAATCGCGAACCGAAGAACCGGGCGAATGTACTAGTGGCCATTGTTTTGGGAATTGGCCTTAGTTCGTTGTAACCGTTTGCAGAACGGAGGAAGAAGTAAAAATACCGGAAACTGAAATTTACCGAACATTACCAACCAGTTTTCCAATTTTCTCAAAAACGGCTGTATCGATTTCAACCGAATGTAAGGTCTCATCAAACTAGTACTTAAGATTTTGTTAACTAAAAACACTGCCAGATTTGCGTTAAACGAAGATACAGAGTGCATAGAGTATATATGTGGAATTCACAGGGGTTGAGAGACGTTGTTTTAGTGCTTCGCTTCATATATGTAGAGGAATTGTGCAGCACCCTTCAAAATCAACAGACTATGAAGCATAACAGCGTATGTATGAAGAAATGCAACACATTAAACAAAATGTACGAAAGATCTCCCTCACCGAGTGTGAATATGTCGGAGGAATCATCACCGGAGTTGGGGAAGTGAGATTTACAGTGGACTCAGGGAACAAAGATGCATTTCAAATTGTAAATGGTGGGAATAGGTAACAATGAAATTTTCCAACAAAGGGGTAAGATCGTTAGCACCCCAGCGATCGTAGTCTAGTGGTCAAAGACGAAGATTCAAATTCCGAGGATATTCTGGCATTGGATCGGAGCTCGGGATCCCTGTAATTTTTGCCTCAGTCAGCCGCTCCCCGAACATTTCCAAACCCCTCGTAACAAATGGTGTTAGAAATGGGACCCCTCGTACCACACCACTACACTAAATGACGGTACAATGGCTAGTCCGTCGCAAATGCAATTAATTACGGCCGTGTCAACTACCCTAATCAGTGCTGTGAATTACCTTTGGGGAGTGTAAAGCTATTAATAACCACCTCAGGCGGCCTAATCGAATTAACAATATTCAATCACCACAGTACTCTCACAATCATTGGGCAGAACAACTCAGCACCTGTTGGCTGATGCTTCGCACCGAAAATTTAATAATCGTCCCTGTGTGAACCGACCAGACGCACAATCGCTAGTCTGCTGCGTTACCAGGGGGAGCGACGATGAATTCCACCGCTGGAAAGAGACCTTCCTTTTCAATTAAGAATTCCATTCAACCGGGAAATAACTGGAACGTAATTCTCCGTGTTGACACTGGTCTCCCGCTTTCAACTTCCGCCGTTTTTCATATTGAATTTCCTGGGTTCGCACCGAGGGGGGGGGGGAACAATCCGTGAAACTGAACTTCCTTATTTCCTCTTGGGATCGTTCCAGTAAAACGTTTCAGTTCACTGAGCCGACGAGACTCTACTTCCACTTGTTTTAATTGTTCCGTTTTTTCGTTAATAACCTAAATCATCAAAATAACTCGAGTTTCGATTAATTCTCGGAGGAGGAACGACTGAGAAAAAATGCGGTTCGTTACGGAGCGAGCTCGCGTGCTTTGAGGATTCCGCGCCAGATGAGATGTTACGAAATCTGGATTCATGCCTGAGGGCAAACCCTCGACTCCTCGGGTCGTCCACCCCTTGGTCATCGCCACTTTGGCCTTGCAACCAGAATCCTGTTTTCTCACACTGATTAATTATTAGACCGTTAAATAATGAACTAACGTTTATTATGCAACAGAGTTGCGGTCTAGGAAA